>JBBGZY010001576.1:0-600000 GCA_037952925.1 Lithobates clamitans | reverse complement strand
TCCTTTTGTGATATCACACATGAGAGTTGCTGCTCTTTTTTGATTTAATGGATTTATTTATCATATTGTTTTTAATAAGCGCGTTTTTTTACCCTTATTCATTTATTAAAAAAATACCTGGTGATCCTGGTTTGAAGGTCCTTGTTTAGACACTTCCCTTTATGGGGTGAAAACTGCCTTTTTGAATAGTTCAGCTGTTGCCACCATCAGGGAATCCAGTTCAGAGCAATGATGTGCAGCCAACACTGGAACACACAGACATGAAGCGACTGTAAAGAGGCGGTAGGATGTCAACACTGAGATGCGAAAACCCAGACAGCAAGCAATTGAGCTGCAAGTTTGAAAAGAACTTGCTAAGCTATTGCTAGACTTGCCAGACTTCACAAGTTTGTTGCACAATTGCAGCAAGTTCTCATTGCATGACTTCAGATCAACTTTGTTTGCAAATATTCTGCAAGTCTGCGGCAAGTTCTGGTTCAGTTATGTTGTGCAATAGTCATCCCACCACCGGGGGCACTGTGACTTGCAGAGCTCTTGCTGTAGACTCACCACTGCAACTTTTGCTCTTGCTAAAGATCTGCCTCTACAAATTGGAAAAGTGTTGACTAGAACAGGTGCTCTGCAAGTGTACAACTTGCCAGTGAAAATGTGAAGCAAGTTAACAAGACTTACTTTTCAACACTGCCACAAATTTGTGGCAAGTTATCCTTGCTATCTGGGAAGGGATGAGGAAGGGTGAAACCTGTTTTACAAATAGAAAAACATGGCCATTGTTTTTTTTTTATACATAGCACTTTAGCAAATCGAGTATTCAGATTGAACTTCAGGCTAAATAAAAATTTAAAAGAAAAAAACAATCCAGATAAAGTTAAATTTAAAAAGCAGCTTTGTCTGCAAAACTGTTTTTGGCTCTTTGCCCAAAAGTAGTTCATTTTTCACATTAAATGTTGTTGTTTTTCCACTTAAAGCAGAAGTCTCTCAGTCATCATTAACTATTTCTAATCCTTATGATGTTAGCATCAGTAAATAGATAGAAAAGTGTATTATATTTATCTGTTTTAAAAATTCTCAGCTAAGCACACCATCCTGTCTGCATGCCTGAGCTAAGGAAACGTGAATTCTAGCATTTTAGGCTCGATTCATACCTATGCATGTTGCTTTTGAGCGTTTCTGCAGTGTTTTTTGTGATGCTTGCCACGTTTTTGAGCAGTGTTTTTTCAGCGTTTTTGCGGCGTTTTTTTTTTTTTACAGTTTTTTTTAGACTGTATACAGTCTAAAAAAAAAAAACAAAACGCCAAAAATGCAAAACGCCTCAAAAACGCTGCAAAAACGCTGCACTTGCATTTTTGATGCTGGTCCATTGAATTCTATTACATGCAAAATGTTGCATTTTGCATGAAAAAAAGTTCCTGACCCTTTCCAAAAACGCAGAGGTACAAAAAGGCATTGATGTGAACATGTTCCATAGGAACCCATGTTAAAAATGTCCCATGCATTTCTGCAAAATGCATCAAAAAACGCGCTAGTGTGAATGGAGCCTAAGGCATTTGCATTTTGCATTTTTTGCATTTTGCAGAAATGCATGGGAATTTTTTAACATGGGTTCCTATGGAACATGTTCACATCAATGCCTTTTTGAATCTCTGCATTTTTGGAAAGGGTCCGGGACTTTTTTCATGCAAAATACAGCGTTTTGCATGTAATGGAATTCAATGGACAAGCATCAAAAACGCAAGTGCACCGTTTTTGCAGCATTTTTACAGCGTTTTTGATGCGTTTTTGCCATTTTTTTTTTTAATGTATAAAAAAATGCAAAACGCGGCAAAAACGCTGCTCAAAAACGTGGCAAGCATGAAAAAAAAACTCCAAAAACGCTCAAAAGCAACATGCATAGGTGTGAATCAAGCCTTAGGCTCCATTCACAGTAGCGCGTTTTTTGATGCATTTTGCATTTTGCAGAAATGCACGGGAATTTTTTAACATGGGTTCCTATGGAACATGTTCACATCAATGCCTTTTTGTTTCTCTGCATTTTTGGAAAGGGTCAGGGACTTTTTTTCATGCAAAATGCAGCGTTTTGCATGCAATAGAATTCAATGGACATGCATCAAAAACGCAAGTGCACCGTTTTTGCAGCGTTTTTGATGCGTTTTTGGTGCGTTTTTGATGCGTTTTTGCCGTTTTTTTTTGTTTTTTTTAATTTTTTTTAAGACTGTAAAAAAAAAAAATGTAAAAAAAAAACAAAAAAAAAACGCAAAAGGCAAATCGCGGCAAATCGCGGCAAAAACGCGGCTCAAAAACGTGGCAAGCATGAAAAAAAAACCTCCAAAAACGCTCAAAAGCAACATGCATAGGTGTGAATCGAGCCTAATAGTGCGTTTTCAGTTTTGCAGAAACACACTACAGTCCATTTAATATGGTTTCCTATGGATCATGTTCACATCTGTGCATTTTATGGAAAAGGCCAGGGACTTTTTTCTGGCTTTTGCTTCCATAGACTTCATTGGATCAAAAACGTATATTGAAAAAAATGCAAAATGCACCTGGAATACACGATCTGCAAATTGCATAGGTGTGAACCAGACCGAAATTCTACATGGAGCATCTGCCCTTAGGTTGGATTCACACCTATGCATGTTGCTTTTGAGCATTTTTGACCATGCGTTTTTGACACGCTTTTAACGCGTTTTTGCTGCGTTTTGCGTTTTTTTTTACAGTGGTTTTTTTTTATACTGTATACAGTGTAAGAAAAAATAAATAAATAAAAAAAAAAACGCAAAACGCGGCAAAAACACGTTAAAAACGCGTCAAAAACGCGGTACTTGCATTTTTGGATGCGGGTCCATTGAATTTTATTACATGCAAAACGCTGCATTTTGCATGAAAAAAAAAGTCCCCGACCCTTTCCAAAAACGCAGAGGCACAAAAATGCATTGATGTGAACATGTTCCATAAGAACCCATGTAAAAAAATTCCCATGCATTTCTGCAAAATGCAAAATGCAGCAAAAAACGCATTAGTGTGAATGGAGCCTCACTCAAGATGGCGGCGGCTGGAAATGCTAGGGGATGTTTTCCAAAGTGGTTTCTGAGCAAAATAAAGCATGGAGACTTTGGATAGATGGGGGGAGTTTGCTGTGAATAGTAACAATACATTCAATAGTGTTTTCAGTTTGTGGTGCTCATTACACAGTTAAAGTGATACTAAACACACAGCTGTCACATGATCCAGATCTTTCCCAGTCTGTCTACAGGAAAACATAAGCAGGAGGAGCTTCTAGGCCTCTGCTGCTGGTCACATGTTAAAAAAAAAAAAACAAAAACAAAAAAACACAGCCTTTGGGATTAAGAGTAAAAATAAATAATTAAAAGCAATAAACTGTTTTAAATTGTCGTACAAATATAAATATTCAAAGTTAAATGTTTATTATTTCCTGGCAATAACACGATGAGGGTGGATTTTTGCCAGTCACAGACTGTGTCACACCCCTCCAGCCTGTGTCTTAGAATAGGAGGGAGGAGAAGCCTCCATTAATCCACATGTAATATCCCGCCCCTATTGTGTTTAGTTGGTTAGTGGGCATGGAGGAGGAGGGAGGGAGTGGGCTGTCATTTACCACTGTGTATATGCCCACATGTGTGGTGCTCAGCATAGAAACTCACTGAAAATTGAGCATGTGCAAAGCTGCCAACGCTGCCCTGCAAAATCTCTATCTGAATTGGGGACATGGAAAGAAGGGGGAGATAGAGAACAGCAAGATCAACCAGGGTTTTTGGAGAATACAGAAAACTAATCCTATAGTGACTGAGTGAGAATTAACAGAATGCAATACACCATTTACTGATAGTTTTTTAATGATGTGGGTTTAGTTACACTTTAGCTACTTGCCGGCAGGCCAGCACGATCGGTAGGTGTACGCCGGCACCTTTAAGGGAGATAGCGGGCGCGTACGCACCGCCGAAGCCACCCGGAATTGCAGGCACGAGAACCAGAACAGGGATGTGTGTGTGTAAACACACACATCCCCATTCTGACAGGAGAGGAGAAACAGATTGTGTGTTCCTACTAAGTAGGAACAGCGATATGTCTCCTCCCCCAGTGAGTCCCATCCCCTCACAGTTAGAAACACTCCCTAGGACACTTAACCCCTTGATCGCCCCCTAGTGTTAACCCCTTTCCTGCCAGTGACATTTATACAGTAATCAGTGGCTATTTTTAGCTTTGATCGGTGTATAAGTGTCAAAAATGTGTCAAAAGTGTCCGATCTGTCCGCCGCAATGTCACAGTCCCGCTAAAAATCGCTGATCGCCGCCATTACTAGTAAAAAAAATAATAATAAAAATGCCATAAATCTATCCCCAATTTTGTAGATGCTATAACTTTTGCGCAAACCAATCAATATATGCTTTTTGTGATTTTTTTTTTTTACCAAAAATATGTAGAAGAATATATATTGGCCTAAACTGATGAAAAAATTAGTTTTTTGACTTTTTTTGGGATATGTGTTATAGCAAAAAGTAAAAAACTTTTTTTTTTTCAAAATGTTCGCTCTTTTTTTGTTTATAGTGCAAAAAATAAAAACCGCAGAGGTGATCAAATACCACCGAAAGAAAGCTCTATTTGTGAGAAAAAAAGGACGTCAGTTTTGTTTGGGTACAACGTCGCACGACCGCGCAATTGTCAGTTAAAGCGACGCAGTGCCTTATTGCAAAAAATGGCCTGGTCATTAAGGGGGAGTCTTCTGGTCCTTAAGTGGTGAAGTTCTGCTTTAAATGTTGGCTATTGCCATTCAACCCACTTCCTGTGAACCCAAGGTGTCAAGAACTCCGCCAACACACATACACACTGAATAAGTCTGCCATCCACTCTGGGTTTCCAAGAGAATGTTAGCGGGCGTCAGGTCATTCAGGACCCAACCCTACGAGGGCTCATGATGTCAGGGGGCCAAAGACATCTTGATGAAAGGTATGTACTAGAATTGGGCCTTAAAATAGTATATGTTTGTGTTTAGCTTGGCGTTGTTCCAGTTTGCTTTTTCTCTGTAATGTGCTTATTAGGCTTTGTGCAGATGGGAGTCAATATCAAGAGTTTAGCAACTCAACAGCTCATTAAACATGAAAAGCTTTAATTCTAAATGGTAATCCATGACACAGAACACTGTTCAAGTAGCTCCTTGCCAGGATGCATTCAATTATATGGGACATGCACACACAGACACTTGGAATAACCATCATACTCCCTTCATTTCAACCAACTGGAGGACATGTAAGTGTTTATTAGTGTTTATTTTTAAGTGTTTAAGGATTTTTAAGAGTTTGAAAAGCATTTTATAAGTATTCTTTAAAGAATCTACCCTCTGCCCTGCTTGTGAGTAACAAAGTATATAATATATAAAATTGGAGTTAAGACACCACTTCCTGCTATCTCCCATGAATATCTATTGCCACAATTTAATTGTGTAGCAGAGATAATGCTTTTCTTTCACAGGCTTGAAAGTAGAAGGAGATTAATCCCTTCACAATCACTCATTTAACAGTTTTATAGCAATTATTTACTGCTCTACAACAGTGGCGGCCCGTCCATTAGGGGCACACGGGTGCTGCCCCCCTATCCATGTGTCTGGCCCCCTGATCTACATAACGGATGGCGGGCCATGGATTTCAATGTGGGGGGGGGGGGTGTTTAAGCACGTGATTAGAGCCAGAGACTCTAATAGGCTTCATAAAAAGGTGGGCTCCAAGCCCTCCCAGTTGTGTGAGAATAGCGAATTAATATTCGCTATGCTCACACTGATTCTCCTCCCAGACAATCAGGAAGCAGATCGTGAGACCTGTTTCCCGATTGACCGAAAGGAGAAGCAAGGTTATTGGCTGAGGAGGAGGAAGGAGGAGACGGGCGGTCGGAGGAGAAGCAAGGGGAAGACCAAAGGACCCACCAGCCTCCACTCCAGGGATGGATCACCATCCATCATCTTGCTCAGCCATCCTGCACTGTTCCAGGTATTCCCTGTGTTAAAGTCCATCTCCCGCCAAGGGGGGGGATGGGGCGTTGGTTTGCACCCCCCAAACTATCGAGCACCAGCCGCCACTGCTCTACATCAAACGTAAGCTGAGAAAAATAAATGATGGTTGCCTGGTTGTCATGTTGTACCACTTGGCCAACTGCTTAGATCACACAAGCTCAATTACCACTTCTATGCTGATGACACTCAGATGTACATTCACACTAAACCGGATTCTACTTTGGCTGCTTCTCTCCTATCTAACTGTATTTGCGATATAAAAATTTGGATGGCCCAAAATTTCCTTCAATTAAACTGGGACAAAGCGTGACCGGATGCTGAGGTGAGAGGTTGCTGTGCTCCCGGACCTCGCGCCCGCTCCCATGTTTGAGATCGTGGAGAGATAGGAAGGAGGAGGACGCTGGAGGAAGAGGTAGCAGCCGGCGCCCGGTTACCTGTAGTCGGGGGGACGTGTAGTGGATCCTCCTGTGGCTCTCCCGCAGGGACAGCGGAGCAACATACACCCCCGGTGAGAGCGAGGGGGTGGAGAAGCGAACGAGGGATTGAGCAGCCGCCGGTGAGTCCCGTAGCATACGAGCGAACCCGCCCTCTGGTATGACTAGGAGGTGAGGGGGGGATGAGGCGGTCACGCAGGAAGGAGGGGGTGCAGCTGGAAGCGCCCAAGCCCTACGCGGTCCTAAGGGGGAAAAAACGAGCCAGGCTGCCTTGGCTGCCGCAAAACTGGAACGGTTTGCGCACACGCCAAATCAGACACCAAGGAAAAGAGGGGAGCAGCAGCACCAGCCACCCTTGGCGGCCCAATCTGCGGGGAGGAAAAGTCAGGGCTTTATGGCGGATACACAAACAAAATCAACAACAAAGGCAATAAGACCTGCAATAGCAGTGGCAGTGATGGCATCGGCGGGGGTACCTGTGGTAGCGACACCCCCGGGCCCTGAGGAGAAACAAGGGGTGGTGGAAGATACACTTACATCCACCGTAATAATAGGTGAAGAACCGTCATTGAAAGAGATTCTCTCTGCAATCAATAACTGTAAGTTATCCCTAAATTAAGTATTTGCTCAGCTTAAATATATTGGTGAAGATGAGTTATTAATTAAACGTGAGATACAGGAGGTATCTGCGCGAACAACAGTTCTCGAGGGGAGACTTAGTCAGATAGAAGATGATGTAAACCCGATCAAACAGGATATGCAAGTAATTCAGAAACAGCTGAATATGTGCATCCATAAAATAGATGAGATGGAAAATAGAGCACGCAGGAAGAATGTGAGGGTACTAGGTCTCCCAGAAAAAAGCGAAGGGGCTCATCCTGCAGAATTTATGGAGGTATGGTTCAGAGAAACATTTGGCAGAGACTCTTTTTCAAATTTTTTCATCATCGAGCGTGCACATAGAGTGCCATCCAGACCATTGCCTTCAGGAAGTCTGCCTAGGCCCATGATTATTAAATTTTTTTTTTCAGTATACCCAGACTTTTCCCCTGAATTACAGAAACAAAGAGCAAAATTTACAGACTGTAAGCGCAAAATGCAACAGCTTAAAATCAATTATGCACTACTATACCCAGCCCGTTTAAGAGTGACAGTTTTTGGGGAAACCAGATTTTTTAATACACCTGTAGAAGCGACAACTTGGTTGGAAATAAATGAAGGGAAGATACGACAGGGTGAAGAACCATGAAACCAAGGGACTGATTGGGTTTTATTTTTTTTCCTCCTATATCTGAACTTTTTTTCCTGTTTTTTCTATTTTTTCCTTTTGTAGTTATTTGCACATTTATATGCACAAAGATGGGGGTGGGGAGGGGGGAGGGTAAGGGAAAGGTGGTTTAGAGTAAAGAAGTGTGAGAGGGTTGAGTTATTCCTCCCTAGGAGGGGGAATTTTGAAGTGGTGTTGTGTATTAAGGAGGGAGTTGTTTTCTCTCCTCTCCCTTTTTTTTTTTTTTCAATGCACACAGCTAAGACATTTAGGACATTTGGGACTATTTTTTTTCTATTTTCTTTATTTATAGTACACAGATTGTTTTTTACTCACTTGTTGAAAAGTTAGAAATCCTCATCTTGGGGAAGAAATGCGGTCAACTTAGAAGCCCCCAATGTAGGCCCAAAGGAGGGCAGAGAAGAGGGAAGGGGGGGGAGGTGGTGGGGGAGTGGGGGGGGGATTGGGGGGGGGGATAGGGGTGGGGGGAGGGGAAAGGGAGGAGGAGGGTGTTTGGGGTGAGGTGCAACTGGGAAAGAAGAATAGGGGAACTTGTGGGAAAAGGTGGTATGAATCAGGAGTGAGAGGGGGGAAGATTGTGAGATGTGTGTTGTGGATGGGATATAGTAATATATATGGGATAGGGTTTGAGTTTACACTGGAAGATAAATCACAAATAACACAATGCACGAGGGTAAGAATTTTGAACACAATAATTATGGAAAATTAGTGTAATAGATGTAAGGAATTATTTTGCAGAGACAAGAAGATTGGGAAGAGGAATGGTGGGGTCTGGGGATAGGAGGGAGGTGGCCTCAGGTCAGACCAAGAAAGTTAGGAAGGCTAGGATATGCTCTTGGAATGTGAGGGGGGTTAAGGATCCGTCCAAGAAACAGGCAATTTTTGCAGAGATCAGCTTGGACGAATCTAAAATATTATGCCTGCAGGAGACACACCTAGAGAGAGTCCGTCAAGGTTTTGGAACATAAAAAATTTAGGGTACAATATCACTCAACACACACCTCTTACTCAAGAGGGGTGAGTATATTGATAGATTCCGGGGTGGTCTTCTCCTGCAGGCAGAATAAAACGGATGAGAATGGAAGGTATATTTTCATTTTTTGCATGATTGAAGATTGTGAATGCGTGTTAGCAAACGTATACATTCCTCCACCATTTAGATTGGATGTTTTATGTGATTTGATGAGGTTTGTTGCTGATAAACCAGGAGTACCGGTTATAATAGCAGGAGACTTTAACATGACAATGGACAAGAGTTTAGATCGGTTTCCACAGAGGACTCCTGTTAATGGTGCACCTGGAGGTCCACTGTTTCGATTCTGTGAAGAGACAGGGTTTGTGGATATATGGAGAAGATGGTACCGCAGGGTAAAACAGTATTCCTGCCATTCTAGATCATGTTCTACTTTGTCTAGGATCGATCTCATATTATGTAACGAAGAGGCCCTGAAGGTGGTGGAGGAGGTAGAATATAAACCAAGAGGGATCTCGGATCACTCACCAATAGTTTTCTCAATAAAGATGGGGGCAAGTCACAGTAAGGGGGACTGGAAGGTAAATCCATTTTGGTTGGAGATAATCAAGGATACGGAAGGGATTGCCACAAATTTGAGAGAATTTATAAATGTGAATACTGGGACTGCATCGTTAGGAATAATCTGGGATACTCTAAAAGCATATCTACGGGGGGAGTTGATACAAAAAATAACGTATGTCAAAAGGCAATCACAGGCTAAGGAAATTGAGCTGAGGAAAAAGGTGGAAAGGGCAGAATCACGATATGTGGAGTCATCAACTCTTGAGGATTACGATAGATGGCTGAGGAAGCAGGATGAATACAAAAAAGTAGCCTGGGAGAAAGCAGAAAATAAAAAACTATTTCAGAAGCGGACCTTTTTTGGGGAAGGTGAGCAAGTGGGAAGAATCCTGGCTCTAATATCTAAAGCAAACAGCCCCTCAAATACCATATCAGCAATACAAGATAAAGAAGGGGGCATCAGAAGGACCACGAATGCACGAATTTAAGAAATATCATAAAAATTTATATAGCACCCCACAGAGGAACGTAGAAAGGGAGATGGGGGTTTTCTTTCACAAACTAAGGATACCTCAATTATCAGAGGAGGACAGAGAAGGGTTGGAGGCTCCATTGACTCTTGAGGAATTACGCAAAGCCACAGCAGATATGGCAAGCCAGAAAGCCCCGGGACCAGATGGCTTGCCAATAGAAATTTATAAAAAATACGGGGATATTTTATTACCTAAACTCCTTTAGGTATTCAATGGAGCTAAGGAGGAAGGAAAGCTGCCAACTTCTATGGTAGAAGCAACAATAATTGTGTTAGCAAAAGAAGGGAAAAATAATTTAGAAACAACTTCCTACAGGCCAATATCCCTCCTGTGCTCGGATGTTAAAATTTTGGCAAAAGCTCTAGCTGCTAGATTAAACAAAATAATCAGCAAGGTAATACATCCGGATCAAACCGGGTTTATCCCGGATAGATCTACAAGCCTAAATATAAGGCGAGCTTACCTGAATACACAGATCCCAGTCGTAGACGGAGGGAATAGAGCCATTTTGTCATTAGATGCAGTCAAAGCTTTTGACAGCTTAGAATGCATTACCTGTGGAAGGTATTGGCAGAATTCCGCTTTGGTCCCCAATTCGTTCGCTGGATAAAATTATTATATGAGGGCCCCAGGGCAAGGGTAAGAATAAATGGGGAGTGCTCTGAATGGTTCCAGTTGGAGAGGGGGACGAGGCAGGGGTGCCCTCTGTCTCCTCTTCTTTTTGCTCTTGCAATAGAGCCTTTAGCCATTGCCTTGAGAACCTCCCAGGGAATACAGGGATTTAAAAGAGAAATAGGAGAAGAAAAAGTTGCTATGTACGCTGATGATGTCCTATTATTCCTGGGGGACACACAGTCTTCCTTGAAAGAAGTTTTAAGGCTGGTACAGGACTTCAGACGCTTCTCCGGACTGGAAATAGGATGGGAGAAGTCAGTGCTTATGCCCATAGACCCCCTTGTGGAGCCACTCCCACAGCAGGCCACCCAGATAAAGATAGCAAATCAAATAAGATATTTGGGCGTTAACTTAACAAAGGACCCAGGGCAGTTCATAGCAAGGAGCATGGTCCCACTTATGGTAAAACTTAAACAGAAAAGCAGGGTGTGGGGCCGACTGCCGCTTTCGGTGGCGGGTCGGATTAACCTAATTAAAATGGTGTGGATGCCACAAATATTATACATAATACACAATTCCCCAGTATGGATCCCAAAGTATTGGTTTAGAAAATTAGAAGGGGTATTTAGGGAACTGATTTGGAAGAACGGCCCAGCAAGAATCCGCTTACAGGCATTACAGCGCCCGAGAGATATGGGAGGACTTGCTCTGCCAAACCCAGAATTTTATTTTCTGGCGGCACAACTACAATATATGAGGGGTAGTAATTTACCTATAGAAAAGGAGGGAGGGAATAAATTACTATTGAGTGATACAAAACATAGTACAGTAGTGGAAGCTGTAGAGGCGGACTCCTTTGAAACCAGATGTTTAACAACACAATTAATGGTAAGAATTTGGAACACTGCTAAGGCCATATTGGGCTATGGCGGTTTCTCTGAATTTTCCCCTCTTTGGGATAATAAAAAGTTGGAAGAACTTAAGATATTGGGGAAGGTGGAGGAATGGGACCGGAAGGGTATTGGCTTCTTAGCACAGTTATACAGGGAAGGTAGACTGAAATCATTTCAGGAAATTAGCGCAGAGTTTGAAATCTCAAACCGACTATTTTAAAGTTACCTACAAGTCAGGCATGCGTTAAATACACAATTTAAAGGGAAGGCACCAGAACTGAGCAAAATGCCGTACCTTGAGAAGTTGGTTAAGGCAGGATCATATAAAGGATTAATATCAGGAATGTATGAGAAGATAAGGGGGCAGCACAGAAAGGTGAAGTGGAGCGCAGTAACAGGATTAGGTGGGAAAGGGATGTGGGGCCAATAATGGAGGAACAATGGAGTAGGGCTTTGGCCCTGGGCCCCAAGGTCTCGCTATCACCGTCACAGACCGTATCCCATCTATACCTGCTGCATAGGTCCTATTACACACCCGCAAGGCTGTTTCTGTTTGGGAAGAGACCGAATGCAGAATGCCAAAGATGTGGAGGGGTGATTTGGGGCACATGATCTGGCGATGTCCCAAACTGCAAAGATACTGGCAGGGTATAATCAGGAAAATCAATGGGGTGTTTGGAACCTCGCTAGGCACAGAGGCCAAGATATGCCTTTTGGGGTTAATAGAGGAGGAAGGGGTACGGAGCTCTGTTCAGATTGCAGTGACTAGATGCCTGTTTCAGGGAAGGTTGCTAATTGTGCGTAAATGGCAGGAAAAAAAACCCCCAACAGTAAGGGAATGGGAGAAAGTGGTGAATGAAACGATTGATAAGGATAAATACATGTATAGGAAAAGAAGGAATTATAAGTAGTTTACTTAAAATATGGAAACAATGGTTAGAGTCAGAATTAATTAGATAGGTGAATGTGAGTATGAATGAAGTAGGCAAAGAATGGTTGTTGTGGATAATATGGATGGGGGAGGGGGAGGGTAGGGAGTGGGTAGGGTTGATAAAAAGGGAAATATGGTTTGTTTTACTGGAAATTGCGACCCGTTGTTATTTTACTTCTGTTCCTCTTCTTTGTTGTTTATGCTAATCACCTCCACGGGTATTGTATACGGTTATGTAATGTGACTTGGTGTTTGGAAAACAAACGAAATTTCTTAATAAAAAGTATCTAAATAAAAAAAAAACTGGGACAAGATTGAAGTCATACTTATTGGCACCCCCCATCAATTACGTACGGCCAGTCCTAATAACTTATCTATAGATGGCACTGTATTTGAGCTTCAGTCTAAATTGAAAAATGTAGGTGTAATATTTGATGCTACTTTAACCTTTGATCCACACGTACAAAATGTTGTCAGAACATCTTTCTTCGACCTGAGACACATTGCTTCAGCTGCTATCATACACTGCAGCTGAAAAGATGATCCATACATTTGTGTTCTCCCGACTTGACTACTGCACTGCTCTACTCGCTGGTGTACCTAAATCCACCACAATCTGTACTATGCATACTCAGGCCCACTACTTGAGCGCAAGAGAATTGCTTTGAGACAAGTGATCATATTACCCCTATGCTGGAGTCCTTGCACTGGCTACCCGTAAGGTTTCACATAGACTTTAAGACAGTGGCGGCTGGTGTTTTTTTTTCAGGGAGGGGAATGCGTCAGCACCCCCCCTCCCCGGGGCTTACCCAATCTAGGTGGCGGCCGGGTTGAGGACTCCTTCGGGCGGGTTGCAGGCTCCTAGGGGCGGTTTGCGAGCTGCGGTGGGGAGCGGGGGGATTGTGGGCAGCTTCTCCTGTGTCCTTTGCTCCTCAGCAGTGGGTGGGTTGCGGGCAGTGGCTCCTGTGTCCTCTCCTTCTTGGCTTCGGCGGTGGGCTGCAGGTGGCGGCTCCTGTGTCCTCTCCTCCTTGGCTTCGGTGGCGGGCAGCGGCTCCTGTGTCCTCTCCTCCTCGGCTTCGGTGGCAGGCAGTGGGCAGCAGCTCCTGTGTCCTTTACTCCTTGGCTTTGGCGGTGGGCAGCGGGCAGAGGCTCCTGTGTCCTCTCCTCCTCGGCTTCGGTGGCGGACAGCGCATCCTGTGTCCTCTCCTCCTCAGCTTCGGCAGCGAGCAGCGGGCCGGTTGCGGGCAGTGGCTCCTGTGTCCTCATCTGCTCAACTTCGGCAGTGGGCGGGTTGCGGGCAGTGGCTCCTGTGTCCTCTCCTCCTCGGCTTCGGGGGCGGGCAGTGGGTGGCGGCTCCTGTGTCCTCTCCTCCTTGGTTTCGGTGGCAGGCAGTGGGCAGCGGCTCCTGTGTCCTCTCCTCTTCGGCTTCAGCGGTGGGCAGTGGCTCCTGTGTCTTCTCCTCCTCGGCTTCGGCGACTCTAGTCACGTGCTTCAAAAAAACACACCCCCACCATTGGAATCCATGCGTCCAGCACCCTGTATGTAAATCCAGGGGTCAGACGCATGGCAGCTCCTGTGTCCTCTCCTCCTTGGCTTTGGCGGCAGGCCATGGGCACAGAGGCTCCTGTGTTCTCTCCTCCTCAGCTTCAGCAGCGGACGGGTTGTGGGCAGTGGCTCCTGTGTCCTCTCCTTTTCAGCTTCGGTGGTGGGAACTAGGCAGGTTGCGAGCAGTGGCTCCTGTGTCCTCTCCTCCTCGGCTTCGACAGCAGGCGGGTTGCGGGTAGCGGGTCCTGTGTCCTCTCCTCTTCGGTATTGGTGGCAGGCAGTGGGCAGCGGCTCCTGTGTCCTCTCCTCCTCAGCTTCAACGGCAGGCAGCGGGCAGGTTGCGGGCAGTGGCTCCCGTGTCTTCTCCTCCTCGGCTTCGGCAGCTTCAACCGTGCGGTTCCTCCCTTCTCCTCCTAGGTGTCCAATAGGATCCTTTCAGCCAATCGGGTGACAGGTCTCAAGACCTGCTTTCTGATTGACCGGGAGGAGGATTAGTGTGGCGATAGTGAATATTCATTCGCTATTATCATACAACTGGGTGGGTTCGGAGCGCAGTGCTCTGCGGCAGGAGCCCACCCTTTTTTGAAGCCTATTAGAGGCTCTAATCACGTGCTTCAAAAAAACACACCCCCGCCATTGGAATCCATGCATCCGGCACCCTGTATGTAAATCCGGGGGTCGGGTGCATGGATGGGGGGGTGGCGCCCGTGCGCCCATAATGGATGGGCCATCACTGCTTTAAGAACCTCTTGCTCACCTATAAGGCTCTTCATGGCTAGGCAGCCCATTATCTCTCTGAATTTTTATCAACTTACTCGTAGCGTGGTTTGCTGTGTGTCCCCCCTACTCACCTACATTCATTGGGGGACAGAGCCTTCTCCCGCTATGCTCCAAAACTCTGGAATTCATTTCCTAAGAACATCAGAGAATCTTCTTCTCTAAACTTATTCAAATCAAATCTAAAAACGTTTTTCTTTAGACAAGCTTTCATTTAATTGTCCCATTTTCCTTTATGTTATCCTGTGTATTTTTTGTGTTTTCTTTGTAAATCGCTTTGAGAAGCCACCTTTAAAGGCGCTCTATAAAATAAGGTTTTTTATTATTATTATTATTATTATTATTACCAGTGGATTCATGATCCACCAAATTGTGGATTAATGTAGATATTCTTTAGATCATCCACTTCTTTATAAGCTTTATATGGGATGTTTTATTATTTTATTTATACCCCTAAGTAAGGCTTTAGGGAAAAATAATTTCAATTATTGTAGGTGTTTGTGTTGCTTCCGTAACTTTTATCTTTGATTCCTTTTTTTCACCTTTCTGATACTGTTAAACATTGTAAAAGTTTTCAGATGTTTGAGGAATCAGACCTAGAGCTGGCCAATCAGCAGGGAGCATGAGTTTTGCTAAATACAGGGCTATAAGCCTAAATCAACAGGAGTATGACCTCTGCAGGGAGACTACTGCTTACACACAAAGATGTGCAAAGATCCTACTCTACTTGTTTTGATGCTCCTAGAATCTATTTAGCTATTTAAAACTGAGGGTTCTGTTGGACTTTATTAACTTAAAGCTGAATTCCAGGAACATAAAAAGTCCTCCCTTGCAAATGGAGCTGCAAGGGTTAACTGTTCATTTATATCTAGGGCTACAGGATACAGCAGTTTTACTTACCTGAGCCTCTGCTTCTGAAGCTCCTCTAGAGCTTGAGTGGTTCCTGTTGCCCTTTTTCCCCCACATGTTGGGAGTCTAAGGTCCTCTGACATAAACAAGATGAATGCAGGGCCCATATTCCTGCATTAGACATGAGGACACTGAGGGACAGTCCACCGGCAAAGCGTAGGGGAGCACTGTCTGATAGGGAGGTGGAGGATCAGGTAAGCAAAAGTGCTATTCCTGTCCCCTAGACAGAAACAAGCAGGTAATGCTTGCAGTCTGGGCACCAGTGGTGGCCCGTCCATTAGGGGCATCTGGGTGCCGCCCCCTCTCTCCGCGCCACCCCCTATATGCAATAGATAGATTCATGCATAGCATGACCATATCCACGGCCACCGTGGCCACCACCTATTCATGAGTCTGGCCCCTTTCAGGGCACCGTGCCCATAAATTACAGCGGCCAGGTTTTTTTTTTTTGTAAGTGCCTGATTCGCAGAGAATGCGCTCCGATCCCACCCAGGTGTGTTACAACAGCAAATGAATATTCGCTGTTGAAACACTGATCCTCAATCCGGCCAATCAGAAGCAAGTGTGAGGCACGTTTTCTGATTGGCTGAAAAGGGGAGGCCGCTGGTGATGGGGTAAGTACCATCCTGAGGGGTTGGCATACTGTTTGACGCCCCCCCACCCCCCAAAAAAATTTCCACTATTTTCCACCGACCTCCACTGCTGGGCACAGCTACATAGCAAGGGAGGACCTTTCATTTTCTGTCTTTAATTTAGCCAATAAAGAGTGTCATTCCAGCTCAAAACTTTTTGCAGCATCACATTAGCGCAGCTCCTTTTTTGTTCCTTACTTGTTTGGTGTGTATTTCACTTTTGAGTTGCAGCTTTTTTAGTCGTTTTACCAGCGCAGTTTTTCCCTTTACCATTAGCATCAGCAATGAGTATTGGAAAATATCTGTGCAACCGGGCCAAAACACCCGAGAAGAGGAAGGAAGATGTTAACCATATGGGAAGGTAATAGAAGAAGAACAGCATGTGTTATCCCTTCTTCCTTTTCAGTGAGAAGAGGGAAGAAGTCACATGAGAAGTTCTAACAGATCATCAATGACAAAATCATTCTGAGAGGACATACCTGGTTCCGCACGTCTCTCTCTATTGCTCCATCGCTGATGGAACACTGCAAACCATCACTACCAAGAGACAGCTCACTCCTCCAGACAGCAAGGGAGCAACGCATGGAACCGGGTGTACAGTATGTTTACTCTGCTCACCTTAGTTACCCTGTTGTCGGCAAGTCACCAATGACAGGATCACTAGTGTAACAGGCAGTGCCTGGACAAGGTCTTTCGGCACCCAAGTCAGGGAAGTCAAAGTGCACAACCTCCCCACCACAAAATCTCTATTAACTTAGGTCTACAATGACTAACACAGATTTAAAATAGTAACAAAAAGTTAACAAACTAAGAACAATGCTTCTGTGATTGGCCACAGCTGATCACATGGCACAGATGGGCTGTGATTGGCCCAGTCTGCACCATGTGATCATTGTGACCAATCTCAGCTAGCAACACAATTGTACACAATGGATGGCTTGAAAGGAAGCCATCCATTTATTTCCAACTGTCATGTGACCTGCTGTGATTGGCAGTGGGCCGGTACAGTGATCTGTCATCGACATTGCCAGTGACAGATCGTGTTGCAGCTCAGCCCCGCGGGCGCGATCCGGTAGGATTTCATATGACGTCCCCCCAGATCGACAAGAGTCCCGCCCCGGTTGTCAATTCACTATAGGCTGGGGGCAGTGGCAGACGCTCATGCAGGGTGCAGGGGCACCGCCCCCTAATCCATGAGCCCGGCCCCTAATCTACATGCAGGGTGTCGGACGCATGAATCCCAATGGGTTTTTTTTCTTCTTTAGAAGCACATGATTAGAGCACTGCACTGCGTCTGGAGCCCACCCAGTTATGTGACATTAGCGAATTAATATTCACTAATGTCTTTCTGTTTCTCCTCAAGGCCAATCAGGAAGTGTTTCCCGAGACCCGATTGGCCAAGAGTCCTAAGACCCGATTGGCCACGAGTCCTAACTCCTGATTGGTTAGGAGAAGAAGCTTCCGCTGGGACTCGGGAGGAGACGCAAGGGGGGAAGCTGCTGAAGCCATGACCTGGAAGGGGTAAGTGCCGGGTTGGTGGGGGGCCTAGCGGGTGATGGGTGAGTAATGCGGAGATCGAGTGACATGGGGGGGGGGAGCGGTGACTGATCAAGCCAGCGCTGGGGGGGGGGTTCCGTGGAACCCAAGAATTCTTCCAAAGGCTACCAGGGCTCCTTGAGCTGTGTCTGATTGATTTGCCATTTGATGGTGCTTGCATAGTTCCAGGGTCATTGCCATTTGGCAAACCAGTAGCGTGACAGCAATTTTCATTTTGACTGTCCGTAAGGGTAGCATTCTTACCACCGCTGTAGGGTTTTATTCTTCTTACTGACCACCAATTTAAGAGATATTTTCTCACTGACCCCTAATAAATTGGTTTTACCAAGGGTTCCCCAAGACCTTAAAAAATTTCTTCTGGGTTCCTCTGTGGTTAAAAGGTTAAAGTAGAGCTCCAGTCTCCTAAGCAATTTTTTAACAAAAGCGCCCCACTGAATCTTAGTACTCATACTATATAATTTGCATATTGTCATACCTGTCTTCATACTTCTGAAAGCGGACCTTCAGTCATTTTTTCAACTTTCCACCTATTAAATGTTCTGCCCTTGTTGTTTTAACTTTGGATAGTAAAATATTTTTTTCTGCTAGTAAATACCTTATACAGCCCACTTCCTGTTTCTTGTGTGGTCATTACCCTAGACTTATGACATGATGCACAGCTCTCTCTCTTACTCTCTTTGCCAGGAAGGGGGGGGCGAGTAATAAGATAATGGGTAATGAGTAATAATGAGTAATGAGTAATAATGGGCGGCACAGTGGTGCAGTGGGTAGCTCTCTCGCCTAGCAGTAAGAAGGGTCGACCACGACACTACCTGCCTGGAGTTTGCATGTTCTCCCTGTGTCTGCGTGGGTTTCCTCCGGGTACTCCGGTTTCCTCCCATACTCCAAAGACATGCTGGTAGGTTAATTGGATCCTGTCTAAATTGGCCCTAGTATAGGTAAGAATGTGAGTTAGGGACCTTAGATTGTAAGCTCCTTGAGGGTATAGGGACTGATGTGAATGTATAATATATATATGTAAAGCGCTGCGTAAATTGATGGCGCTATATAAGTACCTGAAATAAATAAATAAAATAAAAATAATGAGAGCTGCAGAGCTGGAGGTCTGGCTCTGTGTAAATCCAGGAAGTGAAGAGGCAGCAGCTTCAGCTGCCCACAGTTAAAATGGCTGCAGCCAGACTCAGTGGAGGGAGAGTTCTGCAGCATATTTGGCAAGTACAGAATCACAGTATATATAAAATAATATGCAAAGTGGTTGGAGGGAAGCTTCAGAATGGCAAAGAAGTTTTTATTACAAATTACGTGAGCAGACTGCAGTTCCTCTTTCATTTTAAATTTGTCATTTCTTACATGACTCTGGCAGACATGCAGCAGCCATCAAAGAAGTGGGCATCTGAAGCTCGCTCTTGGGGATTTTTCGGGATTCCGTGCAGCTGTCTACCCTGCATGCACCTCCTGATCTCACGCCTGTGCAGTAATGACTCTGAGTGGTGCACTTTGTTGATTACAGGCAATTGCGATAGCAATTGCGGCATCGGTAGACGTTCCCGCCCTGTTGTTTTGGCAACCTGTCAATCAGCAGAGAACAAAGAAGGCAATTCCGATCGAGAAGGCTTCCCGAAGACTTATGTGATATATGACGCCGATATCAGGAGTCCAAAGGAATCACCCAATGACAAATCGCCTAGGCAGCTGGGACCGGAAATGCTGTCTAAATACATAAAAAAAATATCCATTTAGGGCTGTACTGCGGGTGGCCATTGTGATCCGAGGAACATGTCGAAATGGGTGGAACTCCACTTTAATATATCTAACTGAAAGCTCAGTCCTGCAGATTCTACTTGGTGGATGTGGCTCTTCCTGTGAAGCCACCAGTGCTCAGTGAGAACATGTGTGCTCTGTTTACAGAATGGACGGCTGGCATACTAAGGCTGCATTCACACCTGAGAAGAGTGATTTGCAGTCTTTTGCCTTATAAACCCTTACATATACCCAGTGAAGTGACTAGCCTTTGGCGATACACAAAGATGATACAAATCCTCATACATAAGTTGTACCTGTTTATCTGCAGTTTTCTCTTCTGTAGATCATTATAAAAGCACACAGATCAAAGGATTTTTTTTTTCTGAGCTCCAGCAGCAGGTAGCGGAGAATTGAGGTCTCACAGTGCTTTCAGTGAGGGGAGCTCTGAGCCCTGATTGGTGGGAAGGGCGTACCCGCCTTCACACGGAGAACATTCAGAGCTAAGGATGTGAATCACAGGCTGTGAGCTCTCTCCCCATCACCATTTTTATCTTTTTGCTGTCAGGAAAACCTGCCAGAAGTGACTCTCTGAAAACAGAAATGTGGCAGCAGAGAGAAATCACACTAAAGCCCCGTACACACGGGCCAAATATCAACAGAAACCCTCCAACATTCAGCCCATGTGTATGGCAGCCCATCTGACAGAAGCCGGCTAAACAGCTGGCTTATGTCGAAGGGGCATGACCGAAAAAGATCCGCCGATCGACATTCTATAGCGATCTCAGCCAGTCCCCCTGTCAGAACACAATAGCTCAGCTGAAAGTCAAACCGAGAGCAGCCCTTGGAAATAAAGTGGTTCGCTTCTCTAATTCTCAGTGCTTTGTTTTTGTAAAGAATATTGCTATGACACTCATGCATCAAACACCACTTCTGTTGCCAAAGATACACAAAGTTTTTTCATCACCTCCGCCAAACACCAAAGTGATGTAACCATTCTGCTAACTGTTCACTGTACCTCTTCACACTATCAGACGCTTCCTGCACAAGAGCAATAAAGCTGTCAGCTCTTTGCACAATGACCACAGAGTATCATCCTGTATAGCAGACAGTGCTACTGTTGTCTCATTGCTGTGGAACAAATAATAGAGGCAAATTAACAATGTATCAGTTACCCCCAACAACCAGAGAAATGGAAATGGCAAAAACCTGTCAAACAAACATATAAAATTGTAGCAGTTGGCAAACAAATATATAAACAGCAGTAATTGGGGCATACAGCTAATAATAATGTCCAGAGTAGAATGCCCCCCTAAACTCTATACTACGAAGGGTCCTGCCTAAGGCACAATGTTGCAAATATAGTCAGTCAGTCTATATTAAACCCTTTCCCTGCTGGCCAGCACATTGGGGCCCACTTCCAGCATTGGAGTGTTCAAGATAAGTTCCTCCCAATTCTGGTATAGGTGCCTGCACAGTGTCCCAAGCAAACAATAGTGTCCCTCTTGAATAGGGATGAGCCAAACACCCCCCGGTTCGGTTCGCAGCAGCACATGCAACAGGAAAAAAATTTGTTCGAACACCGTTAAAGTCTATGGGACACGAACATGAAAAATCAAAAGTGCTCATTTTAAAGGCTTATATGCAGGTTATTGTCAAAAAGTGTTTGGGGACCTGGGTCCTGCCCCAGGGGACATCTATCAATGCAAAGAAAGTGGCGCATGTTTCCCGTGTTTAGAACAGTCCGAGAGCAAAATGACATTTCTAAAGGAAAAAAAGTCATTCAATAGTACTCCTGGCTATAATGAATTGACCCGACAATACACATAAAAGTCATTGAAAAAAACGGCATGGGATTCCCTTCAGGTCTGGTATGGATTTTAAGGGGAACCTCACGCCAAAATTTTAAAAAAAATGGCGTGGGGGTCCCCCCCCAAAAAACATACCAGACCCTTATCCGAGCACGCAACCTAGCAGGCAGCAGGAAAAGAGGTGGGGACGAGAGAGCCTTGCCACCTTGCCCGGTGGTTGTGGGGGTCTGCGGGGGGGCTTATCGGAATCTGGACCCCCAGATCCGGGCCTCCCCCCTGTGTGAAATGGTAACGGGGTACATTCCTACCATTTCACAAAAAAGTGTGAAAATGGTAAAAATGACATGACACGGTTTGGGGACAAGTCCTTTATTAAAAAATAAAACTGTCCCATGAAGTCTTCTTCTTCTTCTCTTGCTCCGCCGACGGACCGAAAAAACCCCAAAAAAACACGACAGACCTGCCTCCATGGGAGGCACTCGCCGTAATGACCATCCTCTCAGGTGGCAGCTCTTTTATGACTGAGGGCTGGGCCACACGGTGACGTCGCCGGGTGACCCCACCCCCCCTCTGACGCACGGGGACATCCCTATGGCTTTCTCGTAGCATCAGAGGGGACGGGGCCACCCAGTTATGGGTGGCCCCGCCCCCTCTGACGCTACGTGAAAGCCATAGGGATGTCCCTGTGCATCAGAGGGGGGCGGGGTCACCCAACGACGTCACCATGTGGCCCCTCCCCCTCTGACGCTACAGGAAAGCCATAGGGATGTCCCCGTGCGTCAGAGGGGGCGGGGTCACCTGGCGATGTCACCGTGTGGCCCCGCCCTCAGTTATAAAAGAGCTGCCACCTGAGAGGACAGTCATTACGGCGGGTGCCTCCCATGGAGGCAGGTCTGTCGCGTTTTGTTTTTGTTTTTCGGTCCGTCGGCGGAGCAAGAGAAGAAGAAGAAGACTTCGGGGGACAGTTTTATTATTTTTAATAAAGGACGTGTCCCCAAGCCGTGTCATGTAATTTTTTCCATTTTCACACTTTTTTGTGAAATGGTGGGGTACATTTGTACCCGGTTACCATTTCACACTGGGGGGGGGAGGCTGGGATCTGGGGGTCCCCTTGTTAAAGGGAGCTTCCAGATTCCGATAAGCCCAGCGCCCGCAGACCCCCACAACCACCGGGCAAGGGTTGTGGGGATGAGGCCCTTGTCCCCATTAACATGGGGACAAGGTGTTTTGGGGGGCTACCCCAAAGCACCCTCCCCATGTTGAGGGTATGTGGCCGGGTACGGTTCAGGAGGGGGGGGCGCTCTGTCGTCCCCCGCCTTCTTTTCCTGCTGCCTGCTAGGTTGCGTGCTCGAATAAGGGTCTGGTATGGATTTTTGGGGGGACCCTCACGCCATTTATTCTTTTTTTTCGGTGCGGGGTTCCCCTTAAAACCCAGAAGGGTCTGGTAATTGACTGTGGGTGGGTCTCATGCCATTTTTTTCAATGACTTTTATGTGTATTGCCGGGACCGACAATTCATTATAGCCGTGAATACTTTTGAATGACTTTTTTTCCTTTAGAAATGTAATTTTGCTCTCGGAATGTTCTAAACACGGGAAACATGCGCCACTTTACAGGCATACTATAGACACCCCCCAGGTGCGAAATTTAAAGGAATATTTTACTTTTATTGTTGCACTTTAAGTATTATTAAAATCATTTGCTCCCGAAAAAATGGCTGTTTTTAAAACTTTTTTTTGCATTGATACATGTCCCCTGGGGCAGGACCCAGGTCCCCAAACACTTTTTTTTGACAATACCATGCATATAAGCCTTTAAAATTAGCACTTTTGATTTCTCCCATAGACTTTTAAAGGGTGTTGCGCGGCTTTCGAATTTGCTGCAAACACCCTAAATTGTTTGCTATTCGGTGAACAGCGAACAGTTTGGGGTGTTCATCCCTACTCTTGAATAGGGTGCAGTAGGATTTGGCTAGCGCCCAACTCCAGAGGTGACAACTGTTATTTCTCTGTTCTCTTTCGGTGACTCAGTGAAGGCAGCGGCCGCAGCATTCTCCTCAAAGATCAGGCAGCAGCACTGGTCAGCGACAGTAGCATTCTCCCCAACAGTCACACGGCAGTGGTGGTCGGCAACAGTGGTATTCTCCCCAACAGTCACACGGCAGTAGTGGTCAGCAACAGTGGTATTCTCCCCAACAGTCACACGGCAGTGGTGGTCAGCGACAATGGCATTCTCCCCAACAGTCACACGGCAGTAGTGGTCAGCAACAGTGGTATTCTCCCCAACAGTCACGCGGCAGTGGCGGTCAGCGACAATGGCATTCTCCCCAACAGTCACACGGCAGTGGTGGTCAGCGACAGTGGCGTTCTTATGTACCAGGAGATGTCTGCTACTCCGCCTCTCTGTGTCACTGATGTAATACTGAAAAATGTTGCTAAAAGCTTGCAGCACTTGTCTTCCACAATATCCTTACCATATTTGCCTCAAGCCTGGGAACAGACCTTCTTTTCCTCTCCATGGAGCCCCGATCATGCTAGTATGTGTAGTTCCATTACCAATCTGTAATACAGGCTCAGTCTGTCTGGGCACTACATCTCCCACAAGTCATAGTTTCAGCCAGCAGTCTCTGTCCTTCCCACAATCCACAGCAGCTCAGTTTCCTCTTCCTCTCTGTGACCCCTTGGTGGTAGGCAGGCTTTTCCTTTAGCTCTCTCTGTGGCTACATACAATAGTGCAGCTTACCAGTGCTTTGTTGCTCTCAGAGGGGAAGGTATTGATCCTGTGTTTCTGCAAAGCAGGAACACAGATCTTTACCTTCCCCTAATCAAAGCACCTCCCCCACAGTGAGTAAGCACAACCTAGGCAATTATTTTGCCCTTTGATTGCCTCCGATGTTAACCCCCTTCCTGACAATGTCCCTAGTAAAGTGACAGTGCATATTTTTAGCACTAATCACTGTAATAATGTCACTGGCCCCGAAAGAGTGTCAAAAGTGCCAGGTGTCCGATTTGTCCGCAGCAATGTCGCAGTCCTGCTATAAGTCGCTGATCGCCGCCATTACTAGTAAAAAAATAAGATAAAAAATCTCATAATTTGTAGACGCCATAACTTTTGCGCAAACCAATGAATATATGCTTATCAGTAGAATACATATTTGTCTACATTGATGAAGAAATTAGATACTTTTTATTTTTTTTATTTTTACAGCATTTGTAGCTGCTGACTTAAACTTTTCTTGGGGGAGCCTGGAGCTCCTCTTTAGGCTGTAATATATAACATTTTTGCTTTTGGATTTTAATACAGTATGCTTTGAAAAAACAAGTATTCTTGAAGTGGTTAAAGCCACTCTATTCTTTCCTACTGCCAGCACAAGCCACGTAATTCAAGCCGCAGTTTCCTCTTCCAAGGTACACCTTTATGTCTACAATCTGGCTGTACAATGCCGATTGGAAGAAAATAGACATGTGCAATTTTTTTTTCTGAATTAGTTTTTTAACCGCTTGCCGACCAGCCGCTGCAGTTTTCCTGCGGCAGAATGGCACGGGCAGGCGAATCGACGTTATGTTATGTCGCTTTCTTAGGCGGCCACTAGGGGCGTGCGTGCCCGCCGCTCGCCCCCGGACCTGATGAGAGTCTCTCTCTCTGATGAGATCTCTCCCCTAGTCAGTCCCATCCCCCTTTCAGTTAGAACACACTTGAGGGAACACAGTTAACCCCTTGATTGCCCCCTAGTGTTAACCCCTTCACTGCCAAAGACATTTTTACAGTAATCAATGCATTTTTTAGCACTGATCGCTGTATTAATACCAATGGTCCTAAAAATGTGTCAAAATTGTCCAATGTGTCCGCCATAATGTCGCAGTCACGCTAAAAATCACAGATCGCCGCCATTACGAGTACAAAAATAAAATAATAATAAAAATGCTATAAATCTATCCACTATTTTGTATAACTTTTGCGCAAACCAATCAATATACGCTTATTGCAATTTTTATTGCCAAAAATAAGTAGAAGAATACATATCTGCCTAAACTGACAAAAAAACTAGCTTTTTTTAAAAAAAAATGGGGATATTTATTATAGCAAAAAGTACAAAATATTGTGTTTTTTTCAAAATTGACGCTTTTTTTTTGTTTATAGCGCAAAAAATAAAAATTGCAGAGGTGATCAAATACCAGCAAAAGGAAGCTCTATTTGTGGGAAAAAAAGGACGTCAATTTTGTTTGGGTACAATGTTGTACAGGGCCGGACGGGGAATAAAAACCAGCCCTGGAAAAAATTTTTATACCAGCCCCATAGCATTATTATATCAGCCCAACAGCATAACTTTCTTGTTCATGGGAAAGGGAAAACCATATATTTTAAAGCACATTTGAAGAGTGTATTATATATATAGATAAGACAGATATGAAAGCACATAGGGCTTTATATATATATAAACCTCAGGGGCGTTCAAGGCAAACTGGGACTTTTGAGTTTATATAATAAAAGAAAAAATTTCAAGGAGTGGACACTGCATTTATTTTTCATCATACTCCCCTGCTACATTTATACTCTTATCCCAGCATTTAACTAATGCCTGGAAAGCTTTGGCATAGAAAGATTTGTCAGTAAGCCAGGACCATCCTAGGGCAGCCTGTTTCACTTCGTCATCAGTGCTGAAATGCTGACCTCCGAGGAATTATTTTGGTGGTCCAAACAGGTGGAAATCACTCGGAGCGAGGTCCAGACTGTAAGGGGGATGTGGCAATGCCTCTGTGGGCTGGAAACCACCACGGCCGGGATCGTTACTGACGGACGGTCATCTTTGAAATGTTTACACCATTCAAATGTCTTACTGCGGCTGAGTGTCTCATCACCGAACTGTGCTTGAAGTCTTTTGTAGATATCTGCGGGTTTTACGCCTTCGTTCATAAGAAACTTCATCACCACATGACATATAGTCCCTTGGAGAGACCACTACACTGTGTGGGATGGCTGCAGAACTGCAGATCCCAATAGACTCAAGGAAGGGACGAGGGGATTCTCTCTACTGTCTGCCTGGGAAAAGTTTGGGTCTTGGCGCCAGACCAGGGAAGGCATCCAGGGAGCAGTCAAGGGAGAGTGTTGAGCCCTAAGGCACTCCCCCACCAGGGTGGCCTACTCGCCTGCATCTACTGCCTTACAGAGCAGGTTAGCCAGTCACCATCTTCATCCACAGCCTTACAGAGTGGGTTAGCTGGATATCATCTGTGGTTGCCACCATACAGCGTGGGTTTGCCGGAGCTGTTCCACAAAGAGCCTCTCCGCCATCAGAACCCACCACTGAAGTGCAGGATTGTTGTGAGGGTTGCCAACCCACCAAACTCTCTGCACCACAAAACAAAGTGAAATTCCAGTTACACAGTTTGCAATTAGGCTCCCTAGACACTACCATACCTATGCTGCATACCACGAACGGTGCCACTTCACCTGTTCTAGATTACCCTATTATGTCAGATCTACTTAACCCCTTCCTGAATCTGTTGCTTGCCCTTTTTATCACTGTTAAGCCTTGTTCAAGTTATTCCTGCCAGAGCTCTTCCTCAAGTTCCCACCTTCTTGAACTAGGACCATCTCAAAGCCACTTAGAATTACCATTAGTCCACCACTTAAAGGGCCCTAACCCCAGATATAACTATTTTCCCTTGTTTTTGGAGATCATTCCTCCTAGTTTTATAGTATTTAAATAGACTTTAGCAATTTTTCAACTTCCCGAAAACTGAAGTTCTGAAGGCAGACTTAGACCTAGCAAAGTAACGCCAGGGCCTAAGGCAGCGTAGCCTCTGGGGGTTTATACTATCTCTTTCTGGCTGCCCTTATGATACACTAGGTGACTCTGTTACAGTTTAAGCTGATTGGTAAAACCTGGGCCCTGTTAATTGCAATTGCCCTGTATTTTAAGTGTAGTAATACCATTGTTGTTCATTTCACCCCTAACCTCTGTCTGTCTTATCTATTTTATTTAATGACAATATATTTAGTTTGTTTTACTAATTGATCTAGTGTTTGCATTCTTTGAACTACAGTAGCTGGGTACTAGAGTCAATGTCAGTGATTTCTCTGTGAAAGTGTATGTTTATGTACTCAGCCTGGCGTGTCAAAGTGGCTGAGGTCTTTGAGAAGGTTGAGGCCAGCAACAGGACCCATCTTAACTAGCAGCTCCTTCGTTTATGCCCAAGTGATGTGTATGAGTAGCATAAAACAAGAGTAATACATGTAAACAACCAATATTGTATTGAGGAGATAGTTAAGGCTTTAGTCAGACCAGCTTAGCCCTCGCAGTTATGTCCATGGTCCACACCCTAGACATGGCATCTCAGTCCTTGTCTGAAGTTCAAACATTCTTTTAATGCTTTTTTTAAGTAGATCACATTTGGCGTCCTAAAGCAGCTGCACGGTATAATAAACGGTCTATAATACCAAATGCTGAACTGGAGGAAGAATCTGGAGTATTAATTCTTGATCAATGGAAAGAATTGTCCTAGACAGACATAGCTTTTCATATTTAGCAAGACAACTGGATAAGAGCAATTCAGATGAGATAAAGAGCAGCACTGTAAGGAATAGTTCAACAAGTACACACAAAATAATTACGCTTTTAATCTAAGTTTCCATAATCCTCCTGCTACATTTTCCACATCATTTTATGGTTGGATTATGGTGATATGGGGCTAGGAATTGTACAAAAGATAAATATATATTATGCATATAGTTTAAGGAACCCATTTGACCAGTGTTTTTTTACAAGGCCCTTGTTCCCGATGAAAGAGTTTTGACCTGTAGATAAAACTAAGCCAGAAACCTTAAAGCTGAGTTCCACCCATTTAAAAGTCAGCAGTCACAAAAAAGTGTGGCTGCTGACTTTTAATAAACAGACACTCACCTGTCCAACGGTCCAGCGATGAGGCTGTCCGAAGCCTCACTTCTCTCCCCCTGCTATCTGCGGCGCCGGCATTGCAAGTGTAGACGCTCAGCTGTGGCTTCCCAGCCGGGCGCATGCTGCACGTTGTGTATGGCTGGTCAATCTTCTGGGACCTGTGACGTGTCCCAGAAGATTGCAGGGAGGGAGGGGGGAGAGGTGAACTTCCACTCGGCGCCGTGGCACCAGCAGAGGAAGTAGGAGCTGGGTACCTATGAAAACTAGGCTCCCCCCCCCCAAAAAAAAAATTACAAGCCAAATGTGGCATGTCAGGGGGTCATAAGTACTTTAAGCGAAAGTTCAATTTTTGGGTGGAACTCCGCTTTAAGTGATCTCCTTCTCTACCAGACTGGACAATATCTGCATGGTGAGTTGTCTTGGTTGCATGTTATATTCTCCCTTTTAAAAAATGGGAGGTTGTCTGAGTCAATGTTTAAAAGTGTGATTGTATTATTGTATAGGGAGACGAATCGGCAGAACTAACCCAAAAAATACACCGCTGGAATGACTCAGTGCTGGTCTAAAGGCACCTGAATTGTGAGTTCACATTTTTATAATTGGGGATGTTTACCTTGTTGGTTTAAATACATTTTATAAAAGCATATTGCGCAATGATGGCTATTTACTTCTTATGAGATATGAAGATTTGAGGAGTCACTAGTGGCAATCTAGCTGGAGAAACACCAGGAAAGTGGAGTGGTTATCCCAATATGAACCAAAGGCAAAGTTTTTTCTAGGCTCTAGTGAGTGACCATTTCAGAAGGTGGTGGTGATGCACAAAGTGGTGAAAAGGCTTCTAAAATAGCACGGATGTGGTTTTGAGCACACTACGCACATGGGATTTAAATGACAGAATTGTGAAGTGGACTTTGGGAAATATTGTTAAAAACCTGTGTCCAGCAGTTTTGATATTTTTGCAATTTTGCACTTGATAATTTAATAATTTTCACTAGAACATTGCACTATAGAGCTATACAGTTTTGATGTTTGTGCACATTTCATCTATACCGTTTTTAGTGGTAATATTGTATAAGCACATTATGATCAGCGCAGTTACATTTTTCATACACTATGAATTTAGATTTATAACTAAATGAATCGCACATGTCTACCATATATCCCTATGGACAGGCAGGTGTTAATGTCCATTTACACTGCCCTACCTCTGGGTCCAATCTGGTCTGCAAAAAAAAAAGACAAACATGTTTTGTGGAGCGGATCAGAGGTAGCCAGATGTAAATGGACAGCAGAGTCCGTTTACACTTGGTCGCCCATAGAGCAGAGCGGAGTCTGTCCATGTCTGCTCTGCATAGACTGAGCGGACATGGATGTGATATCTGTCCCGCTCTACTCCGATCAGCAGGGGATCAGTTCATAGATCCCCTACTGATCAGAATGGCATCTGCCCCGTCTAAAAGGGGCCTAAGACACAAAACATACAAGTCTTTGTCAAATTGTAATAATAGCCATAATAAAATGTGAAATCATTAATTTATCACCAAAGCATATGGATGGAATTCTTCCATAATACAATGAATAATGTTATGAAGCAAGCCCTCTCCTTTTCCATATGGTGGGATCAGTCTCTAATGACCTGATTCCTGACCCAACTCTGGGAGAGACATGCGGTGAAAATTGAGTTTATTTCCGGCTATAAAGCTTCACAGCCACAAAGCTCAGAGGAGAACGGAGGCTCTTTTGGAGAGGAAGAAACTTGTTTTAACCCAGCCATCTGGAAACAGTTGTGTTTAACACTCACAGGGGCTAACTGTGCCCCATAAACTGAAGAAAGACACACATACCCTGAGGACCCTCCAGTGAAGTAGCTGTGACAGAAGAACGACTCTATATGTATAGAAATTTACCAGAGTTCTACAAAGATTTCTAAAGCTTCCTTAAAGTTTATCCTTGTAAATAAAAAAGATTCAAGTTGAGTTTTCTCCTGTGCACGAAAACTAAATGCAGGCTCATATTCAGGTTTCGTAGCTCCTGAATTAATTTTTACCATTGCCCTTAAGTGGTCCACTTTTGCATCTTGGTAAAATGTGGGCACACCTTGCACCTGGTGGAGTCTCTGTGGATGCAAAAGCCTTATGAAGACTGCTTCTCCACCTTAAAACAAAAAACAGCCAAAGAAGGATAATAATTTCCTTTTACCATAGGCCAACTACGTTGTGCTCCTACTAAGTCCCCAAGCTAGCTTTAGCCTAGGTTCATATTGTTGCAAGTTAGAAATCGTGCGAGTTCAGCTGAACTCCCACTATTTGAACCCAGCAATGCAGTTCGACTTCAGGGGCGATTTGACAGACATCTTTGTGGGTTCCTGCACAGATGTCTATTGAAATCGCACCCAAAGTCACCAAAAGTAGTACAGAAACTACTTTTGAGAATCAGTGTGGTGCCTCAAAGTCAGCGTCCCACCAAATGCCAGCAATAGCCGCCGATTTGGCATGTGATTTGACATGTCAGATTGCATGCCAAATCGGACCAATGTGAACCTAGGCTTAGTATCACACAAACAGATGCTATAGCCACACAAGGCATGCAGAGGGTTGGGATCAGGCTGAAAGAGACAGTTCTCTCACTTTACAACTGATAACTTAAAAAATTGTGCATATGGTTGTTCTTCTTTTATAGCAGTTGGGTTCTAGGTGTATGAACAAACGAAAAAGGTGGACCACCTCTGAATCAAAAAATGCTGCCACATCCCCAAACTAATTTAGAAAAAGGAAATTCTCCCATGGGACTTTATTACAGCAATAACCACAATCAATTTTGTAAAAGCGGTAGAAAACGCTTTTTTTTTATTTATTGAAAACCTGAAAGGCAAGGTCATAATGTGCTATCCCATACTAGCACATTATGTGAAACTTACCTGAAAACGAAGCCTTCCAGCCATGCGCTCTCACCGCTGAAGGTTTTCCCATCCTCAACTGGTCTTCCTTCCGGGTTTGTGGATTCCGGCTTTGTGAGTGGCCAGAGCCGCAATGACATCACTCATGCACATGCATGTCCAGTGCCGTCATTTACGGCACTGGACTTCGAAAGAACGGCCCAGGTGTGTTGTTCCTTCAGAGCGCATGCACCAGTGATGTCACTGGCTGCATCTACAGTAAGTATCTCCTAAACAGTGCACGTTTAGAAGATATTTACAGTGCCTTATTATAGGCTTACCTATAGGTTAAATTCATGCATGGAAGTTTACTCCTACTTTAAAAAGTAGTACAAAATCATGAATATAAAATCACATAATAAAAGAAGGTTTTGCATAAATAACTCATACACTGTATACTCCAGAATTACACCAATAAAATATACAGTGTAGCACCTTCTAGTTAAAAAGTGCTAGAGTGAGGATTTTTGTTGGCAGAGTAGGTCAATTTAGGCAGGTCTACCTCATTGCTAGGCCTGTTTGTTTTCATTCTGGGCTGGGCTGGGCTGGGCGTGGCTCAGAGTAGTGGCTGGTGACTCATGGGTAGCTTCACTTCACTGTCACCTCCCTCTTCCTTCTAGAAAGTGCTAGAAGGAGAGGAGGGGAAGAGAGGTGGAGCTACCTGGAGTATCTTAACATTGTAAAAAAAAATGTGGGACATTTTTGTGGCTGTAGGCGGAGCCGTACAATAATTAGGGGGCGGGGCATCTGTTTGTAGACGTGGCTCAGGAAAATATACAAGTGCGGTGTGCGAAGCGCGGCGCGGCGAAAAATGGGCGTGGTTTACGCAACATAGCGGGTGTGGCTTAAATGGGCATGGCTCAAGAGGGTGTGGTTAGAGTCTGAGATGAATGAGGGATGGAGAGGGAGAGAGGGGGAGGGGGGAGAGGGATTAGAGGGGGAGAGGGGGAGAGGGGGAAAGGGGGAGTGGGGGAAAGGGGGAGAGGGAAATGATGGGACAGATGTCCCAGATCCTACACAATAAAAATATGTGTATTCTAGAAAGTTTAACAATCAGCAGATAAAGATACTCCAAACACCTGGTGTTAGCACTTCAATCATCCCGGCACCATGGTTGTTATGGTGTCAGGATGATTGAAGTGCATTATTTCTATTATTACATTGTAATATAAAATGAAATCATTCAACTCACCATAATGCAGAATCAGTGGGATCCCTGAGCGTGTCACTAGCCACGTTGCCTGCCACCAGCCGTCCTTCCTTGCGTCAGATGTCCCAGCAGAGTCCGTCCTTGGATCTGGTGCCCCCAGCTGAGCCCCCCTTACATCAGATGTCCCCAGCAGAGCCCCCCCTCACACCAGGAGTCCCCGGCGGAGCCCCCCTCACACCAGGAGTCCCTGGCGGAGCCCCCCCTCACACCAGGAGTCCCCGGCGGAGCTCCCCTCACACCAGGAGTCCCCGGTGGAGCCCCCCCTCACACCAGGAGTCCCCGGCGGAGCCCCCCTCACATCAGGTGTCCCCGGCAGAGCACCCCCTCACATCAGGTGTCCCCGGCGGAGCTCCCTCTCACATCAGGAGTCCCCGGCGGAGCCCCCCTCACATCAGGAGTCCCCGGCGGAGCCCCCCTCACATCAGGTGTCCCCAGCGGAGCTCCCCCTCACATCAGGTGTCCCCGACAGAGCCCCCCCTCACATCAGGTGTCCCCAGTGGAGCCCCCCTCACATCAGGTGTCCCCAGTGGAGCCCTCCTCACATCAGGTGTCCCCAGCGGAGCTCCCCCTCACATCAGGTGTCCCCGGCAGAGCCTCCCCTCACATCAGGTGTCCCCGACGGAGCCCCCCTCACATTAGGTGTCCCCAGTGCCGCCCCCCTCACATTAGTTGTCCCCAATGGAGCCCCCTCACATTAGGTGTCCCCAGTGGAGCCCCCCCTCACATCAGGTGTCCCCAGTGGAGCCCCCCTCACATCAGGTGTCCCCGGCAGAGCCCCCCCTCACATCAGGTGTCCCCAGTGGAGCCCCCCTCACATCAGGTGTCCCCAGTGGAGCCCCCCTCACATCAGGTGTCCCCAGCGGAGCTCCCCCTCACATCAGGTGTCCCCGGCAGAGCCTCCCCTCACATCAGGTGTCCCCGGAGGAGCCCCCCCTCACATTAGGTGTCCCCAGTGCCGCCCCCCTCACATTAGTTGTCCCCAATGGAGCCCCCTCACATTAGGTGTCCCCAGTGGGGCCCCCCCTCACATCAGGTGTCCCCAGTGGAGCCCCCCTCACATCAGGTGTCCCCGGCAGACCCCCCCTCACATCAGGTGTCCCCAGTGGAGCCCCCTTTGCATCAGGTGTCCCCAGTGGAGCCCCTCTCACATCACGAGTCCCACAGCAGTGCACCCCCCCTACCTCAGAGGTGTCCTAGTAGTGTCCGCATGGCTAGAACCCCCGCCCCTTTTCATATCAGACTGGCAGCAGGGTGGGGGGTAGGCGGGGCGAGGCGGAGTGGGGCGAGGCAGAGGGTGGGCGGCAACGCAGGAGCTCCGTCTAGCCCCCCCAGCCATCTTCCTGAACTTCATTAAAATGGCGGCCGGCGGAGACATTTGTCTCCGCCGGCCGCGGACCTCTAGTGGCGGCGACAGTGGCTGCGGCAGTGGCTGCGGCAGCGGCGAAAATCACGAAGAACCGGATTTCTCTGGACATTTACCGGGACACCACAAATTCGGGAATGGCGTCTAAGTCCCGGGAATGTCCCGGGAAATCCAGGACAGTTGGCAACTATGTCTTCAGGAGTCTTGACCAATCCCCAACTTGGATTGGCAGGAGGCAGGCCTCCTTAAATACCTGGGTCAGCCAAGCTGGGGAGGAGTTGTCGGGCTGTGCAGGGTGACAGGTGAACCACAACATTCAGCAACCCCTGCGGGCTACAAAAATAACTCACAAAAAGTGTAAATATTTTATTATATCTTTTCATTTGACAACACTAAAGAAATGACACTTTGCTACCATGTAAAATAGTGAGTGTACAGCTTGTATAACAGTGTAAATTTGCTGTCCCCTCAAAAAAACTCAACACACAGCCATTAATGTCTAAACTGCTGGCAACAAAAGTGAGTACACCCCTAAGTGAAAATGTCCAAATTGGGCCCAATTAGCCATTTTCCCTCCCCGGTGTCATGTGACTTGTTAGTGTTACAAGGTCTCAGGTGTGAATGGGGAGCAGGTGTATCAAATTTGGTGTTATCGCTCTCTCGTTCATGGTCGCTGGAAGTTCAACATGAAACCTCATGACAAAGAACTCTTTGAGGATCTGAAAAAAAGAATTGTTGCTCTACATAAAGGCGGCCTAATAAAAAGGAAAAATGGCACAAAGACAGGTACAGGCACTGCGTTATGGAATAAACACTACATAAAAGAACACATTGTTGAACAAAGGGCTGTGTACAAAATATAATGTAATCTGTAATAAAATAAATCAGTTTAAAAAGCGCAAAGGTATAAAGCAAGAAGTCTATAAGACAATAAAACAATGGCACTGATGGCAAGTCCCTTGAGAGTGAAGCAGACTTTGGAAGGCAAGATAAAAGAACAAAAAAGGGGCGCCTACTAAGTGCAATATGTTTTGAGATAACGGTTTATTAATAGTATAATCAGGCAAATGGCTGCTCACGTGTTAGTTGTGAGAAACAAGCATGGGTGTATCTCAGTATGGGGTATGCAGTCACTCTGTGGTCTGGGGGTACGTCCTCAGTGTAGTCCCAGTGCGCTGAGCTGATCCTGGATAAGGAGAGGGGATCCAGAGAGTGGAGCCAGACGGCCTGTGTGCTGCTGGGCAGGGGCGAGCGTGTGAGCCAACCTGTATGTATCCCTGACGGCCTGTATGTTGCTCAGGGGCAGCGTGCGTGTCAGCCTGGAACGCACACGGTGCAATCCGGAACCGGAAGTGACGTTAGGGCGTGTCAGGTGACGCTTTTCAAAGCTTCTGCTTTTTCCTCAGAGGCTTCTCCCAGGTTCCACAAAGTAGGGGTGAAGTACCAGAGGTGCTGCCTGATGAGTCATCCAGCCTCCCTGAGTCACTCTCCTTGACCCAGATTCAGCCCAGGCTTGGCTGCCAGCCAAGTCAAATTTACCTACATTAACAAAACAAAAAAAAATATTTACACTATTTAGCACACTAGAGGAAGCTACAGCAGTAAAGAAGTACTTCAGTAAACAGCTCCAGATTGAAGCTAAGTATTGCAGCAAAAGTAGATTTTTTTTACTATTAACCGTGTAGGGCTGCTTATTAATTTTTTTAATTGTATTTCTGCTTTAAGCTATATAGTTCCAAGGGCGGGAAGTTACTAAACACTCACTGAGAAGTGCAATAGAAGAAAGCCAGAAGAAGAGAACAAGTGAATTTCATATGCATTTCTGGAGGTTTTTAATACAACTAAGTGGAATGTGGGAGTCCCCAGCATAGGATGATGTTGATTAACAAAAATATTTAATATATTTTTTCATACACATTCTTTAGCACATATTGTTTTAGAGCATTGAATAGATACCTCCCAGACAGGGCTGGATAGATAATATATGACCGGGACGGACCCCAGTTTGCAAGAAGTCTTTTTCTGGCTGGGATTTACGCAGTTTTGAATATTACTGCCAAATTCGACATCCTGTCTCAGCAATTCTAGGAATATTTGTAGTGTTCTGCTCTCCAGAAGGAAAGATTTTCCTCCTGATGGAGTGATAGGCTGATGTTTGATACACTGTATCATGGGACAAAACTCTGCAGATAAAAGCACTTGTTTACTGTAATAGTATATGGATATCTGTGGGTTTCAGCTTATCTACGCTTAATTAATGAGCCTTGCATACCAATGAGTTTGGCAAAAGAAAAGATTTAAAATCTGCATTTTCTTGCTTAAAAAAACAACAACTGTGTATTTTCATAGAGTAAACATTAAAGAGGAACTGCAATCATTTAAAAAAAAATTAAAAGTTAGCAGCTACAAATGCTGTAGCTGTTGACTTTTAAAGAAGTTGTTTTTTTGTTTTTTTTAACCAATTCAGCCCAGGACCCAGCCATTTCTTGCGATGCGTTGCTTTAACTGACAATTGCGCGTGCAACGTTGTACCCAAACAAAATTTATGTCCTTTTTTTCCCCAAAAGTAGAGCTTTCTTTTGGTGGTATTTGATCATCACCTCTGCAGTTTTTACTTTTTGCACTATAAACAGAAGAAGAGCAACAATTTTGAAAAAACACAATATTTTTTTACTTTTTGCTATAAGAAATATCCCAATTAAAAAAACAAAACAAAACAAATTTCAAATTTCTTCATCAGTTTAGGCCGATATATATTCTTCTACATATTGGTTTAACCGCTTGCTATCCGCGCTATAGCCGAATGACGGCTACAGCGCGGACCTGCATTCCCGGGAGGCCGTCATATGACGGCCTCCCCTGTGCACATGCCCTGCGCGCGCCCTGCAGGGCGCGCGTGGAGCGCGCTGTGATCACCGAGTCACTGAGACTCGGGTGATCACCGATCCAAGTAAGGGGCCGGTCCCGGCCCCTTACCATGTGATCAGCTGTCAGCCAATGACAGCTGATCACATGATCAAAACAAAAGCTCTGTGATCGTTTTTTTTTTCTCCTCGCGCTGACAGTGCGAGGAGAAAAAAAAGCCGATCACCGGCTCAGCAGCAAGGGACATCAGTCCCGAAGAGAAGGAGGCAATAATGCCTCAATTGTGCCTCAATTGTGCCACCAGTACCCCCTGCCAGTGCCACCTTACATTGCAACATCACAGTGCCCACAGTGCCCACCAGTGCCACGTATCAATGCCCATAAGTGCCACCTATCAATGCCCACCATTGCCACCTAACAATGCCCACCAGTGGTGCCAATCAGTGCCACCTAGCAGTGTACAAGATCAGTGCCCATTATTGCCACCAATCAGTGCCCATCACTGCCACCTATCAGTGCCCATTGGTACCGCCTCATCAGCGTACATCAATGAAGGAGAAAAATTACCCTTTTAAAAAATTTTATAACAAAATATAAAAAAAAAAAAAAATTTTTTTTTAAAAATTCGGTCTTTTTAAATTTTTTTAACAAAAAATAAAAATCGCAGAGGTGATCAAATACCACCAAAAGAAAGCTCTATTTCATTTCATTTGGGTACAGTGTTGTATGACCGCGCAATTGTTATTCAAAGTGCGTCAGCACTGAAAGCTGAAAATTTGGTCTGGATAGGAGGGGGGTTTAAGTGCCCGGTAAGCAAGTGGTTAAAAATCGCAATAATCGTATATTGTTTGGTTTGCGCAATAGTTATAGCGTCTACAAAATTGGGGATAGATTTGGCATTTTTATAATTTTTTATTTTTTACCAGAAATGGCGGTGATCTGAGATTTTTATCGAGACTGCGACAATGCGGCGGACAGATCGGACACTTTTGACACATTTTTGGGACCATTGACATTTATACAGCGAACAGTGCTATAAAAATGCACTGATTACTATATAAATGTCACTGGCAGGGAAGGGGTTAACACTAGAGGACGATCAAGGGGTTAAATGTGTTCCCTCAGTGTGTGTTCTAACTGTGGGGGGATGGGACTGACTTGGGGAGGAGACTGATCATTGTTCCTATATACTGGGAACACACGATCTGTCTCCTCTCCCCTGACAGAACGTGGATTTGTGTGTTTACACACACAAATCCCCATACTCGCTCTGTCAGGAGCGATCGCGGGTGCGGGCACATGTACCTGCTCCTTAGGGACGCGGCTGGCGCCCCCTATACTCCTTAAAGCGCCCGCTGTACAGCTACGGCAATTCGCGCAGGAGTGCCATTCTGCCACCGTCAACTGATGGCGGCAGTCGGCAAGTGGTTAAACGTGCCTATACTTACTTGCTCTGTGCAACAATTTTGCACAGAGCAGCCCGATCCTCTTTTACTGGGGTGCCCCGTCGGCACTCCTGACCCCTTCTCTTTATCAGGTGCCCCCACAGAAAGCTGCTTTCCCTGGAGGCACCCGTGCAGGCTCGCTCCCGAGTCCCGCTGCTGTGTTCATTGACACAGACAGCGGGACTTGGCCCTCCCTCCCGCTTCCATGTCACTGGATTTGATTGACAGCAGCGGGAGCTAATGGCTCTTGCTGCTATCAATCTGTCCAATAAAGAGAGAGACAGCAGCTGGAGCCGCTGTGCTCGTGCACATCACTGGATCAGGTCGGGCTTGTTGGAAGAACAACAGCAAAGTCGCTTATGTAAACTGACAATATATATAAGTGACAATAAGCCGTAGTGTTTATTTTGACGAGAGCCCAACTCCAGAAACACAAATGTGAAGTGAATATGCCAAGCAAACCAGAAGAAAAGGTTAACCAAAGCGAACCTTTGAAGGAGTCAGAACAAGAGTTGGAACCAAGTTCCCCACCAGATCCTCCTGAACTGCCTGAAGTCAGAGGATCCACTCGGACTACAAAGGGGATACCACCTCGCAAGCTGTCATACACTGTCAAAACACACAGCATACTTGAACCAACATCCTGGGAAGACATAGAAAAACTGCCAAAACGTGAGGCCAATAAATGGAGAAAAGCAGCAGAAGAAGAATTAAAGTCAGTTCAAGAAAATTAAGCCTGGCCACTCACAGAGCTCCCTCCTAACCGCAAAACTATAGGAAGTAAGTGGACTTTCAAAGTAAAGTCAGACACAGAAGGGAATATACAGAAGAAGTTATATATAATTTGACAAAGCATATGCTGTTGAGAAGGGGTGTTGGAACAACAAGAGCAAAGTCACTTATGTAAACTGACAATAAATATATGCATTATACCTTTCTACCCAGCAGGTGGTACTACAGTGTTATAATGTGTATTCTCTGTGGTAATGTAATAACAGGATGTATTGTCTGTACCTAACTGTGTACTTGTATACTTCTGCTTCCCGTCTGTCTCCATGATGATAAAAGGCATGTAATATATTTCTCTATAAAAGTGAAGCCATTTGCTGTATCCAAGAAGCTTCCTCACATGATTCAAATACCCTCCCAATAGGGCTCTGGTAATAAAAAGGAGGGGGGGTTTGGGGGCAGCTGCAGCACATTAAGGTGAAAAACCTTGAGGCTTTTCAACCACTTTAAGAGACAGACACCCACCTGAAGAGTCCAGTACTGTCTTCACCCAGGCCACTTCTTCATAGGTTTTAAGATCCGCAGTGCCATCATCTTAGACGGAGCTGGCTGTGACTTCCTGCCGTTCACAGCCAGCTCCCTGCTGCACATGCGCAAGTTTGCGCTATGCTGTCAGATGGGTGTAGTAGCCTCATGTGACGCGTCACTTGCAGGTGAAGGGAGGGCCAAAAGGGAGAACTGCAGAGGTGGCAGCAAGTAGCTGTCAGAAAGAGATACCTGCTTCCAAAAGAACCCCAAAATTTTCAAATATGTTAGAGGAGGGGGAAGAGGTGGTTTAGCACAGTGGCTAAGTGGGTAACACTTCTGTCTGGCAGCACTAGGGTCAGTGGTTTGAATGGCAACCGTGGCGCTACCTGCCTTGAGTTTGCATGTTCCTGTACCTGCGTCGGTTTCCTCTGGGTACTCTGGTTTCCTCCCACACTCCAAAGACATGCTGGTAGGTTAATTGGCTTTGTCTAAATTGGCCCTAGTATGTGTATGTATGAATTTGAGCTTGGTACCTTAGATTCTAAGCTCCTTGAGGGGCAAGGACTGATGCAAATTGAAAATATACATGTAAAGCACTGCGTAAATGGACAGTGCTATATAAGTACCTGTAATAAATAAATAAATTAGCGATACTTTCACTCTTAAGTGACGATCCGCTTTAACCAATATCAAGGCTGACGTTCCTAAACTCTGCTTCTGAAAATACCAGTTCCTTGGTTGTTGGTTGTCATAGTGATTCTATGACATCAATACATTTAAGGTCCCTGACACGGTACGAGTATGCATATTAGGAATTTTGAATACTATGACTGTCCAGGGCTGCTAGCTTGTTCCAAGTTAGTATTTCAAGCTGTTGAATTAAGCAAAGTCCGGAAACAGATGGGAAAGTAGCATTTCTACAAGCAAAGGCAGGCCACTTATTACACTTGTGTCAGGTTTCCTGATGGCCTAAACATGAGCTCCAGTTGAACATTGCATGCTTCTATTCTCCTTACTACCACCATTAGAGGCTCCACTAATGTTGGTGGTCAGTGAATCAAACCTGACATTGGCTGGAATGTCAGTGACATCAGGGAAGGAGGAGGATAGTCCTGGAGATGGTCAGCAGGCAGTACGGTCCTTGGCAACCAGCCAAATTTACAAGCATCTGACAGGGAACAAAGTAGGGATGAGGTTTGGGTAAAATGTGAGTTTGATCCAAACTGTTTGTGGTTCGGCAAACCTCTAAGCCAACTGGCCTTATCTTCTAGACTGTAAACAAAACAGCCATGGATCATAGGCAACGTCATTGCCAAATTATGGTCATGGCCATATTTGGTTAATGACATCACCCAGGATCCCAGGTGCTGTTGTCTATATTCCAGCAGTATGGGGATTATGAATCTTAGCAGCGGTAGCATGGAGAGGCAAGATCGTCATGTGACGGGTCATAGTGGTGGCAGGACACATCGGCAGGTGCAGAGAAACATCATTGGGCAAAGGTTTTGGAGGCTAGATTTACTTTGCTTGATGGTAGATTTATATTGGGGGATATTGTGTCCATTTTTGGGTGTGTATTTTTATTAAAAAAACTTTGCAGTGTGGGTGTTTTTTTTTACTTCCAACTCCTTGTGGGAATTGGTATTTGGGAATTGGTATGGGGAACTAATGTACCCCTGTACTCATTCCTCGGGGAGAGGGGCTGGGGCAAGATATCTGTAAATCGTGAGGGTGCTTCCAGATTCCTGCAAGTTCCCCCCACAACCACCCTGCATCATCTCTGATTATCGGATGTGGGAAAGAATCCCTTGTCCCCTCAGCATGGGGACAAGATGCCATTTAAGGTTGGAAGCTTAATAATTTCCGCTTGCAAGGTACCCTCTCAATGTTGACAGGCATGTGACTTGGTGTGGATCAGTTAGGAAGGGGGGTGCGCTCTGTGTTCCCTGCCCTCCCTTTTCTGGTCACCCAGGCTGGATGCCTTGGTAAACATCTAGTGAATTTTATGGGGGAACCCACACAATTTTTTTCCTTTTTTTTCTGTACTATCACTTTGACACAGTTTTAGCCTTAAATTTAAAATTAAACTCTTATATAACCACTGGAAAGATCTACATGTAAGTGAACCGTTTGCTTTGCCCTAGATCGGCAAGCTAAAGGTTCACTTTAAAGAATCATTCTGCTAAGCTCATTTGTATTTAACCAAGCCTCATTATTTATGGTGTCCTTGGGTCTCTCACTGTATTGGAATTAATGGCAAGCTTTGAATTCCTTGAAACCATGACGCTGCTCTAGTACCCGGGGGCAGATGTTCCGCACCTGTGTGATACTTTCCTTTTCTTTCATCATTACTTTCTTTTTCTAATTCTGTGCCCTATAACTCCCCCCTCAACTCTGTTTCCACTTCCTTTAACTCTTGTGTATGTCTGTGTTTTATTTCACTACTTGTTCTACAGAAATGTGTACCAGGGATGTGTCTAGTATATATAAAAAGGTGTAGGTTGTAGCGGTGCATTGAAAAATCCACATTCACCTTTTCATATTCCACACATAACATTTACAGTATCTCACAAAAGTGAGTACACCCCTCACATTTTTGTAAAAAATTATTCTATCTTTTCATGTGATATCACTGAAGAAATGACACTTTGCTACAATGTAAAGTAGTGAGTGTACAGCTTGTATAACAGTGTAAATTCGCTGTCCCCTCAAAATAACTCAACACACAGCCATTAATGTCTAAACTGCTGGCAACAAAAGTGAGTACACCCTTAAGTGAAAATGTCCAAATTGGGCCCAATTAGCAATTTTCCCTCCCCGGTGTCATGTGACTCGTTAGTGTTACAAGGTCTCAGGTGTGAAAGGGGAGCAGGTGTGTTAAATTTGGTGTTATCGCTTCCACTCTCTCATACTGGTCCCTGGAAGTTGAGCATGGAACCTCATGGCAAAGAACTCTCTGAGGATCTGAAAAAAAGAATTGTTGCTCTACATAAAGATGGCCTAGGCTATAAGAAGATTGCCAAGACCCTGAAACTGAGCTGCAGCACTGTGACCAAGACCATACAGTTGTTTAACAGGACAGGTTCCACTCAGAACAGGCCTCGCCATGGTCGACCAAAGAAGTTGAGTGCACGTGCTCAGCGTTATATCCAGAGGTTGTCTTTGTGAAATAGACGTATGAGTGCTGCCAACATTGCTGAAGAGGTTGAAGGGGTGGGGGGTCAGCCTGTCAGTGCTCAGACCATACACCACACACTGCATCAAATTGGTCTGCATGGCTGTTGTCCCAGAAGGAAGAATCTTCTAAAGATGATGTAAAGTAGTGAGTGTACAGCTTGTATAACAGTGTAAATTTGCTGTCCCCTCAAAATAAACAATAAAGCCCGCAAACAGTTTGTCGAAGACAAGCAGACTAAGGACATGGATTACTGGAACCATGTCCTGTGGTCTGATGAGACCAAGATAAACTTATTTGGTTCACATGGTGTCAAGCGTGTATGGCGGCAACCAGGTGAGGAGTACAAAGACAAGTGTGTCTTGCCTACAGTCAAGCATGGAGGTAGGAGTACATTAATTGAATACGCTGCGCTAAAAATTATATAGATTGTAGTGTATACTAAAACTAAGTAAAATTAATCAAATAAATATAACTAATAAATGAATATGATATACACAAAACCAATTTAAAGTGCCTTGTGCTTAACTGGGTTTAAATCCATAAACATAAACAAAAAAAAAATATAGAAAAAAAGTGCTCCTGTGCAATATATAGTGTCCAAATAGGTCGTGAATGACCATGCTGAATATAAACAACACTGCAGGGGATATGTGATTCAAATCATAAGACAAAGTGCTCATGTGCATATAAATCGCATCCAACTGCGCCTCTAGTAACGTGGTAAAAGTTTGTGTAATTCAAGAACAATAAAAAGTGTGATCCAAGACGTGCTGGGGTGCCTTCCCTCAGGTGCCCCCCTTAGGTAGTAAACGCTCACCTTGGAGTGTGCGACTTTCCGATTAAGCTAAGCCAAAGCATGCATGGGAACCACCTCTGGTTCCTCAACATAGTTATATGTGAAAGGAAAAACTCAATAGTGCAATGACGTTTTAAACAATTTATTTAACTGAAGCAAAGATCCCCATCTGGGGTACTCACATATATCAGGTGCGTCAGTGCACTATTCTATGATGAACATGTAGCAGATAATACCAGGGTGGTATCGGGATGATACGAGCATCCTCCTTAGCTTACAAGATGTCTTGTCGTGCCGTCCTGACTCCTCCACAACTAGTGTCAATACAGGGATATCGTATCTGCCTCAGGGGGGAATATATTTCCTCCCAAGAGGGTTAAGGCAGTGCTGGAAAATAATGGTGGCCACACAAATATTTGGACATGTTCACTTAGGGGTGTACTCACTTTTGTTGCCAGCGGTTTAGACATTAATGGCTGTTTGTTGAGTTATTTTGAGGGGACAGCAAATTTACACTGTTATACAAGCTGGCACAAAATATAAAAAAGAAGAAGGACACTACTATGGCCACATCCGTAAAAATTGTATGTCATAAGAAAAAAAGAGGGGAAGGGGTTCAAACAAGGAACTCCTAAACTGATTTTAGAGGCACAACAAACCTAAGAGAGCATAGTCAAAATAACAATATAATACATTTTATTAAATATAAATGCATACAAAATAAAGACATTGACAAAAGGTAATAAAAAATCATCTATATGAGAATATACATGTATATATACATATAAGCCCCGATGTGTCTACGCGTTTTCGTAGAAAACTTCTTCAGGACACATTCAAGTTTCAGTTAATACAAAACTTCTGCTTTAAAGTGTACATTATATAAACCCACACAATGAACTTCTCTTTTTTGCTCTGTTCCGGTCTGTAAAATGTACCAGTAAAAGCATTTTGTTATATCTGTTCAATAAATGCAAAAAGTACATGTTTAATACGTTTAATACATGAAGAAAGCCTACACAAAAGTGGATGAAAGGCATTCAGAAAACAGATAGGCAGCCATGACAATAACATGGCAAAATAAGGCTAAATTGAAAGTGATGGTAGAAGAAAGGTTCTAGGTTGGAACTTCACCAACGACTGTGAGTAGTCATGATAATGTTAAATTATATACTAACAACAACTTACAAAGCCATCTTCGCAACTCTTCCCCCAGCTACATCATTAACCTGATTTCAAAATCTCATCCTCTCTTCGGTCCTCTCAAGACCTCCTGCTCTCTAGCTCCATTTGTCACCACCTCCCATGCTCTCCTCCAGGATTTCTCCCATCCTTTGGAACTCCCTACCCAAATCTATACGACTATCTCCTACTCTAGTCATCTTTAGACAATCCCTGAAAACCCATCTCTTCAAAGAAGCCTATCCCTGCTTATAATACACAGAGGGGGTTATTTACTAAAGGCAAATCCACTTTGCACTGCAAGTGCACTGAAAATGCACTTGGAAGTGCAGTTGCTGTAGATCTGAGGGGGACATGCAAGGAAAAAAAAAAACAGCATTTTAGCTTGCACCTGATTGGATGATGAAATCAGCAGAGTTTCCCCTCATTTCAGATCTACCCCTCAGATCTACAGCGACTGCACTTCCAAGTGCACCTTCAGTGCACTTGTAGTGCAAAGTGGATTTGTCTTTAGTAAATCAACCCCTGTGTTTTTACTTTCTCCATCAGCTCATCTTCTACAGTTATTACCTTTTGTAACACTTGACCCTCCCTTCTAGACTGTAAGCTTTAATGAGCAGGGCCCTCTGATTCCTTTTGTACCAAATTGTATTGTAACTGTAATGTCTGCCTTCATGTTGTAAAGCGCTGAGCAAACTGTTGGCGCTATATAAATCCTGTATAATAATAATAATAATAATAAAAGGGCATTTTTTAAAGAATGCTAGCAAGCTGATAACTTTCTGTGCTTCCTGCCTCTGCTGCACTCTTATCAGGTAGCATAGTTTGAACTTTTTTCTGTATACAGTGGAACCTCGGATTATGAGCATAATCTGTTCCAGGAGTATGCTCGTAATCCAATGTACTCGCATATCAAAGCGAGTTTTTCCATTGAAGTCAATGGAAACTTCAACCCCTGACCCCTGCACTCTGTGCAGTACATACTCCTTACCCCTGCTCTCTATGTTGTGCATACTCCTTACCCCTGCTCTCTGTGTGGTACATACTCCTTACCCCTGCTCTCTGTGTGGTACATACTCCTGACCCCTGCACTCTGTGCGGTACATACTCCTTACCCCTGCTCTCTATGTTGTGCATACTCCTTACCCCTGATCTCTGTGTGGTACATACTCCTGACCCCTGCACTCTGTGCGGTACATACTCCTTACCCCTGCTCTCTATGTTGTGCATACTCCTTACCCCTGCTCTCTGTGTGGTACATACTCCTGACTCCTGCTCTCTGTGTGGTACATACTCCTGACCCCTACACTCTGTGCGGTACATACTCCTGACCCCTACACTCTGTGCGGTACATACTCCTGACCCCTGCACTCTGTGCGGTACATACTCCTTACCCCTGCTCTCTATGTTGTGCATACTCCTTACCCCTGCTCTCTGTGTGGTACATACTCCTGACCCCTGCACTCTGTGCGGTACATATTTCTTACCCCTGCACACTGTGTGGTACATACTCCTGACTCCTGCTCTCTGTGTGGTACATACTCCTGACTCCTGCTCTCTGTGTGGTACATACTCCTGACCCCCGCACACTGTACACCACTGAACTTTGTGCAGCAGTTAGGATTGATTAACCCGTGCACTCCTAACCCCTGCACTATGCTGCTTTAAGCCCCTCCCACACTTTTAGCACTCCTACTGTTCCCTTTCTACCAGTGGCAGCTGGTGCTCGAAATATTTGTTGGGGGGTCGGCAAACAAACCTGCCCCCCCACTCACAACCCCCCCAGTGCTCGATCGAATGATTGGGAAGGCGGCAATTAATGACCTCACCTTATGCAGGGAGGTGCAGGGAGGATGTCACGGAGGGAAGAGCTACGGCCGTTGATTCTCCTCCGAACAGGAAGCAGGTCCTGAGACCCGATTGCCCAGGAGTCCTAAGACTTCCTGGCCAATCGGTTCTCAGGACACGATTCCTGATTGGCTGGGAGGAGAAGCAGGATAACATTAGCAAATATTCATTCGCTTATGTCCCACAAGTGGGTGGGCTCGGGGCGCAGTGCTCTGTGCGCCGCGCTAACCCTTTTTGAGGTCAATCAGAGCCTCAGGCCCTAATCACATGCTTCTAAAAAAAACAAAAAAAACATTGGAATCCATGCGTCTGGAGCCCTGGATGGAGATTAGTGGCTGGGCGGATGGATTAGGGGAGCGGCGCCCCTGTGCCCCTAATAAGCGGGGCCACCACTGCTTTCTACTCCTGACCCTTGGGTTCTCCTCATAGTGCCTTAGGGTGCCTTAGATCTTTCACAGTCATAGCAATAGCCCTAAAACGAAACCATGCAGCCTCATATGATTCATACCATGTTTTCGTGTGTGGGACATATTAGGGGGAATGTAGATTAGCTTCATATCTTCAGCAACTCCAGCAGAAATCAGAAGTGAAAAATAAGCATATGATCAGTCTCGGTCAAATGTAAACTGTCTGCCTGATAAGATCAGTAGAGTATTCATGTGGGCATTCTTCTCCACCACATAACATAAAGCTCAGCGACATGAATGATTTTCCTCGCAGTGTTCTATTTCCCGTGAAGGCATGTTTTTACTTGAACATGACTTATACAGAGAATACAGCGGCTTTAATTATTAGCTGTTATAATACTGCAAAGAGAGGGCTCTAATAATGGTCTCACTTCATTACTTCTACTGGGAATCCCCATATCACAAACTATGTAAATCAGGCTCACAAAAATTTAATAATCGCAGCTATTCATAGAAACAGTATCAGTTCCTGTAAATGAAAGAGGAAAGAGAAAAAGATGCTTGGAAACAGAAAAAATGGCCTCTCCTCCGGCATACCTCCCAACTTTCTAAGATGGGGACTAGGGGCACCTACCCTGTTTCCCCGAAAATAAGACCTAGCGTGATTGTCAGTGATGGCTGCAATATAAGCCCTACCCCCCCAAATAAGCCCTACCCTGTTTCCCCGAAAATAAGACCTAGCGTGATTGTCAGTGATGGCTGCAATATAAGCCCTACCCCCCCAAATAAGCCCTACCCTGTTTCCCCGAAAATAAGACCTAGCGTGATTGTCAGTGATGGCTGCAATATAAGGCCTACCCCCCAAATAAGCCCTACCCTGTTTCCCCCCAAAATAAGACCTAGCGTGATTGTCAGTGATGGCTGCAATATAAGCCCTACCCCCCCAAATAAGCCCTACCCTGTTTCCCCGAAAATAAGACCTAGCGTGATTGTCAGTGATGGCTGTTATATAAGCCCTACCCCCCAAATAAGCCCTACCCTGTTTCCCCGAAAATAAGCCCTACCCTGAAAATAAGACCTACAAGGACTTTGACTAGGGCTTATTTGGGGGGTAGGGCTTATATTACAGCCATCACCGACAATCACGCTAGGTCTTATTTTCGGGGGGGGAAACAGGGTATTAGCAAAAAGATAAAGGCATAGGACACACCCCACCTGCTACACACCCTCAAATGAGAATTAACCATTTGACCTCCAGAAGATTTACCCCCCCCCCTTCATGGCCAGGCCATTTTTTTTTGCGATACGGCACTGCGTTACTTTAACTGACAATTGTGTGGTCCTGCGACGCTGTACACAAATAACATTTATATCTTTTTTTCCCACAAATAGATTAAAATGATAAAAAAAAAAATGTGCTATAGGCAAAAAAAAACAAAAAACGACAATTTAAAAAAACAAACAAACAATACTTTTTACTATCTGCCTTTAAAACAAATCCAATAAAAAAAAATTAAAAAATCGAATTTCTTCATAAATTTAGGCCAATATGTATTCTGCTGCATGTTTTTGGTAAAAAAAAAAAAATCCCAATTAAGTGTATATTGATTGGTTTATGAAAATGTTATAGCGTCTACAAACTATGGGACATATACTGGGGCTTTAATTAATTCATTTTTTTACACTAGTAATGGGGGCAATCAGCAACTTTTAGCAGGACTGCGATATTGCAGTGGTCAGTCGGACACTAACTGACACTTTTGACACTGCGGTAACCAGTGTCACCAAAAAAAAGCGATCAGTGCTAAAAATATGCACTGATACTGTACTAATGACAATGGCTGGGAAGGGGTTAAACATTTAGGGCAATCAAAGGGTTAGCTGTGTGCCTAGCCAGTGTTTGTGTTTACTATTAGTCCTGCTTTTACTAGAGGAAGAGATGGATTTGAGTCTGCAGGGACACAGAATCCATCCCTTCCCCCCTGTCAGAACGAAACTATGCCTTGTTTACATAGACAGAGCTCTGTTTTGTGTCTCTGCTCGATGATCAGCAGGTGTCGGTGAACATCGAGTGCCCAGCTTCTACTGTGAAAAATCATAGCAGAAGTGGCGCGTGAGCGCCCCTGCAGGCAGAAGTGCAGGATTGAGTATATATACGTGATCTGGCACACAGGCGGTCAGCAGTGGTTAACCACTTACCGACCGGGCCATAGCTGAATGACGGCTACAGCACGGTTGGATAACTTTGGGAGGGTGTCATATGACGTCCTCCCAAAATTGGGGAATGTCCGTGACCATCGGGTCTTCTAGACCCGGCTTGTCACGGATTGGGGCTTCGTCCAATGACAGAGCGATCAGTTGTCAACAAACCAGAGCAAGTCCAGTTCAGCTCCTCCCCTCTCCTCGCACGGATCGGCACAGTGTGTGAGGAGAGGAGGGAGGTGGTGCAGCAGCGCTGTGGGCTGGATCTGAAGTTCTGTGCCCATCCATGGCTCATCCATCCTCATTCATGCTCATCCATCCACATTCACATCCATGCCACATCAGTGCTTACCTGTGTCACATCAGTGATCATCCGTGCCACATCAATGCCACATCAGTTCTCATCCTCCACATCCATTACACATCAGTGCCACATCCAAGCCACATCAGTGCTCATCCGTGCCACATCAGTGCTCATCCATGCCACATTCATGTCACATCAGTGCTCATCCATGCCACATCAGTGCTCATCCGTGCCACATCAGTACTCATCCGTGCCACATCCATGCCACATCAGTGATCATCCGTGCCACATCAGTGCTCATCCGTGCCACATCAGTGCTCATCCATGCCACATCCATGCCACATCCATGCCACATGAGTGATCATCTGTGCCACATCCATGCCACATCAGTGCTCATCCGTGCCACATCCATGCCACATTAGTGCTCATCCGTGCCACATCCATGCCACATCAGTGCTCATCCATGCCACATCCATGCCGCATCAGTGCTCATCCATGACACATCCATGCCACATCAGTTTTTAGCCGTGCCACATCCATGCCACATAAATGCTCATTCGTGCCACATCAGTTCTCATCCATGCCACATCCATGCCACATAAGTGCTCATCTGTGCCACATCAGTTCTCATCCGTGCCACATCAATGCCACATCAGTTCTCATCCATGCCACATCCATGTGCTCATCTGTGCCACATAAGTACTCATCCGTGACACATCCATGCCACATCAGTTCTCATCCATGTCACATCCATTACACATCAGTGCTACATCCAAGCCACATCAGTGCTCATCTGTGTCACATCAGTTCTCATCCGTGCCACATCCATGCCACATCAGTCCTCATCCATGCCACATTAATGTCACATCAGTGCTCATCCATGCCACATCAGTGCTCATCCATGCCACATCAGTGCTCATCCGTGCCACATCAGTGCTCATCCGTGCCACATTGGTGCTCATCCATGCCACATCCATGCCACATAAGTGATCATCCGTGCCACATCTATGCCACATCAGTGCTCATCCGTGCCACATCCATGACACATTAGTGCTCATCCGTGCCACATCCATGCCACATCAGTGCTCATCCGTGCAACATCCATGCCACATCAGTGCTCATCCATGCCACATCCATGCCGCATCAGTGCTTATCCGTGCCATATCAATGCCACATCAGTGCTCATCCGTGCAACAGCCATGCTACATAAGTGCTCATCCATGCCACATCCATGCCGCATCAGTGCTCATCCATGACACATCCATGCCACATCAGTTTTTAGCCGTGCCACATCCTTGCCACATAAATGCTCATCCGTGCCACATCAGTTCTCATCCATGCCACATCCATGCCACATAAGTGCTCATCCGTGCCACACACATGCCACATCAGTTCTCATCCGTGCCACATCCATGCCACATCAGTTCTCATCCATGCCATATCCATGCCACATAAGTGCTCATCTGTGTCACATAAGTACTCATCCGTGACACATCCATGCCACATCAGTGCTCATCCATGCCACATCAGTTCCCATCCGTGCAACATCCATACCTCATCAGTGCTCATCCATGCCCCATCCATGCCATATCAGTGCTCATCCATGCCACATCCATGTAACATCAGTGCTCATCCGTGCCACATCCATGCCAAATCAGTGCTAATTCGTGCCACATCCATGCCACATTAGTGCTCATCCGTGCCACATCCATGCCAAATCAGTGCTAATTCGTGCCACATCCATGCCACATTAGTGCTCATCCATGCCACATAAGTACTCATCCGTGCCACATCCATGCCACATAAGTGCTCATCCATGCCACATCCATGCCACACCAGTGCTCATCCATGCCACATCAGTTCTCATTCGTGCCACATCCATACCTCATCAGTGCTCATCCATGCCACATCAGAACTCATCCGTGCCACATCCATGCCACATAAGTGCTCATCTATGCTACATCCATGCCACATAAGTGCTCATCCATGCCACATCAGTTCTCATCAGTTCTACATCCATGCCACATAAATGCTCATCTGTGCCACATCAGTGCCCCTACAGTGCCTCACAAAAGTGTAATAGGTAGTCAAATTAGATTTAAAATTTTTGTCCCTAGAACAACTGACGGTGCTCCCTGCATGGTGGAACTCTGCATGTGGCCAGGCTGTGTAAAGGTCTTACATATGTGGTATCGCTATACTCAGGAGGAGTAGCAGAATATATTTTGAGGTGTAATTCTTGCTATGTACATGCTATGTGTTAGAAATATCTTATAAACTGACAACTTTGTGTAACAAAAATGCGTTTTCATTTTCTTTCCACATTTTCCAAAAAACTTGTGGAAAAAAATGGCATGTTCAAAAGACTCATTATGCTTCATAGAATATACGTTGGGGTGTTTGCTTTCCAAAAAATGAGTATTTTTTGGGCATTTCCATTGTCCTGGTGCTCCAGGGCCTAAAAAAAGTGTGATAGGTAGTCAAGAAATGATATGTGTAATTTATGCTCCTAGAACACCTGATGGTGCTCCCTGCATGCTGAACCTCTCTATGTGGCCAGGCTGTGTAAAAGCCTCACACATGTGGTATTGCCATACTCAGAAGGAGTAGCAGAATGTATTTTGGGGTGTAGTTGCAAGTATGCATATGCTGTGTGTGAGAAATAACGTGTTATTATGACAATTTTGTGGAAAGAAAAAAAAAGAAAAAAAATCTTAATTTTGCAAAGAATTGTGTGGAAAAATTACAACTTCAAAAAACTCACCATGCCTCTTACTAAATATCTTGGAATGCCTACTTTCCAAAAAAGGGGTAATTAGGGGGTATTTGAACTGTCCTGACATTTCCGATGCTCAAGAAATTAGGTAGGCCGTCAGTACATCAGGTGTGATCAATTTTTAGTGATTGGCACCATAGCTTGTGGAACTTTCACAAAGACCAAATAATATACACTGTTTTGGGTTATTTTAACCAAAGATATGCAGCAGTATAAATTTTGGCCAAAATTTATGAAGAAAAATCAATAATTTGCAATTTTTTTAGAACAGAAATGAAGAAAAATGCATTTTTTAAGCACAATTTTCAGTCTTTTTTTATAGCGCAAAAAATAAAAAAACTCAGTGGTGATTGAATACCACCAAAAGAAAGCTCTATATGTGTGAAACAAAGGACACAAATTTCATGTGGGTACAATGTTGCATGAAAATGTGAGAGCACTGAAAGCTGAAAATTGGTCTGGTTAGGAAGGGGGTTTAAGTGCCCAGTGGGAAAGTGGTTAAAGAAAAAAATTGGCTTAAAACCACAAGTGCATTTTTAGCACTATTATTCCTTTATATTGGTTTATATGTAGCAATTTAGAAATTGGATAAAAGGTTCAGCCCTGTAAATAATCTTTGATAGATAAATAGTACATTTTATTTACAACTATATAGATCAGACCAAAATGAGGGACAAATGAGGAGGAAAGAGAGACAGGGGGACTTTGCTCCAAATCAGGGACAGTCCCTCGAAATCAGGGACAGTTGGAAACTATGCCTCTGGAAAGCCAAGATTTTGCTTGATGCCTGTTTTTCATAGCATGTATTGATGCTTTACAATGCTATAGCCTGCACACTGCCATTTTCTAAACTTGAAAGTGGCCCATTCCATTCCCTTTGGAATCATTAAAAGTGAAGTTGTCCTTTGCAAGTCGAATTTGTCAAGCTGGAGCGTGTCAGTATACATTATGTCTGCACAGATACAATGGCATAACCTCTACTTTCATAATTGGCAGGGATTATTATTTCTTAACTATTGGCTGACAGCTCACATTCTGCTCAGGATTGCAGTGACTGTGCATAGTCTGCATACAGTTGTGACATTAATACAGAGATCAAAGCTACAGTAATCATGACCGTACAGCTATATTTGCAAACACAATGAGCTCTCAGCCAATAAAAAATATAGTTGTTTCAACCAATCAGGAAAATAGTATTATATCTGGGCAGACATAGTATGTACAGATACACTTTAGTTTTGCACATTGGACTTTGAAACATAAAGTCGATTTTTACTGAGTTTTCACAGCTGCTCTCCAGATAGATAGATAGAACCATAGAGCTGGTTCATAAGAAAATGAGCAATAAAGAGCCTATGACTCTATGCTTTGGATTTATTAAATGGAATAGCAAGAACCACTGTCAACCAAAATGTCTTCCCTGTAGATTGTCGGCCATCATCAGCTCCTGGTGATGTCATTGTGATGAAACACGTTGGACGGGGCTTGCTGGCATCACTGCTGTCCACCATATTCTGGTCTGTGGAACGCAGATGGTTACTGAATGCCAAAATCGCTGCTCTGCAATACATGTGATTGAGCTTGTGTAATACAAGCAACAGTTTAATGAATTTTAAATGATTTTTTTTTTATCTAATAAACGGTATCGTGCTATGGGGTATTGCCTGGTGTATGTTCCCTAACATGCATGTATACCGGAACCAAAGAGTGGAGTACTGATCCACAAAAAAGCCTAGCAGCGGAGATGACCAGAGTGGAGGCTGTGGGTACATATAAAGCTGGCATAGCACCTTAGCTTGAGAAATATTGATACATAAGCCTGGCACTGGAGATCACTAAAGTGGAGGCTCTGGTTATATACAAGGTGAGTATAACATTTTGGTCTGGTGAGTTTGTAGGCAAAGGAGGGGAGCATGAAGTGGTGACCTGCACACATATCACTGAATGTATCTGAAGTTTACAGCACAGAGCACTTTTTATGCACATTGGATTTGGATATATCATTTGTCCTATATGTATATTGACTAATGTGAATGGACACATCAGCACTTTATTTTATATGACCTTTAATAGACACTTTAGCACTTTATGTTACATGAATTGTATTATATATTTATAGCACTATTGATTTACTAATTGATTACTTTATAACACTTAGTAAGTATTTATTTGCACTTTGAGTAGCGCACACATTTTGTGGCTTTGATTTACCTGCATCACTTCTCGTTTCCAAAAAAAAACAAGTTTATGTGCCATTAAAATAGGGGAAGAGTTTCAGACTTCTTCCTTAGCTACAACAATACTGTATTGAGGTTGATAAGAACAATGTGACTGAAATGCATGAGCAGTTTCAATGTACTTTCTTTGTTTGGAATCAATGTTTTTATACATGTCATGATATTTTTGCTACTCTTCATAGTTACATAGTAGGTAAGATTGAATAAAGACAATAGTCCATCCAGTTCAACCTGTGTAGGTGTATGTGAGTTAGTGTCGATAATTATTTCCCACATCCCTGTATGTTGTGTTCTTTAAGATGCACATCCAGGAGTCTTTTAAAAATATCCAAATTCCTCGCTAACACCACCAATTGTGGAGGAGAGTTCCACATCCTTACCACCCTGACAGTGATTGTGTGGCCACGTGTCTTCTTACACTCCATGAGACTGAATAGTTTTTTTCCTACGGTAGCATCACCATTGAGGTATTTGTAAATCGCTATCTTGTCCCCTTGCAAGTGTCTCTTCTCCAGCGAGAATAAATTTAGTGCTTGTAGTTGCTCCTTGTAATTGAGGTCCTACAATCCCCTTATTAATTTAGTTGTCCTTCTCTGGACTCTCTCCAGCTCCAGCATATCCCTTCTGCGGACTGGTGACCAGAACTGGATGGAATACTCCACATGTGGCCTAACCAGAGATTTATAAAGTGGCAGGATTATAGTTTTATCTCTGGAGTAAATTCCCTTCTTATGTATGCTAATAGTCTGTCGGCTTCGGTATCTGCAGCTTAACATTGCATGCTATTACTCAGCCTGTCTTCTACTAGGACCCCTCGATCTTTCTCTATCCCTGATTCCAGGGGCAGCCAGTCCATTAGGGTGCATAGGCGCTGCCCCCTCTGTCACACCACCACCCTATATGACTAATGGATAGATTCATTCAACTTCACATCAGGATATAGAAATTTTACAGGAAGGACTGAACAAAATAATGGAGTGGACAACTACATGGCAAAGGAGGTTCAATGTGAAGAAACTAAAAGTAATGCACTTGGGAGCTAAAAACATAAACACAAACTACTTACTAGGGGGAGAACCTATGGGAGAATAAAGCAGTGGCGTCTGGTGCTCAAAATGTTTTGTGGGGAACAAACAAACTGAAAAATACTGAAAAAAATCCCATCAGTTGCAGCCTCACTGTGCCCATCAAATGCAGCCACTGTGCCATCAATTGCAGCCACTGTGCCATCAATTGCAGCCACTGTGCCCCATCAAATGCAGCCACTGTGCCCATCATATGCAGCCACTGTTCCCATCAAATGCAGCCACTGTGCCATCAATTGCAACCATTGTGCCGTCAAGTGCAGCCATTGTGTCATCAAATGCAGCCACTGTGTCCCATCAAATGCAGCCACTGTGTCCATCATATGCAGCCACTGTGCCCCATCAAATGCAGCCACTGTGCCCATCAAATGCAGCCACTGTGCCCATCAAATGCAGCCACTGTGCCCCATTATATGGAGACACTGTGTCCATCATATACAGCCACTGTGCCCATCATATGCAGCCACTGTGCCCATCATATGCAGCCACTGTGCCCATCATATGCAGCCACTTGTGCCCCAACATATGCAGCCACTTGTGCCCCATTATATGTAGCCACTTGTGCCATCAAACGCTGCCACTGTGCCCATCATATGCTGCCACTCTGCCCATCTAATGCTGCCACTGTGCCATCAAATGCTGCCATTCTGCCCATCGAATGCTGCCACTTTGCCCATCCAATGCTGCCACTGTGCCATCCAATGCCCCCACTGTGACCCCCCCTGCCCGCTCGCCATCTGCCCGACACTTACCCTGTCTCGGTGGGGCAGCAGGTGACGGCGGTGAGCGGTGTTTTCCATTAGTCTCCTCCCGTCTTCTCCCATCAGGCATCCACTCACAGCGCCTGTTGTTTCAGCCAATCAGGTGATGGGTAACAGACCCAAGCATTATTCATTCGCTGTTCTAACACACTTGGGTGAAGGTCACCTTTTTTGACGACTATTTGAGCCTATGGCTCTAATCAGATGATTCAAAAACACGTCCCGCTGCTGTAATTCAGGCGCCCGGTGCCCGAAAAGGGGCCGGGCGCCTGAATAGGGGGTGCCGGCGGCAGCCGTGGATGGATTCATGCAATGCATGAATCTATTCATTGGCCATAGAAGGGGTGGCTGGAGAGAGGGGGTGTCGCCCATGTCCCCTTATGGACGCACCGCCACTGCTTCATACTTCTGCTAGTAGGTGTCCCTCATTTCCATGTCGAAAAGTTGGGAGGTATGAAACATGCCCAAAAACAGCAGCATTGTTTCCCCAGGGCCTAGAAAGCAATCTACGGTACTGACAATAAGGCCCCTGCAGACACTGCTGGCTGAGGCTCATCAGGGTACATGTACAGGTTTGCAAACCTTGACTAATTGCTCTTGTTTTCTGGATATGCAGTGGTTAAGGTATCTGTAGTAGATGTAGCACCCTCCTAGGTAGGTGCTAGGATAGTTAGGTAAGTGTTAGTATGTGTTTTATATATGATAGGTAAATTTAATTGTCACACTGTAGTCATTGTGGCTGTCATTTTGGGTAAGATAAAAGCATAGTTTGGCTCGCAGTGCTCAGTGAGCTGTGATAGTGTAGTTAGATCTGCTCTGTGTGCTCTACTGCTGCCATTTTGCCTGATAGTCACCTCTGAATCCAGGTAAATTGAGAAGGTTCTGGATGATAAGTGTGGAATTATGCAGATGGCAGCATGAATATTGATGCAGCCCTGGCCTATCCCTCTATTCTGGGAGCACACTGAGCTCTGGGTCTTTTCCCAGAGTGGATTAGTCCAGCCTGAGGGGCACGCTGCCCTCCCAGGCAGAAGCTGCTATTGGCGAGGCCTCAGGTTGGTGACCTGAGGGCAGGAATGCTGAAATCCAAGTGCTAATGGAAGCTGACTGAGGAGAACTGTCTGCCAAAGATCTGTCTGGTATCACTGGAAGGTGTCACTTGGAAGATTGGAAGGTGGCTACCATCCACCCTTGGCCCTTGTGTGTACAGAAACTGAGAGATCTTGGGGATCTTGTGCTTTGGCTACGCCTCTGGTGTCTTTTATCAGCTGTGGGGGACACCGGCTGGTGACGTAAAGAGCTTTGTCCAGATAATCTCCGATTGAAATGAACTCTGCTCTTGTGGCTCTAATTACTACTCAAGCTGAAGTCTACTGTTTGTTACAAGCCAGAACTTCATTATAGCTTGCTCAGAAAGCAATACAAAGTGCTCAGGTTGTACATAGTTTTCATCTTTGGAGTATCCCACCACTTCCCTCAACCCCATCCAAGTTCTCCAAAAAATAAAAAACACAAAAACAACAAGAAGAAAGATAGAATGAGCCTGTTGTGTACCTGGTTGTGGGGCAGAAGTGGGAAGACCTGGACAGTAATGCTGCTGCTCCTATGGGAGTAGCGCAAAATCTAGATTCCCCACATTGCTCCATAGAGATTGTTATTTAGAAACAGATGCCTTGGGTTGGTCAGATGATGCCTATGTATCCAGCAGCCCTCTTCTGCCCATAGTAACCTTAAAGAGTATTTAAACCCAAAAATAAAAGTTGAATATACTGCAGATTACCAATCCTTAAATGTGGTTGTTGCATTAATTTCCTTTTTTTTTTTCTTCTTTCATCTGGTGACCCAGGTATTAACATGCTTCCTGTCCCAGGGTAACTTCATTCTATGGAGGAGTCACCCATGGACATGTAAGCAAGGGTGAATTCACTGCCTAGCTAGAGGACTAGGCTGATGGGAGTAGAGCCGCCTGGTCATGGAGATGTACTGAGAGACTAGGACTAGAGTTGACTTATTGCCCTAGAATTATTGCTCTCACTCCGACATTTGTGGCAATAGCTAACGTGTGGTGCATTCAAACTTTAAAAACACATGCATTATTTTTATTTAATTTATAATAATTTATAGAAGCAGCAGCAGCCATGAGCTTGTTTAACCATCTGAATATCATGCTTTTTATAAGGAGAGCCAAGTATACTCACCCGCCTTCTTCTGTAGTGCTGGGATCTTCTGGCATTGCCCACATTGACAGCCAGCACTACAAATACCACAGCACGGAGGTCCATCCCTACAGCACTAGCAATGTGAAAGTCTGCATTGGCACCACACACACACAATCTCCCCTGCTTCTAGCTGCTTATATGAGCTTGAACATTTTACAATCTGCAAAGAAGTTTCAAATCTTTATGACAGTTACATGGAAAGTGACATTAACTGCTTTGTAAAGTCAATCTGGGTTGGGTGAAAGTGTAAACAGAACTATATAAAGCATGATTTTACAATCATCTTTTGTTTGTACCTCTTGTGTCCAAACCCATTAAATCTCAGTGATTTATGATACCATTCTGCTGTCCATTAGAATCATTTACCGTAGTTTTAAACTGCTGAGAGCAACTAAAATATATTCTACATAGTGGAGTAACAGTAGAGCTGAAACCTGATAGTGGCTTGTTTAAAGTGGAGTCATCAATTTTATTACAATCTATGTTAAACTTCCTCCATATCAGAACAGGCATTTCCTTTAACAGCTTTAACCAAGCCGCTTAAAGCTTCTTGAAAGATTTAGAAATGCTTTGCAAAACTTGTTATACATGAACTTATGAACTGAAGCCCTTGGCTTTGGACACAGAGGGGTTTACTTACTAAAATTGGAGAGTGCAAAATCTTGTGAAGCTGTGCATGGTATCAGATTATAACTTCAGCTTGTTCAATTAAGCTTTGACAAAAGGAACTGGAAGTTGATTGGTTTCTATCCAGAGCTGCACAAGATTTTTCACTCTCCAGTCTTGGTGTCTATATGAAAACATGCCACATCTTTGCACCTAATGTATTCATAATCCACTTTTCAATTTTGTAAATGATGTTTTATTGTGGTCTTGTGTGGGAAAATGATGGTGGTGTGTCAGGGCTGTATCTTTTGCATAAACATTTTGGTTCTTAAAAGATATACCTCTTAAAAAGATGGGAATGTTCCTTGTTAGTTCTGCCATGGGTAGGGCTGCCACCTTATCCCTTTAAAACTGAACACATATGAATTATACAGGTTCTGTGGCTGATTAAGGTGGTATTTAAACTCACTTGGTGCCTTATTTGCATTAAATTAGCCTCAGAACCTGTGTAATTCATATGTGTTTGGGTTTAAAGGGATGAGGTGGCAACTCTAGCTGTGGGTCACATGATCAATGGGTCACACCAATGGTGGATAGGCTTGCCTGCAAGTCTCAAATACACACAAACTACCAGCAGAAAGGATACATGGACATCTACATGTGCTGTAGATATGTTTTATGTCTTCTAGTCCATTCAGGGAGCCCTCAAGTGAAACTAAATGATATCCTTATTCTGCAAAAATAACTCTTACATATCAACTACTAAATGGCCCTGTAATCTACATATTTTCGTGAAATCTTTTTTTTCCTTTTTTTTGGTTTTTGTAAAGTCCACTATGAGCTCCAGAACCCTTTTCTTCCCTCACTTCTGTTTGTTTGGAACAAGCAGTGCACGTTAGTTGCGGTCATGTGCAATACTCTATGCACACTACAAATCCCATAGTCCATAGTTCATCTCAGGAGCAAGCAAGAGAGGATGGCTACAACCCTACATACAGTGGGATCATGGAGAACGAGTGTAGCCACCCTCTAACAGGACTTCAGATCGTAGAAACAAAAAAAAGAAAATTGGAGATTTGGAGATTTTTTTTTCTTTTGAGTTAGGAATACATGCATGAACAACACTCTTTTTTGACTTAACAATACATGATTGAAAATCATTTTTTAAACCAGTTTAAAGTCACTCTAAAGTGTATATAAACCCAATAACAAAAATATAATATGTTATATTGCAGGTTATTGGTTTTGATAAATAAACAATACAAAAAAAGGCCACATATATGGTTATTAAGGACTAATTTCTGCTAGGTAGAGGCCTTTCCATGTGTGTTATGGGGTTGGGTAAGCGACTGTGGGTAGTAGTTGTGTGTGAGCGAAAGAAAGCCATAAATAATGCCACGTACACACGAGCGGACTTTACGGCAGACTTTGCTCGGCGGACTTTACGCCGGACTTTTTGACGGACTTTCCGAATGAACGGACTTGCCTACACACAATCCAGCAAAAAGTCTGTCGAATTCGTACGTGATGAAGTACGTCCGGATTAAAACAAGGAAGTTCATAGCCAGTAGCCAATAGCTGCCCTAGCGTGGCTTTTTGTCCGTCGAACTAGCATACAGACGAGCGGACTTTTTGACCGGACTCGAGTTCAACGGATAGATTTAAAACATGTTTCAAATCTAAGTCTGTCCAACTTTTGAGCAAACAAAGTCCGCTGAAGCCCACACACGATCGAATTGTCCGACGAAATCCCATCCGCCGGGCAAAGTCTGCCGTAAAGTCCGCTCGTGTGTACGCGGCATAAGAGTTTTGGGAATATGAAGTGGAGAGTGGTGGTGGAAGGTATGGAAGGTGGGGAGGATTAAGCACAGAAGGGGGGAGATAGGAAGGAAGCTTATCTAAATTTTCTAAAGGAAAATTATCTAAAAAAAAAAGATGGAGTGAGGTCAGTGTAAGGGAGCAGGAAAGGAAAGACAAGATGGTGTTCCTGGGGAGTGGGGCAGGTGGCATGGAAAGCATAGGGCTTAAGGTAAGAGGCAGGGAATTGGCTTAATGACTTACACCTGGAGGAGGATTAGGGAAAGGCTTGAATTCTGCAATGTCCCTATGCACGACTTATGCAGACCATGTATGTGTGAAGTTGTCTTGTTTGTCACCTTCTTCTGCCAGGAGGCGTAGTTCCGTGCTCATAATGTGATCAAGTTCAGAGAGCCACCTCACGGGGGGGGGGGGTAAGCAAGTGATGTGGAATCACAGTTTTCACTTACAGTTTATTAGTCAGGGAGCTTTATCATATGAGTACTGATATGAAAAATTATATTGTGCCTACCCCCTCCGCTAATAACCGTTGGCTCATCTCCATGATGAGTGATATCATTGAGGAATTGTGAGGCAGAAGAGGATGGACATGTTCTGCTTAATTTCTTGAACATTATACAATTCCATGGATTTTGGAGTTGCCCTATGTTATGCTGGTTGTTCATCTGGTATTCTGGAAATATAGATTTCCTCTGCAAATCCCAGGGTAACTCCCTTGGCAAGGTTTTACTTCCAAAGACAAGTTGACAATCATGGAAACCTAACAAAGATCAGGCAAGATAAATAATGATATAAGTGAAAATAATATTTGAATTATGTCCACATTTATCTCTGTAAACTTTCCCTGAAGTTATGCCTTTAATACATTTGCTTCTAATTAAACTCCTTCAGCCTGGGCATAAGGTCACAATGATTATAAAAACACCAGCAATCATCGCCAAATTCTGCTTTAGAACTGAATCTCTCCATTTTTTGGAGAGCAGTCATGATGCTCATGTACAAGTCTTGTTTTAAGTATTTTTCTATAATAAGCTACCCTATTATTACTGGCTTCAGCCTCATGTAATCACTGGGTTGCTGCAATTAAACGGATGTTTTCATAACCCTAATCTTTTCTGCCTGCCACAGAAAACTCAACCTTCTGTATGGCCGCAGGGAGTGATCTGAAGGTCAAATGACTAATGTGTCTGATAACACTAATCTGGCGCAAGTCCGACAAGGTTATGATGCTTACTGGGTAGTGCATAAGGCATAAGCCTGGTCATAGACAGAATAACCAATCAGATCCCTCTTTATGGTTGATCAGATGCTGTTACTGGAACTGGCAAATACTCATTGCTTTCAGCTTTGGTCTACTGAAAAAGCCCAAATGTCTAACTTGGTTGGCTTAGTCTTCTATAACTCATACTGGTGCACCTTTTTGGAGAACGTTTGTTAACAGCAGCTCAAGCCTTAGTGATGCCTTAGTGATGGCCCAAATTCAAAGAATGAGACTTCTATACAGAAAAACTGAAGGCTGCATGACGACACTGTCCTGCCCTACTTTATGTATTCTTTTGTGTATTTTATTGCTCTGTAGTATGCTATGGAAACTTTTGGGCTGCTACAATTTTTCTCCCTCTGTCCTCTCCTCCAGATTAGTCCTAGTTATTTCAGTCCCAGCTAGACCCTCGCTGTTTCCTCAGTGTTAGTATTTCGCAGAGACAGGGCTTAGGAAAGTCATTGTCTTCTTACACTTCAAAAGACTGAAGAAAACATCCTGTGTACACTACTGCAATTAGGTGAAGTAAAATTGCAATGGATTCAACTTCTGTGTCTTATTGAATAGTTAAGCTGCCAGTGGACAGTGTCAATGCCTTCAGGTAATTATACTGTCTGGACCAACTGGGTCTAAGGTAATCTAAGGTATGTCAATGAATAAAGTGGCATTTGAAACAGAACAGATATCATGATATCTGGTGATCTCATGGGCATATGTGGTGATGTTACATGAAACAATCAGGTGACTGTTATCTTTAGGTACCCTAGGTGTTGTCTATAGGTACTGTAAAATAAAACATATTCATTAGCAATTGATTAGGTTGTAAATTACTTGTAATGTAAATGGAAAGCCCTAACATGCTGCTCACTTGTGAGGGTCCAAATGTAAACCTGCAAACTCTGCAGTGTCTGGCTGTGGCTTTTCACGGAGTGCCACCTGACATGCTGGACAGCTCTCTGCCTGATCCCTTGGACAATCTTGCCTTATTTCTTATTTCCAGTGAACCTTGAACTCTTTGCTCCTCCCATGAACTTCCTAATATAAGCCATATCTCTTTACTTTCTGTTTGCCAGAATATTCTGTCATGGTCAGGGATCAGGCTTGGTGACCATAAGGACAGTTGCAGGTACATAAAGGAGCAAGATATCAGCTGGTGAAGAGCACAATAATCTGGAAAACAGGAAGTGCAGAGACAAGTCTTAAATCAGGATATTCATGGGAGGAGCAAAAGAGTTCAAGGTTCACCAGAAACAAGAGACAAGCCAAGATTGTCCAAGGGGTCAGAGAGGGAGCTGTCCAAGATCTCAGGTGGCACAACGAGAAGAGCTATCAAGGACTTGCTTGCCCTAGACCATGGGTCTCCAAAGTACGGCCATGGGCCACATTTGGCCCGCTAGGATGTTTTTACCAGCCCACAGCTACAGTCATAAGACTCTCTGCAGACTCTGACAAAGCTTTGTCAGGTTGAGAAACTTGTGATGCATACTCACTCCCACAGTCCAGGAGACCAGGAGGTGCAGAAGATTTGCACTGAGACACACTGTAAAGCGGTAAAGTACAGGGAGATTGATGGGGAGGAAAAAAAATGTGTGGCATGGGGATGAATTGGCTCTGTTTAATGGCACTGAATGGGATACAGTGATGGTGGTGGGGATTCATGGCACTGAAGGGGACACAGTGGTGGTGGGGTGTTTGATGGCACTGAAGAGGACACAGTGGTGGTGGGGGGGGGGTTGATGGCACTGAAGGGGACACAGTGGTGGTGGTGGTGAGAGGTTGATGGCACTGAAGGGGACACAATGGTGGTGGTGGGGGGTTTAATGGCACTGAAGGGGACACATTGGTGGTGATGGGGGTTTGATGGCACTGAAGTGGACACAGTGGTGGTGGTGAGAGGTTGATGGCACTGAAGGGGACACAGTGGTGGTGGTGGGGGTTTGATAATAGTACAGAAGGGGACACGGTGGTGGTGGGGGGTTTGATGGCACTGAAGGGGACACAGTGGTGGTGGTGGGGATTGATGGCACTGAAGAGGACACAGTGGTGGCGGTGGGGGGTTGATGGCACTGAAGGGGACACAGTGGTGGTGGTTAGGGATTTGATGGCACTGAAGGGGACAGTGGTGGGGGGGTTGATGGCACTAAAGGGGACACAATGGTAGCGGTGGGGGTTTGATGGCACTGAAGAGGGCACAGTGGTGGTGGTGGGAGATTGATGGCACTGAAGAGGACACAGTGGTGATGGTGGGGGTTTGATGGGACTGAAGGGGACACAGTGGTGGTGGTGGGGGGGGGGGGTTTATGGCACTGAAGGGGACACAGTGGTGGTGGTGAGAGGTTGATGGCATTAAAGGGGACACAGTGGTGGCGGTGGGGGGTTGATGGCACTGAAGGGGACACAGTGGTAGTGGTGGGGGATTGATGGCACTGAAGGGGACACGGTGGTGATGGTGGGGGGTTGATGGCACTGAAGGGGACACAGTGGTGGTGGTGGGGGATTGATGGCACTGAATGGGACACAGTGGTGATGGTGGGGGTTTGATGAGACTGAAGGGGATACAATGGTGGTGGTGGGGGGGTTTGATGGCACTGAAGGGGACACAGTGGGGGTGGTGGTGAGAGGCTGATGGTACTGAAGGGGACACAGTGGTGGCGGTGGGGGGTTGATGGCACTGAAGGGGACACAGTGGTGGTGGTGGGGGATTGATGGCACTGAAGGGGACACGGTGGTGATGGTGGGGGTTTGATGGCACTGAAGGGCACACAGTGATGGTAGTGGGGGGGTTTGATGGCACTGAAGGGGGCACAGTGGTGGTGGGGGGGGGGGGTTTGATGGCACTGAAGGGAACACAGTGGTGGTGGTGGGGGTTGATAGCACTAAAGTACACACAGTGGTGGTGGTGGGGGGTTTGATGGCACTGAAGGGGACATAGTGGTAGTGGTGGGGGGTTTGATGGCACTAAAGAGGGCACAGGTGTGGTGGTGGGGGTTTGATGGCACTGAAGGGGACACAGTTGGGGGGGTAAGGCACTGAAGGGGACACGATTGTGGGGGTTTGATGGCTGTGATGGGGACACAGTTGTGAGGGGGGATGTGATGGCACTGAGGATGACACAAATGTGCAGGGAGACATTGATGGGCATACAAATGTGGGCGAGGGCTCTGATGAGCACACAAATATGCGGGGGGGGGGGCTCCAATGGTTACACAATTGTGCAGAGGGGCACTAAAGGAGACATCAATTTGTGGAGATCCTCTAATAGGTGAAGGGGACACAAATGTGTGTGTGTGTGTGGGGGGGCTACGATGGGGACACAGATGTAAGGCCCTAATGCACACTGGAATTTTAACCAGCTGCATGAGGCTGCAGCATCTAGCTGCAAGAGGAGGATACAGGTACACCATTCAACCCCCTCCTCCAGCAGCCTGGCAAATGTTATTCTATTCCACTGCTGTGGATTTATTTATATTAATAAAAAATTCGGTCTGCAAGTATGTGTAAAATATACGATGTGGCCCTTGAAATGAAAAGTTTGGAGACCACTGACTTAGACAATGCCAATGTATGATGCGCAGTGGACCAGAGCAGTTGAGGCTGGGGAAGAAAGAGCTAGAAGATGCTGGAATTCCACTAGCCAGGAAATGAGGTAGAGGTAGGCTTTATCTAAATGACTGCAGCTTCACAGAGTGTAGTAATATCAGAGTAAGCATCATCTGTAAAGGAGAGTAGCCTGTAAGGATGAGCTCCGGCGTGTTCGCACAGCCCACGTGCAGAGTGAGACATTGTCCTGATGCGCAGCTGCAGAGATCGGGAAATGTCTCAATGCCTGTGATTAGCGCAGCGCAGTGCCGACTTCCTGGTGGGCTCTGCACGTGGGCTGTGCGAACACGCCGGAGCTCATTCTTAGTAGCCTGTGCAAGACTGAAGGTAAGGCTGGAATTCAGGTTTAAATTAGTACCTGGTGATCCTGGCATAATTATCCTTATTTGGGCTTTTCTTGCTATAGGATGTCAATGCTCTGTCCCTACCTCCCACCTGTGTTACCACCCTGCCATAAGCTTCCAATGGAGACTACAAGTGGCCTTTTCAGCACACATTACTCAGGAATTGTCCACTGTTGTCATCAAATGCTCCCTCAGAAATGCCATGCAGCCATCCCTGGAGACTATGTAGACCAGGGTTTCTCAACTCCAGTCCTCAAGGCGCCCCAACAGGTCATGTTTTCAAGATTTCCCTCACATGAAACGGCTGTGGTAATTACTAAGGCAGTGAAACTGATCAAATCACCTGTGCAAATTAATGGAGAGCCTGAAAACATGACCTGTTGGGGCGACTTGAGGACTGGAGTTAGGAAACACTGGTGTAGACTGAAAGAGGCCGCAGAAGATCAGTGAGATGAAAAAAGGCAAAAAACTGTGTTTTATTTAAAAATGGTAATTCTTTGTGATACAAGGTGCTTTAGCAAACTAACTAAATGTCATTCAGCAAATCTTAAATTTACTTTCAGTAGTTCACTAGTCAGCCTGTGTTTGCTGTGTCCATCAAATAATTAAAGGGGTTGTAAAGGTAATTTTTTTTTTTTTTTTTAAATAACAAACATGTTATACTTACCTTCACTGTGCAGCTCGTTCTGCACAGAGTGGCCCCGAACCTGGTCTTCTGGGGTCCCTCGGCGGCTGTTTCAGCTCCCCCCCGCAAGGACTCACCACCTTAATGCGAGCTCCCTCGCACGGTGGTTAGTTCTTGCGGGCGCGCTCCCGTGATTCAGCCGGTGGCTATAGCCGCTCACTGTGTCACTCGGCCCCGCCCCCCCGGCGTGCCGCGTCACTGGATGTGATTGACAGCAGCGCGAGCCAATGGCTGCACTGCTTTCGATCCATCCACTGTAGCCAATCAGTGGCCAGGCTGAGCGGCGAAATCGATGTCGGGAGCGAGCGCGGGACTTTCGAGGGGTCAGGTAAGTAAAACAGGGGGGCTGGGGGCGGCGGTATTGTCGGAAGTTTTTTCACCTTAATGCATAGAATGCATTAAGGTGAAAAAACTTTTACCTTTACAACCCCTTTAATAAATGAAATGTATTATGCAATATGATGCATCACAATCTACACAGAGGCATGCAATTTGGTAGCTACCTGACTGAACCTGATAAACAACAAGCTTACACAGGTATATTTACTTATGTCTGATTACATTTTTTGCTTATTGTATTCTCATGACTAAATAAACTCAGGATACGTGCACATAGGAGCTGAATAGCTATCAGTAATATACAACTGGACTTGTTCTGTAATATCGCAGAATGCCAGAGGAGCACTTCCCTAGAGGAGTTGTGGGGTTACTGGGTCTGAGCCTTGAGTTGGGACCATTTAGCAGGTAGGCCTTGTCCCTTAGAGTAAAGGCCCATACACACGATCTGACTTTTTGACAACAAACATGCAAATTAGCTGTTTTAAGGCAACATCCGACCGTGTGTACGCTCCATCGGACAAACTTTTTCGGTTTTCATCGGACAAATGTTGGCTGTGCGAACAGACAAACTTGGCGGCAACAAAAGTCCGACGTCAGCAAGTCCGATCGTGTGTACACAAAACCATGGGACTTTAGTACAAAGTACAAACACGCATGCTCAGAACCAATGCAAAAGATCAGACAACAATACAGAAGTTGACCAAAGGGTGGCGTCGGAGAATTGAACGTCCTCTTTTGAAGTGTTGTCAGTACGTTGAAACGTCACTACGTTCGTGTTTGCTGCCTAAAAAGTCCTGCCGTGTGTATGCTTAACAAGTTCACGGCCAATGCCCTTTGTACAGACCACGGGAAAGTTTGTATAAAGTCCGATCATGTGTATGAGGCTTACGTTTAAATTGAAAATCATGTTTGATTGCTGTGAACCTTAAAATCTACCTGTAATCATTTTCATTCTCTAAGACCCCTTTAACATTGGGATGCTTTGCAGGCGCTATAACGCTAAAAATAGCGCCTACAAAGCTCCCTGAAAGAGCCGCTGCCGTCTCTCCAATGTGAGGCCCCGAGGGCTTTCACACTGGAGCGGTGCGCTGGCAGAACGCTAAAAAAAGTCCTGCTAGCAGCATCTTTGGAGCGGTGAAGGAGCGGTGTATACACTGCTCCTGCCCATTGAAATCAATGGGGCAGCACGGCTATCCCGCCGGCATAGTGCTGCCGCAGCAGCGCTTTACGATAGTTTTAACCCTTTCTCGGCCGCTAGCGGGGGGGGGGGGGGTAAAAGCTCCCTGCTAGCAGCCGAATAGCGCTGCAAAATTGATGGCAAAGCGTCGCTAAAAATAGCGGCGCTTTACCGCCGACGCACCCACCGCCCCAGTGTGAAAGGGGCCTTAGTCACATTTAAAACCCAACTGAAAGCACCGAAATAGATATGCAGTCAGATAAATATATTGTACAAACAGTCTTCATTTTCATAGCCTTACCACAGAACTAATTCTGAGCATCGACACTGTTCTGTGACACACCCCATTGTCTTCTCAATAAAAGTTTGTGTGAGGGGTATGGCTGTTACTCAGCTCTGCCAACACAGAACCCTGGTGGGTGAGGACAAGAAGCGACTGTATTATAATAGTATTTTCAGGCATTTCCAAAATGCAAAAAAAAAAAATCAATCCAGGGACAAAGCTATAAAGAGATAAAAATTAGGAAACTATAAAGTGGTTGTTAACCCACTAAGTGAAAATCACACCATCCTCTCTGTTTAATCATGTAATGTGCTCCTGTGTCTGTGCCTTATTAAAAAAATGCAGCTATGCGATGTAAGTCTGTATGCCACATTGTTATTGCTACTTCCATGTTTTGTTTCTTCTCAAGAAAATCAATAAAGAATACATTTCAAAAAATTAAAATAAAAAATGCAGCTATATAACTGTTTTTAGAGCGTCAATCAGTGCTCACATGACCCGGCGGCTCTCTCCTCTCTCGGCCTGACAGCTGCAGCGTGCAGGGCAAGAGGATCCCCCGCTGACGTCAGTCAGGAGGGGAGGAGAAGAGAGACGGCGGGTCACGTGAGCACTGATTAGCGCTCTGAAAGCTGGTATATACATACTTGCCAACAGTCCCGATTTTCCCGGGACAATCCCGATTTTGGGACCCTCGTCCCGATTGGAGAGTGTCCCGAATCGGGATTTTCCATAAGGAAAATTGGGAATGTTGTTTTTTTTTTTTTTTCTTTTGGAGCAGCGGGCTCCAGCAAAATGGCGGCCGGCGCCGCCGCTCTAGCTGCCTCTAGTGTTGAGTGGAGAGGGGAAGGGGGCTCGATCCGTGCAGCCAATGAAGCGGCTTCTTTGGCTGCACGGCCCCTCCTCTCTCCACTCAACACTAGAGGCAGCTAGAGCGGCGGCGCCGGCCGCCATTTTGCTGGAGCCCGCTGCTCAAAAAAAAAACAAAAAAAAAACAACATTCCCGATTTTCCTTATGGAAAATCCCGATTCGGGACACTCTCCAATCGGGACGAGGGTCCCAAAATCGGGATTGTCCCGGGAAAATCGGGACTGTTGGCAAGTATGTATATACCAGCTTTCAGAGCGCTAATCAGTGGCGCCGTGTCTTCCTGAAAGTTCCCCAGCCCCGTACTGCGCAAGCGCTGCGCCTGCGCAGTACAGGGGGTCCGCCATTGCCGAGGGGAACTTTCTCGGCAGAACACCGGCCACTCCTCCACTGAGCGGGGGCCGGGCTGCATTGAGGGGGGGAGGCTGCACTAACTGAGGGGGGGCTGCACTGAGGGGGGGCTGCACTGAGGGGGGGGAGGCTGCACTAACTGAGGGGGGGCTGCACTGAGGGGGGCTGCACTAACTGAGGGGGGCTGCACTGAGGGGGGGCTGCACTAACTGAGGGGGGGCTGCACTGAGGGGAGGCTGCACTGAGGGGGGCTGCACTAACTGAGGGGGGGGCTGCACTAACTGAGGGGGGGCTGCACTGAGGGGGGGAGGCTGCACTAACTGGGGGGAGGCTGCACTAACTGAGGGGGGCTGCACTGAGGGGGGGGGCTGCATTAACTGAGGGGGGGGCTGCACTAACTGAGGGGGGGCTGCACTGAGGGGGGGCTGCACTAACTGAGGGGGGGCTGCACTAACTGAGGGGGGGCTGCACTGGCGGGGGCACCTGATGCAAGGACAGACTCTGGCGGGGGCACCTGATGCAAGGACAGACTCTGGCGGGGGCACCTGATGCAAGGACAGACTCTGCCGGGGGCACCTGATGCAAGGACAGACTCTGCCGGGGGCACCTGATGCAAGGACAGACTCTGCCGGGGGCACCTGATGCAAGGACAGACTGCTGGTGGCAGGCGACGTGGCTAGTGACACGCTCAGGGATCCCACTGATTCAGCATTATGGTGAGTTGAATGATTTAATTTTACATTACAATGTAATAATAGAAATAATGCGCTTCAATCATCCTGACACCATATCAACCATGGTGCCAGGATGATTGAAGCGTTAACACCAGGCGTTTGGAGTATCTTTATCTGCTGATTGTTAAATTTTCTAGAATACACATATTTCTATTGTTGTGTAGGACCTGGGGCTGCTGTCCCGTCATTCCTCTCTCCCCCTCTCCCTCTCCCCCTTTCCCTCTCCCTCTCCATCCCTCATTCATCTCAGACTCTAACCCCACCCTCTTGAGCCACGCCAATTTAAGCCACATCCACTTTCATGCAAGCCACACCCACTTTTCATGCAAGACACGCCCACGTTCCGCGTAAGCCACGCCCACTTTCAGCGTAAGCCACGCCCATTTTTCGCTGCGGCTCGCTTTGCGCGCCGCAACTATTAATTTTTACTAGACCACGCCTACAAACGAATGCCCCGCCTCCTAATTATTGATCGGCTCTGCCTACAGCCAAAAAAGTTGGCTGCTATGGGTATATAGTTGCATTTTTTTATAAGGCACTGACACAGGAGCACATTACATGATTAAACAGAGAGGATGGTGTAAGAATTGAACAGTAATTTCAGCAGCAGGAGGGGAGGGTGCGGGCACAGACATGGAGCTGACAGACAGGGAGGGGAGGGGGAAACCACAGAAAGAGCCCAGAGGAGGACAGAGGTAAGAGCGGATGACGGAGGCACGTAAACTGACCACGGTTTTAGGGCTCAGCAGCCATGATTAACCGTGGTCAGTTTACAAAGCAGAAAGCAGAACCAGACAGGATCAGCCAGGAATTTCAGGCGATACAGGGGGCCAAATGACACAGCACAAGTACTGTACTGTATAACATGCTTTAAGGGAACAGGATCTTCTTTTTTTTTTTTTATTAGGTTAACAAACACTTTAACCCTTTCGTTGCCAGAGCAGTTTTTTTGCACACATGCTTAAAATAATAATTTTAGCCCTGAAGATTACATAAAACCCTGAAAACATTATGTATTTTCTGAAAACAGACATCCTAGAGAATAAAATAGTCATAGGTCCAAATTTTTATGTCACAGGATATTGCTGTATAGGTCTAGGAAATGCAAAATTTCAGTAAAAAATACACTAAAGTTAATTAAGGATACACAAATATAATAAATGACCCATTTTTTTTGTAAAATACAAAAGACGTGGTTGCACTGAGTAAAGAAATAACCAACATATCAAACCTTAAATTTGCATGCATCTGTGAAATGGAGACAAACTCCAGTACCCTATGTTTTCCATAGGTGACACTTTAAAGGCCCCTATTAGTCATCAGTTTAGTGTTACAGAGGAGATCTGGGACTAGAATTATTGCTCTCACTTCCAGCGCGCGCGGCATTATGTAACATGTTTCACAGTTTCCATGCGTAGGTTTCCCCCGACATGAGTGTTTACATATGTACATGTGTATATGTGAGGGTGGGGGCCTCAAAAATCTTTTCTGGGGCGAGGGGATTATGTGCTTGAGTGTAACCTTAAAGGATCACTAGATAATTTTTTTTTTTTTAAATAACAAACATGTTATACTTACCTCCACTGTTCAGCTCGTTTTGGCCCCGAACCAGGTCTTCTGGGGTCCCTCGGCGGCTGTCTCGCCCGCCCCCCCCCCCCCGCAAGGACTCAACACCTTCATGCAAGCTCCCTCGCATGGTGTTGACCGCTCACTCGGCCCCGCCTCCCGACGCGCCGTGCCATTAGATGTGATTGACAGCAGCGCAAGCCAATAGCTGCACTGCTTTCAATCCATCCACTGTAACCGATCAACAGCCAGGCTAAGCGGCGAAGAGGATGTCGGGGACGAGCACGGGACTTTTGAGGGGTCAGGTAAGTAAAACGGGGGGGCCGGGATTGTCGGATGTTTTTTCACTTTAATGCATAGAATGCATTAAGGTGAAAAAACTTTTACGTTTACAACACCTTTAATACTTTATTTTAAAACATTTTTTTTTAACTTGCTTTTTTTTTTATCACACAGGGGACAAAAAGTTTATTTTTTGGTAACAGGTTTTTTCTAATGAATGTGACATATAAAAAAAAGCAAAAAAATGGGCGTGGTTTGCGCGAAATAGTGGACATGGCTTACATGGGCGTGGCTTACATGGGCGTGGCTAAAATGGGGTGTGGTTAGAGTCTGAGATGAATGAGGGATGGAGAGGGAAAGGGGGGTAGAGGGAGAGGGATGGAGGGACAGCAGACCCAGATCCTACATCACAATAGCAATGTGTATTCCAGAGTTTAACCATCAGCAGATAAAGATACTCCAAACACCTCAAACACCTGGTGTTGGCGCTTCAATCATCCCGGCACCATGATTGTTATGGTGTCAGGATGATTGAAGCGCATTATTTCTATTATTACATTGCAATATAAAATGAAATCATTCAACTCACCATAATGCAGAATCATGGGACCACTGAGCGTGTCACCTGCTACGTCGCCTGCCACCAGATGCCATCAGGTTCCCCCAGCAGAGTCTGTCCTTACATCAGGTGCCCCCATCGGAGTCCATCCTTACATCAGGTTCCCCCAGCAGAGTCTGTCCTTACATCAGGTGCCCCCATCAGAGTTCATCCTTATTTCAGGTGCCCCCAGCAGAGTCTGTCCTTACATCAGGTGCCCCCAGTAGAGTTCATCCTTACATCAGGTGCCCCCAGCAGAGTGCCTCCTTCCATCAGGCATTCCCAGTACAGTACCTCTTATGTCAGGTGTCTCCAGCAGAGTGTTGGCTGCAGATGGAGTGTTGGCTACAGTCTAGCTACATCTCCTCAAGAGTGGTGACAAGGATAGAGAGGTGTGTGGGTGGAGGCATGGTGACTTGGGGTGTTACAGGCTGACTTGGGGAAGGGTGGAGACAGGGTGGTGATTTGGGGGTGCAGGCATGATGGTGACCTGGGGGTGCAGGCATGGTGGTGACTAGGCCGGAGGGGGTGCAGGCATGGTGGTGACTAGGCCGGAGGGGGTGCAGGCATGGTGGTGACTAGGCCAGAGGGGGTGCAGGCATGGTGGTGACTAGGCCGGAGGGGGTGCAGGCATGGGGGGGGGGATGCAGGCATGGTGTTGTCATGGGGGGAGGCGGGTGCAGGCATGGTGGTAATATGGGGGCAGGGGGTGCAGGTCTAGTGGCGACATGGGGGGAACAGGTATGGTGATGACATGGGGGAGGGGGGGCAGGTATGGTGGTGATATGGGGGAGGGGGCCAGGGCTGGACTGGGACAAAAATGTGGCCCTGGACTTCATCCAGACCGGCCCAGGGCACAACACATCAGGGTACGGTACATCAGGCCACATCAGGGCACAAGGCACATCAGGATACAAGGCACATAAGTGCACAGCATATCAGGGTACAGCACACCAGGCCACTTCTGGGTACAGGGCACAGCACATCAGGGTACAGAGCCCAGCACATCAGCATATAGGGCACAGCACATCAGGACACAGCACATCAGGGCACACGACATTGAGGCACAGGACATCGGGGCACATCAGGGCACATCAGGGCACGGGGCACATCAGGGCATAGGAGATTGGGGCACAGCACATCAGGGCATATAGCACATCAGGGCACATAGCACATAGCACATCAGGGCACATCAGGGCATATAGCACATCAGGGCACATAGCACATCAGGGCATATAGCACATCAGGGCACATAGCACATCAGGGCACATCAGGGCATATAGCACATCAGGGCACATAGCACATCAGGGCACATCAGGGCATATAGCACATCAGGGCACGGGGCACATCAGGGCACATAGCACATCAGGGCACATTATGGCACATCAGGGCACATGGCACATTATGGGGCACATCAGGGCACTGGGCACATCAGGGCACGGGCACATCAGGGCACTGGGCACATCAGGGCACATGGCACATTATGAGGCACATTAGGGCACATGGCACATTAGGGCACGGGGCACATCAGGGCACATGGCACATTATGGGGCACATTAGGGCACATGGCACATCAGGGCATGGGGCACATCAGGGCGGATGGCACATCAGGGCACGGGGCACATAGCACATCAGGGCACGGGGCACTTCAAGGCACATTATGGAAAAATCAGGGCACATGGCACATTATGGGGCACATCAGGGCACATGGCACATTATGGGGCACATTAGGGCACATGGCACATCAGGGCACATGGCACATTATGGGGCACATCAGGGCACATGGCACATCAGGGCATGGGGCACATCAGGCACATGGCACATTATGGGGCACATCAGGGCACATGGCACATCAGGGCACAGGGCACATCAGGGCACATTATGGAAAAATCAGGGCACATGGCACATTATGGGACACATCAGGGCACATTATGGGGCACAGGGCATATCAGGGCATGGGGCACGTCAGGGCACATAGCACATCAGGGCTCATAGCACGTCCGGGCACGGGGCACGTCAGAGCACGGGGTACGTCAGGGCACATAGCACGTCAGGGCACGGGGCACGTCAGGGCACATAGCACATCAGGGCACATAGCACGTCAGGGCACGGGGCACGTCAGGGCACATGGCACATTATGGGGCACATCAGGGAACATTATGGGGAACATAGCACATCAGGGCATGGGGCACGTCAGGGCACATAGCACATCAGGGCACATTATGGCACATGGCACATTATGGGGCTCATCGGGGCACATAGCACATGGCACATTAGGGCATGGGGCACCTCAGGGGGCACATTATAGGGCACATCACCAACTAGCCAGTATGCAGAGTAGCGCAGGAAGCGTGTCTGTAGTAAGTTCTCTCTCTGTCACAGTAACTCACGAGCGGCTGCTCCCCGGCGGCCCCCCTCTCTTCTCGTCATAGACGAGACACTGTCACACACGGGCAGAGCAGAGGGAGGATTTCCTTGTGTTCAGTGGAGAGGGGGGAGGGGTCGCCAATCCCTGTAGCCAATAGCCTTCAGTGTAAAATAGAATTTTCTATTTGTACACTGAAGAGAGAAGCGGATTGGCTGCCCCTCTCCCCTGCACTGAACACAAGGGGAAACAACTCATTGACTCACTCGTGGGGCGACGGCGGCCATTTTTTGTGGAGCCCTTGCCGTTTTTTTACAAAAACACTCACAATTTTCTCGGGACAAACCCAAAAATTCGGGAAAACACTCGGGACAAGATTAAATCGGGACGAGGGTCCCAAAATCGGGATTGTCCCGGGAAAATCGGGACTGTTGGCAACTATGGCTCTAGCAGTCTAGGATTCTGGCATCATCAAGACCAATGCAAGGTCCATAGCCCTTCGTTGAACTTGATGCCAAGAGGCAGTCCACCGCTGGAGTGTGAGAGAGCACCTTCTACCAGAGGATCAGGTAAGTAAAATAATTTCTCTTCTCCTCTAGATAAAGCAAGCTATTAACCCTTGCAGTGTGGATGAGGCCCTCTATTTTTTTGGTTGCCCAGAGTTGAACTTTAAATGTTAAGCCCTGTCTATAAAATACCAGGCTCAGAGTGAACTGGCCACAGAATTATATTTAACTGAAATAATAAAAATGACAGCTGAAGTTTATATGTAATAAAATGCATAGACATATACAGGAAGCAACTATGGGTGACAAAAAAGTGGAGCCCCTCTTTAAGTTTTGCATAGAATAGAATAAAAATCTGATGGCATGAAAACTCGCGTGTCTCTCAGGCAAGCTGGTAAATAGGAGTTAAATTTAGATTTCTGAGAAATCCATGCTAAATTGAAATATTTACTGCATATGCTTAGAAGCAGCATAAACAGTCTTAATATCATTACACTGGATAAAGTGAAACTTCCATAAGAGGGCATGCAGTGCTGCCCCTGCTGGCTCTGTCTGGATAATTTCCCATTCTTTCCGCACTCATTTCAGAACGTGTTTTTTTATGATGAATATTGGAGATGAGTCTGTGGAAATGCTACTGTAAGCTTTTGTCACGCTTACCCCTAACGCAGGTTCGTCAGACACTATTAATGACTTCAGTGTTCTTCACCTTTAACAGCCCCCTTTCCCATAAGGCAAGCAGGCTTACTGGTACTCGGTTGCCCCTAAGTCTTTTACACAATGATATAGTGCCTGACCACCACACAGGGGCAGGTGCAAATTGAGCAAAGCAAACAGGTACGTGCGGTTGGCAGACAGGCTGAGTGGTTCAAAAACAGTCCATGTACAAGGCAGTCAAGGTTTAGAATAGTCAGGGTCAATCCGTAATCAAAAGGCAGGCCGAGTTCAGAGAGAAGTCCGATATCCGATCTGGGTTCATCAACAAGGAAATCCAAACAACAGAGCAGGACACACAAACAGGCATCTTGAGCACATGTAACCAGCACTATCACAAGCATGAGACTGCAGGCTTGGCTGGCTTTACCCTACATTCACAACTGGGAGCTATTTGGTGCATTTTGCATTTGCATTTTGCAGAAATGCACTACAGTCCATTTAACATGGTTTCCTATGGTACACGTTCACATCTATGCATTTTTCAGCCAGTGCATTTTTGAAAAGGGCCGGGGACTTTTTTCCCACAGCAGATTGTGTGTTGCGTGTAATAGACTTCAATGGAGTCGCACCAAAAATGCAAGTGTTGTTTTTTTATGCGTTTTGTGTTATTCGATTGGTGTGTGTGGGTTTTTTTTTGCTTTAAAAGCACTGTATATAGCTGGTTGCTAAGGAGCAGGCTGGGAAGCCCACATCCTGGCATGTACTGGCCATCGGGACTACCGGGAGTTTCCCGGTGGGCCGATGGCTCAGTGGGCCAGTTTCAGTGGCCGCACAATTTGCCTATCGCATCGTTTCTCAACTGGGGTTTCCCAGTTGTTCTGCGGTGAATTCCCCCGGAGGTCCTCGGCGTTCTACCTGTCAATCACCAAAAGCTGGCGCTTGATGGGTAGATCGAGATTTAGCCAGCATGCAGAGTAGCGCAGGAAGCGCCGGTGCCGGTGCCGTCGGGGAGCAGCGTGACATGAGGGAGAACTTATCACAGACGCTTCCTGTACTACTCTGCATTTGAAGAAAACGATTAGTAAACACTGTGCCCTGATGTGCCCCATGTACCCTGATGTGCCCCATGTACCCTGATGTGCCCCATGTGCTTTGATGTGCCCCATGTACCCTAATGTGCCCCATGTGCTTTGATGTGCCCCATGTACCCTGATGTGCCCCATGTGCTTTGATGTGCCCTATGTCCCTTATGTGCCCCATGTGCTTTGATGTGCCCTATGTACCCTGATGTGCCCCATGTGCTTTGATGTGCCCCATGTGCTTTGATGTGCCCCATGTGTTTTGATGTGCCCTATGTACCCTGATGTGCCCCATGTGCTTTGATGTGCCTAATGTGCTTTGATGTGCCCCATGTACCCTGATGTGCCCCATGTACCCTGATGTGCCCCATGTGATTTGATGTGCCCCATGTACCCTGATGTGCCCCGTGTGCTTTGATGTTCTCCATGTCCCTGATGTGCCCCATGTGCTTTGATGTGCCCCATGTACCCTTATGTGCCTTGTGCCCTGATGTGCCCCATGTGCCCTGTGCCCTGATGTGCCCTGATGTGCCCCGGATGTGCCATGTGCCCTGATGTGTCTTGTGCCCTGATGTGGCCTGATGTGCTGTGCCCTGTACCCTGATGTGGCCTGATGTGCTGTACCCTGATATGCTGTCCCCTGTGCCCTGATGTGCAGGGCTCTGTACCCTGATGTGCTGTGCCCTGATGTGCCCAGATGTGCCATGTGCCCTGATGTGCCTCGTGCCCTGATGTGCCTCGTGCCCTGATGTGCCCTGATGTGCTATGTGCTCAGTGCCCTGATGTGCTATATGCCCTGATGTGCTGTGCCCCAATCTCCTATGCCCTGATGTGCCCTGTGCCCTGATGTGCCCTGATGTCCTGTGCCTCAATGTCGTGTGCCCTGATGTGCTGTGCCCTATATGCTGATGTGCTGGGCTCTGTGCTCTGATGTGCTGTGCCCTGTACCTTGATGCGGCCTGATGTTCTGTACCCTGATGTGCTGTTCCCTGATGTGCCCTGTGCCCTGATGTGCTGGCCTCTGTACCATGATGTGCACTGTACCCTGATGTGCACTGTACCCTGATGTGCTGTGCCCTGGGCCGGTCTGGATGAAGTCCAGGGCTACATTTTTGTCCCAGTCCAGCCTTGCCCACGTCTGTCAGTTCTGCCGCGTCTGACGGGAAGCTCCTCCGTCTGACAGTTCCTAAATAGATAAGGGGGGTGCCACCATGCAATGTTACCTGGTGGCCCCACCCAATGTGACATCACCGACCGATGCATGCTGAGTTGGTGACATTACAAGGGGGCAAAGCCAAAATGTGACATCACTGGGTGACCCCTGTCATTATTTAAGAGCTGTCAGGCAGAGGAGTGGTTAGTCAGCAGTTAGCCTTCGACCAGTGCGGTGCGGCAGGTGGCATGATTGATGTTGGATCTACATCGGGGAACATTATTTTTTGATTTTTAACAAAGAAATTTTCAACAACTGTTTGTTTTTTTCTCCTATGTGACACTTTTTTTGGTGAATGTGTAGGGGTACAATATACCCAATGGTCATTCACATGGGGGGCAGGATCTAATAAGCTCCCAGCAGAGGTGGGCCCCCGCCCCGAAGCACCCCCCCAATTTTGAGGGGCATGCGGTCTGGTATGGTTCGGGGGGGGGAGTGCTCGCTCTTCCTCACCCTTTTCTGACCTGTTCATGCTTGGATAAGGGTCTTGTATGAATTTTGTTTCTTGATTTTGGCATTTGTTCCACTGCCAATCCATACTAGACCTGAAGGGCCTGGTATGGATTTGGGGGGGGGGGGGGGGCACACGCTGTTTTTTTCACAAATTTTGTTAGCCGGCAATTCTTTTTTTTACATTCAGCTGTCAAGGGGGAACCCTGCTGACAGCTGATGACTCATTGGTTGTTAAGGATGAGGGGACCGGCTTCCTGGCCCACTCCTTAGCAATGGGCTATATACGGTGCGTTTAAAGACAAAAAAAAACGCAAAATGCATCAAAAACACAGGTTCAACAATGCAAAACATGCCTATAAAAATGCATCAACTGCATAGATATGAACCTAGACTAAATCAGGTTTGGTTTTTACCCAGAGACTGGCCACATCAATCACCGGCCCTGGCCCTGTCGTTGACCACCTCTTTTACCATGTCTGCAGACTCTGACTATCTCTTTTATCATGGCTGCAGTCTCTGACTATTTTTTTGTATCATGTTCTCAGTCTCTGACCATCTTTTATAATATGTCTGCAGTCTCTGACCATCTCTTGAATCATGTCTGCAGTCTTTGACCATTTCTTGTATCATGTCCCTGGTCTCTAACCATCTCTTGTATCATGTCTGCAGTCTCTGACCATCTCTTATTTCCTGTCTGCAGTCTCTGACCATCGCTTTTATCATGTTTGTGGTCTCTGATCATCTCCTGTATTATGTCTGCAATCTCTGACCATCTCTTGTATCATGCCCAGAGTCATTGACTATATCCTATTGTGCATCTGCTGTCTCTGACACTGAATATTCTCAGAATTTTACGTGTGGACCTTTGGTGATATCGAGAGCTAAGACCCTCAATATTATGAAAGTAGTCCACCACTGCTCTATGCCTTCCATGCTCTGTGAAAAAAAAAAGTCTAATGTTGTAGCTGGAGTTGAGCTTTAAAGGGTCTTTCCAAAATTATACTTTTGTTGTTAGCAGATACCTGTAAGCAGGTCCTCTAGTGTAGGGTGACTAGACATCCCCGGTTTCTGGGGACAGTCCCCGAATTGAGGACACTGTCCCCGGACCAAGTCTGTCCCCAGTTTTGTCCCCGGATTGGATTTGAACAGGGGCTGGGGCAATTTAAAGACAGCCCGTGCAGAATAAAAAGAAAAAATCTGAATTGCACCCTCCCTCCTCTGTCGCTCCTACTAGCTTATGGGGGTTTATTTTTCTCCATTATCTGTGCCCCTATCTGATGATCATGTGCTGGTCGGAGCAGAGGGACTATTTCTTCAGTTTCGGGCGCATGCCCATTCAGCTCCACTTGCATGTTCTTCTGCCTTGGCTCAAGTCCCGGCCAGCCGCCTGCCTGCTTATCTCCTTGCCTTCCCTGGTGGAGTGATCTTCCTCTGCTCCCCACCCAGTAGTAGCCGTGGCCCAAAGAGTAAAGCCCCATGCACACTATCAGATTTTCTGCTGATATTTGTCTTCAGATTTACCAAAACCATGTAGTGCAAGGGCCTGCCTAATTGCATACAAATTGAAACTCCTAAGGTTTGACCTCATATTATATGGTTTTGGTAAATCTGAAGGAAAAAATCAGCAGAAAATCTGATAGTGTGTATGGGGCTTTAGACTTGACAGGCTGTGAGGCGGGCGGCGGAGATGGGCAAAGAGTCGTCGATCGCTGCCATTACTAGTAAAAAAAAAAAATATGTCCCCGGATTTAATTTTAAAAATCTGGTCACCTTACTCTAGTGGTCATCAGAAACACCAAGGACAATGTACTTTAACCAAGTGAAACACCAGGGGATTCTGGGTTTTTCGACTCTCTGTAGGGAATGATGGCCCTCCCATCTTGTCCTCCCTCAGACACCATAGGGTATAACCTCTCCTGACTCTGCAAGGAGATTTCTCCACTTTGTTGGTGTGGATGGAGGAATCTGTTAGTTATTTTTGTTTTGTTCGGCCCTCTGGCTGAATGAAAAAAACGAACAGTGTATGGGCAGCTTTATCATTACGGAGGTTAAATGGACATTTGTTTCTGACTGCAACGATGAGAAAAATCAAAGGATCAGTATGGAACATTTTTCTCAAGCAAACTAATTTCTAACAGTGTATGTGGTTTTTGTTCATTTATTCCAAAATTGAATGTTAAAGTGGATGTAAACCCACTGTCATCCTTTCTAAACTACTGCCATAGTAGTTATCTATAAGGATATACATACCTCCTGCATGTATCTTTACCTGCCAAATGTCTCCCCTCTGTCCGTTATGAGTGCCGAAAAACTGCAGATTCTGTGGGTGGGTCTGTTGTTTGGAGCTCAGTGGGTGGAGTCGTGATGTCAGTAGACTCCCTGCCCACCTCTACAATCCCCTTGTCAACATGCATTTTCTCCTGTGTATTTCTTACACTGAACTTCTGCTATGATCACTAACATCCAGTCAAAACCCAGAAAAGTCACCACATGACTTCAGCATGCCCAATCATGCTGAGGTGTGGAGCAGCCAATCCTGGGAGAGATGGAGAAGAAAGGAGGAGGGGATGTGAAGTACACAGAATGTCTCTCTATGGCTCCTGCAAGAGATATGTAAATCACCTGTCACTCACAGCAAGGGTGAGAAACAGACTCCTATTTCTCTGTCTGACCCTTTTTATCTCACTGAAAAAAGATAGAAAAAAATAAGACTGCTCAGAGCTGGATTAACTCTTTGTTGGCAAGACTGGGCACAGGTGACATGAAATCCTATACTGTACAAGGTGCAAGCCTTAATAAAAAAAATGTTGTCGGGTTTATATCCACTTTAAAAGCAAACAAAAATTTGAAGTACTTTTAAATGTTATTCAGCAAGTCATTGAATGTACTAAGAATTTCCATCTGTTTATACGATGCGAAAATATACTAGCTTATGGCCAGCTTTGGAAAGACATTGAACACCTTTTGTTTTGACGCACCTAGAATGCATTTAGCTGGACTTTAATTAAAAATACCATATGTACATTCCTTATATTGTAGGTTCAATATTAACACTTGCCACATTAAATTTACAACCAGTCTTTGGTTCTGCAAGTGAATCATTCTTTCCATTTATTCCAAGAATTGGAAAGTGAGACCACATATCCCTTCTGTGGATACAGGGACATATTTTTTAAGCAGTAATTGTGACATTCATTAAACATTCACTGCAGTTGAATAATATACACATGCACACATATACACATGCACCAGGAAGATTCAAATGTATTGAATGTTTGGTGAATGCCACATTTACTGCTTTATAAATGTACACCATTGCAGTTCCCCTCCTCTTATATAAAATCATCTTGCAATATATAATCCATTAAATATAATATACATTCTACATAAATCACCTTTCTCTGTGGTATAGAAGGATTAATTTGTGCCTTCCCATAATTAATCTTACACTGCCATGAGGAAAGCTCAGAGTTTATTAAATGTCTCATTCTAACTTTCCCCTGTGGGCCACTTAATACAATGACAATAAATTGGATTTTTGGCTCGGTAGTGGAACGTCTGTGTTCTTCCCAGAGAATATTGACAGTGGCCGGGCGAAAGCCTTAGGCGGAGGACATCTTTGTCATGCGAAGGTCATTTTCAAATCTCTTCCAATCAATCTGTCTGGGACAGAACAGCCCTCGGAGAGAGGTTATGCCGAGGCTAGTCCATGGCTGTGTTTTGAGAAGGTCACAAGATCAGCCAGCTTTCCTTCAGCTGAATAAATGTACTGTTCTAGCTGTCATTGGCAGACTAGTAAATTGAAGAGAAACTCCACCATTTAGGCTGTTTTTCATGTTATCCAAGATCCAAGATATATAGGTCACCTCCACGTAATGAACTGTTGATCCCATGTACAGTTTTATTACTGGCAAATTCCACCCATAGACACACTATGTTCAATGCCTGATATGGATGATAATGATCAGATCCAGAAACAAAAATATCAGCATAGATATAGCGGGTAAAATAAGTATTGAACATCCACCATTTTTCTAGGTAAATACAGTCAGGTCCATAAATATTGGGACATCGACACAATTCTAATCTTTTTGGCCCTATACACCACCACAATGGATTTGAAATGAAAATTTGAGGGTATTTACATCCAAATCAGGTGAATGGAGTAGGAATTACAACAGTTTGTATATGTGCCTCCCACTTTTTAAGGGACCAAAAGTAATGGGACAATTAGCTGCTCAGCTGTTCCATGGCCAGGTGTGTGTTATTCCCTCATTATCCCATTTACAAGGAGCAGATAAAAGGTCCAGGGTTCATTTTAAGTGTGCTATTTGCATTTGGAATCTGTTGCTGCCAACTCTCAATATGAGATCCAAAGACATGTCACTATCAGTGAAGCAAGCCATCATTAGGCTGAAAAAACAAAACAAACCCATCAGAGAGATAGCAAAAACATTAGGTGTGGCCAAATCAACTGTTTGGAACATCCTTAAAAAGAAAGAACGCACAGGTGAGCTCAGCAACACCAAAAGACCCGGAAGACCACAGAAAACAACTGTGGTGGATGACCGAAGAATTCTTTCCCTGTTGAAGAAAACACCCTTCACAACAGTTGGCCAGATCAAGAACACTCTCCAGGCGGTAGGTGTATGTGTGTCAAAGTCAACAATCAAGAGAAGACTTCACCAGAGTGAATACAGAGGGTTCACCACAAGATGTAAACCATTGGTGAGCCTCAAAAACAAGAAGGCCAGATTAGAGTTTGCCAAACAACATCTAAAAAAGCCTTCACAGTTCTGGAACAACATCCTATGGACAGATGAGACCAAGATCAACTTGTACCAGAGTGATGGGAAGAGAAGAGTATGGAGAAGGAAAGGAACTGCTCATGCTCCAAAGCATACCACCTCATCAGTGAAGCATGGTGGTGGTAGTGTCATGGCATGGGCATGTATGGCTGCCAATGGAACTGGTTCTCTTGTATTTATTGATGATGTGACTGCTGACAAAAGCAGCAGGATGAATTCTGAAGTGTTTCGGGCAATATTATCTGCTCATATTCAGCAAAATGCTTCAGAACTCATTGGACGGTGCTTCACAGTGCAGATGGACAATGACCCGAAGCATACTGCGAAAGCAACCAAAGAGTTTTTTAAGGGAAAGAAGTGGAATGTTATGCAATGGCCAAGTCAATCATCTGACCTGAATTCGATTGAGCATGTATGTCACTTGCTGAAGGCAAAACTGAAGGGAAAATGCCCCAAGAACAAGCAGGAACTGAAGACAGTTGCAGTAGAGGCCCGGCAGAGCATCACCAGGGATGAAACCCAGCCTCTGGTGATGTCTATGCGTTCCAGACTTCAGGCTGTAATTGACTGCAAAGGATTTGCAACCAAGTATTAAAAAGTGAAAGTTTGATGGATGATTGTTAATCTGTCCCATTACTTTTGGTCCCTTAAAAAGTGGGAGGCACATATACAAACTGTTGTAATTCCTACACCGTTCACCTGATTTGGATGTAAATACCCTCAAATTAAACCTGAAAGTCTGCAGTTAAAGCACATCTTGTTCATTTTATTTCAAATCCATTGTGGTGATGTATAGAGCCAAAAAGATTAGAATTGTGTTGATGTCCCAATATTTATGGACCTGACTGTATATTTCTAAAGGTGCTATTGGCATGACATTTTCACCACGTCAGTAACAACCCATGCAATTCAAAGCTAAAATACAAAAAAAAAAAAAAAAAGATGCAATACAAAGATACCAAAACAAATAAGTTCAGAAATTAAGTTATGTGTAATAAAAATGAAATGACACAAGGAAAAACTATTGAACACGCTAAACTGAAATTTATGTAATACGCACAAATTTTTTTGTTGGTAATGACAGCTTCAAAACGCCTCCTGTATGGAGAAACTAGTCGCATGCATTGCTCAGGTGTGATTTTGGCCCATTCTTCCACACAGTCTTCAAACCTTGAAGGTTCCGTGCACCTCTTCTATGAACTCTGATTTTTAGTTCTTTCCAGGGATTTTCTATTGGATTCACGTCAGGTGATTGGCCATTCTAGCAGGTTTATTTTCTTTATTTGAAATCAATTGAGAGTTTCCTTGGCTTTGTGTTTGTGATCATTGTCTTGCTGAAATGTCCACCCTTGTTTTATCTAGAAAAATGGTGACACGTTCATTATTTATTTTACCCGCTGTATATTGTGAGCAGTGCAGCCATCACATAGCTAAGCAATCTTAAAGAAAACTAGGAAACAGAATCATATTTTCTGGATTGTTGTTATTTTTTTCCTAGTGCAAGTGATGACTGCTCAGTGCAGTGAGTCCGTTTTTTTTTTTTTTTTGCATTTAACCAGAAGTTTGAACAAAAAAACTGACTTGATTCCTCCATTCATCCACTAACCCTCAAGTTAACCCTAACACTATGTAGCAATAACTCTCAGTGGAGCTGCTGGTTTAAAGCGGGCTTGTTACCTTCACTCTCCTTCCCTCTGTTTCACCGGCACCAGGTCTAGGGTTCCGTTGAGTTTACCTCGACGATACAAGCACCAACACTTGAGTACGTTTTCAATGCTTTATTAAACAATTAACGAAGAAAGTAGCAGGAAAGAGGCAGAAGGGAAACTGCAGGGAAAGCTCAAATACCTTTCTATAGGATTCTTGACAAATGTCCTTTAGAGTTGAATATTACAGTAGAATGCGCTCCCCTCGTGGGACACACTCTTTGCTCGCCTGGATAGGCTTCTCTCACTTGCCTAGCAGCCAGTACGTAGCACGAACAAAAGTCTCTGCCATAGACTTGTTTGGGATAAACCGTACGATCCTCTGCCACAGGATGTATTGGTTTTGCGGTGAATGTCAGTCACAGTGCTTGAACCTTTAAGCCAAACCCGGCAACACTATGCTGTAAAGTTACTTTAGGATACGTCCTCCAACCGAGTCACCAGGCCCCTCTCCAGACCAGCACGCTGCATGATCCTTCCATGACGGGTCCTCCCCTGGGATCTCCTCGGTTGGCCAGCTTCTTCCCTCTGGATAGACAGCTCAGAACCATTCCTCGGCTGCTGTGGTAGGCCCCAGACAAGCTTCTGGGCCCACCCATGCGCCGCAGCGATGTGGGCCTCCGGAACGGAGGACCACGAGGTAGCACTGTAACGCATACATGTCGGCCAGGAGGGCCAGCAGGTGGCTGAAAAACGACCCCAAAACATGGCGTCTGTCCCATAAATACCCTCTCCCAGAATCCCACTCGGAGGACCACCTCCACCGAGTTGTCTCCGGGACAGAAGAGCATCCATACGCTTTGACACATTGCCTTTCCAACACTAGCCGATAGTAACAACGACACCCACCGGCCCAGTATGGAAACACATGCAACGTCAGCCAAGCTGGAACAGAGGCAAATCTAACTCCCCTAACGAGCAATTTACTAAATTTACCTATCAGATGGTAGATCGCAAATCTACCAGCGCTACAACTAAAAAATTAATATATTAAGTTTGGAAAAATGATTTTTAGAGGTGGCATAATTATAATGCTTACTGCATAAGATAGTAATGACAAATGTACTCATTGGTTTTCCTGTGACTAAAAATATTCAGTTATAGCTAATAAACACTAATTCCCCGTACACACGATCGGACATTCCGACAACAAAAGTTGAACTCTGTGGACTCTGAGGGGACTCGTTATTAACTTTATATGATTAGAAATGTTATTTTTTTTTTTTTTTTACAATCAGGAGTGCTTTATTGAAAAGAATAACTTACAGTACAAAGCAAGCAAAAGTTATGTAGAAACTTACAATGTCATGCGGATCATATATATATCTTCAGGTAATCTCTTCCTCACATAATAACTATCACACAGTATCCAATGTGAGTACAAAAAATACACTTAGTACATTAAGGAAAGGTCATACAAATGGATCCTACCAGGCTGGGTAATAAGAAGGAGAGTAAGGAGCGGGGGGGGGGGGGGGGGGGGCAGGGGGGAGACAGAGATCAGGTCAGGGAAGCAAAGGAGAAGGGTGAGATAACACCAGAGACAATGAGAAGAAACTCAGTCCACCTCCTCACAGCTCAATAATCTTTGACATATCAACCATAATAAGAATTCCATAACTACTCTACTAATTAATCCACGGGAGCCAGACTTTGTCAAATTTCCAGGGACAACCCCGACTAATATACATCAGCCTATAGAGAGGCAAGGCAGCATTCATTCTATTTTCCCAAGAGGAGAGGGCTGGGGGGCTAGCAGAGGTCCACCTACAAAGGATTTCCTTTTTGGCATAGTAGAAGAGGAGCGAGATTAAAATTTTACTATGATGAGATCTGTGTTCATCCTCATGTATTCCCAATAAGGCCAACTCAGGTGTTTTGGGGACAGACAAAAATCCATCCGGATATTTAAGTGATCATACACCCCCAACCAGAACTTCGACAATGCGGGACATTCCCAAAACATATGAAGGTATGTACCAATCTGAGTCCGGCATCTAGGGCAATGTGGAGAAATGTTATTTAATAGCAAAATATATGCATAGTTTATACTACAAAAAGAAAACATTGCTGTGCGCCGCTAAAGTGTTCGGGTTTGACTTGAAGAAAAGGTGGCAACCCTAAGCCATGGGCGGAGCTAGAACCCATCATCGTGGCCCCAGTGCCTGAACCCAGAAGAGGCAGCCGGCCAAGCAGTACCAAAATGGCAGTGCAGGACCCAAGTGTGACGCCTGAGCAGGACAATTCTGGATCCACTGAGCAGGTGACTATGTGAATTGCAGACATTTCTACACAACAGGTAAGAGGGGGCTAATATTGAAAAAATGCAGGGGGGGAGTGAAGTATATCTTTAATAAAGATGAGCTCCGACGTGCCGAGCCCACCAGGAAATTGGCACGGCGCAGCGCTAATCACAGGCAGTGAGACGTTTTCCCAATGTGCAGCTGCAGAGATCGGGAAATGTCTCACTGCCTGTGATTAGCGCCGTGCCGACTTCCTGGCGGGCTTGGCACGTGGAGTGTGCGAACACGCCGGAGCTCATTCTTAATCTTTAATACTGCAGAAAGAACTCTGTGATTGGAAAAAAAAAATAGGCCAGTCACATGACTTTGACAGGTCATGCGATAGGGCTTTTAAACTGAATTCTTTTTTTTTTTTTCTTTTGGTTGATGCAACCACATGAGACCAAAATGTGGGCTGTCATATTATGTTTGTGTGCACTAGTGTATTTTTTCCTAATAATATAGATTGGCTACCAATAAAAACAACATAGTAATTTGCAACTGCCACTATTTTATTCAATGGGGCCTCTGCATCCAGAAAATATATAATTGTTTGGGAGTATGCAGATTTTAACATTAGTGTGAAAAATGTAAAAATTGAGAGAAAAGCGGTCAAAGCAGCAGTATGGCCACAGAAGTGTCATACAGTACTGCTGCATTATAAGGCTGGGTTCATACTCATGTGAAACTCTGCATCAAATTCGCATGTCAGGAGCCTGTGACCGCCTCTCTATGGAGCCAGTTCACACACCTCTAGAGCGTTTCCGGTGCGAATTTGCACAGGTGTCCTGTGCGTCTTTTGGTCTGTTTCAGGTCCGAATTCAGCCCAAAAATTCGGGCTGAAATTGGACCTGAAACAGTGAACAGGGACGCACTGGACCCCTGCTGTAAACCGCTCCGGCGTGCAGTATGAACCCGGCCTCCATACTAAGAAAACAGTATTTTAGCATTTTAATCCAGGTAAACAAGGTGAATATTTTGGGGGGAACATTGGCAGTTGTACAGATGGGTTTTGTTTTGCTTGGTAGAGTTAAAGGAGATTTTCCAATCTGATTATATAGTGCATGGTCATCTTTAGTATACAAGTGACTGTATGCCTCTTTGTCTAATAAAAAAGGACAAAATTAAAGTACACTACATAATATGCTTGTCAGAAATGAAGGATGTGCGGGGTGGGGGGACTGGGTGTTCACCGCATTAAAAGAAAAATCTAGCTATGAAACGGCTATTTTATGATGTGAAATTCACAATGGATTTCCTTCCAGTTGCCATGACTTCCGTATAGTGACCGCACTGCAGGAGAGACAACACCTACCTACTGCCAATGACATCATGTGGAAATGAGCTAATTTCGGGTGTTGGGATAGCCCGGCTTTCAAGATGTGTTAAGATTTTGAAGTAAGGAAGAATGAGACATGTAATTACAGGACAGTGTTGGCCCTCCATCCGACCCAGATGTAAGATTACATAATTGCCACCACTTGTTTTACAAGAACCAGCAGACATAAATTACATAAATGCCACAACTGGTTTTTACAAAAGAGTTTATTTAATAAAGTTTGTGGTTTACTGAACAAGAGAAGAGTCACTGTGCAGAGTCCATACATTTAGAAAAAGAACAGACACTGAGAATTATACCCAGCATACAGGACAAGTGTCACTGTACAGTGTCCATCCCTACAAAATGAGAACAAAAACTGATAATTATGTAGAACCTTGTCCTAAACAAGGGTGGCTATTTAAATTAACCTGGAATTCAAGTGTAGCACCCCCTAGCGTAGCTAGAATGCTAAGGATAGGATTTAATGTTAGTGTAGGTAACTTCAGGCTTGGCTGGCAGCCAAGCCTGTGTGTTTTTCTGGGTCAGGGTTTTGAGTGACTCAGGTAGGCTGGATGACTCAGCAGCAGCATCTCTGGTAACTCCACCGTGCTTGCTGGAAACTTAGAGAAGGTTCCAGAAGCAGTTGGGAGGGGTCTAGGAGGAGCTGGTCTGAGTATTCTAAGGGCCCTAACCAATCCCCAACAGATGAGTTGGCAGGGGGCAGGCCTCCTCAAATACTCAGGGTCAGCCCAGCTGCGGGCAGTGGAGTTTGGGTGGAAAATGGAGATGGAGTGTTAGGCTGTTGGAGGCCTTTGAGAGTAACCCCTTAGTCTGGGGAGGGGAGGTTGAACTCAGGCCTGGGCTCGAGTGCAGAAGGGACCCCTTCTCATGACACATGGAGGGATCCTGACCAGGAGGTACGGGAGCAAGGGGAGGACAGCAGGAGGTAACTGCTGGGCAAATCTCCAGGGAGGAAGACAGCCAAGAGGGCTAGTGAGTGTTGCAGTCAGAGGACTGGAGAGGCATGCGTGAAGAGACTGGGTCCAAGCAGTCTGGGATGAATGCAGAGTCTTACTGGGGGAACTGTGGAGAAGCAGCCAGGAGAGCTAGTAAAAAGGGGCAGATGCAGCCAGTCGGCCTGGCAGTGTCTGAAGAGGTGGTACTGGGAGCAGTAGCCACAGGAATAGGAAAGCTAAGCACCAAAGACCTCTATTTTTGCTGCACTACCAAAGGGGCCCACGGGCCCTGCCTGCAAAGGGCATTCGCTTGGATCTAACAGTTACATAGTTAGTCAGGTTGAAAAAAGACACAAGTCCATCCAGTTCAACCTTAAAAACAATAAATAAAAAATAATTCAACCTTAAAAACAATAAGGTTGTTGGATCAAACAGTCAGTGCTAGCTGGAAGATGTAGTTCTACAAGCAAGTCTGTGCTGGAGGTAGAAGAGGAAAAGTGTATATACTGGATGTATATAGTTGAGTCCCTGAAGAGTTTCTTTGCTGATCAAATGGGCATCCCATACGAGCCCTTACCCCATCCAAGTTTAATTCCACTAAATTAAAAAAAAAAACAAAGCTGCAAGGGCTGTTTCTTGTCTTCAGAGAGAGTCGAAAATGCATGTGCCTGGCTGTGCAGGGTGGGAGATAACCATATTGACCTGCGGCTCCTGCGGGGGTAGCGCTACACAGATCAAGAACTAAGTAAGCTTAAAACTGCTCCCAACCCCCTCCTACAACCTATACTAACTACCTTGTGGAAGGAAGCCAGGTGAATCACAGTGCTGTGAGTATAGCTAAGTATAAGGATCTTCCTTCTACAGGGTAGTTAGTATAGGTTTTAGGAGGGGGGGGGGGGTGAGAGCAGGTTTAAGCTAAGTTAGTTCTAGAGTTGATTTTAAATTTAAGCTTTGCTAGGTGGTGGTCAGCCCAAGCTGAATGTATAGTTTAGTTATTCACTTGGTTTTCCCCTAAACTTAGTGGAGCTGTGGCTTCTTTCTGCTGCCAGTAGGTGTCACTGGTACCTCTGGCAGAATGAGATGCCACAGTTATAGGGCGTACACACGGTCGGACTTTGTTCGGACATTCCGACAACAAAATCCTAGGATTTTTTCCGACGGATGTTGGCTCAAACTTGTTTTGTCTACACACGGTCTCACGAAGTTGTCGGAAAATCCGATCGTTCTAAACGCGGTGACGTAAAACACGTACGTCGGGACTATAAACGGGGCAGTGGCCAATAGCTTTCATCTCTTTATGTATTCTGAGCATGCGTGGCACTTTGTCCGTCGGATTTGTGTACACATGATCGGAATTTCCGACAACGGATTTTGTTGTCGGAAAATTTTATCTCCTGCTCTCCAACTTTGTGTGTCGGAAAATCCGATGGAAAATGTCCGATGGAGCCCACACATGGTCGGAATTTCCGACAACACGCTCCGATCGGACATTTTCCATCGGAAAATCCGACCGTGTGTACGGGGCATTATTCTGAGTTATGAATATTTATGTTTCCCCTAGGCAACCAGTAGAAGGTTTATTACTGTTGGTGCATGCTGGGGAGGATATAAATATTTATGGTGGACCATGTGAGTTCTCTCTTCCCTGGGCTGAAACCTGGAGAGGTGCTGCTGGAGTGATCCGATCTGTTAGGTCCATAGCCTGTATGGGGCTAAGCATGTTCTTTGGGCTGAGATCTAAGCCTGACGTGGTATTGGAGGCTGTCTTGCCTGGTTGAGGGGGAAGCTGTGCCAAGATGAGAATCAGGATGAGTACCCTGCTGGAAGAATGAGTCAGGATGAAGGCTGGCTTTCTTGCAGGGACCTGGTGACTCTCTTGGGAAGATGCACAGTGGTACTGGATTAAGCATAGAGAGAAAATTGCTCACCAGCTACAACCGTCTACAGTTTTGCCGATGTAGGCTTAAAGGTTCTCACACTACATAAGCTGGACTTGGAACTGGAAAATGTATAAGTGTTACTCAGTGTGCCTGAGGCCCTACCCCTCCCTCCTTGTGTGATGAGAGATAAAACCAAAAAAAATGCAAAATGACGCCCAGTGTTTTCTTGGCACCCCATTTTAGCCACGGGCTCATCCCTGGGGTAAAATGCTAACCTTTTCTGTCTCCGGGAGTACTACCATAGCTCCCGGGGTCAGGGGGGGGGGGGGGGGGCTTTACAATTACACCCTGCATACAGAACAAGAGAAGTGCTACTGTATAGTGTCTATACAGAGAGAGTAAAATCAAATACTGAGAATTATAACCAGAATACAGGAACAAGAGAAGAGTCACTGTGCAGCATCCATCCATACAGAGTAAGGAAATAATCTGTAAATAGGTGTGCTACACAGAACAGTTTTTAAGAAAGTAAGGCTGCTCCCTGCCAAAATGTCGACCTGAATATGCTACTTTTGGATATTATCTCTGTTGCCAAGTCACATGGAATGCACCTACTTACAGATCATGGTTATGCTTACATTATATGGGCTGCACTTGGGGCATCACCCTTGTTAGGGTGTGCGATGGCCACCTTTGGCTTCATAAGGAAGAACATACTACAAGAAGCAAACTGTCACTGACATGAGTATGCCAACCAACTAAGATCATATCTTTTGAACTAGTTATCTATATTGGAGGATAATTTTGTGGAATTTATTTATGTTTAAGTATTTTCTGGAAATAATGTTGGGAGCGATGCATGTGTGAATTTATTTTTTCTCTTATGAGCATTACCTGGAGAGAAACTGATTCTGCTTCCATCTTGATTATTCATGTGAAAATGGTTAGCCACAAATTTTCCTTTAGTAAATACATTCATAGGCATATTATAAATAATTATACCAATTTTTTTTTTTCTTGGTATATTGTTAAAATCAACTTGGCATTGAAGATAATACCCTAGGCTAGTATGTAAAGTGGAGGAAGACTACAAGGGAGTGCTGATAAATATTGAGCCTTACCCAGAAAAAATTTAGATAAGAAGCTGTAAATTTCAGGACGTACTGGCCAATTTGTCTTCATTCAATGGTGCAAAAATTGTAACTTATCTTTCTTTTTCAGGTCCAAAGTGAACATGGCAGCACCGCCAAAAAAATTCAATATGGAAGAGCATAGGGCCATAATCAAGTTCCTGTTTCTCCAAGGGAAAGGTGCGAAGCAAATCCATGATGAGATGTCACAAACTTTGGGTGACAGTGGTCATTCAGTTAAACGTTGGGCTGTCAATTTTAAAACTGGCCATTTCGGTGTTGAAAGTGAGAAACCCAGTGGAAGGCCTGTTTCTATCTCTGTGCCTGCAAATATGAAAGCCATCCATGACATCATCATGGAGGACTGCCGAATACAAGCCAAAAGTATTGCTACATATCTGGGAATATCACGTGAGAGAGTTGGTGCCATTATCCACAACATCTTGGAAATGAAAAAGCTTGAAGCAAAGTGGATCCCAAAACTTTTGACTTTTGCAGGCACGGAGAGAGAAACAGGCCTTCCACTGGGTTTCTCACTTTCAACACCAAAATGGCCAGTTTTAAATTTGAATGACAACCCAACGTTTAACTGTTGCATATGAAGGGCCATTTTCACCCAAAGTTTCATCATGCATCTGCTTCGCACCTTTCCCTTGGAGAAACAGGAACTTGATTATGGTCCTATGCTCTTCCACAATTTTTATTTTTTTATTTTTCTGGAGGTGCTACCATGTTCACTTTGGACCTGAAAAAGAAGGATAAGTTAAAATCATAGGTAGTTGATTTTTGCACCATTGAATATAGACTAATTGGCCAGTACACCCTGCAATTTACAGCTTCCTAGCTGAATTTTTTTCTGGGCAAGGGTAAGGCTCAATACTCATCAGCACCCCCTCGTACAAACAGATAACTAATAGTAGAGATTGAATATATTAAGTGACCCATATCTTATCTTTATATAGTTATAAACCATACCTACCATGTTCTGCCCTGGGTCCATTTTGCAGCACAATTTTCTACACGGGTAATTCGCTAAAATGTCATCTATTTCTCCTTATGGGGTCCCCATGTGGGGCAAGATGCACATGACCTGAACTTTTATCATTGTGATCTCTTGGTGGTGAAAATGCATATTGATAAACATAAAAATAAATTTGTTTCTTTCATGAGTAATGCATGTACATATCTGATTTTATATATGTTTCTTTGATACAGTTTGCTTCTTGTAGTACATTCTTTCTGAAGAAGCCAGTTAGGGCGAAACATGTTGAGGCCGTTACTTGAACCTGTTATGTGAAGAGATGTGCATTGAAGCAACCATTATATCAAACAGTTACTTGTTTATGATCGATTATTGTTTCCCATTCTTTTAAAATTATTATTATTTTTATTTTTTTTAACAGTGAGTTTAATAGGAACACAGAAAGACAATACAATTCACGGTAGCACATATTACTTGGAGAACATATTACATACATAAGTTTTGAATGAAACACACTACAGCAATACCCAAACATCTCAATAACCTGGAAATAAAGTCACAAACTGAAAACCAAACTGTTGGTGGTATCTTGTCGAAAGACATATCCAGGAGGGGAAGAAACAATGAGGGGAAATAAGGTGTATGAAGGGCAAGCAGGTAGAAGGATAAAGGGGGTTGGGGTGGGAGAGAAGGGGTAGAAAGGAGATTCTAGGAAGTAGAAGAAGGGGGAAACATGGCAAGGAAGTAGTACAGTGCTAGACATCCACCAAAGAGTCCAGGCCAAAGGCATCAATCCAGTTGGACCAAATTTTATTATTATTTAAAGATTTTTGGAGCAGTTTCTGCTCTTATAAGTTATCTTATACAATGGTAACACAGAGTTGATTGTTTTTCACCAAGAGGCTTGAGTAGGAGGTTTAGCAGCTTTCCATCTCAACAGGATCTCCCTTCTCTCATATAATAGGGTAAAGCTAAGACAAAGGTTAGTATACCTATCTCCTTCAATATCATCCAAGTAACCCGGTAGCGGAACAAGGGGATCTGGGGGGACAGCTACACCACGCAGGTCGCTTAGAGTGTCAACCACCAAAGCCCAATATGGGAGGAGCCTAGGGCAGGACCACACCACATGCCAGAAAGTGCCAACTTCTGCAGTGCACCTAGTGCAGTTCGGATCTAATTGGGGGTATATAGTGGCCAGTCTCTGGGGACTGTGAAGGAATTTTAGTTGTATGAACTATTCACATTTTTTTAATAAACAGTGTAAAAATAAAAAACATATATAGTTTTTATATTTGAGTGTGGTTTAATGTGTTGGCACCCTTAAAATCCTATTTTTATTCAGATTTTTGTATGTACAGCACTGTGATGATGTCATCACTACTTTTACATGGCAATATATGTAATTTGGAGCTCACAAAGTGGATTGTGGCTTTGTGGCTACTACTCAAAAAAAAAATGAATCCATGTTTTCTGCCCAGAGTTCAGCTTTAAGTGCAAGAAAAAAAAAAATATCTCTTATGGGCATCTCATTTTTTGCATGCAGTTTCCAGGCATTTCTGAGTGGCTGGCAACCCTTTGTCCATAAGTGTGTAAATTCTATTATTCAGATACAACTTCTCCTCCAGTAATGAAAATCCTGGCCATTTCCAGCTCTGTGCCCAGAAGGAGTTGATCCAGGCACAGAGAATTCTGGGTAAAATCTTTGAATCAATGAACGATTTCTGCCTTAGGGAAATGAATCAGAAACAGACAACATAATTTGTGGCTGTTGCTAGGTGCAGTAGCAGATCAAAGAACAAAACAGCATGCTAAGTAAATTATTAAATACCCACAAAATAACATTAAGCTGCAGCTAAACTTGTCTTGTTTGATTTTTTTTTTTACTTTGAGTTTATATTTTAATTCTTCTCAATTTAGGGGAAATAGAGCCACAATTAAGTTATGGAGGAGATGGTAGTGAACAAGTCTGTGTAAAACGACATAGTGAACCTGTTGCCATTGCAGGTTAAACCAACAGATTTATTATAATGGTGGCCACAGAAACAGCTTATACTTACCTCCTCTTTGCGCCCCTTTGGCTCCAGTTAATAAAAGAAGTAGACATGTGCAGTTCGTTTCACTCCAAATTGAAATTCGGACAAATCTTTCGTTATTCGGAAATTCAGATGTATCCAAATTTCCGAATTACAATAGTAACGAAGTTAAACGAATTTGAAATAACGAATCAAAATTTAGGATGAAATTCCAATTCAGTTAGTTTTCAAATTGAATTTTAATAGTTTTCTTGTCGAATTTTAATAGTTTTCTTGTCGAATTCAAATTTCCAAAGAGAATGAAATAGAATAGAAAATAAAGGAATAGAATAGAAAAGAATATAATAGAAAATAAAAGAATAGAATATAATAGAGTAAAACAGAACAGAATAGAAAATAAAAGAATAGAAAAAACAATAGAATAGAACCAAAAGGGATAGAATAGAAAAAAAAAATAAAATAGAATAGAAAATAAAAGAAAGAAATAGAATAGAATAAAAAATAGAATAGAATAAAATAGAAAGAATATAACCATCTTCTGAAAATCTAAATTTGAATAGAATACATTTGAATAGAATAGAATAAACAATATAAAAGAACAGAATAGATTAGAACGAATACAACAATCTAACAGTTTTCCATAATTCAAATTTCGAATAGAATAATGCTGTTTTAAATTTTAAAGGTATGCTTTGTTAGCAAACATATCTGAACTGTCATTTCTTTCCTACTGCTTAAAGCTCACTAAATGACTATATTGAGTGACTGTATTGCTTGCCAAGTGTTTGTTAAATGCATCATAAATCTTCCTACCAGCACCTTTGGTTTTTCACCTGCATAAGATGTGCATTGATCATGTAGTAAAGTCAAGTAAATCTTCCCATTCCTGTTTCAGATGTTTCTCTTTGTGTTCAAACATGAGGCATGTGGCATGGCACTGCACAGGTTAATGCATGACCTCTGTTTGCAATCTGAAAACTAACATTTCCTGTGAACTACAGTATATATCCCACAATCCCTGAGTCTTCTAGTCTAGAGCATTGCAAGAGCTAAACAGTAATTGTATCTGACACAGAAACAAACAGGCTGAGAAATGAAATAAGAGATCTCACCATGCTGGAAGAGAGGTTTTCTTCACATTAGTATTCCCTCATTTGTGATATAACACAGAGGAAATGGCAAGTCAAAGATTGGATGCTACGTGACCCAGAACAACAAACTGACTGTTGCTAGGAACAAGCTAGGTCAATTTATATATGGACATAGGGGAATCAGTCAGCCACGACACTACAAATTTCAGCCACAACATGTGAGCCCATCATTACAAGGGAAGGCAAACAAACAACACATGGAATATAACTTGATAATAATACCTAGGTAACAAAAAACATTTAAAAGTGTACAATGCCTTTACCTACTCTACCTCTGGAAGATTTACCCCCCCCCTATCTGACCAAGTCTTTTTTTGCGATATGGCAGTGTATTACTTTAACTGACAATTGCACGGTTGTGTGACGCTGTACCCAAATACAATTTGTGTCCTTTTTTCCCACAAATAGAGCCTTCTTTTGGTGGTATTTGATCACCTCCGCAATTTTAATTTTTTGGGTTATAAACAAAAAAAGAGTGACAATTTTGAAAGAAAAAAAAAAAAATATATATTTTTTACTTTCGGCTATAAAACATATCCAATTTTAAAAAAATTGTAAAAAATCAATTTTTTTCATCAATTTAGACCAATTTGAATTCTACTACACATTTTTGGTAAACGAAAATCCCAATAAGTGTATATTGATTGGTTTACGCAAAAGTTATAGCGTCTACAAACTATGGGATTTAGAAAATAGTTTTTTTTACTAGTAATGGCAGCGATCAGCGACTTATAGCAGGACTGCGATATTGCAGCAGACAATTTGGACACTAACTGACACTTTTTGGGGACCAGTGTCATTATTAGTGATCAATGCTAAAAAATATGCATGGTCACTGTACCAATAGCACTGGCAGGGAAGGGGTTAACATCAGGGGTGATGAAAGGGTTAAATGTGTTCCTAGCCAGTGCTTGTGTACTGTGGGGGAGGTGCTTTTACTAAGGCTGCTTTCACACTCGGGCGGTAGGGGGCGTCGGCGGTAAAACAGCGCTATTTATAGCGCTGCTTTACCGCGGTATTCGGCCGCTAGCGGTGCAGTTTTAACCCCCCGCTGGCGGCCGTAAAAGGGTTAAAACCCCTCGTATAGCGCGGCTATAGCCGCGGTATTGCTGCGGTATAGCCGCGCTGTCCCATTGATTTCAATGGGCAGAAGCGGTTTAGGAGCGGTGAATACATCGCTCCTTCACCGCTCCAAAGATGCGGCTGGCAGGAGTTTTTTTCTTCTCCTGTCAGCGCACCGCTTCAGTGTGAAAGCCCTCGGGCTTTCACACTGAACAAACAGCAGCGGCTGTTTTGGGTCGGTTTGCAGGCGCTATTTTTAACGCAATAACGCCTGCAAACCGCCCCAGTGTGAAAGGGGTCTAAGGGAAGGCATAGATCTGTGCCCCTGCTTTTCAAGAACACAGGATCAATGCCTTAGCTATTGACAGAACGGCAATCTGCCTTGTTTACTGCCTATGTACAAAACAATCGGCGGGTGCTGGTGGACATTGAGTTTACGGTACCTACCCCTGGGCTTCTGGCTGTGTGAGATCACAGCAGGAGAGGGCCACTGGTGGGTCGCATGCACCCGCCCCAACCTGGAAGAGCCGGATCAGGTATATATACTGTAAGTGATCTGGCGCACAGCTGTAGCATTAAAACTGCTATAGGGCTGTCAGCAAGTGGTTAAAACAGCATTGGCTTCAAACGTGTGCTTTGTCCATGGAGGGCAAATAAACAAGCTCCCTTTGGGCCAGGATCACATCTTTGCAATGTAGTAATGCATGGTGCCTCATCATGCACACCTTAGGCAGTGTGGTGGCATTTGGCTCCCAAACACACTAAGGCAATGCACCTGCATTGCAGCAAGTAGCAACTCTAAGTAATGCACTACCGTGATTTGCGTAACTCACAAAAAAGGCCATGTTCGATCACATTGGGTTGTGTTGGCAAAACCATACAAAATGAACGGGCTACCTTAATGCGGCACACAATAAAACACAACATAATTCCATTAACATGCATGCACAGGTGTGATCCCAGGCCCTAATGGCCGCTTCACTAGCTGCTAACACTCACTTTCTCTTCACTTCTCTGCAGCCACAATTGGCCATCAGAAGTGTAGAGAGAATTCCTTGTGTAGGTTACAAATTGCTATTTGAAGCTTTCACATAGCTGAGAACTCACTACCTACCCCAGTTTTCAGCATTGGGTGCTCTAATGGTTAATTACAAAGCCCCAGTGCTCTTAGGTAAAATTAAGTAAGTCGGCAGCTGAAAGATGCAGCAGGGGAGCTAAGGGAAGTTTCTATTATGTTGATGGTGAGGTTGCCATTATGTTGACCCTATAGCTTTTCGCCTAGGGTCACTTCAGGTGTTTTTCCACTTAGTAAAGTGCACCTGTATCCTCAACAGAAGCTTGGATGGTAAGGAGTGGGCCTGTAGCCCTGATGGAAGTGTATCGCCCAGTAGGCCTGAGAATCCTCCATCCATAGAAGATAGGATCAATGGTTCTGGCACAGGGAATTTTAGAATGGCCTGCTTAGTCAGCTTGCCAATGGTGGATTAAAATGGACCTTTCTGAATGTATGATCAACATTGTTCCATTAATACAGTTGTCCTTTTTAAATCATAATGATAACAGAAATCACCCAAATGGCCCTGATCAAAAGTTTACATCCACTGGATTGTTTGGCCTTGGTACAAACACACAAGGTGGCACACAGGTTAAAATGGCAATTAAAAGTTCATTTCCCCCATCTGTGACTTTTTAAATTGCAATTGGTGCCTGTGTACAAGAAGTCTATGAGCTTGTTAGCTCTCACATGGATGCACTGAGTAGGCTAGATACTGAACCATGGGGAGCAGAAAAGAACTGACAAAAGACCTGCGAAACAAGGTAATGGATCTTTATAAAGCTGAAAAGGCCTTGAATATGCCAGTTAGTACTGTTCAATCACTTATTAAGAAGTGGAAAAATCGAGAATCTCTTGATACCAAACCAAGGTCAGGTAGACCAAGAAAGATAGCAGCCACAACTGCCAATAGAATTGTTCGGGATACAAAGAAGAACCCACAGGTAACCTCAGGAGAAATACAGGCTGCTCTGGGAAAAGGCAGTGTGGTTGATTCAATGAGCACTATATGATGATATTTGATGATGATATTTGAACAAAAATGAGCTGCATGGGTGAGTTGCCAGAATGAAGCCTTTACTGCACCAATGTCACAAAAAGCCCAGTTACAATATGCCTGACAACACCTTGATGCGGCTCACAACTTCTCCCACACTATAACTTGAAGTGACAAGACCAAAATAGAGCTTTATGGTCACAACCATAAGAACTATGTTTGCAAAGGGGTCAACAAGGTCTATAGTGACAAGAATATCATCCCAACTGTGAAGTGTGGTGGTGGATCACTAATGTTTTGGGAATGTGTGAGCTCTAAAGGCATGGGGAATCTTGTTAAAATTGAAGATAAATGCAGCATGTTATCAGAAAATACTGGCAGACAATTTGCATTCTTCTGCCGGAAAGCTGCACATGGGACGCTCTTGGGCTTTCCAGCAAGACAATGATCCTAAGCACAAGACCAATTTGACCCTCCAAATGGTGAAGATTCTGGAATGGCCATCACAGTCGCTTGACCTTAGTATCATCGAGCTGCTCTGGGGAGATCTCAAACGTGCGGTTCAAGCAAGACAACCAAAGACTTGACCTGGAAGCATTTTGCCAAGACGAATGGGCAGCTATACCACCTGTAAGAATTTTGGGCCTCATAGACAACTATTACAAAAGGCGGCCCACTATCATTGATGCTAAAAGGGACAATACACAGTATTAAGAACTTAGAGTATGCAGACTTTGGAACAGGGCTCATTCAGTTTGTTTACTTGATGCCGTGTTTTGTTTTATAATTGCGCCATTCTGTTATGACCTACAGTTGAATATGAATCCCATAAGAAATAAAAGAAATGTGTTTCGCCTGCTCACTCATGTTTTCTTTAAAAAGGTATATATATTACCAAATCTCCAATGGTATGCAAACTTATGATCACAACAAAAGTGTAAAATACTTAAAAAATAAAATATGACTTCTGTTCTGTATAGAAAGCCCAAACCCAACTCACATCACTGCTGATCTCAACTCGGCATGAGAAATTTAAGTTTTCTGGTTCGCTGGTCAGGAGATGGTCATGTCAGAAATATGTCTCTTCTTCCGCATTGACCGCACAGTTCTGTGTGTGATATCTCATGAGACTTCAGAGGCAAAAAGGATGATGTAGGCTGAAGCCACACAAAATATAGCATCTCCATAACAGATTCTTGCAGAGATTATGCAGAACATTTGCAGATAAGGCTGTGGCACTAATAACACTTTAACCACATTATAGATGTACAGTATATTATACTAATATTTTAAGTGATGCATACAGTACCTAATTAGAGCAAAGGGTGTTTTTTTTTTTTTTTTGTTTTTGTTTTTTTCATTTGGCTTGAGTTCTGCTGGTATGACTTGTTCCCATATACTTTATATTGATGATATTTTCACACTCTGATTGGCATACCACAATTATTGCATTGGCATGATTCATTCCCACAAGCAGTTACTGGCACAAACCACACACATTGCCCAAGGAATCTCCTCAATTGTGTTGCATACATCTCTCATATGATCGCACTGTGCAAAGCCTGGAAGCCATTGTGAAAATAGGTCAGATGAGTGCCTGTCCTTTTCACACAAATTTTACAATCTTAACAGCAGATAACATTACTATGTTGGTGCAGCAGTCCATCTAATTCTAGCTACATACAGTACATAACAATGATTTAAAGTGTATGCGTAGCCAAAAAAAAAAATGTATATACAGTAGGTACGATTAGAACCAACCACTGCCAGATTTTTATTGCCGAATAAATTTGCCCTATTTGTCGCTTTGCTCTTGGTGACTATTATCAACAACAGAGAAAGTGATGGGAAATCCCAAATTTTATAGTCACCAAAACAAGAGGTGATGGTAAATCTTTTAATGAGAACAACAGTTCTGGTGACAACTGTCTAAGATGGCAAACCCCTCCAAAGGTTTTTGCTATACATAACCTTAACGACAGTCTGATTTTTCTGTGGTATTCTTGAAGAATGTTTAACCACTGACCGACCAGCGCACGACGATGTACGTTGGCACAATGGCACGGCTGGGCAAATGGGCATACAGGTATGTCTCCTTTAAATCGCGGCATTGTGGGCGCGCGCTGCTGGCAAGGCGCCACACCGTGCCTGCGGGTCCCGCGGACTCGATGTCCGCCGGGGGCCCGCGATCGTGTCACGGAGCGGCAGAATGGGGAGATGCCTATGTAAACAAGCCATTTCCCTGTTCTGCCTAGTGAAATGACAAAGATCTACTGCTCCCTGTCATCGGGAGCAGTGATCGTTGTCATGTCAGTGGTAGCCCATTCCTCCCACAGTTAGAATCACTCCCTAGGACATACTTAACCCCTTGATTGCCCCCTAGTGTTTAACCCCTTCCCTGCCAGTGTCATTTACACAGTAATCAATGCATTTTTATAGCACTGATCGCTGTATAAATGACAATGGTCCCAAAATAGTGTCAAAAGTGTCCAATGTGTCCACCATAATGTCGCAGTCACGAAAAAAAAAATCGCAGATCGCCATCATTACTACTAAAAAAAAAATTAATAATAAAAATGCCATAAATCTATCCCCTATTTTGTGGATGCTATAACTTTTGCGCAAACAAATCAATATACGCTTATTGCGATTTTTTTTACCAAAAATATGTAGAAGAATAAATATCGGCCTAAACTGAGAAAGAAATTTAGTTTTTTTATATATTTTTTGGGATATTTATTATAGCAAAAAGTAAAAAATATAGCTTTTTTTTTTAAATTGACGCTATTTTTGTGTTTATAGCGCAAAAAAAAAATGCAGAGGTGATCAAATACCACCAAAAGAAAGCTCTATTTGTGGGAAAAAAAGGACGTCAATTTTGTTTGGGTGCAACGTCGTACGACTGCGCAATTGTCAGTTAAAATGACGCAGTGCTGTATCGCAAAAAGTGCTCTGGTCAGGAAGGGAGTAAATCCTTCCGGGGCTGAAGTGGTTAATTATGTGGGATAAATAATTCATACTGCTTTTCCTATTTGATTCATGCTTGAGGTGACTGTAGCCATATTAGTTCACTTATTGCAAAATCAACTGAGTATTGTCTGTGATAGTTTTTTACATCCATATGTTCAGGACAAGCTTTTGGGGCGTATCCCCCTTCCTAAAAACTTTGTGTATTAGTACTGCTTGGACCATGAAGAAGGGGGTACACCCTGAAAGCTTGTCCTGAAAATTTGGATGTTAGTGCAAATAAACAAATTATCACAGACAGTACTCAATCCGATCTGACCCAGTAATTATATGTTTCTTTGAGATCTCTCCATGATAAGCAGGGGGTTTGTATAATCAAAATTTGTGGGAAGTTTTAAGATTTAAAAATGATTATTTCATACTATTAAGTATAAGGCGAATTGAAACATACACCATATTGTCAACGCCAGCCTTTACACGCACATGAATTTAATGGCATCCCAGTCTTAGTCCATAGAGTTCAATATTGAGTTGGCCCACCCTTTGCAGCTACAACAGTGTCAACTCTTCTGGGAAGGCCGTCCACAAGGTTTAGGAGTGTGTCTATGGGAATGTTTGACCATTCTTTCAGAATCTTACCCATCTAGGTACTAAGCCCTCCAGCGCTGCAAAGTCACCACTGAGAGGGCTGACATGTTCCCCCTGTCTTTCTTCCGGGTTTGTGAGCTCCAGCGCTGTGATTGGCCAGAGCTGCGAGGACATAACGCCCACGCAGGAGCCCTCAGTTCCAGCACAAAGCTCTGAAGTTCCGGCAAGGTATGCCAGACCTTCAGAGGGCATGCGCCAGTGATGTCACTGGTTCAGGGCAAATATCTCCTAAACAGTGCACGTTTAGGAGATATTCATTTTACGTACAAGTAAACCTTATTACAGGGCTTACCTGTAGGTAAAAATTACCAAGCGAGGTTTAGAACCGCTTTATGAGCTTATATCTGGGAGTCCATCGCTTCATTTACTCTTATGTAAGATTCTCTTTCTGGACTACATTTCCCACAGTTCAGTGCAGCCTACATCAAAGTCTCTTAAGTCCTTCATGCTCACCATCTGTATGCTAAACGGCATTGAAAGCCAACATAAGAGTCAGACATCAGCGTGAACAATTTACAACAACAAAAAAAACTAATCAGAAAAGTTTGTCACAGGTAGGTAAAATGTGCATATAAGACAGCAAAAAAAACTTGCAACTAAAACTGTCCGTGATAAACCAAAAAAGTAGGACATTCTTCAGTAGATAAAATGAAGTCCCATGTGTAGATGATGCATGTAGATGGTAGTTAATCAACCACTAAATGTGACAGGAATAACCTCTTCATAAGATATTTTGCAGCATCAAGATGGAAATAATTGAAGAAATGGGTACGCTTACCATGAGAAGTGGACACACTCACCATACGGCGGTGGGTCAATCAGGCGTTTGGATCTAACAATCCAGCAGGTGTTTGGTGGAAGGAGCTGGTGTGGAAATACGCCTCAATACTTCCATCTAAAGCCGTGGTAAGCAAGTGGTGTAGCTAGGACTGCCCAGCCAGCAAACTCGAACTCCCATCTGGTGGTCACACTTGATAGGATGTATGAACTCCCAATGGTGTCACATCAAACCATGAAAAAAAGGAGAGAAGAAAAGGGCCTCCACATAGTGCTTGAATCCAAAAAGTAGAAATTTATTAAAAAAGCCAAAGTTCGTATTTCCACACCAGCTCCTTCCACCAAACACCTGCTGTATTGTTGAATCCAAACGCCTGATTGATCCACCGCCGTATGGTGAGTGTGTCCACTTCACATGGTAAGCGTACCCATTTCTTCAATTATTTCCATCTTGATGCTGCAAAATATCTTATAAAGAGGTTATTCCTTTCACATTTAGTGGTTGATTATCTACCATCTACATGCATCATCTACACATGGGACTTCATTTTATTTACTGAAGAATCTCCTACTTTTAGTTGCAAGTTTGTTTGCTGTCTTATATGGACATTTCACCTACCTGTGACAAACTTTTCTGATTTTTTTCTGTTGTTGTTGTAAATTGTTAACGCTGATGTCTGACCCATAAGTCACCACCGGCTCTATATTTGCACTCGAAGTGACACTTCACTTTTGCACTTTGTTATACACTAGCGCTGCATTTATACTTTTCATCTTTTCACACGTTTGTGCAGTTCACTATACTGTTTATGCTAGCGGCTTTATTATATATATATATAGATATATTTTTTACCTACATATACTTTTTACCATTAGTAGCGCAACATTGTTTTATATTTAAAGCCAACATAAGAGTCTTGTATAGACTAACAAAGCAACGGCAGTTGCTATCTCTCTCTCTCTCTCTCTCTCTCTCTCTCTCGCCAAGCACCTGGCTACATTGAAATTATAATGCCCTGTATACACGGTTGGACATTGATCGGACATTCCGACAACAAAATCCATAGATTTTTTCCGACGGATGTTGGCTCAAACTTGTCTTGCATACACACGGTCACACAAAGTTGTCGTAAAATCCGATCGTTCTAAAAGTGGTGACGTAAAACACGTACGTCAGGACTATAAAAGGGGCAGTAGCCAATAGCTTTCATCTCTTAATTTATTCTGAACATGCGTGGCACTTTGTGCGTCGGATTTGTGTACACGCGATCGGAATTTCCGCCAACGGATTTTGTTGTCAGAAAATTTTATAGCCTGCTCTCAAACTTTGTGTGTCGGAAATTCCGATGGAAAATGTGTGATGGAGCCCACACACGGTCGGAATTTCCGACAACAAGGTCCTATCACATGCTATCTCATGTCTGGCGGTAATACCTCAGGGTCTATAAATTGTCAATTTCTGAGTTCATGGAAAACTGATTTGAATGCTGAAGATGCTCTGTCATGTGAAATTCTTTTTTTCAGCTTCCTCCTTCCTCCACTAGTCATTGGAAAGTATGTGCATTCTAAGAATAGAACCGTGTTGACAGGAGATAAAGATCCATCTTTTCATCTGACCACATTGATTCTGATTGGCCTTCCCGTTCACTAAACTGCTTATACATATACACAAGATATAGTTTAAGGTATTTCCTTACCACATCTCTTTCTTTTCCTAGAATCGTCTACTCTTATCTCTGTTTTTTGTGTGTAGAAACATAGAAACAGACACAAACAGTTGTATTCCATAATAGGTCAAAAAGGCCTTACAGTATATTGCAATGTACAAGGGTATATCATTCCAAATTCGCTCTGCCATGTGTCCATCTGATCTAGAGGAATGGTCTACTTCACTAACTGTGCACCTTTTTGATTTTTCTATTTTCATTGTGAAAAAAGGCTTATGTGCTGTGAAGTGAGCTGTCTCTTTTGGAGTAAGCTGACCAATACCCCTCACCTTTAGCCATGCAAACCAACTTTGGCTGCCTTTGCTTTGCTGCTACTTAGACGTTACCTGCAGTACATGCTCCTCTTTTTTTTTCCACCGATGAAGAAATGGACATTTAAAAGTGTCCCATGCTACTTGGGCATGATAAGTTAATCCTAAAGTCAAAGCGTATCTAAACCCAAAACCAAAAATGTTATATATTGCAGTTTACTAGTCCTTGGTGTGGTGGCTGAATTTTCTTTATATTCACCTGATAATCCTGCAAATAACACAATTCACGTTCCTGGGTGGCTATGTTGCTCTAGGGGAGGCCATTGTTGTTACTCTAGGCTGCTCACTTGATATGGACTACAAACATGTCCATATCTCTTCAACTCCATTACATATGGGGTAGGGCAAATGGTAGTTTAGAGATGAAGGGTATCCCTTTTTTGGGGGTGGTACAAAAAATGACCCTCCCTAAACAGGATATTGCGCTGAAACCGAGGGTAGATAAGAGAACCAGATCCTTCGCTAAGTGGAAGAGTGAGTTGGATAATAGAGATGGCAGTGCCTCCACCCAGGATAGGGCCTCTGTGATCAGAGTGAACTCCTGTCCTGGGAAATTAACCAGTGATCTAAGTACTTGGGAGCACAGGAACTACTGCAACCAATACAATTATATATACAGTACATTATATATATATATATACCCCCTTGGGGGTTGCTGAAAGTTGTGGTTCACCCGTCACCCTGACCAGCCCAATGTCCTTCTCACAGTCACTCAGTAACACAGACCAGTCCATAACTTGTTTTATTGAGGGGATTACACTTGGATGGGTATTAGGGAATCATGGGATGCCCAGGATTTCAGAACAAACACTTATGAATTGTAGAGCAATCAATTGAAGGTTGCAGAACAGTCAATTGTGAATCGTATATCAATCAATTGGGACTACTATGTACACTCCCTGTACATACACCTCAATTTTCTCTCTAGCACTTCACTTGCTGCACACTGTATCTCCTCCAGCAGTTCACTTGCTGCAGACTGTTCCTTCACTAGCACTTCCCTTGCTGCAGACTATCACTCCTCTGGACCAGCTAGCACCGCATGGGTAGGCCTGATGCTACTTCTGCCAGGCCTCACGGAACTACCTTTTGCAGGCAGGGACCTCGGGCCCCTGTGGTGTAGAATAGTCCAGATGCTAGCTATCCTCTGCTCGGCTACCACTCCCAGATAGCTTGCTTTAGGTCCTGCCAGCTAGCCTGGCTGCAAAGACCCCTTTGCACTGCCCTTCTCCACATTCCTCTCTCCACTGGTTCTGCATCTCTCAAATCTCCCAGTTCTCTCAGGACTGCCTTCCCAGACCTCCTGACCGTGCTCACTCACCAGCCCTCCTGGCTGCGACCTGTAGTCCTCCTGGAGACTCTTAGAGTGTTCACTCCTGCTGTCCTCTCTCCTGCTCTCTTGTGTGCCTCTGATTCCAGGATCTCTTCACTCCTACTGGATGCACCCGAGCCCCAGCCTAGGGTCACTCCCCCCCCCAGACTGGGGAGCTCCCTCTGGGCTTGACAGCCTCCGCACCCTCTCACTCCAGCTCTTCCACCCGACAACCCCTTCCCAGCTGGTCTGACCACAGCTATTTAAGGAGGCCTGCCCCCTGCCAATCCAAGTTGGGGATTGGTCAAGGCTCCCCAGATACCTCAGACAGCTCCACCTCGCCTCCCCGCCTCCCCTTCCAGGACTTTCTAGAAGGAAGGGGGAGGTGATTTTGATGTCACCTGTCAGTCACCCAACTCTCTCTCTGAGCCACTCCCAGCCCAGAATGAATACAAACAGGCCTAGCCACCAGCTAGACCTGCCCAATTTTTCCTACCCTGTCAAAAATCCTCACTTCTAGCACTCACTAACTAGAGGGTGAAATAAATATATATATATATATATATATATATATATATATATATATATATATATATATTTATTTCACATATTAATATTATTATTATTATTATACAGACAGTACACTTACAATACAAATCAATACAGGAGGGATCAGAGGGCCCTGCTCGCTAGAGCTTACAATCTAGAAGGGAGGGTCAAGTGGAGACAAAAGGTAATAACTATGGGGGATGAGCTGATGGAAAAAAAATGAAAGTACAGTTAGGTGTGGGTAGGATAGGCTTCTCTGAAGAGAAGGGTTTTCAGGGATCTTCTGAAAGCTAATAAAGTAGGAGATAAGCGGACAGATTGGGGTAAGGAGTTCCATAGGATTGGAGAGGCTTTGGAAAAGGCCTGGAGGCGAGCATGGGAGGAGGTGACAAGGGAGCTAGAGAGCAGGAGGTCTTGAGAGGAATGAAGAGAGAGAGTAGGTTGGTATTTAGAGACCAAGCTCGTGATGCAGCTGGGGGCGAAATTGTGGATGGCTTTGTACGTAGTTGTCAGAATTTTGAATTTAATTCTTTGGCCGAGCGGAAGCCAGTGGAGGGATTGACAGAGAGGAGTGGCAGACACAGAGCGATTGGTAAGGTGGATAAGTCTGGCAGTGGCATTCATAATGGATTGAAGAGGTGATAGACTATCTAGAGGTAAGCCAATGAGAAGGGAGTTGCAGTAGTCAAGGCGGGAGATGACCAGCGAGTGAATTAAGAGCTCTGTTGTGTCTTTGGTTAGAAAGGGGCGTATTTTGGAGATGTTGCGGAGGTTGAGGCGGCAGGATTTGGACAGTGATTGGATGTGTTGCTTGAAGGAGAGTTCAGAGTCTAGGACTACACCTAGAACCTTGGCATGTGGGGATGGGCTTATAGTTGTGCCATCGATTTTGACAGAGAGATCAGGGGAAGAGGCATAGGGGGGAGGAAATGTTAGAAGTTCGGTTTTGGCTAGATTGAGTTTAAGGAAGTGGTGAGACATCCAGACTGATATATCTGAGAGTAAATTACTGATACGTGAGGAGACAGAGGGAGTGAGCTGAGGGGTAGAGAAATAGATTTGGGTGTCATCAGCGTAGAGGTGGTATTGGAAGCCATGGGAGGCCATCAGTTGACCCAGGGAGGCAGTGTAGATTGAAAATAGTAGAGGTCCAAAAACAGAACCCTGAGGGACCCCAACAGAGAAAGGAAGAGGAGAGGAGGAAGTAGAGTTATAAGAAACGCTAAAGGTGCGGTTGGATAAGTAGGAAGAGAACCAGCGAAGTGTAGAGTCACGGAGACCAAAGGTGTGTAGTTTTTTGAGGAGGAGGGGGTGGTCAACCGTATCAAAGGCAGCAGAGAGGTCCAGGAGTAGCAGTACAGAACAGTGTCGATTGGTTTTGGCCGTTAGTAGATCGTTTGTTAGTTTTAGGAGAGCAGTTTCTGTGGAGTGTTGAGGACGAAATCCAGACTGAAGGGGATCGAGAAGGCCATTATCAGCGAGGTGGACACTCAGTCGGTTGTAGACCAGACGTTCGAGGAGTTTGGATAAGAAGGGGAGCAAGGAGATGGGGCGTAGGTTGTTAAGATTGGATGGGTCCAGTGAGGGCTTTTTAAGTATGGGTCTGACAAGTGCATGTTTTAGAGAGTTAGGGAAGATACCAGTAGAGAGGGAGAGATTGAAGATGTGGGTTAGAAAGTGTAGTATAGGGCCAGAGGGTGAACGTAGCATTTGTGAGGGAACAGGATCCAGAGGGCAGGTGGTAAGGTAGACATTAGCAAGTAGTTTAGCAACTTCGTCTGTAGTGGTGGGGTTGAAAGAGGGAAATAATGATTGTTCCTGTGGGCATGAAGTGTAAAGCGTGGAGGGTGTCGGCACAGTAGAGATCTCAGCGCGAATAGTATCAATCTTCTGTTTGAAGTGATTGGCGATCTCCTGTGCAGTGAGTGAGTCGGCGGGAGGAGGCGGTGGAGGACGAAGTAGAGAGTTGAAGGTGGAGAAGAGTTGACGGGGAGAGGATGATAAGTTGCTAATGAGAGTGGTAAAATAGGTCTGCTTGGCAGAGAGGAGGCTGGAGTTGTATTTTTGGAGGGCAGATTTATATTGGTAGAAATCTCTCTGGGACTTAGTCTTACGCCACAGGTGCTCCAGAGCACGACTACGTTTTTTCAGACTTCTAGTATCATCTGTTTGCCAAGGTTAAAGGGGTCTGGGCTTGATTCTGTGTGTAGTGAGGGGGACAAGTGAGTTCAGTGAGGCTAGAAGTGAAGCGTTGTACACAGAAGTGGCTAGGTTGGTGCAGGATAGGGGTGAGATTTTGTTGTAGAGGTTGTTGATAGCAGAGTAGAGAAGAGAAGGGTTGAGATGACGTAGGTTTCTGCGGGTAACTTTAAGGTGGTTGGAGGGAGAGGAGGTGAAAGAGAGAGAGAGAGTGAAACTAATAAGGTGGTGATTAGAGAGAGGGGATGGATAGTTAGAGAGGTTGCATGGAGTGCAAAGGTGAGAGAACACGAGGTCAAGGATATTGCCTTCTGAGTGAGTTGGAGCATGTATCCACTGCTTCAGGTCAAAGGAGGATGTTAGGCTGAGAAGTTTGGAAGTGGAAGGAGTGTTAGTATTAATAGGGATGTTGAAGTCCCCGAGAATGATAGTGGGGATTTCAGAAGAAAGAAAGTAGGGTAGCCAGGCAGAGAAATCTTCAAGAAAGGTTGATACTGGTCCAGGGGGCCTGTAGATCACAGCTATCCTTAGGGAAATTGGAGTGAAAAGGCGAATACAGTGTGCTTCGAAAGAGGAGAGTGACAGAGAGGGAGGTGGCTGAAGTACCTGAAAGGTGCTATGTGGGGCTAGAAGGATTCCGACACCTCCTCCCTTACGTCCGCTGGATCTGGGGGAGTGAGTCCAGAGAAGACCACCATGGGATAGGGCAGCAGAAAATGCAGTGTCGGATTCGTGGAGACAGGTTTCGGTAATGGCGAGTAGGTTAAATGAGTTGGCAATAAAGAGGTCATGGAGAGAGGTGAGCTTGTTGCAGACAGAGCATGAGTTTCAAAGGGCACAAGAGAAAGGGAGTCTGGATTAGGGAAGAATAGAAATGGGAATTAAATTGTGTTGATTGTGGCGGCTGCTGCCAGAGGGTGCAGGGTGATGGGTGCATGGGGTACAGTTAAATGATGGAGGCCCAGGTTTTGGGGATATATCTCCAGAGGTTAGGAGAAGCAAGAGGGTGAGGGAGGTAATATGGGAGAGGGATTTATATGAAGTGACATGCCCCAGGGTCTTGGAGATTTTTAGTGTATGTGGATTTAGAATTAGCAAGAGTTGGTGGGTGCAGAAATAAGGACAGGACAAGAGTGAGGGTGATATATATATGCTGTGGGGGGGAGAAGAGGGGTGAAGGAGAGATAGTTTTAGGATGGAGGACAGAGTTGTCAAAAGCAGTGGTAGAGAAAGCATGTTCCAAGGAAAAAGAGCTAAAGGAGTAAACAAGTGCACCTGATGTCTGTGTGCTGTTTTTCGAAGTGTTTATCTTGGGTCCTTTCGCTTTGTGCCTTCGCTGAAGTGCAGAGTCAGAAGTGCATTTCACTTGTAGAAATCGCCACTTTGAGAAAGAGCCAAGTTGAAAATGTGTCCCCCCTGCAAATGCTTCCCCCAAGAGAAGCTTAAATATATACTGATAGGGGTAGGGTGCAAATTTACAGAAATGTTAGGGGTGCACTCACTATATATAATTATTATATCTTTTCATGTGACAACACTGAAGAAATTATGCTTTGCTACAATGTAAAGTAGTGAGTGTACAGCTTGTATAACAGTGTAAATTTGCTGTCCCCTGTCCCCTGTAACTCAACACAGCCATTAATGTCTAAACCGCTGGCAACAAAAGTGAGTATAGTAGTACTTTGGATTACGAGCATAATTCGTTCCAGAAGCATGCTTGTAATCCAAAGCACTCATATATCAAAATGAGTTTCCCCTTAGGAATCAATGGAAACTCAGATAATTTGTTCCAGTGTCACTGCTAGTGCATGCAGTACTGCATGTGGCCAGAGGTGGGGAACAGAGACGCTTAGTGTTACAAGGTCTCAGGTGTGAATGGGGAGCAGGTGTGTTAAATTTGGTGTTATCGCTCTCTCTCATACTGGCCCTGGAAGTTCAACATGGCACCTCATGGCAAAAAACTCTCTGAGGATCTGAAAAAAAGAATTGCTGCTCTACATAAAGATGGATAAGAAAGAAGGATTCTGGCAGTCCAAATGGTGTAGTGTCTTTAAAAAACCATGTGTGTTAGCTGTAAGAGCAATTATAAACAGTTCAATGCTGGTAACTGGTAATTCGTAATGAAGGAGGCAGCCATCCTCAGCCCTCAGCTCTGATGCCCGCCCTAGATAGGAAGTAGTTCTGGACAGCTGCACTCCGAAAAAATTGCCTTTTATTCAAAAAGTAAAATCAAAAGTACATGCCACAGCACAACAGAAGAGCTGACGCATTTCACACTTCAAACATTGCTTAATCATAGCTATGATTAAGCACTGTTTGTAGTGTGAAACGCGTCAGCTCTTCTGTTATGCTGTGGCATGTACTTTTGATTTTGTTTTTTGAATAAAAGGCAATTTTTTCGGAGTGCAGCTGTCCAGAACTACTTCCTATCTATTGCTATATGCATTGCCAGCACCTGTGGCCTCTAAACTGGTGAAGAGGTTTACTATCGTTTGACCTTCCTGGAGCGGTAATACCTCCCCTTCCCTCTGATGCCCGCCATGTTCCGGTGATGTCACTTCCACTTCCACGTTCCAGGCTGATAGAATTGTGCACATGTACATGGGTAAACATACAGTTATTAATAAAGATGCCTCAGATGAATGTTGCAACAAAGTTCAGTTGCAGGGGCCCTGAGGATGCTGGCGATACAGCGTCCGTCCTGGTGTCGAAGACCTGAAGACAAGATCAACAATGACAACAGTTGTCCAACAAGCCTGGAACACAGCTTCGCATTAGCAGAATTTGTGGTGTGGCACTGGAACTCAGGGTCAGCCTATCTACTGTGCAGCTTCGTCCCTAGTAGCTGTTGTGCAGTCAGACATCTGACCATCAAGTAGCCAGCAGAAACTCTGCATTAGCTCAGAGAAATACAGAGTGATTCTGAATAAGGGGGAGCATGTGACACTCCCTTGACTTCCCATAATGCAGTGGTTTTGGAGTGGCTAGTTGCCTGGCCCAATCACTGTTTGGAGGAAGCATGGGTAGCATGCACAGCTCTGAATCAAAATTTTAGGTGGCCTGGCAGTGGATCAGGATGATAGGGAAGGGACTGACTGTAAGATAATTGTCAGGAAGATCCAGCCAACCATAGAAGCCAGTACAGTCACAAGGTTCTGCACTGGTGTGCCTTATGGTGTGTGCGCAGGCATGCTACATATCCAGCACTTGTGTTGGCATCAAACAGCCAATTAACATTTTAGCCAGATCAGATTATATAGTGGCCTTAAGCTTAGTCCTGCGATCTGACCTGCACTTCTGTCTTTCTCTTACAGATCTGACTTGCCTTGTCTCCTGGCTTGGCTGGACCGCTAACTAATGATTCTGTCCTGGACCTCTAACTAATGATTTTGACACCACCTTGATTGCATTAATTGTATTTCTACGTTTGCAGCCAATTTAGGATAACACCTACTTTATATTTGTTACATGTTCACATAGCATAACTTAAAAAAAATGCTCCATTTTATTTGCTATTTTCTGAAAACTCCTAAAACTGTTACCTTTTGTAACACTTGCCCCTCCCTTAAGCTCTATAAGCTCTAACAAGCAGGGCCCTCTGATTTCTCCTGCAATGAATTTTATCGTAACTGTACTGTCTGCCCTCATGTTGTAAAACGCTGCACAATCTGTTGGTGCTATATAAATCCTGTATAATAATACCCGAACATTTACCCGAACATTTCATATTCCTGATATAGGAGAAAAGGAAGGAGGCGCCAATTTAGTGTAGTATCCCAAATGGAGAAATTTATTAAAAGGAGTTAAAGTAATACATGCTCATCTGACAATAGATAAAAAAGATCTATCCATCATCTGTCCTGCAGGGTCTCTGGACTCGGGTTCCGCTACTGGTGTTGTTACCGGCTCCGGCACCTGCACGAGTTCCGGGAAGCAACGCTAACCTGCGTGGAACGCACAACGGTAGTGACATCCCCTTCACCTAGTACGTGATCCTGCAGTTCCGGGTCTGGGCGCGCATGCGCGCCACCCACTCACGCTGTGATCATACACAGCACTAGCTGATCTGCGGGCACCGTGGACTCGATGTCTGCCAGCACCCACCGATCATTAGGCAGAGAGCCAGAATGGTGATCTGCCTATGTAAACAAGGCAGAACGCCGTACTGTCAGTAGGGAAGGCATGGATCCTGTGTTCCTGCAAAGCCAAAATTGGCCAAAGCCAAAACTGATGAAGAAATTTGATTTTTTTACTTTTTTTTGGATAGGTTTTATATCAGTAATAAAGTAAAAAATATTTCCCATTACTTTATGTTTAGTGATGACAGTCAACAGGACACACAGAGAGTGTGAATTTCCCCAGCGAGCATTAAAGTGACATACCTGTATTTTTTTTTTTTTAGCTACTTGCTGACCAGGCCTTTTCTGGGACTTTTGTTTACAAGTTTAAATTAGTAACTTTGCTAGAATATTACTTAGAACCCCCAAACATTATATTCTTTTTTTTTAGCAAAGACCCTAGAGAATAAAATGGAGATTGTTGTAGTATTGTATGTCAGACAGTATTTGAGCAGCCGTCTTTCAAACGCATTTTTTTCTAAAAAAATACTCTTTAATGAAAAAAAAAAAGAAGTTACCCCAATTTTTTTGTATAATGTGAAAGATATGCCGAGTAAATAGATACCTAACATATCATGCATTAAAGCTACAAACACTAGTGGAATGGCGACAAACTTTGGTACTTAAAAATCTCCATAGGAGATGCTTTAAAAATGTTTGCAGGTTACCTGTTTAGAGTTACAGTCGTAGCGATATCTCACGTGTTGTTTGAACACCGTTTACATATGTGTGCGCGACTTTAATTTTTTTTTTTTTTTTACACTGTCCCTTTTATTTATTTATTTTTATCACTTTTTTTCCTATTACAAGGATGAAAGGTTCTTTTTATTGAGAGATCTGGGGTCAAAAAGACCCCAGATCTATCATTTACCTTTAAAAGCAAAGGAGAAAAAAAAGATTTTTTGCATTTTGACTTTTAAAAAAAAAAATACTTGGAGCCGGTCCTCTAAGGGCATAGAGACGAGTGGGGGCGATCTTGCCCTCCAGTAAGCCCGGAAACTACCAGGAAGCAGCATGGGGGGGGGGGGGGGCTCCTCTATCGCTGCCTCTAATGCCCCGTACACATGATCGGACATTGATCGGACATTGATCGGACATTCCGACAACAAAATCCATGGATTTTTTCTGACGGATGTTGGTTCAAACTTGTCTGCCATACACACGGTCGCCCAAAGTTGTCGGAAAATCCGATCGTTCAGAATACGGTGACGTAAAACACGTACGTCGGGACTATAAACGGGGCAGTAGCCAATAGCTTTCATCTCTTAATTTATTCTCAGCATGCGTGGCACTTTGTGCGTCGGAATTGTGTACACACGATCGGAATTTAACCGATCGGATTTCGTTGTCGGAAAATTTTATATCCTGCTCTCAAACTTTGTGTGTCGGAAATTCCGACGGAAAAAGTCCGATGGAGCCCGCACATGATCGGAATTTCCGTCAACACAATCTGATCGCACTTTTTCCGGCGGAAAATCCGACCGTGTGTACAGGGCATAAAAGTGATACTGCAGCAAATGCGCCCACGGGACTACTTTTATCCGATGCAGAATCACCCATAGTAAAAAACGATACCGGAGTTAGGGCAGCTAGCTGCTGCCGTAACACTGGTATTTAGTGTCAAAATAATGACGTATTTTTACTATGGGCCAGTTGGCATGTTATAGTTACCTGGTCTGTGCAATGATATTGCACAGAGCAATCCCTTACCTTCTATTTTGGCAGTCCTCTATCTGATCATCCCTGCTCCAGCTGCCTCCTTGGCAAGCTGAGCGCTAAGGAGGCACCCTTATTCATACGCTCCTGTGCCCGGCTGTGTGTGCCCATAGACACACACAGCGCCAGTAAGCCACGCCCCCCCTCCCCTCTTGACAGGAGTTTTTGACTGACAGCAGCAGGAGCCTACAGCCCCGTCTGCTCTTGATATCTCAGGAAGTGAGGGGAGCGGTGCTGGAGCTGAGACAGCAATGAAGCGGTGGGAAGAGTTTAGGGATTGTGGTGGGCAGGACAGGCAGTGGGGAGTTTTAATAATGCAGTAAGGTAAAAAAAAAAAACTTTTGACTTTAGAACCACTTTAAAAAGTTGGCAACAAATCTAAACCTTCCCTACTGTAAAAATTTTTAAAAAAGTAGATAGATGTATTTTAAAACAATAGCCGACTGTTTAACTAAACTGTCGTTACTCTTGTGAGTCAGGCGTACAGAGGTGGGGGATTTTTATATTTAGAAATAGTTTTTTTTTTTTTTTTAATCATCATCACCAATGGTCTGTCACCATATGTTGTCTTTTTCTAGTGACTGTTTATATGATGTGATCATGAGACTAAACCTTAAAGCTGCAGCACAATACATCGCCCGCTGTATAAATTTGTGAATTGCCTGCATTTACATACAGACAATCAGGAGCCCCTGCATTGTAACATTCTCCTGCCCGGAGGAGTCACACAGTTCAGAGGAAATTGTTTTGGGCGAATGCCAAACTTTTGTACCCCTCCTATCCCCCCAGGACTGTCAGCGAAAAACAACTTCCAGTCATCCTAGAAGGATCTGTTCAGCTTCTGCTCTCAGTTTCATTAACATCTGCTTCTTCTCATCTCTTCTGTATATCCACACACAATGGCTCTTGTTTGCACAATGTCCTTTCCTCTTTCTTGTTCTTTAGTCTACCCCTCATCCAGCCGCCCATCTTGTACCAGTCATGGATCACAGACCTCCTTTTAAAGAGACCAGACAGTCCAAAGCACACGTTGGCTTAACCCAAGTCCAGGCTCTCTGTCCAGCTCGAAATTCAATCTTGTTTGGCTGAGAGCACACAGATTTTTTTTTTTGCACTGAACGGTGTCTTGGATATTTGGAAAAGTATACAAGCAAAAAATAAAATAACAATAATAAAGGAAATGTATAAGGTGAGTAATGGCCCACTCTCGTAGATGAGGATCACATTTTTGCATTTGGTATGCCTTTTTTTACTGGCCGACAAGTAAACTGAACAGCAATTTCATTTCAAAGTAACAACCAGTTAAAATGGGCCTACACTCAAATTATGAACAGTATCAGTGGGATGAATACACACCTCCCAACTTTTTGAGATGGGAACGAGGGACACCTATTAGCAAAAGTATGTGTAGTGCTCACCCCCCCGAAGGAACCGCTGGTGATTGGGTTCCCCATTTCTGCACAACCAGAAGTATTCTCCACACATTCTCCAGACACGTCTTTGAGTTGGTTATTATGTTGTATTAGGGGTAATAACTTGGATGGGGAACAGGAATGATGGGATGCCCAGTTTGATAGCAACAAAGAACAGGGACAATTCCTTCCTATGTACAACTCCGATTGATCTCATTCCTCTGATAGAAATGCAAAAGCCCCTTAAGGACTAGGAGCCTTCTGTTCTATTTGAAAGTAGCGCAAAAGTTGTAGGTTGCATACAGGAGTGACTCCAGCTCCACTGTAGACACTGATCCCAGTTCCACTGAACCCCTGCCCGAGGTAGAGGCCCCCCGGCAGGGGTTCTCCTCAAGGGCCACCAACAGTCTCCTCAGCACTGCATCTTCCATTCATTTTTAAGGTTGGCTCAGCTGCCATGCCAAGCCCACTGGCTAGGGATTGGCTGAGTTCCCCTAAGTATGCAGATCAACCGTCCTGGCCCCTGCCCTCCAGTTTCTAGAAAGTTCTCCAACCTTCCAAAACTAGGAGGAGGCACCAGAGTCATGCCTGTATAAGTCATCCAGCCCTGAACTGGAGTAAACCTTTAACCCAGATTTGAAGACTCATTTTACCATAAGCCAAAAACATAAATTTGCCTGTACTGCCAATTGATAGCACACTAGAGGGTAGGCATATGACACACACCCTACCTCACCTCCTCAAAGAAGAATTATACAAAAAAATGATTAGTTAAACCCACAAGTGTGTTTTTTACCACCATTGTACTATTATATTGGCTTTTGAAATTCACAAATGCAACAATTTAAAAATTGGATGAAAGGTTTAGCATTGGGAAACACTTTTTGTATATATATATTTATATATATATATCAGACCAAAATTAGGGACAAATGAGAAGGAAAGAGGGACAGAGGGACTTTGTTCCAAATCAGGTACAGTCCCTGAAATTTAGGGACAGTTGGGAGCTACAGTATCTCACAAAAGTGAGTACACCTCTCACATTTTTGTAAATATTTAATTCTATCTTTTCATGTGACAACACTGAAGAAATGACACTTTGCTACAATGTAAAGTAGTGAGTGTACAGCTTGTATAACAATGTAAATTTGCTGTCCCCTCAAAATAACTCAACACACAGCCATTAATGTCTAAACCGCTGTCAACAAAAGTGAGTACACCCCTAAATGAAAATGTCCAAGTTGGACCCAAAGTGTCAATATTTTGTGTGGCCACCATTATTTTCCAGCACTGCCTTAACCCTCTTGGACATGGAGTTCACCAGAGCTTCACAGGTTGTCACTGGAGTCCTCTTCCACTCTTGAGGACATGAGGAGCTGGTGGATTTTAGAGACCTTGTGCTCCTCTACCTTCCATTTGAGGATGTCCCACAGATGCTCAATAGGTTATAGGTCTGGAGACATGCTTGGTCAGTCTATCACCTTTAACCTCAGCTTCTTTAGCAAGGCAGTGGTCGTCTTGGAGGTGTGTTTGTGGTCGTTATCATGTTGGAATACTGCCCTGCGGCCCAGTCTCCAAAGGGAGGGGTTCATGCTCTGCTTCATTATGTCACAGTACATGTTGGCATTCATGGTTCCATCAATGAACTGTAGCTCCCCAGTGCCGGCAGCCTCAGACCATGCCACTCCCACCACCATGCTTGACTGTAGGCAAGACACACTTGTCTTTGTACTCCTCACCTGGTTGCTGCCACAAACGCTTGACACCATCTGAACCAATAAAGTTTATCCTGGTCTCAGCAGACCACAGAACATGGTTCCAGTAATCCATGTCCTTTGTCTGCTTGTCTTCAGCAAACTGCTTGCGGGCTTTCTTGTGTATCATCTTTAGAAAAGGCTTCCTTTTGGGATGACAGCCATGCAGATCAATTTGATGCAGTGTGCGGCATATGGTCTGAGCACTGACAGGCTGACCCTCCACCCCTTCAACCTTTGCAGAAATGCTGGCAGCTCTCATACGTCTATTTTCCAAAGACTTGGGAAGAGGCTTCCTTCTGGGACGAAAGCCATGCAAACCAATTTGATGCAGTGTGCAGCGTACAGAATGAGCACTGACAGGCTGACTCCCACCCCTTCAACCTCTACAGCAATGCTGGCAGCACTCATACATCTATTTTCCAAAGACAACCCTGAATATGACGCTGAGCACGTGCACTCAACTTCTTTGGTCGACCATGGTGAGGCCTGTTCTGAGTGGAACCTGTCCTGTTAAACCGCTGTGTGGTTTTGGCCACCGTGCTGCAGCTCAGTTTCAGGGTTTTGGCAATCTTCTTATAGCCTAGGCCATCTTTATGTAGAACAACAATTCTTTTTTTTAAGTCTTCAGAGAGTTCTTTGCCATGAGGTGCCATGTTGAACTTCCAATGACCAGTATGAGAGAGTGAGAACGATAACACCAAATTTAACACACCTGCTCCCCATTCACGCCTGAGACCTTGTAACACTAAGGAGTCACATGACACCGGGAGGGAAAATGGCTAATTGGGCCCAATTTGGTCATTTTCACTTAGGGCTGTACTCACTTTTGTTGCCAGCGGTTTAGACATTATTGGCTGTGTGTTGAGTTATTTTGAGGGGACAGCAAATTTACACTGTTATACAAGCTGTACACTCACTACTTTATATTGTAGCAAAGTGTAATTTCTTCAGTGTTGTCACATGAAAAGATATAATAAAATATCTACAAAAATGTGAGAGGTGTACTCACTTTTGTGAGATACTGTATGTGAGTAGTGAGTAATAGAAGGCTAACCTTTCCTTCTCTACAGTGCTGACCACATATTTGATGGCCTGGGCACTTGGTCACATGAACTTTAATGAAGTTGATCATTGTTTACATTGGCTGATCCATCCCTTCAGAAGAGATTAAGCAACCAGGTTCCCTCTTTTTAATGATTTCACATATTAGCAACACTAAAGGGAACTTAGACTAGCCATACAGATAGGCTTCTTTCACATCAGCTATTCTTACTGGCGGAGAAAACAGTGAACAACCCTGTTTTTTGATTTTTGATTTTTGTTTTTCTGTTGCCAGTTTTGTTTAGTTGGTTTATGTTACTATTGTTGGAAGAATAACAGCATAGTAACTTTATATACTGTGGACTATATAGATCTATATATAGCTATAGATATATATATCTGTATATCTATCTATCTATCTATCTATCTATCTATCTATCTATCTATCTATCTATCTATCTATCTATCTATCTATCTATCTATCTATCTATCTATCTATCTATCTATCTATCTATCTATCTATCTATCTATCTATCTATCTATATATATATATATATATATACATACACACACACATATATGCATTATACCTATCTATGCCAGCAGGTGGTGCTGTATTATTAGAGTGTATAGTTCATGTATTCCATGATATGAGATGAAGTACCCTCTGTATCTAAGTGTGCACTTTGTTGTTCTCTTCCTGTACCTAATGCTGTAAGACATAATCTAACATCCTCCATAAAAGTAAAGCTGTTTGCTGTATCCAAGAAGCTTTTAGCACATGATGCAATACTCTGCACAATAACTATCACCATATTTTAGCTCAGGTGTAAGCAACGATTGACTATGTCTGGCCCTGAGTGGCCTTGATTTTTCATGGAAGTGTACTATGATGAGCGGTTTGTTAAATGTTTAATAAAAAGAATAAAAAAAACTAAAAGAACTATGGTTGTTATCTGTTCATGCACAGAAATATGATTGTATGACCGCATTGATTATCCAATAAGTAGTGCTAATGTAGGTATACCTTTAGGTTCTCTGACTTCTAAACTTCGGTTTATTCCTGCAGTTTAGTCATCCGATCCTGCTGTGACCTGTGCTGTGATTGACTTCTAGGATTACTGCTTGCCTTGACCTCCATGTTGTACAATGTCTACTGTTCCGCATACCACAGCTGCAGGCTCTTTGTGGGTTGTAATTCTGCCTAGTATTTCCTCAAAACTATGGATGGGACAGCCATTTCTGTCTGGGGCCTGGACATAGGATGACTGCCATGTTTATATGTGTTTCTGTCTGGATTGGAACTCAACTATACATAGCAGAACTTGTCCCTCCACAAAGGCCACTTTATCACAAATACACTATATTAACAAAAGTATTGGAACACCTGCCTTTACACGCACATGAACTTTAATGGAATCCCAGTCTTAGTCCGTAGGGTTCAATATTGAGTTGGCCCACCCTTTGCAGCTATAGTATAACAGCTTCAACTCTTCTGGGAAGGCTGTCCACAAGGTTTAGTAGTGTGTCCATGGGAATGTTTGACCATTCTTCCAGAAGAGCATTTGTGAGGTCAAGCGCTAATGTTGGACGTGAAGGCCTGGCTCACACAGTCTCTGCTCTATTTCAACCCAAAGATGTTCTATTGGGTTGAGGTCAGGACTCTGTGCAGGCCAGTCAAGTTCCTCAAACCCAAACTCACTCAGCCATGTCTTTATGGACCTTGTTTGTGCACTGGTGCACAGTCGTGTTGAAACAGGAAGGGGCCATCCCCAAACTGTTCCCACAAAGTTGGGAGCATGAAATTGTCCAAAATGTCTTGGTATGCTGATGCCTTAAGAGTTCCCTTCACTGGAACTAAGGGGCCAAGCCCAACCCCTGAAAGACAACCCCACACCATAATCCCCCCTCCACCAAATGATTTGGACCAGTACACAAAGCAAAGACCATAAAGACAAATTGGCCATGGTAAAGGGGCAGAGTATGGAATTCATGTTTAGAGATGTCAACCCTGGAGTTCCAGAGCAACAGAGCTTGCCACCAAAACAAGATTTATTATCCACTTACTGACTGCCAACAGTACGTTTACTCTTGGTGGGCGGCTCCCCCAAGCACTGTGATATACCCATATGTCCCAGTGCTCATGTGCACATCAGACACAGTGGATTGCGATGCATGGTGTCAGGCCGCTGTGAATGGCATAGATACCACGTTATCTCTGTGCGATCACATGTCACATAGCGAACAATAGTCATGAATGGAATCCAATCATTCATCATTGTTTACTACTGAGAGTGATTGGTCACCAGTGATCACATAGTACGTGGGCCAATCACAGCACCCTGTATCATGTGAAAGCTGTGGGCCAATCACAGCATCACAATATTAAGCAATGAGTCATGAATGAAAGCTATTCATGATAGTTCAAAAGATTGCTGTTACAGTGATTATTGCTGTAACAAGCAATCACAGTGTAAAAAAAACAAAAAAAAAACAAATCCATGATCACACCCCATGAGTAGTACAATGTCACTATGGTGACACTGAACTACTGTGAGGACAGTATGCAAAAACAAAATTGTCAAAAAAGGAAAAAAATGTATAGAAAAAAAAAATAGAATAAAAAATATTACTTTTTTTAATGTATTATTTTCTATATACTATCACTAGTCAGTATTAGGGATGAGCTTCGAGTTCGAGTCGAACTCATGTTCAACTCGAACATTGGCTGTTCGCAAGTTCGCCGAACAGCGAACAATTTGGGGTGTTCGCGGCAAATTCGAATGCCGCGGAACACCCTTTAAAAGTCTATGGGAGAAATCAAAAGTGCTAATTTTAAAGGCTTATATGCAAGTTACTGTCATAAAAAGTGTTTGGGGACCTGGGTCCTGCCCCAGGGGACATGGATCAATGCAAAAAAAAAGTTTTAAAAACGGACATTTTTTCAGGAGCAGTGATTTTAATAATGCTTAAAGTCAAACAATAAAAGTGTAATATCCCTTTAAATTTCGTAGCTGGGGGGTGTCTATAGTATGCCTGTAAAGGGGCGCATGTTTCCGTGTTTAGAACAGTCTGACAGCAAAATTACATTTCGAAGGAAAAAACCCATTTAAAACTACTTGCGGCTATTGCATTGCTGGTCCGACAATACACATAGAAGTTCACTGATAAAAACGGCATGGGAATTCCCCACAGGGGAACCCCGAACCAAAATTAAAAAAAAAAAATGACGTGGGGGTCCCCCTAAATTCCATACCAGGCCCTTCAGGTCTGGTATGGATATTAAGGGGAACCCCAGCCAAAATTTAAAAAAAAAATGACGTGGGGTCCCCCTAAATTCCATACCAGACCCTTCAGGTCTGGTATGGATTTTAAGGGGAACCCCGCATCAAAAAAAAAAAAAAACGACGTGGTCCCCCCAAAAATCCATACCAGACCCTTATCCGAGCACGCAACCTGACAGGCCGCAGGAAAAGAGGGGGGACGAGAGTGCGGCCCCCCCCTCCTGAACCGTACCAGGCCACATGCCCTCAACATTGGGAGGGTGCTTTGGGGTAGCCCTGCAAAACACCTTGTCCCCATGTTGATGAGGACAAGGGCCTCATCCCCACAACCCTTGCCCGGTGGTTGTGGGGGTCTGCGGGCGGGGAGCTTATCGGAATCTGGAAGCCCCCTTTAACAAGGGGACCCCCAGATCCCGCCCCCCCGTGTGAAATGGTAAGGGGGTACTTACCCCTACCATTTCACAAAAAAACTGTCAAAAATATTAAAAATGACAAGAGACAGTTTTTGACAATTCCTTTATTTAAATGCTTCTTCTTTCTTCTATCTTCCTTCATCTTCTTCTTCTTCTGGTTCTTCTGGTTCTTCTTCCGGCGTTCTCGTCCAGCATCTCCTCCGCGGCGTCTTCTATCTTTTTCTCCTCAGGCCGCTCCGCACCCATGGCATGGGGGGAGGCTCCCGCTCTTCTCTTCATCTTCTTCTTCATCTTCTTCTCTTCTTCTTTTCTTCTCTTCTTCTCTTCTTCATTTTCTTCTCCAGGCCGCTCTGCATCCATGCTGGCATGGTGGGAGGCTCCCGCTGTGTGACGGCGTCTCCTCGTCTGACGGTTCTTAAATAACGGAGGGCGGGGCCACCCGGTGACCCCGCCCCCCTCTGACACACGGTGACTTGACGGGACTTCCCTGTGACATCACGGGAAATGCCACAGGGAAGTCCCGTCATGTCCCGTGCGTCAGAGGGGGGCGGGGTCAACGGGTGGCCCCGCCCCCCATTATTTAAGAACCGTCAGACGAGGAGACGCCATCACACAGCGGGAGCCTCCCTCCATGCCAGCATGGATGCGGAGCGGCCGGAGAAGAAAATGAAGAAGAGAAGAGGAGAAGAAAAGAAGAAGAGAAGAAGATGAAGAGAGCGGGAGCCTCCCCCCATGCCATGGGTGAGTAGCGGCCCGGGGAGAAGAAGATAGAAGACGCCGCGAAGGAGATGCTGGACGAGAACGCCGGAGGAAGAACCAGAAGAGCCAGAAGAACCAGAAGAAGAAGATGAAGGAAGATAGAAGAAAGAAGAAGCATTTAAATAAAGGAATTGTCAAAAACTGTCTCTTGTCATTTTTAACATTTTTGACAGTTTTTTAGTGAAATGGTAGGGGTACAAGTACCCCCTTACCATTTCACACAGGGGGGATGGTCGGGATCTGGGGGTCCCCTTGTTAAAGGGGGCTTCCAGATTCCGATAAGCCCCCCGCCTGCAGACCCCCACAACCACCGGCCAGGGTTGTGGGGATGAGGCCCTTGTCCTCATAAACATGGGGACAAGGTGTTTTGGGGGGCTACCCCAAAGCACCCTCCCAATGTTGAGGGCATGTGGCCTGGTACGATTCAGGAGGGGGGGCGCTCTCTCGTCCCCCCCACTTTTCCTGCGGCCTGCCAGGTTGCGTGCTCGAATAAGGGTCTGGTATGGATCTTTGGGGGGACCCCACGCCATTTGTTTTTTTTTTGGCGCGGTCTTCCCCTTAAAATCCATACCAGACCTGAAGGGTCTGGTATGGAATTTAGGGGGACCCCCACGTCATTTTTTTTTAAAAATTTTGGCCGGGGTTCCCGTTAATATCCATACCAGACCTGAATTTTGGTTCGGGGTTCCCCTGTGGGGAATTACCGTGCCGTTTTTATCAATTAACTTTTATGTGTATTGTCGGACCGGCAATTCATTAATAGCCGCGAGTAGTTTTAAATGGGTTTTTTCCTTAGAAATGTCATTTTGCTGTCAGATTGTTCTAAGCACGGGAAACATGCGCCCCTTTACAGGCATACTATAGACATCCCCCAGCTATGAAATTTAAAGGGATATTATACTTTTATTGTTTGACTCTAAGCATTATTAAAATCACTGCTCCTGAAAAAACGGCCGTTTTTAAAACTTTTTTTTTGCATTGATCCATGTCCCCTGGGGCAGGACCCAGGTCCCCAAACACTTTTTATGACAATAACTTGCATATAAGCCTTTAAAATTAGCACTTTGGATTATTCATGTTCGTGTCCCATAGACTTTAACGGTGTTCGCGTGTTCGAGCGAACTTTTTTCCTGTTCCTTTTTTCCATGTTCTGGTGCGAACCGAACAGGGGGGTGTTCAGCTCATCCCTAGTCAGTATCCCTGATCACTGCCACATCAGTCATATGATTATGCTGTACTGCACTGGTGACAGTATGTAAACAAATTCTGAAACAAAAAATATTTGATTTCTTCATATTCCAAACAATTGTGACAAAAAATTACAACTTCAAAAAACTTGCTATGCCTCCTAAATACCTTGAACTGCCCACTTTCTAAAAAGGGGTAATTTTGGTGGTATTTGTACTGTCCTGGCATTTTAGGGCCTCAATAAATAAGATCAGTCAGTACATCAGGATTAATCAATTTTGAAAAAATATACTGTATATATATCATAGTTTTTAAACTTTATAACTTTCACACAGACAAAATAATATACACTGATTTTAGTTATTTGTTACCAAAGAAATGTAGCAGAATACATTTTAGCCTAAATTTATGAAGAATTTTATAAACGCTAAATTTTGCTAACTTTTTTTGCTTTTTTTTGGGAACTAACAATTTTTATTAATAATAGTTTTTCAAGATAAAACACAGAAAGTACAATACATTCAAATTAGCAAAGGACAAAAAGAGCCAGCATAGAAATGATAAAACAACGATACAAAGATATATATATTCCCGCTAGCGTAGGGGTGACATAGTGAGATCAGCAAACTGACTTCCAGTAAAGGAAAAAAAAGATACAGTGGCTCAACTAAATCCCATCTGCGCTGAGGTATTCAACCAAATATCAAAAGGCACTATATTTAAGCACAAATGAAAACTAGAAGAGGGCAAGAGGGAGAGAAAAGGAAAAGGAGGTTAATGTAGAGTATCCACCTGTGTTAGAGCCCTACCCAAATCGGAAGCCGCCAACCACGCACACCATGAAACGGCCCAGAATATGTCAGACTGGAGAAGCTTCTAGATGGTGCCACAATTCTCAAACCCGATTACGGGTTTCCAGTGACTCAGTTAAAGCGGAAGTAAACCATCCATTTACCAGTTTCAAAAAAGTTTTATTTTCGGCATGTGCTGGAAATGTAACACTCCCATTGGTTGAGCTCTTAACCAAACTGTCAAACCATCCAATGGCTGGTGTCATAACTGATCACATGTGCAGCATCATGGCAGTTGCAGATTTAACAGAGGCAAAGATGGCAGCTTCCTTGGCTGAAAACGATAGGGGGGTTTACTTACACTTTAAGGAGGCAGTCTATACGCTTCACATCTTGGATCCCAGAGTGCAAAGAAGGGGGATCCCGTTTCTTCCATTAAAGAGCAACCAATCGCCGTACTGCAGTCAGCACCTGCGCTAGGAGTTTTTTTTAAGAGAATTTAGAGAAGGACAGAGGTGGGAGACCCAGAAGAAAGGCTATGGGAATGAAAGAAACCCAGGTTCCAAAGATGGAATGGAGTAGGGAATGGACCATCTGCCAGTAAGGGTCAATTAGTGGGCAGGACCAATAAATGTGGTACAGTGTTCCAGGGTCTTTTTTGCATCACCAGCAACGGCGGTCAGCACAGGGATATATGGAGTGGAGCAGGTCTGGGTTTTGGTACCAGTGATAGAGAATTATATACTAATTTTCCTTGTACAAGGTACAGATAGAGCTCTTGGATGCCTGTGACCAAATAAATTGCCACATTTTTGGAAGCAGCTCCTCCCCCAAGGCCTGCTTCCACTTTCGCATATAGGCATGTTGAGGCTTGGGTGTGGTTTGCAAAATTTTATAACAGAAAAACTTGTTTTTTTTCATATTTTTCTGTATTTTTTCATTTATATAGCAAATAAAAAATCCAATGGTGATCAAAAACCACCAAAAGAAAACTTTATATAAATTTCATTTAGGTACAGTGTTGCACAATTGCCAGTTAAAATAGCGCAGTGCTAAATACCCTGGTCATGAAGAGGGTAAAGCCTGCTGGAGGTCATGTGATTAATCTGATGTATGTTGAACCCTTCAATCCAGTTTGCCATTTGTTTATTGGTCCTTGGTGAATCATATTACCTGCTGGATACACACTGTATAAGGGTGAAGTAGGCTACTGCACATATGCCTTTTGCCCCCTCTTCATGTGTTGAGCAGATGCTTCCTGAGAAGAGAACAATATTTCATCCTAAACGGTTACAGACACACTTCTAAAACTTTCAAGTTATCAACCCCCCCCCCCCTCTGTAATTAGCCAACCAGATGTCTGATACTCTCAGGGCTCTGCCACAGAGGCCATGTTGTTTTCTACAAATGATTCTCAGTAATTATAAGGCAATTCAAGTTTAGATAAATCAGTGGGCCCCATCTTGGCTTGTACACAATTGATTCTATAGCAGATGCATTATTGGAATGGAAAAAGAGAGTATTGAGGTATGATGCAATGGTTGGAATGTCGCTGAGAGTTGCTTATCAGACGTGGCATCTATTAAACTGGAGTCGGAATAGAGAATAAACGTGACAACAGGGCCTTGTTCCAGGTCCTGCTCCCCCTCCTGCACACGACTGTCACATCTGTATATAATCATTCAGACTATAAGCTGTCTGACAATGGAGTTGGTTTTCTGGAGCTGCCTTCCCAGGTTCTCATATAACACCTTTATCCGAGGACAAGCAGCTGCTGAACTGCAGCCAAAAAATCACAAACTGCTGCTTTTTTTGTAGCAGCTGCTTCAACATATGTCTCGAGGGTCATGCCTTCTATACAGAGTATTTTTCCTATATTTTCTGTATTTCCTAAGGGGGGCTCTAAATGGGTAGATTAGTTGCCAAGGAAGATAGATGAGCTGAACATTCTCACTTAAACTATTGTAGCAAAGGGACTCCTCGTGTCACTGATGTGAAAGGTTTGTCCCGCTTTTCCATGGAAAGGAAACAATCAACGGTCAGCAACAGGAGTCAGAAAGTCAGTATGTCAGAAAGTCAGTAATGACCTCTCTATGATTCTTGGAGGTCTTTGCTACTTGCAGGGTCAGATGGCTACTGGAGATGCTTGAATCCATTTTCTTGTTCTTGTTAGGCCAACATTCGTCCCCTCAAGTTATTAAGGCACCTAACCACAAGTGTGGAGTATATTTTCATCATCTTATGTAATAAAATCACCTCATGTAATATACACTATATTGTCAAAAGTATTGGGGCACCTGCCTTTTCACGCACATGAACTTTAATGGCATCTCAGGCTCATGCCCCGTACACACGATCAGAAATTCCACCAGCAAAAGTCGGATGTGAGCTTTTGGTCAGAAATTCCGACCGTGTGTATGCTCCATCGGTCTTTTGCAGAATTCCAGCCAGCAAAAGATTGAGAGCAAGTTCTCTATTTTTCGGTCGGAAAAAGTTCCTATCCGAAAATGCGTTTGCCTGTATGCAATTCGGACGCGCAAAAAATCACGCATGCACCGAAACAATTCGACGCATGCTCAGAAGCATTGAACTTCATTTCTTCATTTTCGGCTCGTCGTAGTGTTGTATGTCGCCGCGTTCTTGACGGTCGAATGTTCAGAGAACTTTTGTGTGATCGTGTGTATGCAAGCCAAGCTTGAGCGGAATTCCGTTGGAAAAACCATCCAAGATTTTTCCAACGGAAATTCCACTCGTGTGTGGCACTGATGTGGATGAGAAAGCCTGGCTCGCAGTCTGCACTGTAATTCATCCCAAAGGTGTTCTATTGAGTTGAGGTTATGACTCTGTGCAGGCCAGTCAAGTTCCTCCACCCCAAACTCACTCATCCATGTCTTTATGGACCTTGTTTGTGCACTGGTGCGCAGTCATGTTGGAACAGGAAGAGGCCATCCCCAAACTGTTCTCACAAAGTTGAGAGCATAAAAATTGTCCAAAAGGTCTTGGTATGCTGACGCCTTCACTGGAACTAGGGGGCCAAGCTCAAACCCAGGAAAACAACCCCACACCATAATCCCCCCTCCACCAAATGATTTGGACCAGTGCACACAACAAAGTCCATAAAGACATGGATGAGCGAGTTTGGGGTGAAGGAACTTGACTGGCCTGCACAGAGTCCTGACCTCAACCTGATAGAACACCTTTGGGATGAATTAGAGCAGAGACTGTGAGCCAGGCTTTCTCATCCACCATCAGTGCCTGACCTCACAAGTGTGCTTCTGGAAGAATGGTCAAACATTCCCATAGACACACTCCTAAACCTCGTGGACAGCCTTCCCAGAAGAGTTGAAGCTGTTATAGCTGCAAAGGGTGGGCCAACTCAATATTGAACCCTACGGACTTATGCCCCGTGCACACGGTCGGACTTTCCGACAGAATATGTGCGATCGGAGCTTGTGGTCTGAAATTCCGACCGTGTGTGGGCTCCATCTGACTTTTTCCATCAGAATTTCTGACACACAAAGTTTGAGAGCAGGCTATAAAATTTTCCGACAACAAAATCTGTTCGCGTAAATTCCGACCGTGTGTGGACAATTCCGACGCACAAAGTGCCACGCATGCTCAGAATAAATTAAGAGACAAAAGCTATTGGCTACTGCCCTGTTTGTAGTACTGACGTACGTGTTTTACATCACCGCGTTCAGAACGATCGGATTTTCCGACAACTCTGTGCGGCTGTACAAAACAAGTTTGAACGAGGAATGTCCGATCAATGTCCGATCGTGTGTACAGGGCATAAGACTGGGATGCCATTAAAGTTCATGTGCGTGTATAGGCAGGAGTCCCAATACATTTGGTAATATATTGTATGTCAACAAAGAGCTGTAGAAAACCCAGATTTCCTTTATCATGATTCCTTCTATTTAGATGCCCTTTTCGGTCACTCTCTGGGTTCCCTCTATCTGGGCAGCCATCTTTCTTTTCTCCCTCTTTAATTTCTCTTCTTTGTTTTCTCCCCCCGGCTGGATTCTCTTCTCTCTTCCATCGTTTTTCTTATCTATTTCTTTTTCCTGAGTTGGGGGTCAGGCCCTGTACTTCTACTTGTCTGAGAACCCTGATAGTAGGTTCCACTGACCTTTTGGCCATCTGAAATGCTTTTCTGCGTAGTTAGTTATTTTGGATTATGAGCCTTTTTGTCATGTTTGTTACACATCTTATTTTTCATTGTCCTCATTTTTATATTATGCTTTTGTTCTGGCAATGTAGCCAGGGTTCTGGCTTTAATGCTTTCATGTCTAGTATTTTAAACTTTACAATAAAAAGATTAAAAGTAAAATAATTACAGTGCCATCATCCATATACAGAAATCGAAGGGATAATGTAAATTAAACAGTGTGTGTTTAGTAACACTTTAAATTAACTCCTGGAGGAAACCAAAGGAAAAACTAATATACTCAGAAGCAAGTCCCAGCAATGCAGAAGCACCTAAAACACACACTGCATTTGGCTTCCAATTTACAGCTCATGTACCAAAATGCGTAGACCAGCTCAACCAGTGTTCTGTGGAACCCCAGGGTTCCTCCAATGTTTGATAGGGGTTCCTTGAACAAGATGAAATTTCTGCCTCTCAGATATGTAAGTACCGCTACCAATAATTGTTTTTAGCTATCTGTAAGTAGACATCCCTCCCACTGAGGTGGGCTTTAGAGGACCAGAGTGTGCCCAGTGGAAGTAGAAAATTCCCCGGCAATAATGCCAAGTGTGAGTAAATAATGCCTTAGGCTTTATGGTCAGTAGTATAAAAATGACCTAGTGCCTGTGCACAGTGAAAGAAGGAATAGTGCCCAATCAATGGTGTCAGCAAGAGGAAAAGTGACCCATTGTCGGTATCAGTGGGAGGAATAGTGTCCCATCATTGGTGCAATTGAGAGGAATAGTGCCCCTCTATTGGTGCAATTGAGAGGAATAGTGCCCATCTATTGGTGCAATTGAGAGGAATAGTGCCCCTCTATTGGTGCAATTGAGAGGAATAGTGTCCCATGATTGGTGCAATTGAGAGGAATAGTGCCCCTCTGTTGGTGCAATTGAGAGGAATAATGCCCCTCTATTGGTGCAGTTGAGAGGAATAGTGCCCCATCTTCAGCGTTAGTAAGAGATATAGTGGCCCATCATGACTGAACGTGTTTTTAAAACCTCTGCTCTCGATATCTTCCTCTTTCGGTGGCACTTGAATGTAATTTTTAATTGTGATGCCACAGGAAGTGAGGAGAAATCACTCCAATGGGGCCATTTCCAGCATGCCTTAAATGTAACTGTTTTTTTAAGCGTTTAATTGAAGGGTTTAGTTCCACTTTAACAATGAGCCTGACTACTCGGCAGGAAATAGTAGCGTAAACATCCAGACATCCTGCCCATCAGCAAATGGTTGGTATTTTGAGTCTATGTTCTTGCTCCACTGTCAATATAGTCATGGTGGGACAGCATGCTTGAGGCTTTCTTGAGGGAACGGTAGCCTATAATGGTCCATTGACAATGTATAGTTTATGGGAGAGAATCGTGCTTTTCTTCAATTAAATAAGACTGGACTAGAAGATTAGGAATATTTGCAAATGTTTGATGACCATGAATCATTTATTCAACTGCAAACTTCACACCGACAGGTTAATAAGTTCATCTCAAAATGTGATGTGGTTCCTTCTTCGTGTTATGCCATGCTTAGGTTTACGGGATTTAAACATATACCTTACTGAAATCAAGTCTGTGCAGGGAATTAGGTCACATTTCTAGAAATCTGCTTGTACTGTCCTATATTTCACAAGGATAGAATCAGGGTAATGCTGACAGTCCTGCTGTTCAGTACAGTATAGTATATGCAACTCAGTTTTGTAGCTATTAGTAGTGGGCCGTTGTCACTGTGATTCAACAATCCTTGTCCTCCTCACCCCCCCCCCCCCCCCCACTTGCACCAATAAAATCACCATCATCATCATGTGTTTGTTAGTCCATCCAAACTCATGGGATTTTTAGATCGATGTAGGTGTTAGTAGGGAATGGGCATTACCTGCTGTATATACTTTAAACATATAAAGTGCCCCCACATCCAATATTATGGACAACGAATAGGGCAATAACTGCAAGTAAATAAAATAATATTAATATATGATATAAATCATTTGAAAATAATGTGAACCATGAAAATTGACAGATAAAAAAAAGTGTCTAAATAAATAAAACCACATCAAATGATGTCACCTTGCTCAGTGGTAACACTCCATGCGATAAAGCGCTGGGCGAACGGTTTGGGCTGCACAAAAGTTCAGCCCGAACATCGCTTGTTCACCGAACACCTGAATTTGCGGGGCGCTCGGGCAGGATGTTCACCGGCGAGCACCCCACAATACACAGTGCATTCTAAGCCTTGAATGGGCAAAGCTTTGCCCAATCAGGGCATAGTGAATAGCTGGTTGTTAGGGAGCAGGCCAGGAAGCCGGCCACTGCGTCCTTAGCAACAGAGGAGTCATCAGCTGTCAATGGGCCTCCCCGTTGATAACTGAAGCTGAAGTCCCAATGTCTATGGGACCCGATGATGTTCGAAAATTGTGCTGCGAATCGAATTGGGGAGGGTTGTTTGTCGGGGGGAGTTCAGCCCATCTTTAGCGATAAAGTTCAAATATGAAACATTGAACAAAGTCTAATGCCCTGTACACACGGTCGGACATTGATCGGACATTCCGACAACAAAATCCATGGATTTTTTCCGACGGATGTTGGCTCGAACTTGTCTTGCATACACACGGTCACACAAAGTTGTTGGAAAATCTGATCGTTCTGAACGCGGTGACGTAAAACACGTAAATCGGGACTATAAACGGGGCAGTAGCCAATAGCTTTCATCTCTTAATTTATTATGAGCATGCGTGGCACTTTGTGTGTCGGATTTGTGTACACACAATCGGAATTTCCGACAACGGATTTTGTTGTCGGAAAATTTTATAGCCTGCTCTCAAACTTTGTGTGTCGTAAATTCCTATGGAAAATGTGTGATGGAGCCTACACACGGTCGGAATTTCCGACAACAAGGTTCTATCACACATGTTCCATCGGAAAATCCTATCGTGTGTACAAGGCATTAGTGTGAACACAATCTTCTGTGAATCAAGTGTTCATTAACATGAATCTCCACCTTCCAAACTATGTGCTCACCTCCAATATAGGTCTTCCGCAGGCCACTATGAGCCTTCCCCTTTAAGGGTTGTATAAATCCAATGATTAGTTGTTAGGATCCTGATCCAGGGACACTCAGTCCAGCATATGATAATCCATATAAGAGGCGCTCATAAAAAAAAACAAAAAAAAAAAACTCACATAGTGCTGAATCTTTAACAAAAAGGTTTAATAAAGCGTAAAAATGTAAACTCATGATTTTCGGTGCACTTCCTCAAGTGCACCTAGGCAATGCACTTGGCACATTTGGGGTGTGGAGACCCTTTAAACGTCACTTGGATGTTGTTAAACTCGGATCCTTGGGAGTGAGGAAAAAACTTCCTGCTCATGCGTGGTGACGTCACTAGGCCCTTTTTTCACTAGCAATTTGTATTATATCTTTTACACATAGTAGCGCAAGGGATCTGGCACTTTTATTACCTACTGGATAATTGTTATAAAAAAGCTAAAGATCATGGTGACCCCAAAAGTATTAAAGGAAGGCTAAAACTGGGTGCTGTCTCTCAGGTCAGCAGATTTCTATTTACCTAAATGGAGCAGTGTGGATGACAGTTCTGAAGCTGCATTTGTCCTCCTTTAAACTGCATTCCTGTGGACACAACATATAATATTCGGTAGCACTTGCGTTGATGGGCAAACAGGGCAAATGCAGCCTTTCACTATGATATGTGTTTGATTGCATGTGTTTCAGTACTGCCATGTTTGAGTACAAAAGCCAAAGTCTTTCGATCATCGTGCTGGGAACACTCAGCGAGCATGCTCTCAGCATAGAAACCTCTGCCTCCCATGGATGCATGCAAACATGTAGCATGTGGGCATTGAAAGTCCACCCTCTTTGCTGTCGTGGTACTTGTGCCCCTGGTGTAGGGGTACCTGAAAAATTCACAGCACGGTAGCTCAAAATGTTTTTAGTATGGCACCCTGGTCACAGTACCCCTGCACGCTATTTTTCACACCCGCCTCCTGGGCAGGGCCTTTTGGCTGAAACTGGAGGAATTTTTATACCGACAGGAAGGCCAGCCATTGTCTTACATTTCAGCATCTGTAACGTTTTTTTTTTTTTGTTGTACTTTTTCCCCCTCCTTTTGAAGGAGCCCTATCTAGTGCTTGAATGGACCTTGCTTTGGCAGGTAACACAAAGAATGGGGTCCATCTGGTTTTGGCCAGCGGGGGAGCCCGCGATCGTTCCCTGCATAGACAGAAAGGGGATCTGCCGAAGTAAACAAGGCAGATCTCCGTTCTGTCAGGCGATGACACTGAGATCTGTCTTCCTGCTAAGCAGGAAGACAGATCTGTGTTTTCCCCCAGTCACACAGTCCCCTATACAGTTAGAAAACACAAACAGGGAACACATTTAACTCCTTGATGGCCCCTGATGTTAACCCCTTTCCTGCCAGTTGCATTAGTACCATGCGATTGAATATTTTTAGCACTGATCACTGTAATAATGTCACTGGTCCCCAAAAAAGTGTCAAAAGTATCAGTTAGGTGTCCGATCTGTCCGCCGCAATGTCGCAGTCCCATTAAAAATCACTGATCGCCGCCATTACTAGTAAAAAATAAATAAAAAAAGCCATAAATCTAACCCCTATTTTGTAGATGCTATAACTTTTGTGCAAACCAATCAATATACACTGTGCACTTTTAGTGTTTCTCTTTTTTGTTGCACCTGGTTGTAGGCAGGTGCAGTCTACTTTCTCCACTGCAGGTGGCGCTCTACTGCAGTGGCACAGCAATTGGAAAGAAAGTCATGAGGAACATAGTTCCTCTATGGTTTCCTGGGTCACTGGGGAAGCATCCAATTGAATGCTGCCACCTCATATGACTCTGGCAGCCATCTTTGGTCAGGCAGAGCCTATTTAAGGCCCTAGCTCAGGGTGCATTTTGTGAGTTGGTAGAGTAGGGACAGGTACCTTGTCTGGTAGAGAAGGGAAAAGTTCTTGACGAGGAAGGAAAGCGTAGGGCTCCCTACTTCTATGCGTACTTGCCTGTTTGGGCACAAGACGGCCAGACCGCATTCTTCCCCCCTCTATAGATGCTGTCAGTCTGGCTACATTCCGCTCTCTACACTCTGTTGGAAATGTGAGTGTTCCCAGTTGGGCTGCCTTCATACCAGGTTATTTGTGAACTGTCTCTGCATTATTTCAATACAGGTTCTTCAATTGCACTGGGATTGAGTGTGTTATTCCCACCGCACTCCACCTACATGGTGTTTAATTTTGAGTGTGCGCACTGCATGGAGCTTAAAAAAAATGTGTTATGTGGCAAGCAAGAGGTTAAGCAACAGGGCAGCCGCTCGGCACAAGACCCGGCAACCAGTGGCAACCTCTGTAGTAGCGGTGCCTACTACAGTAATTTCCTGCTTACAGGAGGATCATCCAGGTATGGCACAAGCAGGGCAGCCAATAGGGGTGTACCATCGGGGCTCCTGTAGGGGGCTGGGACACAGCAGGGGGATCGGTGAGGCAGTCCTGGGGGACATTTAAAGAATGATGCACTGTGTCTGTGTCTCTTCCTCCAGCAGTTGAAAGCCAGTTCCTCCCCCTCTCCCTACCGCCAGCTTTCAGCTGCTGGAGGAAGAGACACAGTGCATCATTCTGTAATTATCTTCACATCCTGCAATACCGATTCCCCCTCCCTGTGCTGCCCACATCTGATCCCACCCTGTGTGCCTGCACCTCCCCCCCTTCTGCAGCGCTGCCGGCTTTCCTCTCCCGCTGACTGCTGCAGGTAGATGGAGAGTGGGGGAAGGAGCTGGTAAATGACATAACTTTCTTTTATTATTTGGACACAGTAAGTGATTGGTACCAATCGCTCCTGTGTCCATTGATAACTCAGCATAATAAACTGTGTTTACTATGCTTCAGTTTATGATTGGACAGGAGCCTCTGTCTCCTGTTCATCCATCTTCTGTGCAGTTGTTGAGGCTGCAGAGAAAGGAACTGAAGAATCTGTGTCCTCAATTCCATCCTTTGTCTCAAAGGTAATATGTCACGGGTCTGTTTAGACAAAAATCACTCTCCTGCACTCAAATGGTGAACTGAAAAGTGAACAATGTAGGAATTCTTCCTCAGCGTCAGTGGCCTTGCTGCCCCCTCAGGACAATGGGTATCCTTATGGACTGCAAAACAACAACAAAAGAAGAGCGCACTGACCTAGCACATTACCACAATTAGAGATTGTGGTAGTCTCAGGGTTTTTCACCTTAATGCATTCTCTATGCATTAAGGTGAAAAACCTTCTTTTGCTGCAGCTCCCCTCGGACCCCCCCAATTTTACTTACCCGAGCCCAATCTGATCCAGCGATGAGCATGAGCTCAGCAGCTCCAGCCGCTGTCTCTCGCATAATTAGACAGACTGATAGCAGCAGGAGTCATTGGCCCCCGCTGCTGTCAATCAAATTCAGTAACATGGGTGGGGCCCGCTGTCTGTGTCAATATACACAGCAGAGGAACTCAGGAGCACACCCGCATGGGTGCTCCCATCGAAAGCGACTTTCTGTTGGGGCACATGTTCAAGGGGGGAGCTAGGAGCGCCGACGGGGCACCCCGGAAGAGGAGGATCGGGGCCACTCTGTGCAAAACCCTTGCACAGGGCAGGTAAGTATAACATGTTTGTTATTTTAATTAAAAAAACCCGAACCTTTACAACCCCTTTGATTTTATTTCAGAATGAAAACAATTGTTATACTCACAAACGCATAACATATGTACGCATGTCATAGCAAGTGGGACCAATCGCCTTCAGGCCTGCTGCATTCTACCAATAGTGTGGGAAGAGCAGGAGGCGTCCATGCTGGTTGATGCGTTTCAAGGGTGAACCCTCTTCATCAGAGCCAAAGTATTGAATCAATCCCTCATATTTCATCCAAGCCCCCCCCCAACACCGTTGTAAAAATGTAAAAAATAAGCATACTTATATTGGTCAAAGCTGGGCCCTTTAACTATGCAAAATAGCCATGGAATTCAGCTTTAACACTCTGCATTTTTCCTGAATATGCTCTTGATAGGCTTCACTTTGAATCTGCCCTGAGGCTAGCAAAGCATGTTGGCATTTGTGATTCCACAGCAGCCTAAATTCCTACAAATAAGCCCATTAAAGAAACCCCCATCAGGCAGCATATGTTTGTTTCTGGGGTAATATGAGAAGTGGTGTTTGCCTCCAGATATCTACAAGCGCAAGGCCTGTGACACTGGGAGAATTGCGGGGTCAAGCTTGTAATAAAAGGGCTTTTTTTCCCCTGAGACAGTGTGTATACAGAGAGGAGACAGTGGCCGGGCCCATCCTGAAAATGAGGAAAAGCCTACTTCTGCTTTTGTGTAAACAGAGTTAAATTTAGGACCAAAGAAAGGACGCAATCAGCAAAGTTTGAGAATAAAGTATAACGTAACCATTCATGGAGAAGTGATGAATGTGACTACTAATGAACTGCATGCTGTATACCGACATGTCCACATTTATGTACAGGGACAGAGCTCGGGCCATACAGTACACACTGGAGCTAAAAAAAACACCTGTTTTACAGGCATTTGATGTTTTTTCTGCCTCTACATGCCCCTCCATGGTAGCCCATGTGTCCATGCACGCATACTCATTTACAGGAGTTCAGAGGCAGAAAAAAAACATCACTTGTGCGTTTAAGAGAGGAGCGTATTGGCAGAAAAAAATGCCTGACGTGCCTAAACATATGTAGATGTGTCTAAAGGCGCCTAAGCGCTAGGCGTTTTTTCATTTCAATGGCCAGAATAAAGGTAGCACCCTGGTCCTAAACAGGGCTGCTAATGAATCTAGTTGTGCTTGGTGGTAACTAGCCCGGCTAATTGGTAGGTTGATCCACTGATTCCTGTCCTAAGTCTGAGTTTTGGGTAGTCTCCCTCTTCTGTCAATAGGTGGCACTGTTGCTTTTGACATTAGAATGATGGATTAGCATAAAATCATGTATTGGGTAACTAGGTTGTCTCAGCCAATCAGCAGGAGTTTCTTTGACTGCTCTGTATGCTGGGATAGGCTATTTATTTGGGAGGAGTCAGGTGATTGGGGTTCTTCCTGCCCAAGGCCTGGGTGGGTGTGTGGTGAGAAGCTCCTGGTTGCTTGGCCTGAAGTCTACCCAGGAGGCATGCTGTTTGCTAGGTCCACTTAAGACCTATCCAGCAGTTCGGGATTCCACAAAGGAGCAGCAATCAAGGTTCAGCCCGAAGCCTGGGGCAAAACCGCATGTGTTAGAGGCTCAGCCTGAGGGGAGCCTGATCCTGTTGGAGGTAAATGAGAAGAAGTTGCCACAAAGGGATGATCACTCCTGTTACCAGAGGCAAGTTTGGAAGGGATGAAGTTCTGAAGGAGTACCAGAGCAGACGCTTCACTAGCCGGGAACAGTGAAGTAGTGGGAAAGCATTAGTGGAGACCTAACCAGGAAGGCAGCGGGTAGCTGTGAGTAAAGCTTGAAGGAGTATGGTGGGTAGCTGTAAGTAAGGCTTGAAGATAAGTACAGCAGTTAGCCATGTGTGAAGCTCGGGAATCCAGCCAGTAGTTGAGTCCAAGAAGTCTAGTGAAATAGGGCGAGCTGAGCTTAAGGATCTACAGTGGGATACTGTGAGTTATGCCCTATACACACACGATAGGATTTTCCGATGGAAAATGTGTGATGGAACCTTGTTGTCGGAAATTCCAACCGTGTGTAGGCTCCATCACACACGGAGCCTACACACGGTTGGATCTGTTTCTCAAATTTTCCGACAACAAAATCCGTTGTCGGAAATTCCGTTTGTGTGTACACAATTCCGACGCACAAAGTGCCACGCATGCTCAGAATCAAGCAGAAGAGCAGCACTGGCTATTGAACTTAATTTTTCTCGGCTCGTCATGCGTGTTGTACATCACCGCGTTCTTGACGTTCGGAATGTCCGACCAACTTTGTGTGACCGTGTGTATGCAAGACAAGTTTGAGCCAGCATCGGAAAAAATCCCATGGATTTTGTTGTCGGAAAATCCTATCGTGTGTACAGGGCATTAAGCTGGAAGATCTACAGTAGGATACTGTGCGAGAAGTTGTTGCCATAGGAGACAGCAGTTGCTACAAGCCTAGTGTGCTGTCTGACTAGTTCTATTTTTGTCTGCGGAGTTTGCCTTAATTGCTTAGCATTTGCCTAATAGGGCGTACACACGGTCGGACTTTGTTCGGACATTCCGACAACAAAATCCTAGGATTTTTTCCGACGGATGTTGGCTCAAACTTGTTTTGTCTACACACGGTCGCACAAAGTTGTCGGAAAATCCGATCCTTCTAAACGCGGTGACGTAAAACGCGTACGTCGGGACTATAAACGGGGCAGTGGCCAATAGCTTTCATCTCTTTATTTATTCTGAGCATGCGTGGCACTTTGTCCGTCGGATTTGTGTACACACGATCGGAATTTCCGACAACGGATTTTGTTGTCGCAAAATTTTATCTCCTGCTCTCCAACTTTGTGTGTCGGAAAATCCGATTGAAAATGTCCGATGGAGCCCACACACGGTCGGAATTTCCGACAACACGCTCCGATCGGACATTTTCCATCAGAAAATCCGACCGTGTGTACGGGGCATAAGGCCCCTTTCACATTGGGGCGGTTTGCAGGCGTTATTGTGCTAAAAATACCGCCTGCAAACCCGCCCCTAAACAGCCTCCGCTGTTTGTTCAGTGTGAAAGCCTGAGGGCTTTCACACTGAAGCGGTGCGCTGGCAGGACGGTAAAAAAAGTCCTGCAAGCCGCATCTTTGGAGCAGTGAAGGAGCGGTTTATTCACCGCTCCTTCACCGCTCCTGCCCATTGAAATCAATGGGACAGCACGGCTATACCGCGGTAATACCGCGGCTATAGCCGCGCTGTACGAGGGGTTTTAACCCTTTTTCGGCCGCCAGCGGGGGGTTAAAACCGCACCGCTAGCGGCCGAATACCGCGCTGTTTTACCGCCGACGCCCCCTACCGCCCCAGTGTGAAAGGGGCCTAAGGATGTCCTGTGCCCTAAACCCCCTCTCCCCACTGTTCTTGTTAAGAGAAATAAAACTCTTTGTTCATTTTTACAAAAAAAGTGACTGGCACCCACTCTTTCCACCTTGCACCACACCCACTATGCCTAGTAACCTGCACTCTGAGGAGGAATGCCAGTTTTCCCTGACTCTGGGGGTCACCATCAAGCCCTTGGAAGTTGGGGAGACCACTACATAAATATTTACACTGGCCAACGAAATAAATGAACACCCGAGCGCATGATGCGCCTAAAGACTTTTGAAAAAAAAAAAACGGCTTAGGTACGTTGTTGAAGCTGCTTTTTTCCTGCCAGGAGAAAAGCGTTTGTAAAAGCCCCAATTGCATGAAGCCCAAGGCTAGGTTCACACTGGTGCGATGCGGGAACCACAGCGATTCCTGTGCGGGTTCCCGCTCCGCATCAGAATCGCAGGCAGTTCACACTGCGCTCTGCAAACCACTGCGGTTGTCAATATAAAGTTAATGATACCCCCAGATCGGTTCACAGTTCGCAGTGCGAACTGTCAAATGGTGCATCACATGTGATGTGCACAGCAATGCAGTGCGAATCATATGCGATGTCTGTGATCGCACAAGTGTGAACCCAGCCTAAGCCTAGGTTCACATTGATTCGCATTGGCATGCAATCGCATGCCAAATCAGCAGCAAAGACAGCGTCCGAATCTGTGCGACGTCGCACCGATTCCCAAAAGTAGTTTCTGTATTACCTTTGGCGACTTCGTGTAGACATCTGTGCAGGAACTCGCACAGATATCTCTGAAATTATATCTCTGAAATCGCCCCTGAAGTCACACTGACATGCGGGAATGAAATTGTGCGAGTTCAGCTGAACTTTCGCGATTTCAATCCCGCTGTCAGTGTGAACCAGGGCTTAAAGGTCATTTCTATTTAACACCAGATGCGTCTCTTGTTATCCCTAGCTAGCCCAGAGTTACCCCCTTTCTATCCCTACTGTGCTGATCTATTTTTTTCAGAATTTTTAAAAAATATGTTTTGTTTTTGTTTTTCTTTTGCATGTAACATTTTAAATGAGACCCACAACAGTTTGTGGCCTAGCAGGGAGGGGGCAGACCCTGAGAGTTGTAAGATGAGGCTTCACTCAAGGCATCCGTTTATCCTGGGATCAAGGGTTGCTCCTCAGAACCACAGAAAGTTACCAACAGACTCATTGTGGTGATGTTCTGTTATGTGATGACATTTAGTTGGATGTGATGAGATCTTTATAAAAGCTAACTGTTATGCTTAACACCTGCAATATCATTGCACCATAGTAATAAACTGAAAAACCGTTACCAGATTCTAATGAATTAGGAGGCGAGAGTGATGCAAATACCCAGCCTACGGTGAAAACTTTGTGGCATTTTCCATTTTTACATTAGGAAAGAGATTCACAGCCTCTGTGCTGGGACTTGTAGTTCTTCAGCAGTTGAAAAACATAAGTATGTCAGATTACCTTAAATAAATAAGTTCATTTTTGCAAGGTAGCCAGTGTTAATTTTGTAGATGAAAATAACACTATTTTAGTTGACTAAAATATCACTAAAAGAATTGCAGATGACTAAAAATACGACTAAAACTAAAATGCCATTTTAAGGGAATCATGGGTCTCTCTGCAAATATGGCAGGATTGTTATCACCGTTTATTGTTGATATTGCAAGTCTCGAGAGAATTTGAGGTAGGAGGCCTAAATTAGATTGCATGCCCAAGGACTTGACAGGGCATCTATTGCTTCTGCCCAAGAATGAGGTAGATGTGAAATAAACCTCCGCAACTTGGTATTGCTTGCTGTAGCAAAAGGGTGCTACAACTTCGGTTGTAGGGACCATTTGTTGGGATCCAGGAATCCTTGGGATAGGTGATTGGTGTCTGTGTTTAAAAGGGCTGGAAGATAGACTACTCTTCTTAGGTCCTTCAGACTCCGCTCTGCCCAAATGAAGATGGGTTCCCTTAGGCCCCTTTCACACAAGGCGGACTCCATTTCTACGGAGCCCGCCCCGGTCCGCCGGCTCAGCGGGAGATCTGTCCGTTGATCTCCGCTGAGCCGGCGGATGACAGGTCCCTCTCTGCTCACTGAGTGGGGAGGGGCTTGTCAGGCGCCGCGTCCGCCTATGGAGGGATCGGATGAAAACAGACAGCATGTCCGTTTTCATCAGATCTCACCCGATCCGATCCGCCAGCGAAAGGCCTGGACGTAGAGCCATCCGTCTGCTTTTAGCGAATCGGACCGGGTCGGATGTCAGCGGACATGTCTCCGCTGACATCCGACGCTCCATAGACTAACATGGAGTGCCCGTTCAGGTCCGCCGTCAAAACTGACAGGCGGCCCTGAACGGTCCGATCGTGTGAAAGGGGCCTTAGTAAGGAACTGTTGTTGGTTCCGCCTTGGTTATGTATGATATTGCAGCTCTATTGTCTATCCAAAATTAAAACTGATTTGTCCTTGATTTGTCCTTGATCTGAGAGAGCAAATGCTGTCGATGCGAGATAAGCCACCTGGATTTCCAGGATATTTGCGATGATGTCTGCTGCATTGAACGCCCATCTCTCTTGAACCAACATCTGGTTGCAATGTGCCTCCTAGCCTATTGCATTGGCTTCTGTGGTAAATGTGGTCCAGAAGACATGCCTAAGGCCTCTTTCACGCGGACTGTCTGTTCAGGTCCACCTGTCGGTTTTTTAGGCGGACCTGAACAGACACTCCATGGAGGTCTATGGAGCGTCGGATGTCAGTGGTGACATGTCCGCTGACATCCGACCCGCTCCGATCCGAAAAAGTGTAACGGAGGAAAAACCTACTTTTCCATCCGTTTTCGGATCGGATCAGGTGACGACGGACTCTACGGTCCGTCGTCACCCGATCCCCCATAGGGGAGAGCGGCACTCTGACAGGTCCGTCGCTGCACAGTGTGCAGCGATGGACCTGTCATCTTCCTGCTCAGCGGAGCGATTCCCGCTGAGCAAGCGGATGTTCACGGGGCGGATCATCACTGATCCGCCCCATGTGAAAGAGCCCTTAATGGACATGGCTTTACAGGCATCTCCCTCTTTGTCCACTAGTGCAGACCCCTGTGCATCAAACTTGTTTGATATATGGACTGGGATAGACGGTTTGCTCCATTGCTTCAGGAATTCTAGCTAAAAGGTGCCTGAGATATCCATGTGTCCATGGAATCACCTGGATACAAAAAGACAAAAATCCCTATTAAGTTGAGTTATCTCGAGGCTGTTATGTAGGACCATTTCCTCACTCTCCTTACTTTCTGAATGATCACCCACTTTCTGAGATGGCAGGGACAATGTCCCTTTTGCGGTGTTGAATAAGGCACCTAAACTGGAGAAAAGATGACTCGTTTGATGATTTACCATCCAACAATCTTGATAGTGTAGGCAACAGCATCCACCTGTGTTCCACTAGCTGGGATGGATCTTTTGATAAAAGGAGGATATCTTCTGGTTAGTGATAAGAACTGAGACCCAGTTCTCATAAAGAAGCTTGGATAGTGATCCAAGCCCTCGTGAGGGCTCTGAGGGAAGTGCAGGGCCCGAAGGAGAGACTCTGGAATTGTAGATGGGTCTGGACAACCGAAAATCTCAGATACTTCTGTAACAGTTGTAGTATCGTGCGTGCAAGTAAGCATACCTGAATCCCCGGGTACATCTAATTCTGCAGTTCTAGGGAATCAAGTCTGACTTTCCTCCTGTGACGTGGGAAATGGCTTTCTGTAACCTTTCTGCAAAGAGTAATTTACCATAAAAAAAGGGGTATTTATACTCATTTTGTTTTGACAGCGTCAGCTGCCCATAGTTCTAACCACAATGCCCATATGGCTATCACAAGAAGTGACATTAATCTTGCGAAGTAACGAATTGTATGCATCGCCGTTTTACCAGTGAAGTCTGCTGAGAGACATAATTCGTCCAAAGCCTTGACTATATTATCCTTAGGAACATTTTGATGAATCACTGTTTCCAGGTTTTTGGTCCGGCCCACAGGGCTTTGGATACAGATACGGCAATTGCTGACTTTTTGGCATTTAACCGCCATTTGGTAAGCTCCTTTAAGTTGGGCTCTTTTCATCTGTCTAAAGGATCCTCGATTGAGGCTGAATTATCGATTGGTGAGATGAAATTCTTTGTCATACAAACCACTGCTGCGTCTACCTCCGGCGGATTGCCTGGCATTGCAGAATCTCGTTCTGACCCTGGATAAAGTTTTCCTAGGCAATTGAGAGAAAAAAAACATTATTTTTCCCTTTCCTCTTCAACAATGTCTCTGATACCATCCAGAGTAAGCCTATGTTTCCACTATTGCGACCTGAAAGTCGCACAATTTTGATGCGACTTGAAACAATGCCTGTGTATTCTTGAGGTATATGGACCTAAAATCGCATCAAAGTGGGACCAAAGTAGTGCAGGGACTACTCTGAAGTCGCTGCAAATTGAAATCGCACAGATGAACGGTACTCATTAGAAATCATGGGGTACGACTTGTCATGCGACTTTGCAGTCCCAAGTCGCATGACAAGTCGCACTAGTGGAAACAGAGCTGAAAGAATGAAACGTGCTTCTTTAGAAATGGGAAGTACATCTTTTGACTACTCAGATGTAGTGTCGGCTTTCTCCCAGCCAATAGCTGGCTTTATAGGCTGGACATAGGGCTGAACTAGGAAAAAGTTGAATTTCGAGGGCTGAGCTATTCTGAGGTATCCTCAGATGGCCCCCCCATCATCCAGATGTCTAGGAGGGATACTTGCTGTGTGGTGAAAGGATTCTCTCGAGGATGGGCCAGAAAAAGTCAACTTCTCTGGAGGAGATTGAGCTAATTGCTGCAATTGAACTGCTTTTGCTCCTTCGACTATGTAACCCCTGCCCATCTTTGAGTAGGACAGCTTACCTGTTAACCCTCTGACTCTCTGTCTGCTGCATAGACTCTAAAACAGCTTTTGCAGACCAATTGGCTGGTAATGAGATGACCCCGCATGCTCGGTATTTAGGGATTTGAGAGTTGGTGAATGTGAAGAACTATGGGGGTTATTTACGAAAGGCAAATCCACCTTGCACTACAAGTATGGTTGCCACATCATCCCTTTAAACCCAAACACATATGAATTACACAGGTTCTGTGGCTGATTAAGGTGGTATTTATACTCACTTGGTGCCTTATCTTTTTTTAATTAGCCTCAGAACCCGTGTAATTCAAAGGTGTTCGGGTTTAAAGGGATGAGGTAGCAACTCTAACTACAAGTGCAAAGTGCATTTGAAATTGCACTGAAAGTGCACTTGGAAGTGCAGTCGCTGTAAATCTGAGGGGTAGATCTGAAATGAGGGGAAGCTCTGCTGATTTTATTATCCAATCATGTGCAAGCTAAAATGCTGTCTTTTATCTTCCTTGCATGTTCCCCTCGGATATACAGCGACTGCACTTCCAAGTGCACTTTCAGTGCAATTTCAGGTGCACTTTGCACTTGTAGTTTGCACTTTGTAGTGCAAAGTGGATTTGCCTTAAGTAAATAACCCCCTATGTCTTTTCACAGATGAACCCTCGCCGCTTGCATGGTATCCTGGTCTCTTTGGGGCCTTCATAGGTTTATGTCGATTTGATGTCCGCTCGGCCTTCTTCTGGCGTACAAGGCTGAAATACATAAACGTACCAGCAGAAGTGCTCTCTTTTTTTTTTTTTTTTTACTCACCTGGACGACGGTCCCTACATTAAATGTTGGAGAGGGTTTTGTTCTGGTGGCGTACTGCTTATTTTAGGCAACAGACAAAAAAAGCAGCTAGACAAAGATAAAGGAGTTAGCGACTGGTATTTCAGCTGGAGCAAGGAAACGGTATTCCTGAGTAAAGAAAAAAAAAGAAATTACATTTACCAAAAAACAGGGTCCCCTCCAAGGACTCCCCGCATAGGCAACCTCCTTAGATGACAACAGGCTGCCATGTGGAAAGCCCCCAGTAATAAACAATGGAGAGGGGAGGTTCATCTGTAGAAGATACAACCCTCTAAAAAAATTATTTTGACAAGCAAGGGCAAAAAATGTAAAAATTTGCCCCTATTCAAGATGGCCACCGCGACCTCAGGCCAGACCAAGCATGCGCGGCCGGCGGCACTAGGACCTATGCAGCCCGCCCGACTCAGCCCAGCCCACCGAGCCAGCTCCTAACGTCCGCGCATGCGCAGAGCGGGCAGGAAGACGCTGAGGGACTCAGAAATGCCGCCCACTATAGTAACCAAGAATGAAGGTACAATATCACAAGGAGGGGAAGGTGGTGGGGGAGGAATAAAGCGAAAAAGAGAGAGAAGAACGCAAAGAAAGAAAAGCCAGAGAGAATGGATGACAGGAGGGAGAAATGGAAGGATAAGGCTAAGTGAAAAATAGATATAGCTGCTTTCTCTGCTGCAGACTTGAGCAAATGCCAGTATATAAATGCAGATATGAGCTCTTAGTTAAGAGACAACTGCTGTCCCAAAAGGCCCACAGAAGGGACTCCCTATCTTATTAGCGCATTTAGCTGCCCAAGAATAGGGACTGCACTTGGGAGAGGTTTAAACCCAGCTGGAAGCTGCCGACTGCTGAGTTAAGGGACGTTCGCCCACCATTCACTGTCTATGAGGGAAAAAAAGGAGAATGCTGGGAGTGCACTAATCCTTTTCTTTTATAATATTCACAGGTCCTGAGGGAGGAGCCAAGGCGGAGCTTGTCACAGGTATGCTGCTTTCAATCTGTGCAAATACTAGCAGAATTTTCACATATTCCTTGTGGGAAATGCCACAAAAGAAAGACTGCAACTCAAAGAATGGGAACATTATGCCACCTAGTGGACATATTGTGCTCCTAACTGTGGCAGATATGATAAACATTGTAAGGACCTGTGTTCATGGGCTTGTATTTGCTTCAAATAGATTTTGCATTCCCAGTCTTTAGGAATGCAAAACCAGCTTAACCACTTGCCCTCTGGAAGATTTACCCCTCTTCACGACCAGGCCATTTTTTTGCTATGCGACGCTGCATTACTTTAACTGACATTTATGTAAAGCCGTACCCCAAAAAATCAATATCCTTTTTTTTCACAGAAATAGAGCTTTCTTTTGGTGGTATTTGATCACCACTGGAATTTGAATTCATTTATTTTGTATACTAGTAATGCAGGTGATCAGTGACTTATAACAGGAGTACCATTATTACGGTGATCAGTGCTAATAATATGCACTGTCATTGTAATAATGACACTGAGCAGGAAGGGGTTAACATCTAGGGTGATCAAGGGGGTAAATATGTGCCTAACAAGTGTTTGTGTGTGTGTGCTGCTTTTACTGGGGATCTAGTTGTTTTCATCCCCTGCTTAGCTGTGTGGGCCATGCCAATTTTACATGTAACAGCGGCTGCAGGGAAGAAGAACCCATGCACCCTGTCTCTGGGAGTGGGTGCCTAGAAACATGTTGCATGTTACACCCTGAATACGAATATAGCAAGTTCCCAAAGGTGAACTTAGCCTTTAAACCCTAAGTTTTTTTTAGGCCAAAAACTTATTTGAAAAATCAGCGCTAATGACAATACTTACATTTATTGAGAGGTGTTCCTTGCACTGCCTGCTGCAGTTTTAGTTGAAATCTCAAGTTCTCTGCCTTATAGCTACAGTAGGGCTTCTATGAATGGAGAAGAGGGGATTTAGGGTGACTGTATGCAGCACTCTTGATTAGTGCCTGTGACAAGGCTTTTGGTTGCATTAACCGCCGTTGCAATGGAAGATCAGGGATGCAGTGGTGTCAGAGGACTTTGGACTTTAACTACTACAGCAACCAACAGCATTGGAGACACTTCTCATTTATTGTAAGCGCTGATTCTTTTAAAAACATTTTTGACTAAATGTAGGCTTTAAAGCAGGTGAAATGAGGGTCAGAAGGAGGTCAACTACAGCTCAAATGCACCTGTCAATTAATTCTGAATGTAACTGTAATTAATGTTCCTGCACTATGCAGGACCCTTTTTTCTCCACAACATGGCAGCAGCGGGGACGCTTATTCTTGGGATTGAATTTAGACTGCAGAACACTGGGAAATGTAGTTTGGGCAGAGAGCGGAGCCGAGCCATTACCACTGCGGGGAAAATAACTACTGTACCCAAGTGTACCTAGGAGCAGGAGGAGCGGACAAGAGGGGGCTATAAAGAGGAAAGCCAAGAAGCGTGAGGGAGGAGATGGTGATACCCGCCAACTGGAGAGTTGCTGCAGAGTGAGAAGTGCTGTTCATAACTTGCTGGGAAAGAAGGAGCTGTCAGGCCGATTCTATGCTGAGTGCTGCTGCGTCATGACACAGACTGCTGGACTAAGCTAGACAAAGTCTGCACTGTCATCCAGTATCCCAATCACCGCCGCCCAGGCCTGCTATAGGAGCAAGTGAGGCTCCCACTGTTATGGTCTACAGCATCTTTCCTGCTGAAGTAGCACTACAAGAATGATCTCAGAAGAGTGTAGTGTCAATATAGTGTAGTGTAAGTATAGTGTAGTGTGAATATAGTGTATCACTGTATATTGTAGTGTAGTGTGAGTATTATGTGAGTATAGTGTGTCAGTATAGTATAGTGTAGTGTAGTGTGAGTATAGTGTTGTGTGAGTATAGTGTGTCAGTATAGTGTAGTGTGAGTATAGTGTGTCAGTATAGTGTAGTGTGGGTATAGTGTAGTGTGAGTATAGTATAGTGTTATTATAGTGTAGTGTAGGTATAGTGTGTCAGTATAGTGTAGTGTAGTGTGAGTATAGTGTAATGTGTGTGTATAGTGTGTATAGTGTGAGTATAGTGTGTGTGTGTATTGTAGTGCAGCGTGAGTATAGTGTGTGAGTATAGTGTAGTGTGAGTATAGTGTGTGGGTATAGTGTGACAGTATAGTGTAGTGTGAGTATATTGTCAGTATAGTGTAGTGTGTCAGTATAGTGTAGTGTAAGTATAGTGTCAGTATAGCGTAGTGGGAGTATATTGTAGTGTGAGTATAGTGTGTCAGTATAGTGTAGTGTGAGTATGATGTAGTGTGATTATAGTGTGCCAGTATAGTATAGTGTAGTGTGAGTATAGTGTGTCAGTATAGTATAGTGTAGTGTGAGTATAGTGTAGTGTGATTATAGTGTGTCAGTATAGTATAGTGTAGTGTGAGTATAGTGTGTCAGTATAGTGTAGTGTTATATTTAAGGCAGACTTGGTCCGGCGGACCGGAGTCAGTTGGATAATTCGATCGTGTGTGGGCTCCAGCAGACTTTTTTTCCCCAAAAGTTCGACGGACCTAGAAATGAAACATGTTTCAAATCTTTATGACGGACTCGAGTCCGGTCGAAAAGTCCGCTCGTCTGTATGCTAGTCCGACAGACAAAAACCGACGCTAGCGCAGCTATTGGCTACTGGCTATGAACTTCCTTGTTTTAGTCCGGTCGTATGTCATCACGTACAAATCCGTCGGACTTTGGTTGATCGTGTGTAGGCAAGTCCGTTCATTTGGAAAGTCCGTCGGAAAGTACGTCAAAAAGTCCGCCGGACCAAGTCTGCCGTTAAGTCCGCTCGTGTTTACGCGGCATTAGTGTAGTGTGAGTATAGTGTGTCGGTATAGTGTAGTGTAGTGTGAGTATAGTGTAGTGTCAGTGTAGTGTGTTAGTGTAGTGCAGTCAGTTAACATATCATTCAGTGCTGTAGGCCCCCACTTTTTTTTTTTTCTCCCCTGCCTGCCCCCCCCCCCCCTTTTTTTTTTAAATTGTCAGCTGCAGTTTTTCTGACTGCTGGTGTCCCCCCCCCCCTTTTTTAAATTTTTATTTTATAGTTTTGACATTTCTGTCAGTGTCAGACCTCAATTTAAAGCCCACCAAACATCACTTTTCATTCAATGAAGTACATCCAATTCCCAGTTTCTATAGTTTCTATTACATTTGGTTAATAAGGTTCCCCCCATCATGTCTGTGAGGCCAACAAGTAGAAGCAGATGTTCCCATGCTACTATGAGGGGGCCAGCAGCATCTGTGTCCACAGGGAAAGGTGGACGTGGTCCATTTTCACACAGATGGGATTATGCAAATTGATATAACAAAGTAACAGCGCCACAGATACACATTAAGATCATTCTCAGGCAGGGCATGTTTAGTGATGTTGCCCGTGCTATCCAGCCACAGCATGCAGAGGAGGTGGTGGACTGGCTTACTAAACCATCCTCATCCTCCGCCACCCAAGCTGGCACTTGTGCGCAGTCCACCACAGCTGCCAGTGCGGCTTATTCTGCCTCTAGAAGGTTACGAGTATGAAGGCACAACCAACACCCAAGGACCAATTATTCTGCAACTGTTGCATCTTTCCAAAGTCTGCAAAAAGAGATACCAGACATTATCTAATAAACAAATGGTTAATCTTGGCCTGGGTGTACTATAATTTGGCTCCTTCACATAAGGCTTGCTCACTGTGGTGCAAAACTTTGGTATTTCCATCCAAAGTCTGCTAAAGAGACACCAGAATTTATCCAAAAAATCTTTAATCTTGTTCCGAGTGCACTAGATTGTGGACTCATCATACAGACTGGCTCCCCAAGTTGCTGTTTACTAAATAAAGAAAGCTTGCAGGAATAATCTATTTAAATGTCATTGTTTTTCTTGATAAATGTCAGTTTTGCTGCTGCAGGTTCTATACATGGTACAGATGTGCCACTTGACAGGCAGACTAAGGGGACCCCCCAGGCACTATATTTAAAGGAATTTTTCATTTTTATTGTTTCACTTTAAGCATCATTAAAATCACTGCTCATTTAAAAACTATCTTTTTTAAACTTTTTTTGTGGATTGGTACATGTCCTCCAGGGCAGTACCCAGACCCCCATACCCTTTATATGGCCAATAACTTAGAGTTAAGCCTTCAAAATGGGCACTTTTGATTTTATCAAGTTCGGGTCGCATAGACTTTAACAAAGTTCGCCGTTCGGGTCCGAACTTTTGCGATGTTCGAGAGTTCTGACGTGAACCAAACCGGGGGGGGTATGTTCGGCCCAACTCTACAAATAGGTAAAAATGATTTTTAAAAAATGTAAAAGAACTCCCATCACCTTGTGCACACACCCAAATAAAAACGTGAATGTAGGCCACACAAGCGCACACGTGTCTGTAAACAAAATAATTGTAAAGGCTTTTTTTTTTTTACTCACCCCCTTATGCAGTTGGTTTTGCACAGAGCAGCCTAGATCCTCCTCTTCTCGAGTCCCTCTTTGCTGCTCCTGGGCCCTCCCTCCTATCGAGTGCCCCCACAGCCAGCAGCTTCCTATGGGGGCACTCGAGCCGAGTCACAGCTCTGTGTGTCCATTCAGACAAGGAGCCCCGGCCCCGCCTCTCCCCCTCCTCTGATTGGCTGACTGACAGCCGCAGGAGCCAATGGCGCTGCTGCTGTGTCTCAGCCATTTAGGAGGAGTGTCCCGGACGGCGTAGACATTCATGGACATCTATGGAGAGAGATGGGGCTCAGGTAAATGTTAGGGGGGCTGCTACACACAAGTTTTTTTTTATCTTAATGCATAGAATGCATTAGGATAAAAAACCTGCCTTTACAACCCCTTTAAGGCTTGACATATTTTGGTCACAGCACAGTGATGATGTCACTGCTACTTTTACATAGTAATATCCGAGTTTGCAACAGTATTTGCTGCACATAAAGTAGATTTCTAACCTTTGTGGCTATTGATGAGTAGATTTAAAGGTGAAGGTGAAAGTGAAAGGTGAAGGTTTAAGGTAAAAATCCTCTATAATGCAGCACCCCCCAGGCCCCCCTTTTACTCACCTGAATCCGGTCTTTCCAGCGCAGAGAACGAGCCCACCAGCTCCAGCCGATGTCTCAAGTCCTGATTGGATAGAATGATAGCAGCGCAGCCATTGGCTCCCACTGCTGTCAATCATATCCAATGACACGGGAGCCAGGGGGGCGGGGCCGAATCCTGCTGTCTGTGTCAATAGACGCAGCAGCAGGACATAGGAGCGCACCCGCACGAGTGTCCCGAGGGAGAGCGGCTCTCCAACGTGGCACTCGAGAGGAGGAGGAGCCAGGAGCGCCGCTGAGGGACCCCAGAAGAGGAGGATCGGGGCCACTCTGTGCAAAACCAACTTCACAGAGGAGGCAAGTATAACATGTTTGTTTAAAAACTAAGGTTTAGTTATCCTTTAAGTGTTACTAAACCCAGGACCCTGCATTCACTATATCTTGTCTCCCACAGTACAAAGAAAATGGAAATGCAATTATTTTAGTAAATATAAACTGCTAAATACTCTATATCTCATCAGCAGTTTATAGCAGTTTTGTTTCTTCTATCAGTATCCAGCTGAGCACTGGAAAGTGAACCTTCAGTATTTTTTTCATCTTTCCATCTATTAAATCTTCTGCCCTTGTTGTTTTAACTTTGGATAGTAAAACATTTTTTTCTGCCAGTATACAGCCCACTTCCTGTTTCTTGTCTGGTCATTAGCCTAGGCTTATGACATCATGCACAGTTCTCTCTCTCCTGACAGTTTGCCAGGAAGGGAGGGGGGATGAGTCATAAGAGGGCCAATAAGAGCTGCAGAGCTGGAGGTGTGTCTGTGTGAATCCAGGAAGTGAACAGGCAGCAGCTCCAGCTGCCCACAATTAAAATGGATGCAGCCAGACTCAGTGGAGGGAGATTTCTGCAGCATATTTGGCAAGTACTGAGTCACAGTATATATAAAATAATATGTAAAGTGGTTGGAGGGAAGCTTCAGAATGGCAAAGATGTTTTTATTACAAATTATGTGAGTAGACTGCAGTTCCTCTTTAACCACTTGCTGACCGCTGCACGCTGATATACGTCGGCAAAATGGCAGCGGTGGGCAAATGGGCGTGCCTGTACGTTCCCTTTAATTGGTGGGGCTAGCGGGCGCATGCCGCCAGAGCCGTGCCCGTGGGACTCGATGTCCGCCCGTCTCCCGGTGATCGTGTCACAGAGCCGCAGAACGGGGAAGTGCCTATGTAAACAAGGCATTTCCCCGTTCTGCCTTGTGTCATGACAGAGATCTACTGCTCCCTGTCATCGGGAGCAATGATTGTTGTCATATGAGTTGTAGCCCCTCCCCCCCCCGCAGTTAGAATCACTCCCTAGGACACACTTAACCCCTTCATTGCCCCCTAGTGTTTAAACCCTTCCCTGCCAGTGTCATTTATACAGTAATCAGTGCATTTTTTTAGCATTTTCTAGCAAACACTGCGAATTTGAACATATTTAAAAAACGAAAACATTGAAGAAGTAGAAGTGCGGGTAGGCATCTGCAGGGGCGGATCCAGAGGGGGGGGCAACAGGGCAATTGCCCCCCCCCGAAATAATAGCACTGATATGTCATTGATTGTCCCTGAGTCTCTCTCTCACATGAGCCGATCAGCGGCGCCAAGAGAGAGACTCGCGTCTATGTGGTTACGGGCGGCGACGGTCACTCACTCTGACAAGAAAGAATACCAGGAGGAGGTGGATGGAGCCTCTTCCCTCACTCACGTGACGTCACTCGTTGCTAACGCCTGGCGTCTAGCAACAAGTGACGTCAGTCACAGTGAGTGAGTCAGGTCGGAGGTTGGAGGACTCGAGTCTCTCAGAGCCGACCGACGTAAGGTGACAGTGAGTGTTGGCATGACCAGGGACAGCTAGGAGAGGGCAAACGTGGGCATGTGTGCTGGGCTTTGATTTTTCTATAGAGCTGTCAGTAGCTGGCTCACTGTTTATGGGACGATCTCAGCTCCTGGACACCAACAGATCACCCATCTCCATCCTCTGACTTGTCATCTGTCTGCGATCAAAGGGTTTTTTTTTTTTGCATTGCTGTTGTTGCATAAACTGCCATGGGCTGTAATAGGGCTGGATCCATGTGATGCTTCCTGCACATTTACTCTATTCTAGGCTGCATTGGTAATCTGTAATGTGTGTGACAGGAGATGCTCATGCTGGAGGCTGGAGCAATAGGGCAGTTGCAGTTGAGACTCACTGTGTTAACTTCCACTTCCGTTCCTCCACCCCTGTTACGTACAGTAACTAACTGAGTGCACTAACATGTCCACTGTCCAGCCAGGCTGCCAGCCCGTCCACAGTCAGTGGCGGCAGGGCTCTCTCTGCCCCTGACTGTGTTGGCCCCACCCACCGGCACCCTCCTCCCTCCATGTTGTCCACACTAAAGTACAGGCCACCACCACCCATGAGTTATTGTTGGCTCCACCCACCTCCTCCATCTTCTCCACCTGGCACCTTGGGCAGTCTGCAGTGCAGAGCGCAGTGAAATACACAAAGACGACTTATTGAGAAGATTACTGGATCCATCCGATCCATCTCCATTGATTCTCCAGTGACAATCCGCATCTGGTGACAGGCAACGTGGCAAGTGACAATTTGCAACGTGTGGCAGGTGATGTGTCAAGTGACAATCCGCATCTGGTGACAGGCGACGTGGCAAGTGACAATCCTCATGATAGGTGACGTGGCAAGTGACAATCTGCATCTGGTGGCAGGCGATGGTGGCAAGTTACACACTCAGGGCTCCCACTGATTCTGCATTATGGTGAGTTGAACTATTTCAATTTTATATAGCAATGTGATAATAGAAATAATGCGCTTCAATCATCCTGACACCATAACAACCATGGTGGTGGGATGATTTAAGCCAACACCAGCTATTTCCCCAATACATTGCCCCCAAAAAACGTCTTTTCTGGCAGTGCCCCTCCCGAGACAAGACTCTGGATCCGCCCCTGGGCGTTTGTTGTTTCTGCCGCGGTTGGTCAGCTATAAACTTCTGTATAACGTGTGCAAAAATAATTTCAGAAGAAGAATATTTAGGTTGATTTTAGTTGACTGGCTTTATCTGAGTTCATTCCAGGAATGGACAGTGGTGCTTCAAGCTGCAGCTTCCACCTTCCTCCTTCGTGTACCGCCACGTTCCCTTACCTTCCCTCACCCACCACCCTGCGCTGTGTATAGTGTACAGAGCGGAGCGGACGGGTTTACACGGCGCATGCGCGGAAGTCGTAGTGTGGGCACAGGAGTCTGGCGAGGCTTTGGCTTCAGGACGTCGTACGTGCGCCGGAAGTGTGGCGGCCCATGCTGTGTGTGTGCGCATTGACCTTCCTGCTTTGATGTGAGGAGAGGGAGCAGAGCTCGGGATGATGCTGAGGGGGGTCCTGCTCAGCTGTAGCAGGGGGTCCGGGGTCAGGGTGAGTGAATGTGGGGGGGGGGGGGTGTACAGTGATCTGCATGTTATATTATTGTGTATATTGTATGCAGGGTGATGTCTAGAGATGAATACAATGTATGGAGCTTCTCCTATGTGCTGTCCTCTGCTCTGATAAAGCTGCACTCTGGACAGTCATTCTGTGACAATGTAAAGGCGATTTCTTACCATGAGGGCTCCTATAGACTTGTGATTGGGGGGCATATAAACATGGTTGAGGCGCTCACCCCCCTCCGGTAAAGTGATATTCAATTCAGACTTGCTGACAGGTCGGGTTTTTATGACCGGAGAGACCCTTTTGGTCTCTGTCATAAATGCCCCCCCCCCCCCCCCGCCTGTCAGCTGACATGTACATTGAGTCACGCATGCGCAGCTCCGACCACATTTATGGCACCCGCTCTGTACTGCGATCACGTGACTCCTGTGTGCACGCTCAGCAGTGATGTCATGGCGATCCGGGCCGTTTAGGCAGCCAGAGAGAGCGAACGTGGAAGGAAGGAGATGGAAACGCTCAGGACTAAGGATGAGCTCCGGCGTGTTCGCACAGCGCACCTGCAGAGCCCGCCAGGAAATCAGCACTGCGCCGCGCTAATCACAGGCAGTGAGACATTTCCCGATCTGTGCACCCGCGGATCGGGAAACGCCTCACTGCCCGTGATTAGCGCGGCGGAGTGTCCGCTTCCTGGCGGGCGCGCAGAGTTGTGAACACGCCTGAGCCCATCCTTACCCGGGACCGTCTGGAGCAGTCACAGCACTGGAGGGCTCTGTTTGACAGGTAAGTAATGTGTGGTGCATGCTCACAAATTTAACCACCTCAGCACCGCAAGGTTTTACCCCCCCCCCTTCGTGACTAGGCCATTTTTTGCGATACGTCACTGTGTTACTTCAAACTGACAATTGCGCAGTTGTGCGACGCTGTACCCAAATAAAATGTATGTCCTTTTTTTTTTTTTTTTTTCCACACAAATAGACATTTCTTTTGGTGGTATTTGATCACCTCTGCAGTTGCAATATTTTTTACTTTCTGCTATAAAACATATCCAATAAAAAAATGTAAAAAATCGAATTTCTTCATCAGTTTAGGCCAACATGTATTTTGCTACATAATTTTTGGTTAATAAAAAAATCCTAATCAGCGTATATTGATTGGTTTACGCAAAAATTATCATTCCGACAAACTAGGGCAGAGATATACAATTAGCGGACCTCCAGCTGTTGCAAAACTACAAGTCCCATCATGCCTCTGCCTTTGGGTGTCATGCTTGTGGCTGTCAGAGTCTTGCTATGCCTCATGGGACTTGTAGTTCTGCAACAGCTGGCAGTCCGCTAATTGCATATCACTGAACTAGGGGATAGATTTATGGACCTTTTTTATTATTTTTACTAGTAATGGCGGCGATCTGCGATTTTTAGCAGGACTGTGACATTGCGGTGGACAAATCAGACACTAAGTGACAATTTAGGGACCAGTGACACCAATAGTGCTAAAAAAAAAAAAAAAGTGATAGTGCTAAAAAAATAAAAGTGATCAGTGCTAAAAAAAATGCACTGTCGCTGTATAAATGACGCTGGCAGGTAAGGGGTTAACATCAGGGGGGATCAAAGGGTTAAATGTGTTCCCTGGGAGTGCTTTCTAACACTGTGAGGGTTGGCTTAACTGAAGAAAGACAGAGATTTGTGTTCCTGCTTAGCAGAAACACAAGATCTCTGTCTTACTAGCGGAACGGCAATCTGCTTTGTTTACATAGGTAGACCATCGCTCTGCCTCTCTCCAAAGGATCGCCGGGTTTCCAGTCGACACGGGGTCCGCCGGACCCGCTGATTGGCTCCCGCTGTGTCCAATCACAGCGGGAGCGGTGCTCGCGCACCCCCATAGCCAAAGACAGCAATCACATACAGGTTCATGATTTTGCACTTAAGAGCCGCCCTGCCACAGTACTTGTACATGGGGCATTCCTTAAAGCGGAGTTCCACCCAAAAATGGAACTTCCGCTTTAAGTGAAGGTGACCCCCTGACATGCCACATTTGGCATGTCATTTTTTGGGGGGGGAGCGGATACCCTCTTTTTAGAAGGATCCAGCTCCCACTTCCTCCCGGCTCACTGCGGCACCGGAAGGGAGATATCCTTTCCCCCCTCCCTCTCGGCAATCATCTGGGACACGTCACAGGTCCCAGATGATTGCCCGGCCAGTAATGGCGCGGTTCGCGCATGGGCAGTGGGTGCCTGTCTGTGAAGCCACAGCCGGGCGCCCACAGTGACAATGCCGGCGCCGCAGAGAGGAGCGAGACTTCGTTCCCCCGCATCGCTGGACCCTGGGACAGGTAAGTGTCCGATTATTAAAAGTCAGCAGCTGCAGTATTTATAACTGACTTTTATTTTATTTTTTTTAAGCGGAACTCTGCTTTAAGTGGTTAAATAAGAACGTGTATTCCAGTTTGTTTTTGATGCGTTTTACAACGTTCCAGTACAGCCCAGTGTGGGAAAAATGCAGCATGGTTTTTTTTTTTTTTTTTTTTTTTTTTTTCTGGAACAACAACGCACACGCACTGCAAGCACTGGTGTGAACGATGCCATTGAAAACCATATAGCCTACTTTCCATGCATTTGTGATGCAGAAAAAAAATACGTACTGGATTGCATGTGGTGTGAACTGGCCCTAAGGGATGTTTATTATTATTATTCAGGGTTTATATAGCACTAAGCTTTAACTCCTGTCAATTTTTCTTTGCTATCTGTCTGAAATTGGAGAGATTTCCCTTCACTTCCTGTTCCATAGCTACAACAGGAAGTGAGAAGAAATCCCTAAAGAGTGAGAGAATCCCTGGTTGTCACCTCAAACTAATGTTCCTCATTAAAAGATGTCCCCTTTATTCCTATTCTGGTGACAACTAGGGATGAGCTCAGACATGTTTGGATCCTAGTCTGAACCTACCTGAGTGAGCCAGGAAGCTGTCATGGTTTATGATGAGGGGTCGATGGGGTGGGCTCCCAATCCCAGGGATCACATGACCAGGAAGCTCGTGTAACACCTCCAATGTTATAAAATTTTGAAGCAAAACTCTGACATGTCAGCAGATGTAAATCTGTATTGCCAAATATGGAAGAGCTCTTCTTCATATCAGGATAACGAAGGTTTTTGTCCCGTGTTCACAGTCTTTGCTTTTCTCACAGCTGCTGTCTTCCTTTTCAACTGAGCCTCTACTTCCACCCAACCTCATCCTGCCTCCGGGACTAAAAGATGGACCCACCAAAAGTAAGTAAGACAGATATTGCAATGTTTTACTTTTAAAGGAAGCCTGTCATGTGGGAAACGTGGAGTCTGCCATTGCTGGCCTCTCCTTCTCAATATGCTAGTTGCCCGGCTGTCATGCTGATGCATTTCTTAGTTACACAGACAACAGCTTTTGACTCTTCTCCAGCTATCCTGGTCTGCATACTGATCCTATGTCAGAAACTTCAGAAGGACTGAAGGTTGATTGGGGGCAGAATGACAAGTCTGTGTAACAACCAGGCAAATAGCATTTTCACAAGTATCTCAGAAATAGTAGCCTCTGTATTTCCCTTTTGGCATGTTTATTTTACAGCTAGTTCAACAGGTAAAATGCAGTCTTGCCTAAAAGAGCGGTATTTAAAGTGATACTAAAGTCTTTTTTTTTTTTTTTTTTTTGTGCAAAACTAACAACCATGTTATACTTCTCTGTCCTGTGCAGTTATTTTGCACAGAGCCGCCCCGATCTTCCTCTTCTTGGGTCCCCCGCTAGCACTCCTAGCCCCTCCCCTCCTGCTGAGTGCTCCCAGAGCAAGCAGCTTGCTCTGGGGGCAGCCGAGCTGTGTCCATTCGGACACGGAGCCGTAGATCGGCCCCGCCCCCTCTGTCTCCTCATTGGCTCACGGACTTTGACAGCAGTGGGAGCCAATGGCAACCGCTGCTTTGTCTCAGTCAATCAGGAGGGAGTGTTTCCCCGGATAGCCGAGTCTCTTCTGCAACATCGCTGGATGGAGATGGGGCTCAGGTAAATATTCGGGGGGGTTGCTGCATACAGAAGTTTTTTTTTTTTTATCCTAATGCATAGAATGTATTGAGATAAAACAGCTTCTGCCTTTAGAACCACTTAAAAGTGATTCTAAAAGAAAGAATAAAAAAAAAACAATAACAAACAAGTTATACTTGCCTGCTCTGTGTAATGGTTTTGCACAGAGAAGCCATGATCCTCCTATTTTTGGGTTCCCTGCTGGCGGTTCTGGCTCCTCCCCCTGCTGAGTGTCTCTTGCTAGGGGGTCACTCAAGCAGGCTCTCTCACTAGCCACGCTATGTGTGTCCATTTACACACAGAGCGTGGCTCTGCCCCTCCCCTCGCTCTCTCCTTATTGGCTCACTGACTGTCATTGAAAGCAGTAGGAGCCAATGGGGAGAGAGACCTAGGAGAGCTGCTCCTCTCAAGCACATCGCTGGATAGAGGGGGGGGGGGGGGTGAGCTGGGGAGCTAAACCCAGAAGTTTTTATAGCTTAATGCATAGAATAAACCAAACAAAAAAAAAACCCTTGCACCTTTAAAACCACTTTAAAGTAGAGCTCCAGCATTTTTTTTGGTGTTCACTTCCCTGGGATGTCCTGACCCCCCCCCCCCCCAAATCGTTTATTTTGTCTGCACAGGAGCTCTATGTAGCACCTGTTGACATCCGTGGAAAACTTTTGCACGGCTCTGGCTTTGTTTCCACTTTCAGCAATTTCCCGACCGCTGTTTTGTATACACCCTCCTGTAGTTCTTCATACTAAATGGAAGATGTAATTACTTACCTGAGTGGCAGGTAATGCCCACATTCAGTGACTGATCTCTCTTACCCAGTGCATGGGTGTACTGCACCCAAACATTTCACAACCTCCCGCAGCATGAGTTACTGGATCTTCTGGGATATGTAGTCCGTACCCGGGGGTGTGTTTCACCTACATAAGGATGTTGAGTTCTGCTGCTCCCACCCTCCCTGAGAGAACTACGAGGGGAAGGAGGAGAACCAAGCTGTCACATGACCACAGAATGGAATAAATGTTTCCAGGGGTGTGAGTCAGTGACTTGCTGACCAGATTTCTGCTTTAATATTTATTCATCTTACTGGTCGAAGTTGGATAAAAATCCTAAGGTAAACTAATGTATAGAGTCCACCACAAGAAAGTTGTTGCTCAGAAGTGGGATACAACGGCCTTGGCAGGCATGTAGAACATCAGGGATAATGTGTCCTCCACCCAAGGTGAGGGGTTTGCACTCTTACCGGAAGTAGTGGACTCGAATGTCAGCGAGTCAATCATGCCAGGATAGCCCGATCAGCAGACTTCCAGAGACGATCCAAGGAATCCAGCGAACTCCAGGACTGGATCCAGGAAATCGTGCAGGTAAATGTAAGGCTGAAATTTGGATGTTAAGCAGCCAGGTGGAAAGCCAAAAACTCTCATCCGAGGGAATATAGAAAGAAAAAAAAGTGCCTCCATATGGTGTAGGTCAAAAAGGTGGGTTTTATTGAAAAAACCAACATTGATCCATAGAAATTAAACTGTGATCACAGAATAAAAGCAATTTGGGGAGCTGAAAGCCAAGCCCCAAAAACATCAGGACATTCTCGTGAGGGTAAATGAACATTTGGCCAGTATCAAGAAGGGGCGAACTAATCATAGCGTCCCCCGTCATTATTTAAAATATCACAATAAAGATCCGACAGGAACACAGTTTCAAATCATTGATAAGTTTGTTCCGCATTGGAGGGGAGAGTTCCGCCTCCGTGGTGTCTCTCTCCTTGAGACATACTGGATACACGAGCTCAAGTCTTATTCACCGTTCGGTATGAACGTCGAATGGGACATAAATTCTTTCATTAATGAAGCCTAAATCTATATGCTTTATTTTCATTTATTTCCAACCTATACTACTTTCTATTATGTGTTCAGTTCACTAGTGTATATTAAGTGGTATTTTATAATACTGTTCATGACATTATACGTTTCATATTATGATCTGGGAGTTTTGTTTTACTTTTGCTTCTCAAATGAGGTATGTTATTTTTTGCCTTTGGGCCTCGAGGCACATTTGGTCACCAACTCTATGGTGTGGATGTGCTCCTGTCCGCAAAGAGACTTGGTTATATTGGCGTGGACTGCGAGACCGACGCCATGCGGCCCATTGGCGGCTTAATGAGGCGTCTGCCCCGTGGTGTTATCACTTCCGGGTTGACTCCTCACGCCGGGTCACGTTTCCATGGCACTGTAGTTGCGGTCATGTGACTTAGTGCCCGCAAAGTTTTGACTGGCTGCTGTTAGTCACATGACCGGCGTCACCCGTTTCGCGGGCTTTTCAAGTGAGGTGTTGGCCGTGTCATTTCTGGCTGATGCTTTAGGCGCGATCACGCCCCCATGACGTCATCTTTGGTGTATCGGGCTCTGGTCTGCTCTGTTTGTTGGTTCCCGGACTGAGGTTTGGAGCTCATGCCGTCATGTGGACCGGCTTTACTCCATTCACTGGTCTTAAGGTTTTGGGCGTGGTACTCTTGCCGGCCTCCCCTCTTCCGGGTTGATGCCGCATACCATGTTTTTACTGATTTGGCTCCTTAAACGTATGTGTACTTATAAATTTGTGCAATGTGGGGGAGCCGATATATGCCCCAGTTGAAGTCCATTGGGACGAAACGCGTTAAAAAAAATAAAAAGGGCTTGGCTTTCAACTCCAACACATTGCTTTTATTCTGTGATCACAGTTTTATTTTCATGGATATGTTGTTTTTTTCAATAAAACCCACCTTTTTGACCTACACCATATGGAGGCACTTTTTTTCTTTCTATATCCCTTGGGATGAGAGTTTTTGGCTTTTCAGCCTTGCGTTTACCTGCACGATTTCCTGAATCCAGTCCTGGAGTTCGCTGATTCCTTGGATCGTCTCTGGAAGTATTGCTGATCGAGTTATCCTTGCATGATTGACTTGTTGTCGCTGACATTCGAGTCCACTACTTCCGGTAAGAGTGCATACCCTTCACCTTGGGTGGAGGACACATTATCCCTGAATGTTCTACATGCCTGCCAAGGCCGTTGTACCACACTTCTGAGCAACAACTTTCTTGTATATATACATCAGTTTACCTTAGGATTTTTTCCAACTTTGGGACTTCCCACTTGTGTTTTCTACCCCTTATATACGTGTATTTATACATATTACATTGCTTCTCACCATATGTTTTCACTATTTGTATGCAATATTTGGTACATTGTTATTGTTTATTGCTTTTCACTCTTTAGCGCTGCATTTTTTACCAATCCCTCTTATTGAATTCTTGTCACATTCCTATGTAGCAGCTGTCCTTTCCTTGTTCCATACTGTGTTAGCGCAGTAATATCCCTTTTTTCACATCTTACTGCTCGCAATGCCAAATTCTTCTAGGTTGGTCAGGGGGAGATGTTCTGTAGTCTACCAATGGATAACTCAGGATGGGCAGACAACACTGCTTTGGTTTTTTAGCACAGCAGGGGAGCTGTGTTGTCAGCTGTTATCAAACAGGAAGTTGGGAGTACACTGGATTTCTGGCTGATGATATTTTTAAAGTGACAAAACACAGAATAATTAACATATATTGCAGAGGCGTGCCAAATAGGGTTTTGTTCTCTATTTTGCTCAGACGTAGGGGAAGGACTTGTATGAAATAAATTAGTGCATTCCTCCAGTTTAAAGTGATTGTAAATGATCACCTTGTAAAACAACCCATTCAATTTGAAATAGAAATGAAAGGCAAAATATTAGTAAAAAAAAACATTATAAATAACCTTTTTTCCCCTTTTTTATAAGTGATCACATTTGCTCTGTGCTCAGCTGCATAAGAGCTGGTGGTGGGGGAAGAAGCAGCAGCACACTGAGCTTCCCAGTGAATGGCTGTGTAGCAGGGGCGGGTCAGGACAAGTTTGATCATTGGAGGAGAGCAGGCTGAGTTTCCAGCTTATCTAGAGAACTGATCACGGTGTGCTCCCCTGCTTAGTGTGGTCAGTTTTTAATAGGAAAGCAGAGGGACTGGCAGAAACACCAGGGATTTCACACAAAGGAAGCAATACAAAGAGAACAATACTTTCTCATACGATTACATGGTACAGCAGGCGTATATCAGGAATATGAAATTTTACGATAACAAATGCTTTAACAAACTTTCCTTCATAATCTCACAGTTCACCGGCCTCCTGTGGATTTGTCTCAGCCCGTCGTGAGAACGTGCAAGATCCCAGTGCCCTCCCACCTGTCACCCAAACCAGTCTGGTTGGAGTCTATAACTAACCAAGATCAGGAACCGCAAGGCCTGGTGCACCTCCACCCCGATGTGTTTGACATCCCTCCGAGGTCAGTTGTCTGTTTGCAATATTTTCGGTTAAATTGTTCACTTCTAAAAAATCAGTGCATCCCGTCTTAGTGAGTCACTTGTATCTGCTTTGTTTTCTTCAGAATTGACATCCTTCACCAAGTCGTAATCTGGCAGAAAAACTACAAAAGGATTGTAAGCATTCCAGTTTGATTTATTTAATTCAAGGTTTTAGGCTAAATCTGTTTTAACCGCTTGCCGACTGTGCACTGTAGTTTTACTGCTATGGTGCAGGCTGCCTGCGTAGAAACGCTGACACCCACTCTGTAAAACCAAAAGTATTGGGACGCATGCCTTTACACAAACACATGAACTTTCATGGCATCCCAGTCTTAGTCCGTAGGGTTCACTATTCAGTTGGCCCACCCTTTGCAGCTATAACAGCTTTAACTCTTGTGGGAAGACTGTCCACAAGGTTTAGGAGTGTGTCTATGGGAATGTTTAACAATTCTTCCAGAAGCGCATTCGTGAGGTCAGGCACTGATGTTGGATGAGAAGGCCTGGCTCGCAGTCTCCTCTCTAATTCTTCCCAAAGATGTTCTGTCAGGTTGAGGTCGGGACTCTGTGCAGGCCAGTCAAGTTCCTCCACCCCAAACTCGCTCATCCATGTATTTATGGACCTTGCTTTGTGCACTGGTCCAAATCATTTGATGGAGGGGGGATTATGGTGTGGGGATGTTTTTCAGGGGTTGGGCTTGGCCCCTTAGTTCCAGTGAAGGGAAATCTTAAGGCATCAGCATACCAAGACATTTTGGACAATTTTATGCTCCCAACTTTGTGGAAACAGTTTGGGGATGGCCCCTTCCTGTTCAAACAGAACTGCACACCAGTGCACAAATCAAGGTCCATAAAGACATGGATGAGCGAGTTTGGGGTGAAGGAACTTGACTGGCCTGCACAGAGTCCTCACCTCAACCCGATAGAACATCTTTGGGATGAATTAGAGCAGAGACTGCAAGCCAGGCCTTCTCATCCAACATCAGTGCCTGACCATTCCTATAGACACACTCCTAAACCTTGTTGTCAGCCTACCCTGCAAAGGGTGGGCCAACTCAATATTAAACCCTACGGACTAAGACGCCATTAAAGTTCACGCGCATAAAGGCAGGCGTCCCAATACTTTTGGTAATATTGTGTGTGTGTATAATTTTATATATATATATATATATATATATATATATATATATATATATATATATATATATATATATATATATATATATATATATATATATATATATATATATATATATATATATACACACACATACATACACACACACACACACACACACACACACAGTCATGCTCAAAAGTTGCATACCTGGCAGGAATTTTCCACTGATCATGCCAAAAAAACTGTCTTTTATTTAAGGATAGCAATCACAGGAAGCCATTTATTATCACATAGTTTTTTGGATCCTTTTTAAATCATGATAACAGAAATCACCCAAATGGCAATCAAAGGTTAATTTCCCACATTTGTGGCTTTTTTCATCACAGTTAGTGTCTGTGTATAAATAGTCAATGAGTTTGTTAGCTCTCACGTGGAGGCACTAAGCAGGCTAGACACTGAGCCACGAGGAGGTACAAAAGAACAGTCAAAAGACCTGCGTAACAAGGTAATGAAACTTTACAAAGATGGAAAAGGATATAAAAAGATATCCAAAGCCTTTAATATCCAAGTCAGTGCTGTTCAATCACTTAATAAGAAGTGGAAAATTTGGGGATCTCTTGATACCAAGCCAAGGTCAGGTAGATCAAGAAAGATTTCAGCCACAACTGCCACAGGAACTGTTTGGGATACAAAGCAAAACCCAAAGGTAACCTCAGGAGACCTCCCAGTTAAGACATAAACACTTGCTAGGTACACAGTTAACCCTTTGATTACCCCAGATGTTAACTCCTTCCTGCCCAGTGTCATTAGTACAGTGACAGTGCATTTTATCAGCACTGATCACTGTATCAGTGTCCCTGATCTATAAGTTGGGGAGAGCAGCTGCCTCAGATTGGCAATTTCTTTACCCATTTGGGCTATCGTTGATGCGCCTGGATATTTGTTTGTTCTCGGGTATATTTAAAGCTTAACGTTTTAGACGCAGAAGAAAAAAAAAAAACTTCTAGTTTGCGTTTCTGATTGGAGCTTTCTGGCAGAAAAAAAACGTAACACTCTCCTAAACACGTTTAAACTCTGTATAACAAATGCTCTATATGAGCTTTTTTTTTTCTGCCAAGGGAACTGGCATTTTTTTTAAGCCCAGTGTGCATGGAGCCTTAGGCTCCTTCCACACACAGGCGGGCACTGCCAGGAGTCTGCCTGATTAGTGGGGAATCCGTCTGCTGAGCAAGCGCAGGGCTGGTCTGTGTCCACTTCACATAGGCAGAATGGACAGGGACACAGCCTGCTCTCTCTCTATGGGTATTCAGATGTAAACGGACCGCCTGTCCATTGGCACCCAACTGCCATCTGACCGACCGTTGAGGATCGGATGTCAGCAGGTGTAAACGGACACCGTCTGTTTACATCCACTGCTCCATAGAGGATAGTGGAGGGTCCAATCAGGTCCTCCTGAAAAACTGACAGGTGGGCGTGATTGGTCCAGCCGTATGAAAGGGGCCTTATTTGCTATGGAAGCTGAAACACTACACAGACAGAGCATCAATGAGCGATTGTTTGTTCTGAATTTTTTTTTGGTGTTGAATCTAGAGAACACCGCTATGTAGCTCTTTTCTAGGATATTGTTTTCCCTGTCACTGTAAGTTTACTATAACATGCTTGACCTGCCTCTTTTTTTAAAACTTTTCTCCAGCATAAATTCAGAACCTCTGTCAGTGTTTTATTGCAGTCTTTTTCCAAAATTAGGAAATTTCTCATTTCTTTTTATGTATTTGACCGAACGGCTAAAGAGGGAAAATCTCCCCACTTCCGGTCTATTTGATAGATGTATTACTCAACATATTGCTCTCCATGCATGCTTAGGCTTTTCCATCCATGCTGCCAGCAGCTGTATGAAAACATAAACCGTAACTGCCTCTGACTGGATGCATTCGCTGTTTGGCTGACAATTTCCACCTGGCCAATTTTTTTTTTAACCACTTCCATACCGTGCCTAATCTGGCACTCCTCTCCTACAAATAAAAAAACATCATTTTTTTTGCTAGAAAATTACTCAGAACCCCCAAACATATATATATATATATATATATATATATATTTTTTTTTTTTTTTTTTGGGGGGGGTTCTGAGTAATTTTCTAGCAAAAAATGATGCAGGAATCATTCAGATATTCCCACTGAAAGTCAAAGACGTCATATGATGTCTTTAGGCGGGAAGTGGTTAAGTTTGTTAAAGTGAGTGGTGCCAACAAGGCCACCTATGGCTTTATTTGTGCAATTTTGTGCAAGAGAGCCGACCTGCCGCAGTAGAATGACGGCTGCTGGTCGGCTAGTGGTTAAATAGGCTGTTAAGAAAAGTGAAAGTTTCCAGTTTAGGAGGGCTGAAGTCAGACCTCAGATTTGTTATAGTACAATAGTATAATAGTCATAGTGCCTGTACTGTATAAAACCCAGTAATACACCGTCTCCCCCTGCTCTGCACATGTTCAGTTTATTCTGTATTTTTAGGCACTGTGGCGAATTTGTAGACGCCAATCTACTGACAGCCTAAAGATTTACTGCTTCTCAGTGGCTCTGGGCTTCAGCAGAATGGCAGCCTCCAGCAAGAAGAAACAGGAACAATGCTGAAATTGTTTACAGCACACACTCATTTTTGTAGCATCATTATTAAAGTGGAGTTCCACACAAAAATGGAACTTCCGCTTTTCGGAACCTTCCCCCCCTCCGGTGTCACATTTGGCACCTTTCAGGGGGGTGCAGATACCTGTCTAAGACAGGTATTTGCACCCACTTCCGGCATAGACTCCCATGGGAGTCTATGCCTCTTCCTGTCCCTCCGCGCTGTCTCCTGGGAAACACACAGCTCCCAGGAGAGAGCGGGGACCAGTTACGATGCGCAGCGCGACTCGCGCATGCGCAGTAGGGAACCAGGAAGTGAAGCCGCAACGCTTCACTTCCAGATTCCCTCACCTAGGATGGGGGCGGCAGCTGCCGAGAACCGAGCAGGTTCTCGGCGTCGCCTGCCAACATCGCTGGACCCTGGGACAGGTAAGTGGCCATTTATTAAAAGTCAGCAGCTGCAGTATTTGTAGCTGCTGGCTTTTAATATTTATTTTTTTGGCGGTTTAGGTGGACTCCCTCTTTAATGTGGAATATATGTTTCTTGCTAAAGAACATTATTTTTATCAAGATATTACGGGTAAAGCTCCGCATTAAGAACAGATACACATATTGTCACAGTTGACACTGAAAACCGCTAGAGAGTAAGTGTGAGCTGGCGGGCCACATCAACACTTTTATATTGGGTCCCATGATTCATAGTAATGCTCTTTTATAAAGAAGGATTAGAGTTTTACTGTTATCTGTGTTCCTGCAAGTGTGATTTATTTATTTTCCCCCCTCACCTCCTATCTATGTAATGTTTGTCAGAAAGATCAAAGTGAGAAGAGAAATAATATATAGGGGTCAGGATATTTAAAATCTAACAGAAGTTCTAAATCTTCCCTTCTCTGTCCAAAACTGAAACAAAAAGTTTGGGCTGAAATTGAGTTTTAACTGCCAAATAGTTTTACACATTTTAATCGTTTTTAAAGGATTTCTTGGCTTCCCCCAACTATTGCTGAACCTTTCCATTTTTCATACATTTAACCACAACTTGGTGTGGTTTCCTCCCTGCAGTCTTATCAATTAATTTTCCTCTCACTGACAGCTGCTTGGATTACACTTTTCCCCTCCCTTAACAAGCTCTGTAGTTGTTATATGAAGTATTTTCTTCTTTCAGAGTTATGCCAAGACAAAGACGAGAGCGGAGGTGAGAGGAGGAGGGAAGAAGCCCTGGGCGCAGAAGGGAAGTGGACGAGCTCGGCAGGGAAGCATCCGGTCACCCCTGTGGAGAGGAGGTCTGTGTTTTGTGTCAAATGTGATTTTACTAAAGTAATGTAGCTCTTTATCCATACCAAATAATTACAGGAACTCTAGGCTGTCTGACTCTTAATTAGAATAACATTGTAGGTTTGCGAGGAAATTCTCACTTTTAACTTACTGATGTCTTGTTTTTTTTTCTTCATTTATAAATAACAAACATGTTCTACTTACCTGCTCTGTGTAGTGGTTTTGCACAGAGCAGCCCAGGTCCTCCTTTTCTCGGGCCCCTCCTCCGTGCTCCTTGCTCCTCCCTCCTGCCCCCACAGCAAGCAGCTTGCTATGGGGGCACCCGAGCTGCTTCTCTGTGCCCATTCCGACACAGAGCTGCGCCTCTGCCCCCTCTCTCTCCTCATTGGCTCACTGCCTTTGATTGACAGCAGCGGGAGCCAATGACGTCCCAGTGCTGTCTCAGGCAATGAAGAGGGACAGTCGAGAGTCTCGTGCAACATTGCTGGATCGAGATGGGGCTCAGGTAAGTAATTAGGGGGTGCTGGGGAGGCTGCTACACACGTTTTTTTTTACGTAATGCATAGAATGCATTAAAATAAAAAAATAAAAAACCTTCTGCCTTTAGAACCACTTTAATCTGAAAAATGTTTTCCACATTATCACAGAGAACTTTATTCAAATGGGATCTATGGTGCTAAGTGATTATTAAGGCCAGTCGTACACTGTTAGATTTCTCACATTCAACCACGTGGATGGAAGAATCTGCACTGCTGACTATTCTGCTCAGATGTGGGTGGTCTGTGGCTGTCTGAATGCCTGAACAGTGCCTTAGTACATGCCCTCAGCTTTTTCTGCTGCCTTGTTGTGAGAGACCGCTATGTTACGGGAGAGCTGAGCGTGCGGCATTACAATAAACAACCATATTCATGGTAGTCTTATACCACTTCATGGTATAAGACACTTGTGTTCAGATACATGTTAAAAGTGACTGTCACTGCACCTTACACATCATACACTGCAGAATACAATGCGCCTCATCAAGTCATTGTAGAGCAACTATGTTTTAAAGCAATATAGTGAGACAGCAAATTTGTATAGACTGCAAAGAAACCCTGAAGCTTTGCACCAACTTCCCTAGGGTGCTTTCTCCTAGCTTACAAGCACCATCTTCTCCAGTCCACCACTTCTGCCTTGTAAAAAAATGTAAACTTCTGGGTATGGGGCAAATCTTCACACCCCTACCTGCATCTCACAGGCATTGTGAGGTGCTTTAGTGATCCTAATGCCAGGTCTGTCTGCCTGCTCGCTGTCTTCTCCTGTATGTAAGCTGAGCTTCAATGAGGACCATTGAAGGAAAGGTACGTTTAGACTGTTTACCTGCTAGTTGCCACTTCAGCTAGGAAGATTGGAGACATACAAAGAACCTCACTTAACGGTTTTACAGGATAGGTTATCCTTATGCCGTGTACACACGACCGGACTTTTCGACCGGACCGGTCCGACGGAACAAATCCGTCAGACAATCCGACCGTGTGTGGGCTTCATCGGACCTTCAGCTGACTTTTTCGAAAATCAGACGGACTTTAGATTTGGAACATGTTTCAAATTTCTCCAACGGACTCGAGTCCGGTTGAAAAATCAGTTCGTCTGTATGCTAGTCCAACGGACAAAATAGGACGCAAGGACAGCTATTGGCTACTGGCTATGAACTTCCTTATTCTAGTCCGTCCCTTTGTGCGTCTTCACGTTCAAACCAACAGACTTTTGAACGTACTTTAGTCCGTTCGTGTGTGCGCAAGTCCGGTCGTCGGAAAGACCGTCGGACCTTTGATGCTGAAAAGTCCGCCCGTGTGTACGCGGCTTTAGGCACCCTATGTACCTTCCCAAAGTATTCTCTGCTTCCTTAGGTTTCAGAAAATTCTTCTTTCCACTTTCGGCAGTTCCCCGATGAATAAAAAGAGAAACTTATTTTTTAGCTTTCTTGATGTCAAAAGATGTTTTTTGACATATCTGAAGGTTACAAAGGACTTTAGAAGGCTTAGCCACCTTCTGGTCTCGTAAAGCGGTCCCAACAAAAGGGCTCAGGGCCTCCATTGGCAGATGAATTAGAGATGACTATTGTTTCAGCATATATCAGTGGAGGACAAGAACCACTTGCTAGTATTAGAGCTCATTCTACAAGGTTAATGACTACAACATGGTAGCAGGTGCTTCATAAAAAGAAATCTCTAGTGTAGTGATGGTGAACCTTGGCATTCCAGATGTTTTGGAACTACATTTCCCATGATGTTCTGCAGACCAAAACATCTGGGGTGCCATGGTTCACTTCTCTAGTGCTACGTTTTAGTCCCCAAGCTATGTGTGGAGCTGCCAGGACTTGTCCTTTTAGAAGTAAGGTTTAGCAGACTGTGTCCCCCCTAAAGGTATGATAACTTGTATAGCCTTTCAAGTAGCTGTCCTGAAAGAGGATTTGGTAAAACTACTGTTAGTATTACAGATATCTGTTACCAAGAATCTTCTAGGACACCCAAAGGTTGTGGCGACAGTTCTGTGGTTACTTTTTGTTAATTAAATTTCCCCTTGTGCATGATTTCTAAAGATTCTTTCCTTTATACAACTGAGGACAAGGGGACAGGAGGGGCTTTTACTTGCCTTCTGTGTTTCCTGTTGAAGGCAGGGTCATTCCTCTCAAATTGCTGTTCTGGAAGATTCTTGGAAATACAGTTACAGTTATGACTAACCATTAGGGTTCCACCGATACCACTTTTTTAAGACCAGGTACAAGTACTGATACTTTTTTTTTTTCAAATACTCATTAATACCGATTACCAATAATTTTTTTTTAATGTCATGTGAAAGTGGCACTAATACGCAGCACTGATGTCGCATGGACTGTGTCAGTAGTTTTTTTATTTTTATTTTTTTTTACAATTTAACTTTTAAATATTTATTACAATTCTTTCTTTTTATTATTATTATTATTATTATTATTATTATCAGCCCTGTTTGGGGGTGGGAGCTTTGGTGAGATATCAGGGGTCTAAACAGACCTCTGATATCTCTCCTTTGAGAAAGGAAAAGGGACTGAGGACACAGATTCCCTAGTTCCTTTCTCTACAGCCTCAGCTGTACTAAAGATGAATGGACAGGAGACAGAGGCTCCTGTTCAATCATAAACTGAAGCATCGTAAACACAGTTTACTATGCTCAGTTATGAATAGACAGAGTCAGTGATCACTTGCTCTGCTCATTCAGAAAAGGAAGGAGCCGGTAAATGACATATTTACCGGCTCCTTCCTCCACTCCTCCATCCTGACAGATCTGGGACAGGGAGGACACGGAGGGTTACCTGGAGGGGGACACGGAGGGTTACCTGCAGGGGGACACGGAGGGAGACACAGGACAGTCAGGGGGTGATTGGTGCGGCGATGGGGGAGTTAGTCACCGATCTCCCTGTTTTGCTTTCAAAGCAACAGAAAGCTGCGGGAGGGAAAGGAGAAGCGGCTGTCAGCTGCTTTATTAAATAGGGATATCAGTGCTTGTAACTCCCCCACTGCTGCACCGATCATCTCTGAGGCTGCCCAGGTATCGGGTTGGGCATCGGAGCATTTGCACGAGTACAAGTACTTGTGCAAATGCTCGGTTTCAGCAACGATACTAGTATCAGTTTCGGGCAACCCTACTAACTATGGTTTTTCTTTGAGACACAGCTCTGCCAGTCCTCTTTAGAAGATGCTGGTTGTGTGGCTATTACCTGACCAGCATGTTCAATACGTTTTGAGTCTCATCCGAGGGTTCCACGTGTATTCTCCCACCAGATTTGAAGCTGCATTACTATTTTTTTTTTTTTTTTTTTTTAGCACAAATCTTGTTTGATTACTACCTTTTGTCATTTCCCCCCAGTTAAATTGTGTCCCATTATCTGTATTGTGTACAGGTGGTGTAGCCCATGGTCCCCGTGGCCCCACAAGCTATTATTACATGATACCAATGAAGCTTCGAGTCCTGGGATTGAAGATGGCTTTGACTGTAAAACTTGCTCAGGTATAGTACAGTTAAAATGCACAACCCTACCAAGGTGGTGTTTTATTTCCTGATATCTAATTTGGAAAGTTCTTCATTTCTAACACTGATGCCTATGTGTACTTTAAAGTGTATTTCAGGGCACAAAATAAAATAAAAACACACGGCGTACGTTTTTGCAATGCAGGCACACTTCCTCTTTTTTTATTCTGTTAAATATGTTCGAACGTTCCTTTTAGAGTAAAGAAGGATGGAGGCTAGATAGGTGGAGTAAGATAACGCCTCAAAGATTTTATAGTGGTGGGTTTATTTTTGAGGCCTTTGAATTTGTTTGCGCAACACACAAATACCTGGTGATGGTGCCAGAAAACTATAGAGCTGCTAGCTTGCTGATGTCTGACAATGCTGCTTCTGAATTTCCAAGCAGTGTTGTCTTCCCTGCCTGCCGGTCTACAAACCTCTGCCTATCCCCCACTCTTCTCTTTCCTGCTCCACAAGCATGCATTAAAGGAAGAGTTCCCCTCTGGGAATATGTTACATGTTTCACGTTACACCTGATTTTAGGCCGGGATTACGCTATTGCCAATTGGATGCAGGTTCCCCGGCATCCAAATCGCATGACAGGAGATTGTGGCAAGCTCTCTATGGAGCTGGTTCACACATCTCCGGAGGTGTCCTGTGTGTCTTTTGGTCCGTTTCAGGTCTGAATTCACCGGACCTGAACCGGTGAATGAGATGCACCGGACCCCCTGCTGTGAGCCGCTCTGTGCTTCAGTGTGAACTCAGCCTCAGGATGGAACATGTAACATGTTCCCAGTGCTGCAGCTACCACCCAGTGTACCCCCTCCCTGTGGCAGCAGTACGGGGAGAAGTACTAGCTGTCTGTTTTTGAAAGCAGTGCTGCTTTCAAAAACGGACAGCTAGTACGGGGAACTTCTGCCCGTAGTGCTGCCACAAGGAGGGGGCTCCGCCCAAAAGGGTCTGCATCATTCATACACAGAGCTCTGTGTATGAATGAACTACAAGTCATGACAGCCTTAGAGCCCTTGCACACTGGGGCGGTTTGCAGGCGCTATTGCGCTAATAATAGCGCCTGCAAACCGACCCGAAAGTGCCGCTCCTTGCATCCCAGTGTGAAAGCCCCGAGGGCTTGCACACTGGAGCGATGCGCTGGCAGGACGGTAAACAAAGTCCTGCCAGCAGCATCTTCGGAGGGGTGAAGGAGCGGTGTGTATACCGCTCCTTTACCGCTCCTGCCCATTGAAATCAATGGGACGGCGCAGCTATACCGCCGGCAATGCGCCTCTGCAGAGGCGCTTTGCGGTGGTATTTAACCCCTTCTCGGCCGCTAGCGGGGGGTAAAACCGCCCCGCTAGCGGCCGCATACCGGCGGTAAAACGCCGCTAATAATAGCAGCGTTTTACCGCCGACGCCGCCCCCGCCCCAGTGTGCAAGGGCTCTTAGTGGCTGTAGTGTGGAGCACTGTTTGAGTCATTGAGTCTTCCTGTCAGCAAATTTTGGCTTACCCCTATTGGATGTACAGGTAAACAGATACAGTGTGCAGGAGACCTGCATGGCATCAGCGATCTCGTGATTGCTGGTGCAATGCTTTAGAGGCTTTTAATACAAAAAATAATAAAGGCACATTTATTTTACCTGCAAAAAATATGTGCATTTATTATTTTTTATACAAAGGTGAACTTATCCTTTAATTTCTCTTCTAGGCAAAAATTCTGCTGCTTTTTTTTTTCCTGCCGTATACATCTGTATTTTAGAGAAAGACAAAACATAAAAAGTGAAGATCATGCCTGGATACAATGCATCCGGAAAGTATTCACAGGGCTTCACTTTTTCCACATTTTGTTATGTTACAGCCTTATTCCAAACTGGATGAAATTCATTATTTTCCTCAAAATTCTACAAACAATTCCCCATAATGACAACGTGAAAGAAGTTTGTTTGAAATCTTTCCAAATTTATTATAAATTAAAAAAACAAAACAAATTACATGTACATAAGTATTCACAGCTTTTGCCATGACACTCAAAATTGAGCTCAGGTGCATCCTGTTTCCACTGATCATCCTTGAGATGTTTCTACAACTTGATTGGAGTCCACCTGTGGTAAATTCAATTGATTGGACATGATTTGGAAAGGCACACGCCTGTCGTCTATATAAGGTCTCACTGTTAACAGTGCATGTCAGAGCACAAACCAAGCCATGAAGACCTCCGAGACAAGATTGTATCTCAGCACAGATCTGGGGAAGGGTACAGAAACATTTCTGCAGCATTGAAGGCCCCAATGAGCACAGTGGCCTCCATCATCTGTAAATGGAGGAAGTTTGGAACCTCCAGGACTCTTCCTAGAGCAGGTTGCCCGGTCAAACTGAGCGATCGAGGGAGAAGGGCCTTAGTCAGGGAGGTGACCAAGAACCTGATGGTCACTGACAGAGCTCCAGTGTTTCTCTGTGGAGAGAGGAGAATCTTCTAGAAGGACAGCCATCTCTGCAGCACTCCACCAATCAGGCCTGTATGGTAGAGTGGCCAGACGGAAGCCACTCTTCCAGTAAAAGGCACATGACAGCCCACCTGGAGTTTGCTAAAAGGCACCTAAAGGACTCTCAGACCATGAAAAACAAAATTCTCTGGTCTGATGAAACAAAGATTGAACTCTTTGGCCTGTATAGCAAGTGACATGTCTGGAGGAAACCAGGCTCCGCTCATCACCTGGCCAATACCCTCCCTACAGTGAAGCATGGTGGCGGCAGCACCGTGCTGTGGGGATGTTTTTCAGTGGCTGGAACTGGGAGACTAGTCAGGATTGAGGGAAAGATGAATGCAGCAATGTACAGGGACATCCTTGATGAAAATCTGCTGCAGAGCGCTCTGGACCTCAGACTGGGGCGAAGGTTCATCTTTCAGCAGGACAACGACCCTAAGCACACAGCCAACATAACAAAGGAGTGGCTGCGGGACAACTCTGTGAATATCCTTGAGTGGCCCAGCCAGAGCCCAGACTTGAACCCGATTGAACATCTCTGGAGAGATCTGAAAATGACTGTGCACCGACACTGCCGATCCAACCTGATGGAGCTTGAGACATCCTGCAAGGAAGAATGGGAGAAACTGCCCAAAAATAGGTGTGCCAAGCTTGTAGCATCATACTCAGAAAGACTTGAGGATGTAATTGGTGCCAAAGGTGTTTCAACAAATTATTGAGCAAAGAATGTGAATACTTATGTACATTTTTTTTTCCTTATTATTATTAATTTTTTTTATATAAATAAATAAATTTGCAAACTTCTTTCACATTGTCATTATGGGGTATTGTTTGTAGAATTTTGGAACAAGCCATTAACATGACAAAATGTGGAAAAAGTGAAGTGCTGTGAATACTTTCCGGATGCACTGTAGAATTCTGTTATTTGTAGAATTTTATAGATAGTTAAAAAGAATTTAACATGATGCAGGGTCTGAGGTGTTTCGGACACTTCCAGAAGTCCCAATCACCTGTGTCCCATGTAATGCTCAATATTTCCTCCCGCCAGCCTCTTTGCCACTTCTGCATCCTGCAGTGACGTGGAGGTCATCAGGAGGAACAAGCGAGCGAAATGGGGGAACCAGGAGATTGATATTCCTGGAAGTGTCCATTTCCCTGGAGACTTTAAAGGAAGGTTCCTCTTGATTAAAGTGGTGTTTAGCAATGGGAGAGGTAAGTATTTACATTCTTCTTCTGCAACGACAGCAGGTTGCCCTTGAAAAGTATTTTCAATCTCTAAGCACCCCAAGCTTAGTTCATGGCAATGCGTGTCGCAGTGCGCTCTCAGAATCGTGCTCCTTCCTGACAGACAGACAAATGCTCTGTCCTTTAGGGGAGATGTACACACGGGCCGAAAGTGGGCAAGTTCCTGCCGAACTGACCATTTTTGGTCAGTTTGGCAGGTCGCACTCTGATGTCATTAAGGACAATACATGAAGAGTAGCTCTGCATTGTACATGAGGATAGCAAGGGCTCGTCCCAATACCACCTAGAGCAGTGATGGCGAACCTTGGCACCCCAGATGTTAAGGAACTACATTTCCCATGATGCTCCACTACACTGCAGAGTGCATGAGCATCATGGGAAATGTAGTTGCAAAATCTGGGGTGCCAAGGTTCACCATCACTGACCTAGAGTGTTCGATAGAAGAGGAGAATGTTGGAGCCTGTCGGAGTGAGGGATAATGATTATTGCTCCTTATTCCTCCTTCCCTAGAGTTAACAAATATGTACCGTATATACTTGAGTATAAGCCGACCCAAATATAAGCCGAGGCACCTAATTTTACCACAAAAAACTGGGAAAACTTATTGACTCGAGTATAAGCCTAGGGTGAGAAATGCGCAGCTACTGTGAGTGGAAAAGAGGGTCATCAATGCCCATTTGCAGCCTCACTGTGCCCATTTGCAGCAATAGGTCCCCCGAACTTCAAACTCTGTAGTTAAGGGTTCCTAGATGCCCCCTAGCTGCAGCCAAAATTTGGGGTCTCTGGACCCAAAGGGTCCCGAAATGACATTGCTGCAGATAGACACAGTTGACCGACTTTAGGGCCTCGTATCTCGGGGCCACTTGGTGCTAGGAACCCCAAATTTGGTCTGCAAACCCAGTGGAACTAGCACTACAACATATCCAAAGTCCCAAAAGTCGGCCCCAAAGTCGGTTTGGAAAATGTCATTCTTTGCACCAGAAAAGTGCTTGACTCTAGTATAAGCCGAGGGGGGCACTTTCAGCACAAAAAAATGTGCTGAAAATCTCAGCTTATACTCGAGTATATACGGTAACACCTGTAGTGTGGTGGAATACCCACTGCAAGGGGGATTTTTCTGTAATTCTCAGAGTTCAGCTTTAAGGGATAAAGCATAACTCCAGCCATTATGCAGTGTGTAGGGTTAACTGCGTATAACTTTTGAACTGTATATGTAGGTCCACATCAATCTAAGAAAATGTCTGCATTATGAGCAAATATGTCAATGTTGTGCTTCAGCTGCAGATCTAATCTGAACTATGTACTACACAAGGGGGTTGATTTACTAAAACTGGTGAGGTGCGAAATCTGGTGCAGCTGTGCATGGTAGCCAATCAGCTTCTAACATCAGCGTGTTCAATGAAGCTTTGACAATAAAACCTGGAAGCTGATTGGTTTCTATGCAGAGATGCACCAGATTTTGCACTCTCCTGTTTTAGTAAATCAACCCCATGGTCTTTAGAATTGTGGTAGTTTTTTTTTAGCAGCATATTCATTTTTACGTGTTCCTGTCTCTCTGTACAGAATAACCTCCACATTATTGATTCCACTGACATTTCCAGCCCAGACCCTCAGTACCTCGTTGATCTCTTCAACCAGCGACATTGGGGAGAATCAGTACTTATTGTTGATGTGTAAGTATCTGACCAATATTTTGCTGGTAATATTTTAGTATGCATATGTGACCACTAGAGGGAACTGATGTGTATCTTCTGGTTATTCATTTTCAAAGTAATCCTGTACCCAGACAATGCGCAGTTAAAGTGGTTGTAAACCCTCAGTTTTTTCACTTTAATGCATTAAGGTGAAAAACCTTCTGTAGTGCTGTGGCCCCCCCCCCCCGTTTTACTTGCCTGAATGCGATCATCCTCCGGCTGGGAACGAGCACACTAGCTCTAGCTGGTGTCTTATGTCCTGATTGGATAGATTGATAGCAGTGCAGCCATTGGCTCTCGCTGCTGTCAATCAAATCCAATGACCTGGGGGCGGGGCCAAGTCCTGCATTCTGTGTGAGTGGACACAGACGCAGGACTCTGGAGTGCGCCCGCACTGGTGTCCACCTTAGGAGAGTCTTCTTCAACATGGACACTCCATGTGGGGAGGAGCCACCTGCGCCGCTGAGGGACCCCAGAAGAGGAAGACCGGGCCACTCTGTGCAAAAGGAACTGCACAGTGGAGGTAAGTATGACGTGTTGTGTTTTTTTTTTTTTTTTTAAATAACAGAGGGTTTACATATTTTGAACAAGTGGTAAAAATACTTTAACCGCTTGCCGCCTGCCCACCGTACATTTACTGTTGACAGACGGCACAGCCAGGCTAGGCGAGGCACAGTGGTGCGCTCCTATGACCACTGTACGTGGCGCTTGGTGAGTGGCCAGAGTATGGTGATCACTATGATTGGTCATAGCGATCACAGGATTAAAATGTAAACAAAACAGTCATGAATGGCTTCCATTCATTACTGTTTTTCAACTATTGTGATGCTGTAATTAGAGGTGCACCAAATAAACATTTTGGTGCCGAAACCGAAAATAAAGGATGCACTTGGCCGAAAACCAAAAATTACAGTAATTACATACAATTTATAAATAATTTGTATTATATTCAACTTTTTAATTAATATCAGTTTAAATGAATATAAATTTATCGTTGGCCATTATTGGCATCTTTAGCTCAAGAAAAGTGTATCCCTTTAAATTCTATGTATGCCTTCACACTGGTCCATTGGACTTCCATTGTGGTGTTAAAAATCATGCTATCTGCAATTTTTGGTCAGTTAAAAAAAAATAAATGCACCTCCCAGTTCAAATGCATTGAAAAAGCAGCAAGAATGCATCATTAACACACCCGTGTTACGTTTTTGATGCGGTTTTTAAATCTCATGACCTATGAAAAACACAAATCGCGGTAAAATCAGCTCAAATTCATCATAAAATCACATGCGTTTTCGCTGCCATTATCGTCACCTTTTTCTCGAATCAGCCAAATTCCGATAACACCATTTTTGGCTGAAATGTTTCGGGTGGCTAAAATTTCGGTGCATCTCTAGCTGTGATTGGTCCACAGCTATCACATGGTACCTGGGCCAATCACAACACCCTGTATCATATGATTAGCTGTAGCTAATCACAGCATGTCAACAGTAAGCAAGCTGTCATGAATGGAAATTCATTCATGACAGTTAACTATTGATGATCATCACTGGTATAAGCAATAATCCCTGATCACCCCCCTCAGAGTAGTAGAGTGTCACTATTGAGTTTTATCAATAGACTTGAGCTCATATAAAGAGCAGCATAATCACTATATTACAGAGATAAACAGGGATCGCAGCATGAACTGAGCAAATATAACTGGACTTCTATATTTTCTTTAATTTCTATTCATTGTTTTCACTCTGAATATTCTATTTAACAGCAATGAAGATATGTCTGAAAACATTCTCAGTGCAACTGCAGATTTGACGAAGATCACCCTTATCCCAGCTATTGGTAAGTGTAAGGAGTTTGTATTGATGTATAATGAACCATTTCGGCTCCACTCCGGGGACAACCTGACCCTCTTGCTTCAATACCATAAGATAAGAAATGACTTGACCTTGGGTTTTTAGATCTGCATAAATAATCTGTCTGAGATACTTAGAAACTATTGAAGCCAGAGAATCAGCATTATAACCAAGTAGCTTGCCTTTTTAGAAGGAGGTCTGCAATGGCGGGCTCCGTCTGTCTTTCGAGAAAGGCTTCCTTCCATGTATGATTTTTACCTAATGATAAGGCTTACATATAGGTACTGTAAATATCTTCTAAAATGTACACCGTTTAGGAGATATTTACTGTAGATGCAGCCAGTGACCTCACCAACACACGCTCTGAAGGAACTGCATACCTGTGTAATTCCTTCAGAGTCCTGTGCCGTCAACGACGGCTCCCGCGCGCACGTGGGAGTGATGTCATCGCAGCTCAGGCCACTCACACAGTCTGAGTCCATGAACCTGGAAGGAAGAATGGGTAAAGAAATAAGAGCGCCACTGGAGGGCTTCGTTCTAAGGTGATTTTCATATAATGTGCTAGTATGTGATGCATACTAGCACATTATGTCATTGCCTTGCAGGTGTAGAAAAAAAGCCAGTGCTTTAAGATTTATGTGGCTTTAACTAGCCTTTAAATGTCTTGCCAACCTTTGTCTCCAGGAATTGATACAGTTATGATCTTCTCTCCTCCTCCAGGTATAAATGTGTACAGTATGCTAAAATACGACACTGTCCTGTTAACGGTCAGGACTGTGGATTTCTTAGAAGAGAAACTGCTATTTCAAGATATGCGCTACTCCAGTCTGTACAGTTTCAAGTACCCTTACAGTGACTTCCCCTAACTTCTGTGTGATATTTCGTTTTTGTATATAACACTTCTTTTCTGGAATAAAAAACAAAACAAAAAATGTTTCTTGGATTTTTTTTTTTTAATTGTACATCTTGCTTAGGCCTTGTACATAGGGGCTTCAGTGTTTGACAGACCAATGAGTACAGAAAGTTTCTGCAAAGTATTTCCAATGTTTCTTGCTGGCTTTTGACAGCTTTGTTCAAGCCTGTAAATCAAACGGCAGTTCCAGTATAGGGATGTTAAACCCAGTGGGAATACTGACTGTCACTTTGAAGAGGCTGCCAGCACTTTAGGCTGAATTCACAGCAAGGACACACAGAAAACAATTGTGTTCTGTGTGTCCCATCCAGATTGCAGACACACTGCATTTTTATCACATTGCACTGTACAAAATTGCATGGCACTGTACAGCAGTGCATTGTGCTGCAAATTGAATGAGGTGTACACTTCAAAGAGTTTGTACAAAAAAAAGGGGGGGGGGGAGCGAGTTGTGAATCAAGCACCACACTGCCCCCTACTGCAGTTTGGTATTGACGGTGCCGTGGAGGTAAAGCGCTCCTGCAGCTGTCTGTCCCTGTGTAAACTGTCCCTTTTTGTACAGAATAAAAAGTATATATTAATAAATACTTTTGTTATCCCTTTTTTATAATCACATTCCCTCTGTTCTCAGCTGCATAAGAGCTGGTGGAAGTGGAAGCAGCAGCACACTGAGCTTCCCAGTGAATGGCTGTGCAGGGGGGGGGGATTGTCAAGGACAAGTCTGATCATTGGAGGCAAGCACACTGAGTTCCCAGCACAGCTACAGAACTGACCATGCTGTGCTCTCAATCCTAGTGTAGTCAGTTTTTTTTTTTAATAGGAAAGCAGAGGGACTGACAAACACCAGGGATTTTTCACACAAACTGAGGAATACAAAGAGAACAGGAGACTTCTTCATACCAGTACACGGTACCGTGGGCACGTATCAGGAATATGAAATGTTGGGGTAACAAACGCTTTAAAGCACAACTCTGGACAACTAAAAAAAAAAATGTATCCATTGCAGCGGGGCTGCACCAGCACTGCAAGAGTTAATTGCTCATTTTTGTCTTGTGGAACAATAAAAGGAGATGTACTTACTCGATCTCGATCTTACTCGATCTTCCACTGCTGGACCGGTTTCCACAGTGCCTACTCCCTCACACTCCACTTGGTCTAGAGTCCTGATGTCATCAAGACCAGTGCAAGGTCCACCGCCATATTGTGGGCAATCGCTGCCTGTCAAGGAGTGGTGGATCAGAAATGTAAATGTTGCAGCAATGCAAGTGATAATTTAACATTTTCCCAGAGTTTGGCTCAACATTCAACCAGCGCTACGCTTCATGAAGCCTACTATCAGAATGTTTAAAATGACAGTCAGGGAAAGTGACAGTGTCTTTGTAAATGGGCTTCCCAGCCCACTAATACCAGCGCTACCCCACAGCTCCTACCTCCTTTGCATCTGGTGACATTACCCAGTGTTTCCATCCATATGTGAGAGCAGCTCACTTTTCCCTGAATGCCAAGGTTACATAGTCTGGCTGAAAGAAAAAGACCATCTAGTTCATCCAATAGTGACAGTGTCTCTTTAATTAGAAATTGTGCAATATTTGGTGGCAAATGCAAAATGTTATTGATCCTTAAATAAAATCCAGTCTTTGTGGATAAATTTATATATTTATTTTAGCAAAGAAAAAAAAAGTGTAGTATATAAATCAAGATTGACAAGGCTTTATAAATTGATTGTAAGTTTGTGAATTTAACATAAGAAGATAATCATTAGGGAAGATTAAGTATTTAAAGCCTAACCCCACCTTTACTGTACAATTAAATAGTTTGGGCCAAACTGGTCCAAACAAACTACTATTTATTTCACTAACGGATGTGAACCATATGTATTATCGGCTACATACATTAAACAGCGCGGTATGGGGACTTCCTGTCCCACTCCTGGAACAAAATTGAGTTGGGCTGAGCACTGCTTAAACACTCATTGGGAAGCATAGTGTTGGCTTCCGCTGATTGGCTGATGTGGTGAGGCTGGCGGCTGACGTCAAGTTCTCTGCCTTAGCCAATCAGAGGAAGCCTTATATTTATTCATAAAATACAGTTCTATGTAGTCATGAATGGCTAATCAGTGCCATTTGTTCTGAAAGCAGGATTGGAAGTTCCCTTCCCACTGCCAGAACACAGTGCTATATACTGTATGTCAAACACAGTCAAATCAGAAACCACGCTAAAGTCTGTAATAAGTGAATGACAGCACCGACTGACCACGGAAGACGTCATATGTGACGAAACGTGTCGGGTGGAGCTACATGCTGACATCATCGCATCCTCCCTGATCCCGGAAGTGCGGATGTTTTACTTGTTTGCCGGAAAACGACCAGTTTTAAACCAAGGCTGTTATTTTACTTGCGGAATGTAAGTGCATTTTTATACTATTTTAATAAAGTAGTTCATATGATCTCACACTATTGGAGTTTATTCTCCTTTATACCAATCCTCACGGCTGTTGTCACAGTTGTCCTGGAGATTAGCGGGAGTTTAGAAATTATAGGAAGACCCCCCCACCATTAGTGGAAACCTGGAACTGCAGGAGGACCCCTCCATTCATACCACCCCATAGAGGGTTACTACTGAGCTCGTTTGACTTCTCTAGTGATAGAAGGTCCACATCATCTGGTAAGTGCCCCTATTAACAAGGTGGTGGGTGCCACAGAGGGATTCCTCACTCAAATGTCTGGTGGCGGAACACTTTATGAACTGTCATTTAAAGCGTTTGTCAACCTCCCCAAAAAATAATCCTGTTCCTTTAAAGCATTTTATACAGCACAGTGCTTGTGCTGTATGATTTGGCCCCCTGTAATACCTGGCTGATCCTGTCAGTTTCTGCCCTCTCCTTTGTAAACTGACCACGATAATCATGGCTGCTGACCCCTGACACCGTGCCTCTGTCAGCCGCAGCTCTCTTGTCCTCCTATGTGCTCCTGTGTCGTCCTCCTCTCTCCCCTTCCTGCCCGCCTGCCCCTGTGTCAGTGACAGCCCCCTTCGTTTCTGCTGTGCTCATAACTTTTTAAAATGCATATAATCCTGCTGTTTCCCTAATGACAGGCGCTCCTGTCTGTGTTTAATTAAAAAAAAAGCCTTTGTGCAGTTTTTGCATTTATTGTATTTCAAAGTGGTTCCCCGCGGTCACGTGACCGGCCGGCTCTCTCTCCCCTCCTCACGTCCCAGGTGACGTCAGCAGGGGAATCTCGTCCCCGCCCTCTGCATCTGTCAGCCGGGCAGAGAAGAGACACAGCAGGTCACGTGATCGTGGAGAACCGCTGTGAAATCAGATAAGGGAGGCATTTTTTTTTTTTAAAGACAGGAGCGCCTGTCATGGAAGCAGCAGGATTATGTACATTTGTAGGGGTGGGTTAACAAACCCTTTAAGGTACCCTCCTGTGTCTATTTTCATGTGGACTTATATTATTTTTCATTATATATTTTTTTTTCCCACTATTTTTCTAAATCACTTTTTTTTTATATCACTACATCATGTTGATGTGATTGTCCATAATTTGCCATGATCCGTATCTTTTGTTCATTTATTGATCGCATTTATTAGTGCGACTATTTGAATATTTTGTATACTGTATGTAGCTGAGGCTATATACAGTTCATAAAGCACATCCAGCAAATGCATCTGTTAGTACAGTAAGTAGTTCATTCAGTAGTTCAACTATTTAAAGGTACGGTAACCGTGAAGTTAGGCTTCAAAACAGCTAGTTCATCTTAGAGATTTGGCCATCATTTTTAATGATAGCTGCTTTACAGGAAGTAAAGGAAATATCTCCAACAGGACATAGAATGGAACAGGTTGCGACAGTTCCCTGCTCCGTCCAAAAACAATAAAAAGAAAGAACAATTGACTAGACATTACTTTAATCATAGAGAAGTTACACAAATAAAAGATGTTTACTTTTGTGATTAAATTTTAAAAATGGGACGCTGTTCCTCATTTCCTGCCTTAAAGGATAAGTTCACCTTTGTTCATCTTTTCACCAGCCCCCCTATGTAACTATCATGTACCTTTTTTTTTTTTGTAAAAAAATATCAAAGCTTTCCATTAAATCTACAGCCACGTACTTCACTTGTCAGCATCAATGTATCCATTAGTAATGCCTTACTTCCTGGACAGACTAGCGGTCATGACACAGGAAGGAGTTGACCAGCTGACTCCATTAGCGCACACCATGCATCATCTACCCACCTACTCCCAGCTGCACCCTTTTTTAAAGAAATGCAATCAATCCGTGATCACCCTTCTCACAAAATACACAATATAAAATCAGATTGCATAGTGTATGACCATCTTTATACAAGTACATAGGAGGGAGTGGACAGAAACACTCAGCTGTCAAACACCGTTCACATCTCTGCATAGCAGGAACTCGCATTCCCACATGCGTTTTTTTTTTTTTTTTTTTGCAAGGGGGGGGAGGCGTTTTGAAGCATTTTCACTCATTACACACCTGAATGGGCTGCTTTACATGCAACAATTGCCCCAAAGAAGCTTCAGAACAAATTTTTAGAGCTTGGTTCTATTTATTACCGTGAAGTCCTTTTGCAAGTCGCCGTGGAAGTCTTGTGCAGGTCGCCTCGGTGAGGCGACCTGCAAGTCGTGCCGCCCCTGTGTGAACCGGGGCTTAGGTTTACTACTGTTTACAGTGCTGCTCCGATCATTGAAACCAAGCTGTATCTAGGTCAGTGGTTCTCAACCTGGGGGTCGAATGACGATTTGCCAGGGGTCACTAAATCCTAGGCTGTTCCGGAAGCCCGAACCGCTCTTCCAGTCTTTTCGTAGCCACCCAGCAGGGCTGTTCCTGGAGCCTGTGGCCTGCTACTCAGCCTCTTCGCAACCGCCCATTCAGTTAACGGCATGGCTGGGGGGCAGAGACTAGAGGTCAGCTGACTGGTGAGGAATGTGAAGTGGGGGGAGGCTGGAGGAGACCCTATCTCCTGATTTTGGCTTCGGAGTCACTGCTGCGAGACATCACAAAGCCGTAGACACAGTGAGTAACACTGTGATTAGAGTTGCCATTAAAAGTCCCCACTACAGTTCTCAGATCAGCAGATAACCTTGATCAAGAGTACCTAAGTTGGCTGATCCCACCCCCCACCAGCACTGCCACTGATACCCCCCCACCAGCACTGCCACTGACACCACCCCCACCAGCACTGCCACTGATACCACCCCCACCAGCACTGCCACTGATACCACCCCCACCAGCACTGCCACTGATACCACCCCCACCAGCACTGCCACTGATCCCACTCCCCGCCAGCACTGCCACTCATCCCACCCCCAGCCAACACTGGCAGTCATCCCAACTCCCCACCAGCACTGGCAGTCATCCCACCCCCCACCAGCACTGCCACCGATCCCACCCCCCACCAGCACTGCCACCGATCCACCCCCCACCAGCACTGCCACTGATCCCACCAGCACTGCCACTGATTCCACCCCCCACCAGCACTGCCACTGATCCCACTCACCCAGCACTGCCACTCATCCCACCCCCCACCAGCACTGCCACTGATCCCACCCCCCACCAGCACTGCCACTGATCCCACCCCCCCCACCAGCACTGCCACTGATCCCACCCCCCCACCAGCACTGCCACTGATCCCACCCCCCCCCCCACCAGCACTGCCACTGATCCCACCCTCACACCAGCACTGCCACTGATCCCACCGCCTACCAGCACTGCCACTGATTTCACCCCCTCACCAGCACTGCCACTGATCCCACCCCCCCACCAGCACTGCCACTGATCCTACCCCCCGCCAGCACTGCCACTGATCCTACCCCCCGCCAGCACTGCCACTCATCCCATTCTCCCCACCCCCTTCCGCCAAGGAGTAAGAGAAGGAATAAAAATAGAGAATACATGGAAGGGAGAGGATAAAAGGAGGGGGAGGAACAAAGAAAAAGGGAGAGAAAGAATAAGAGAGAACAAGAAAGATGGCTAGGGAGAGGGATGGGGGAAAGAAACAAGAAATTAGGATAGAGAGAGATAAAAGTGAAAGAAAGGAGAACAAAGAGAGTGGTACATTTTAAAATGTATAATAAGGGGTTTTAATACTGTACGAATGGAAGGGAGTGCAAATTACTTGTCTTGCCTTGGGTGCTGACAACCCACGTTACGAAAATAATTTTACTGTTAGGGGCCCCCACAACTTGGGAAATTTTATCAAGGGGTCACGGCACTAGAAAGGTTGAGAACCACTGGTCTAGGTCATGTAGAGTTGTAGCCAAACGGGCAGGTCCGCCTGTCGCTGGCCATTATTCACATTGTGTCATTGTAAGAAATTTGTCCTCATCAATACACAGCCCAGCAACAATAGTAACGTACACATCAGGCTGCTAGGTGCACATTGGTGGTACATTTTTCTAGTAAAGCTGCCTAATGCCTTTGCCTTTATTGTTAAAGCATGTTTAAACACAAAAACAAAAATTTAATACATTGCAGCTTTATAGTGCTTAGATAGGGGGCCTGTATTACTTTTTTAGGCATTTTTCTTTTTTTTTTGCACCTGATGATCCTGTATATAACACATTTCCCTGGGTGGCCATGCTCACTCACCTCACTGTATCCCTGTAGGGAGCCATGGTGGTCAACCAGACTGGACTTTAGATATGTCTTCCTTTACATTACATGGGGAGTGGGAGGATTAGTAGTTTACAGAAGGTAGATAACATTGTGCTTTCAATTCAGCTGCAATATATAAATTTTTGCTCTCAAGCTTAAATATCCTTTAGGTAAATGTATAGATTCCCCTTAAAGTGTATGTATAGCCAACCTCTTATATTCTTTTGAATAGAGTAGCAAAGGGTTAAAACTACTGTCTGTTAATTTTGTGACATCTGTGTTCTGGAGTGGAGATTTCCCTTCACGTCCTGTCCCAGAGAGACAGCTGAAAGTAAGAAGAAAGTGAGGGGAAGTCCCCTTTAAGACAGTTGTCCCCAGAACAGGTGGAAGAGTTTCCCTGACCCCTTCATTTGGTAACGATCACGACATTTTGAGGTTGATTTACTAAAACTGGAGAGTGCAAGATCTGGTGCAGCTGTGCAAGGTAGTCAATCGGCTTCTAACTTCTACTTGTTCAATTAAGCTTTGACAAAAAAACTGGAAACTAACACCAGATTTTGCACTCTCCAATTTTAGTAAGTCAACACCTTTGTGTTTCTTAGCACTTTCTGTGTCTCCGAAAAAAGATCACAAGCAAAAAAAAGAGGGCACAAATCTTCCTGATAAGTTCTTATTCTTCCCCACTATATCAAAAATGAAAAGCAAAAAGGTTTTGGTTTTAACCCCTTCCCGCCGCCGCCTCCTGGTTCTAAATGCCAGGTGGTAGAGACTGGCATTCCGATCATGTGATCACTGTGAGCGGCTGCCACAAGCGGTCATCTGATTGGAAAGCTCCTGATTGCAAATATGCATCAGGAGCTTTCCAATGGTTACTGTGCTGAGAGCATGCTCTCAGCATGACAATTTGTTTACATAGGGAAGCATATATGTGGCCGCCCAGCCTTTTAAGCCCACCCAACGAGAGGCCGCATATATGTATACAGCTGGCAGAAAGTGGTTAAGCTAATTATTTCCTAATTCTTATCCAGCCACTGTGCTCTGCATACATGAAAATGTGCAAGGGTTGGATGAATTTGCCATTCATTGAGCAGAGACATCTCACACAGTTGTTGGATACTTGATAAAAAGACACGACTCCCGTTTCATATTCCAAATACACCCCAAGCGTTTTCACGGGGGCATTGGTCGCCACAATCATTTCCTGGCTGTTATGTACAGCTTTATATTGCATGTCATCGGTCAGTTGCAAGCACCAGTAATCTTCAGCATATCCCATCGCTTTATGGTCTTTATGATAAGACACTCCAACAGCCCAGCAAGGTTTCTCGTTGGTTTCCACCTCCCAGTAATGTTGACCTGATGATAAGCCTGATGCACTGAATGTGAATCGAGGACTGTCAACATTCTGACCATCCAAAGTGAATACTAAGAACGGAGGAACATTTTTGATGATTTGACTTAATGGAAGCAGTCTGGAGGTGGCATCTTCGATAGGTATTCCACAATTCTTTAACAGGAATGGCAAGCTCCTTGTGAACCTGTGAATGCCGGACTGTAACATAATCAAGATCGTCTCACCATCCAGATTGTTGAAATGAAAGTCATCTTCTACATTTAATAAATAACTTGCTTTATTGGCGTTCCAAGCTTTTCTTTCTAGCAGGGTAAGTGGATCGGAAGTGTTGCACAGATTCTGGATTTCTTTTATCAGGTTGTTGATTTCCAGTATTTGGCCTTCCAATGATTTCATAGCTTGAGATAACTGGGAATACACCTGGTCTTCTTGAGTTTTGATTTGGTACAAAATTTGACGCTCCATAGATTCCAATTCTTTCTTTATCTCACCAATCACCCCAGTCACTAATTTTCTCATGTTTCCAGTGTTAGAAGCAGCTTTCTCCTTGTGGCTCTTTACAAGGGCAATCATTTCCTCTTTTTCAGCCTTCTTCCTAGTTATAAGATCGTCTAGTATTTTAAGATCAGACTTTTCTTTATTGGAGAGGTCACTAAGTTTCTCAATTTTGTGATGTTTATGGTCTCCAGTGACCCCGCAGGATGCGCAGATGCTGATGCCTTCCTCCATACAGTAAAATTTAAGGAGTTCCTGGTGGATGGGACACTTTCTGTCCTGGAGTGGGGTGCGGACGTCGGTGAGAACATGTTCTGCTTTGTGTTTCCTGAGGTGGTCAAAACAAAGTGGCGTCTCGCAGTCTAGGCACAGCTTTTCTGGAGTCCCGTCACAGTAGGAGCACCCACCTTGGTGCTTTGATCTTGTAGAGGTCAGGTGCTCTATGATGCTGCACATCTTTGTGTTTCTGTTCAGATCCATTCCATCGGGCAACCTCTGTCTGCATTCTGGACAGGATCTTTGACGGCTCGTCTGAAAAGCCTTCTGGATGCATTGATTGCAGAATGTATGTCCACAGGGCAAAGTGGTGGGCTCAGAGTAGATATTGAGGCATATACAGCATTTCAGCTCCTTCTGGATAGCTGCTGCTGCCATTCTCAGTGTTGGAATATAAGAAACGAAACTAATCTGGATGCTTGCTTTTCTTTTTCAAAAGGGGCGTGGAGAAACTAGTTCTTCCGCATAACTGTGTTTCATCATTTAGAAGAGATGGTAGCCTCTTGATCAAATAATACAAAGTAAACTAGAGATTTCCCACTTTTGGACCTGATTTCTGTGAAATGAAACTATGATGACGTTTTGGGCATGTTTATTTAAAATTTTCTGTGAAATTGATATAAAAAAAACAACTTTTATTTCATATGAATTAATTCATAATTTGCATAAAACCTTTATTCTACAAATCATTTCTACCCAAAACTTTTTTTAGTTCTTGATATAGAGCAGGGAAGGAACAGACCCCCATCGGGTTTTTACTGCTTCCTGTGTCACCGCTGTGGAGATTCATCCTCTCTAATTTTCTGGGGACAGTTGTCATCAGGACAGAAAGTGATGAAAATCCAATAACATATGGTTGTCAATGGAATAGAGGAGAAATCTTCCAATGAGGGAATTCCCCTCAATTTGCAGAGATTTACATAAATTTTCTGTTGTTTCTCTGGAACAGGAAGTGAAATCTCCCCAATGGAACAGTGAAGCAAAATAAAAAAAACTGGCAGAGATTTTAGTGAGTTATGCTGCGTAAACATGAGCGGTTTTGCCGTCGGAAAAAAATTTTAAGGTTTCTCAGACGGAATTCCGCTCAAGCGGTCATGCCTACACATGGTCACACCAAAGTCCGACCGTCAAGAACGCGGTGACGTACAACACGTACGACGGGACTAGAAAAAGGAAGTTCAATAGCCAGTAGCCAACAGCTTCCGTCTCGTTCTTCTGAGCATGCATCATTTTTGGTGTGTCGGAACAGCATCAGATGAGCGGGTTTCCCGATAGTAATTAGTTCCGTCGGAAAAATTTAGAACATGTTCTCTGAGTCCGTCTGAATTTTCGACAGAAAAAGTCCGATGGGGCATATACACGGTCAGAATATACGATGAAAAGCTCCCATCGGACTTTTTCTGATGGACATTCCGCTCGTGTGTATGCGGAATAAGTGATACTAAACACACACAGTTTTTCAATTGACATTGTCCCTTCTATTTCTGTATATAGATGATGGCACTGCAATTTATGTTTAATAAAAAAAAAAAAAAAGTACCTTTTTCCTAATTGATATACAGATGTCACATGACCCAGATCTTTCCCAGACTGTCTGCAGGGAAACATAAGCAGGAGGAGCTTCTAGTCCTCTGCTGCTGGTCACATGTTCAAAATTTTAAAAATAAACAGTCTTTGGAATACGAAGTAAAAATAAATAATATCAATAAACTGTTTTAAATTGTCATACAAATATATATTTGAAATCAAACTGTTATTATTTTTTGGCAATATCATGGTTTTGGCCGATTTCTGCCAGTCACAGGCGTCACGCCCCTCCAGCCTGTGTCTTAAAATAAGAGGGAGATGAAGCCTCTATCAATCTACATGTAATATCCCACCCCCATTGTGTTTAGCTGGTTAAAGAGAAACTGCAGTCTGCTTACATAATTTGTAATAAAAACATCTTTGTCATTCTGAAGCTTCCCTCCAACCACTTTGCATATTATTTCATATATGCTGTCATTCTATACTTGCCAAATATGCTGCAGAAATATCCCTCCTCTGAGTCTGGCTGCAACCATTTTAACTGTGGTCAGCTGAAGCTGCTGCCTGTTCACTTCCTGGATTTACACAGACACACAGAGGCACACCTCCAGCTCTGCAGCTCTCATTGGCCCTCTTATGACTCATCCCCCTCCCTTCCTGGCAAACTCTCACCAGAGTGAGAGAGAGAGCTGTGCATGATGTCATAAGCCTAGGCTAATGACCAGACAAGAAACAGGAAGTGGGCTGTATAAGGTATTTACTGGCAGAAAAAAAATGTTTTACTATCCAAAGTTAAAACAACAAGGGCATTGTCATAAGAATTCTGCTTTGATATGTTTGTATTCACCAATTCTTCCTTGATGGTCATACTGTATATTGCATTACCGGATTACCAATGCTTTACGATGCACCTATATGTAAAAGTTTGTAAAATTTGTGAAACTTTGCATGGAGGAGGAGGAAGGGAGTGCGCTGTCATTTATCACTGTGTATAAACCCACATGTGTGCTCAGATGTGATAGGGAGGAAATGCTCAGCATAGATATTCACTGAAAACTGAGCATGTGCAGAGCTGCTAACACTGCTCTACAAAATCCTCAGCTGAATTGGGGACGTGATCAAAAGGTGGAGATAGAAAGCAGCAGGATCAACCAGACTTTTTGCAGAATACAGAAAACAGATTTTTTTTCTATCATGTGGGTTTAGTGACCCTTTAAATACTCCAATATATAAAAAAAAATAGAAAAATAGATATGTACTAGGACATTGGTTCTCAACCTGGGGGTCGGGACCCCCTCGGGGGTCGATTGATGATTTGCCAGGGGTCACCGAATCCTGGGCTGTTCCTGAAGTCCGCACTGCTCTCTCAGGCTATTTGTGGCCGCTCCGCAGGGCTGTCCCTGGAGCCTTTGGCTTCCCAGCTGGGCTGTACCTGGAGCCCGCGGCTGCCCACTCAGCCTCTTCGCAGCCACCCATTCAGTGCATGGCTGGGGGGGCAGAGATTAGAGGTCAGCTGACTGGTGAGGAATGTGAAGTGAGAGGGGCTCGAGGAGACCCTATCTCCTGATTTCGGAGATACCACAAAGTTGGAGACACCGTAACACTACCTGTGATTAAAGTTGCCATTAAATGTCCCCACTACAGTTCTCAGATCAGCAGATGACCTTCATCAAGAGAGCACCTAAGTTGGCTGATCAGAACTCCCCCCAGCATTGACACTCATCCCCCCCCCCCCACCACCACCAAGGAGTAAGAGAAGGAATAAAAATAGAGAATACATGGAAGGGAGAGGAAAAGAGGGGGAGGAACAAAGAAAAAGGGAGAGAAAGAATAAGAGAAAGAACAAGAAAAACAGCTAGAGAGAGGCATGGTAAGTAAAAACAAGAAATTAGAATAGAGAGAGAGATAAAGTGGAAAGAAAAAATGTAAAATGTACCATAAGGGGTTTTAATACTGTACAAGTGGCAAGGGACTCAGGGAGCGCTAAATGTCCGTGGGTGTCCGTGGGTGCAAAGATCTTTGCATCCACGTTTAAAAGGGAGATAGGCCTATATGACGAGCAGTCTAGAGGATCCTTACCCGGCTTAAGGACAAGAACTATGACCAGGGCCCACGCTTCCACTAGGCGAACTAGGCAGCCACAGCCGCTGGGTCCCCTCCAGAGTATCGGTTCCCCCTTGCAGGTGGTGGCTGGTGCAGAGTGTAGCGGGAGGTGCTCCATATGGCTGGCTGCAGATTTACTGGGTGGGGAGAAGGAGCAGGCAGATCTCCCCCTTCCCCAGACTAAGCCAGGGGCGAACATGCTGATGTCTAGCAGCTGTGGGTGTCAGCTCTCTGCCCGCCCCGCCTCCCTCCCAGGGTGATGTGCAGCCATTGGAGGAGCAGGGCGGGCGGCATTGTGCAAGACAGCCAGGATGGATCCACCCAGGCCCGGACTGGCCACAGGACACACACTGGGCCGAGGCCGCCGGGCCACTTGTCCTGGAGGAGCGAGGAGCCAAAAGCAAAGCTGCTCCTGCAGCTTATCCAGCCTCTCCTCGGCCAGCCGCCGGAGCCCGGGGGGAACCGAATGATCAGCTGAATGGGGGTGGAGCTGGAGGAGGTCTCCTGTGTGTGATTGGTGACACAGACTGCTGCCCGCTGCCTGACATGTGGAGGGAGCTGGAAAGAAGTGCCCCAAGGTAAGAACTTGTCAGGTGGTGGGGGAAGCGCTGGGGATGAAGGCTTCCAATCAGACCTTATCATTGGTGTGTGACCCCCTCCACTTGGCTGCACCCACCCTCCTTTTCACCTTGCTCCATCCCTCCACCTGGCTCCATCCCTCCACTTGGCTCCACCCCTCCACCTGGCTCCACCCCTCCACCTGGCTCCATCCCTCCACCTGGCTACCCCCTCTCCTGTCCACTTTGCTATATCCTCCCACCACTTGGCTGCACCTCCCCTCTCCTGTCCACCTGACTCCATCCCTCCACCTGGCTGCACCCTCCTCTCCTGTCCACCTGGCTATATCCTCCCTCCACCTGGCTGCACCCCCTCTCCTTTCCACCTGGCTGTACCCCCTCTCCTTTCCACCTGGCTGCACCCCCTCTCCTGTCCACCTGGCTATATGCTCCCTCCACCTGGCTGCACCCCCTCTCCTGTCCACCTGGCTATATCCTCCCTCCACCTGGCTGCACCCCCTCTCCTTTCCACCTGGCTGTACCCCCTCTCCTTTCCACCTGGCTGCACCCCCTCTCCTGTCCACCTGGCTATATCCTCCCTCCACCTGGCTGCACCCCCTCTCCTTTCCACCTGGCTGCACCCCCTCTCCTTTCCACCTGGCTGCACCCTCCTCTCCTGTCCACCTGGCTATATCCTCCCTCCACCTGGCTGCACCCCCTCTCCTTTCCACCTGGCTGCACCCCCTCTCCTGTCCACCTGGCTGAATCCCCTCTCCTGTCCACCTGGCTGAATCCTCTCTCCTGTCCACCTGGCTGCACCCCCTCTCCTTTCCACCTGGCTGCACCCTCCTCTCCTGTCCACCTGGCTATATCCTCCCTCCGCCTGGCTGCACCCCCTCTCCTGTCCACCTGGCTGCACCCCCTCTCCTGTCCACCTGGCTGCACCCCCCTCTCCTTTCCACCTGGCTGCACCCCCCTCTCCTTTCCACCTGGTTGCACCCCACTCTCCTTTCCACCTGACTCCATCCCTCCACCTGGCTGCACCCCTTTCTCCTGTCCACCTGGCTATATTCTCCCTCCACCTGGCTGCACCCCCTCCACCTGGACCAGTTCTGGTGCTAAAGTTATTGAATTAATTTTTTTTTTGCGCTGGGGGGGGGGGGGGGGGGGTGCAAGTAGCTGGTCTCGCCTAGGGCGCAAAAAATAGTCTAGCACCGGCCCTGACTATGACAGCCTCATTCATTGAGTCTGGTAAGGCCTCAAGAGAATCAATGTTGGAGAATAATGTCTGTAATTTGGGAGCTAGGAGTTCTGTGAAGTTAGAACAGAACTCAGAGGGCAACCCGTCCGCCCCCGGAGCCTTCCCACTCTTCAGCCCTCCCATGGCCATCTGGACCTCTTCCAGCGTAACATTCTCCTCCAACCTCTTCCTGTCCCCCTCAGACAGGGCGGGAAAGGACACAGAGTCTAAAAAGGTCTGTAGGTCAGATTCTGTATAGTCAGCCCTAGATGTATATAGTTCTTCAAAAAAATCTTTAAATCTAGTATTGATGGTGGGGGGGAGAGGTGAGAAGCTGGTTCCGGCTGTCTTTAATGGACTCAATAGGAGTAGAGGGGATGCTGTCCCTTGCTAACCAAGCCAGGAGCTTCCAATTCTTCCCCCCAAACTCAAACACCCATGGGGCCGAGTAAAGGAGGGCCCTATTTGTATCCTTAAGTCTAGCCTCAGACAAATCACATAGCGCCTGTTGCCAGGCTTGATAGTGAGCCTCAGTCTGGTTAGAAATAAATTCAGCCTCTAGTTTGATGGACCTACCCTCCAGCTCCTCCAGGGCCTGGGCTCTTTCTCATTTAGTGCGTGTTATCTTGGATATAAATTCTCCTCTAACCCAAGCCTTAAAAGAATCCCAAAGTACTGGGGGGGGGGGGGGGGGGGGGCTGAGTCAGTATTTTCAGTCCAGTAGTTGCATATGGATGCTGTAATAGGCTCCTGGAGCTTCTCCTCTGCTACCCAATAGCTAGAAAGTCGCCATAGACGGGACCCAGAGAGAACAGTTAGTGTTAAAGAAAGACACAGGGGAGCGTGATCAGATATCCCTCTGGGAAGCATAGAGATATCCTGGACACATTGTAGGACCGATCTGGAACCAAATGCCAGGTCAATTCTAGATAGTGTTTTAAAGGTGGAGAAGTAGCAGGTATATTCTCTTTGTGTCGCAAGGGCGAACGTGTCCGCCCACTGCCGGAGGTGAGGAGAGTCACGGGTCGACGCACACATCCTATCTACAACAGAGCATGGAACCATATTAAAATCACCCATCAGAAGTACTAAGCCGGCGTCTAACTGGACCACCTCCTGCATAATGTCATGAAGGATTTGGACCGATCCCGGCGGGGGAAGATACAACCCAACCAGTACAATATCTCTATCATAAATGTTTGCGTGTACTATGACATACCTGCCCTCCTTTTCAGTCTTTATAGCAATGGGTTTCAAGGGTAGGGATTTCCGGACCAGGATGCTGACCCCACGAGCATATGTAGAATAAGTGGTGTGATAGTTTAACCCCACCCATGGTCTTTTCAATGAGATTGTCTTATGGCCCTGAAGGTGGGTCTCTTGTAGAATGCAAAAGTCAGGATTATGTTTCTGCAGAAAACGGAACACCAGGGATCGCCCCTTACATTCCAAGAATTTACTGTAATTGGAGCCATTTGAGGTATATGGGAGAAATCAGTGTAGGGGTAAAAGGCTCGCGGGGCAGCATCCTGGTCCCATACATGAGAAACACTGTAGCACATATGACACTGTACCAAATTACCTTAAGTTCAGACACCACAAAACACCTGAGGTGACCAAAAATCACCTTTAACAATCCCAACCCTTTCCCTAACCCTCCCCCTCCCCGCATCCCAATCCCCAACCTAGGAATGCTTAGAACCCCAAACATTATACACCCAATGCTAGGGGGCGTGTACCAGTGGGCGTAGATGTACACTGAGGGGGGAGCGACCCTGCAGATCGGGAGAGGCTCCACCGCCAGTGTAGGAGAGGATCAACACAATTATTAGGTATCATCTCTATCCGTCTAATACGCACCAAGAGATAACAAAACGCATATCCGCTACGCATTTAAACATGAGCAGGGGGGGAATAGCATACCAGTAGACCCCAAGAGAAAAACAATCCCATCCCCCTGAATATCAGTCCTTTAGGTCAGGGCCAAAGAATAAACCATCTGCATCTATATTTCACAGTCTACACAAGAGTACAGGGCTACAGTACCTCTTACCCGACACTAGAGTCCGCTAGGGAGCCAGAAGTTAGTGCAACATAAGTCTGTCCGTTTTGGTTACTCTTCAGCAGAAGGAATAAGACTCTGTGCAAGCAAAAAAAAAAAAACAGATAAGGCAAACTCTGCATCAGGAAGTGACATCTTGGTAGATTAGGGGAAGCTCTACCTCCATTGTAGGAGAATATAAATAAAAACGTTAGGTCTCATCCGTTCACGGCAGACATACAAGAATTATTAGAACAGAAACCCTTTTTGCATATAAACATGAACAGAGGGGATGGGGGGGACAGCTCGAGAGCAAAGTCACAAAGCAAACCCCCCCCCCCCCCCCAATCCCCCTGAATACCGACCCTGTAGATCAGGATTAGGGAGTAAACCTTCTGCAGCTGCACTTCACAGTCTGCACAGGAATGCAGGCTGCAATACCCTTTACTGGACACTAGAGTCCGCTAGTGAGTCAGAAGTTAGTGTAAAGGAAGTCTTTCTAGTTTGGGCACTTTGCAGCAGGAAGAAAGAGACTCTGTGCAGGCAAAAAAAAAACAAAAAACACAACATATACGGCAAACCCTGCAGCAGGAAATAATAAAAACTGGAATACTTAATGGTGAACGGTAACCTGAGTGTGCATAGCGGCACAAGTTCACCTGGTCTATCCAGGGGCACTTTCTTCAAACGTTGCAAACAAGTAGGTCAGGCACAACAGGTGCAACAGAAGTAGAAGTCAACCTCACACCTGGAGGATGATCTCCCCAGATATCTGCCCCAGAGTCCTCCCGCCAGGTAATCATGAACAGGAGAGGGGGGCTGCAATACTGGGGTAAGAGGTTGCTAAATGTGGGGAGATCAGCAGCCATCAGCGGTGCGGGGGGAGGGACTCTAGCCAGGCTTATGCATCCCTGTGAGAAGTAAAAAACCTCGAGGTTTCGCATCTTGAACCCGCAGTCTTGCCAGGAACAGGATACTATACTTGATGCCCTTTACTTGCAAAGCAGCTTTTACCTGGTCAAAAGAGCGCCTCATTTTTTGCGTTTCCACTGAGTAGCCTGGAAAAATCAAAAGTTTGCTGTTTTGATATGTCAGTTCAACCTGCACTCTGGTCGCACAGAGTACCTCATCCCTATCCCTGAAGTTCAGGAATTTGAGTATAAAAGTGCGCGGTGGGGATCCCGGTGGGCCTGGTTTAGGGGGGATGCGGTGTGCACGTTCCACTGCGTAGAGAGGGTGAAAATTGTGCCAGAGGCAGGAGGGTTTTAAGTAGATTTTCCGCAAATTCAGTCGGGTGTGAACCCTCCAGGCCCTCTGCCATGCCGACAATACGGAGGTTGTTACTCCGATTGCGATTTTCAGCATCTTCTGCTTTATATGCAAGGGCTTTAATTTTAGTGTACAGCATTCGCAGGTCAGTAGTATGGCCATCCACCGTGTCTTCCACATGACTTATGCGCTGTTCTGCAGTATGGATTCTGGAGCACATTTTGTCCATGTCCTGCCTGATTAACCCCACATCAAGCTGCACCGCATTTACTTTAGTGGTTAGGTAGGTTACAGAGGCATGACAGTTTGTAATGGCAGCCAGGACCCCCGCAAGACTAGTTACAGGTGGAAAGGGCTGCTCCTGGCTCTCCGCCTGGGACGCCATGGTCGTGGATGGGCGCCTACCAGGTCCCTGCAGACCGGGACAGATTCCTCCGGCACGGGGGGGAAAGTATACTTCTTACCCTGTCCTCTCGATGCCCGGGATGAGTAGCGTCTCATGGAGATGTCCACTGCCTCTGCGGGTGTACTCTGGCCGCCAGGAGGAGGGAGGAGAGCCTATGAACCTTGGCAGAGATTGCAGGCAGTCCGGAGGCCCTTCCAGGAGGGGGTGGATTGCAACACAGTCAGGGAGGCTAGGAGAACTCACCAGGGCCGTCATCGGGTAGAGTAAGATGGCCGCCGTTCCAGGAGGTAGGCCGGAGCCGCAGCCTGTCCCCAGGGAGATACAGGGCACAGATACACAGCAATAGCAGCCTCAGGTAGTCCGGAGGTGAATCCAAAAAAGGAGCAAGCTCTGTACAAGCAGGGAGGCCCGAAAAACTTGCCTGGGCCTCCGCCGGGTGGAGCAAGACGGCCACCACTCCGGAGACTAGGGGCCTTTCCTAGGGCCAGTGCTGAGCCAAACATCTTCACAGTAGTGGTCCTATGAGCTGACAGGCTCCAGAGGCAGCAGGGAGAGCAGGACAGATCCCCAAGTACAGTGGATGGTGTCCGATGAGCAGGATGCAAGTAGGATGGTCAGTGGAGCTCACACAATCTGTGACCTACTCCATTGCTCTCCAGGCCATGCCTCCCAGATCAACCGCTGTTTACGTTGGATCTCACACAGAAGAAGCAATATTAACAGTTATTTGCTGGGGGGGCTAACCCGTCATCAGCCCCCCCTTATCAAAAAATTGACCAAGCAGTTAGCTATTTTGGAAGCTATTTGTTAGATCTGGTAAGATCAAGTGGTTTTAACGTTAAATCGCACATACAGTCAGGTCCATAAATATTGGGACATCGACACAATTCTAATCTTTTTGGCTCTATACACCACCACAATAGATTTGAAATGAAACAAACAAGATGTGCTTTAACTGAAGACTTTCAGCTTTCATTTGAGAGTATTTACATCCGAATCAGGTGAATGGTGTAGGAATTACAATAGTTTGTATATGTGCCTCCCACTTTTTAAGGGACCAAAAGTAATGGGACAATTGGCTGCTCAGCTGTTCCATGGCCAGGTGTGTTATTCCCTCATTATCCCATTCACAAGGAGCAGATAAAAGGTCCAGAGTTCATTTCAAGTGTGCTATTTGCATTTGGAATCTGTTGCTGTCAACTCTCAATATGAGATCCATAGAGCTGTCACTATCAGTGAAGCAAGCCATCATTAGGCTAAAAAAACAAAAGAAACCCATCAGAGAGATAGCAAAAACATTAGGTGTGGCCAAATCAACTGTTTGGAACATCCTTAAAAAGAAAGACTGCACCGGTGAGCTCAGCAACACCAAAAGACTCAGAAGACCACAGAAAACAACTGTGGTGGATTATTATTATTATACAGGATTTATATAGCGCCGACAGTTTACGCAGCGCTTTACAACAACATTAGGGCAGACAGTACAAGTACAATACAATTCAATACAGGAGGAATCAGAGGGCCCTGCTCGTTAGAGCTTACAATCTAGGAGGGAGGGTCAAGTTATACAAAAGGGTAATAGCTGTGGGGGATGAGCTAATGGAGAAAATAATGCAGTTGTTAGATGGAGGCAGGATAGGCTTCTCTGAAGAGGAAAGTTTTCAGGGATCGCCTAAAAGTGGATAAATTTGGAGACAGTCTGACAGATTGGGGTAGAGAATTCCAGAGGATGGGCGAGGTGGATGACCAAAGAATTCTTTCCCTGGTGAAGAAAACACTCTTCACAACAGTTGGCCAGATCAAGAACACTCTCAAGGAGGTAGGTGTATGTGTGTGAAAGTCAACAATCAAGAGAAGACTTCAGCAGAGTGAATACAGAGGGTTCATCACAAGATGTAAACCATTGGTGAGCCTCAAAAACAGGAAGGCCAGATTAGAGTTTGCCAAACAACATTTAAAAAAGCCTTCACAGTTCTGGAACAACATCCTATGGACAGATGAGACCAAGATCAACTTGTACCAGAGTGATGGGAAGAGAAGAGTATGGAGAAGGAAAGGAACTGCTCATGATCCAAAGCATACCACCTCATCAGTGAAGCATGGTGGTGGTAGCGTCATGGCGTGGGCATGTATGGCTGCCAATGGAACTGGTTCTCTTGTATTTATTGATGATGTGACTGCTGACAAAAGCAGCAGGATGAATTCTGAAGTGTTTCGGGCAATATTATCTGCTCATATTCAGCAAAATGCTTTAGAACTCATTGGACGGCGCTTCACAGTGCAGATGGACAATGACCTGAAGCATACTGCGAAAGCAACCAAAGAGTTTTTTAAGGGAAAGAAGTGGAATGTTATGCAATGTCCAAGTCAATCCCCTGACCTGAATCCGATTGAGCATGCATTTCACTTGCTGAAGACAAAACTGAAGGGAAAATGCCCCAGGAACAAGCAGGAACTGAAGACAGTTGCAGTAGAGGTCTGGCAGAGCATCACCAGGGATGAAACCCAGCGTCTGGTGATGTCTATACATTCCAGACTTCAGGCTGTAATTGACTGCAAACAATTTTCAACAAAGTATTAAAAAGTGAAAGTTTGATGGATGATTGCTAATCTGTCCCATTACTTTTGGTCCCTTAAAAAGTGGGAGGCACATATACAAACTGTTGTAATTCCTACACCGTTCACCTGATTTGGATGTAAATACCCTCAAATTAAAGCTGAAAGTCTGCAGTTAAAGCACATCTGTGTTTCATTTCAAATCCATTGTGGTGGTGTATAGAGCCAAAAAGATTAGAATTGTGTCAATGTCACAATATTTATGGACCTGACTGTATTTAGAGACTTATTGAGTGATTAATGAGGGTGGGGATGGCCCCTGGCCCCCCCTTATCAAATTTTCTGGCCAAAAATCATTCAGGCTAATAGATATTCGTTAGATCCGATAAGATCAAGTGGTTTAAACGTTAGATCTCATATAATTTCAGAGATATTCCACATAAAAATAGAGATATTAGGTGATACATAAGGACGGGTTAGCCCCCCTTATCAAATTTTCTGGCCAAAAATCATTCAGGCTAATAGATATTCGTTAGATCCGATAAGATCAAGTGGTTTAAAGGTTAGATCTCACATAATTTCAGAGAAATTCCGCATAAAAATAGAGATATTAGGTAGTACATAAGGACGGGTTAGCCCCCCACATGCAATTTTCTGACCAAAAATCATTCAGGCTAATAGATATTTGTTAGATCCGGTAAGATCAAGTGGTTTTAATGTTAGATCTCACATAATTTCATAGATATTTCACATAAAAATAGAGATATTAAGTGGTACATAAGGACGGGTTGGCCCCCCCACATGCAATTTTCTGGCCAAAAATCATTCAGGCTAATAGATATTCATCAGATCCGGTAAGATCTATTGGTTTTGATGTTAGATCTCACATAATTTCAGAGATATTCCTCATAAAAATAGAGATATTAGGTTGTACATAAGGACAGGCTGTCCCTCCCCACAAGCAATTTTCTAGCCAAAAAACATTCAGGCTAATAGATATTCGTTAGATCCGGTATGATCAAGTGATTTTAACGTTAGATCTCACATAATTTCAGAGATATTCCACATAGAAATAGAGATATCAGGTGGTACATAAGGACGGGATGGCCCCCCACATGCAATTTTCTAGCCAAAAATCATCTAGGCTAATAGATATTCCTTTGACCTGGTAAGAGCAAGTGGTTTTAACATTAGAGATATTAGGTGGTGGTACATAAGGATGAGATTAGATCTCACATAATTAGAGACTTATTAAGTGATTAATGAGGGGGGCTGGCCCCATCTTATCAAATTTTCTGGCCAAAAAATCACCCCGGCTAATTGATATTCATTGGATCCAGTAAGATCAAGTAATTTTAATGTTTGATTATCCATATATACAGGGATATTATGGATATTTGGTAGCGATGCACGGATATCCATACTAGTGTCTATATCGGAGCCGATAATGAGCATTTTCACCAGTGTACCAGTGAGGAGTGCCATTGAGTATACCGAGGTATGATGAAATGATGTGGGACATTAATCGACAGGTGTGTCCAAGCCCAGTGAAGCCTGAAGCACAGTGCCAAAAGCCCGAGGGAAACTTTGGAGGGCTCTGGTGAAGGAGCCAACCGGGTACACATCTACGGTAGCTGGCTCAAACCAATGACACGAAGAGACAGCAGCGAAAATGTCCAAACCCTTGCAGAGGGCCCCCTGTTGTTGCCTCCAAGCAACCCAGTGTCCCGTTTCCTTTGACACATGCTGCTTGCTGTCAGAGAGTCAATGCACACCAGACTCCCAGAACTTATCGCAGACCCGATCAGAATCTCCGCAGACAGGAGCGCAGATACAAACCACCGAACAGGCCAGGGCCACCGCTTCCTATAAGTTGGTGGGACCTTCTCCTATTGTTCCCATCCAAGTAAAGGGAGTCTACACCAAGGCCCTTCTGGATACTGGAGCTTAAGTGACCCTTCTCTACAGAGACTTCTATGACAGGCACCTCAAGCACCTGCCTTTGCAGAAGTTGGAAGAGCTGCAGATATGGGGCATTGTGACTCAGAACTTCCCCTATGATGGCTATCTACCGGTCAAGCTGACCTTCGATCCCTCCATGGCTGGAAAAGCTGAGACTTTTGACACTCAAGCAGTGGTCTGTCCTTGCCCACCAGGGGCCAGTAAGAGTTCTCTCATCATAGGGACCAATACTGATCTTGTCAACACCTCTTGTTCTGGAGCCGCGCACTTCAACTACAAGTGTGCACCCCATGCTGAGACATGCCTACCAGCACCTGGTACAAAAACAGAAGGCTCCAGCTGAAGGAGTGGGAAAGATCTGGCGCTTGGGCCAGTGTGAGAGGTGTTACAGCCTGGTAAAGTGGCCTATTTACGAGCATCTGTCAGGCTAAATTGTAAGCAACCAGGCCCTTTCATTGTCCTTGAATCGGACGGACAGAGAAGACATGGGAGTGGAGATAATTCCCGAGGTGGTTTCAACCAAAGGGTTGTAAAGAAGTCACGGGAAGATCTTGGTTAGTGTCTGCAACATAACAGCCTAGCCAGTAAAGATGCCGGCTCAGATGTTACTGGGACAAGTGAATCTGGCCACCCCAGTCTGATTTGGTGGGGATGGGATCTCTGTGGAGGAGTTCTATCCGAAGAATACTCCCCTTTTGCCTGAATGGAAAGAAAGGGCCAAAACTCAGCTCCTGAGATGGCAGGCTGCTCTCTCCAAGAGTGAATTTGATGTGGGGTGTGCAAAAAGTGCCCAATGCCCGATCCATCTCTTCGAGTGCATAAGCTGTTCAGGCAAAGAGTTTGATGGATTCCTTTAGGGCACTTGGAGGATCTGCGTGAACAACTAGCAGAGTTGAAGAGGGCAGGTATCATCCGAGAGTCCCTACCGGACGCTGAACCGAAGGACCATTCCCGACCAATATACCACCCTAAGGATAGAAGATGCCTTGCAGAGCCTGTTAGGAGTGAAGTGGTTCAGCATGCTGGATTTGAAGAGTGGGTATTACCAAATCCCAATGCACCCTGAGGATCGGGAGAAGACCATTTTCATTTTCATGATGAGGAGGTTGAAGCTGTCTCTGAAAAAGTGCCAGTTTTATCAACCCTCAGTCAAATACCTTGGCCACATTGTGTCTGCTGACGAAATGGCCACCGACCTCCAGAAGCTGGAAGCTGTCACCTCCTGGCCGAGGCCTACCAACGTGACTGAGCTTAGGTCATTTCTGGGATTCTGCTCTTATTACAGAAGATTTGTCAAGGGATTCGCTAAGACGCAGACCCTGATCTGGCAAAGCCTTTCAGACCAGCTGGAGGGCCCAGAAAACCCAAAAAGTCCATTCAGGAACAGGTTTTAGTCAGCTGAAGTGAAGCCTAACAACCGTTCCAGTTGTGGCCTATGCAGATCCAACCAAGCCATATAAGCTACACTTTGATGCCAGTCAAGATGGGTTGGGTGGGGTGCTATATCAATGATGGCCATCTACGACCTGTTGCCTATGTGAGTCGGGAACTTGTCCCGTGCCGAGAACTACCCCATTTAACTTGAGTTCCAGGCCTTGAAGTGGGTGGTGGTGGATAAGCTGAGGGATTACCTGTATGGAGCGGAGTTCGTGATCAAGACTGACCACAATCCTCTCACCTACATCCTCACTACCACCAAGTTAGATGCCACGGGTCACAGATGGTTGGCTGCTCTATCAGGGTTTATTTTCAGCCTGAAGTATCGACCGGCGTCGGGAAACAAGACGCGGATGCTTTGTCAACAAGGCCCCATTGTTCCAGAGACCCTCCAGAAGAATAGGCCCAGCTGACACCTGAAGGGGTACAAGCTTTATGTCAAGGAGCAGAACATCAACCTGGAGTAGGATCCAGGACCGAAGAGGTTGGAGTGTCAGCCGCCGGTGTCCCCAGATGTTATTGCAATGTCACCCAAGTCGGGGATGAAGGTCTTCCCAAGCTGTCAAAGAAAGACCTGCCGAGGGACCAGTTGGAGGACCCTCCCTGTAGCTTGGCATTGAAGGCCTTGAAGAGCCAACGCCCTGACTTGCTCCTCACTGACTACCCTAAGAAAACCCATCTGCTGCACCAAGAGTGGGATCGGTTTCAGGTGCACAGAGGATTGGTCTACCAAAGGGGCCCCTCTGACGATTCTGAAGAAAAATGGCAGCTATTCCTATCTGAAAAACATAGGGAGACAGTATTAACTGTCCTATACGACAACAACCATGGCCACCTAGTGCCCAAGAGGACTTTCCACCTGGTGAGGGACCGGTTCTACTGGCCCTACATGCAGGCTGAAGTTGAGGGCTATTGCCACTCCTGCATCAGATGTATCCAAAGGAAGACTTTGCCTCACTGAGCTGCCCCAATGGGCCATCTTCAGAATCAGGGACCCATGGAGCTGTTGTGCATTGACATTCTGTGCTTGGAGCCTGATCTGAGCGGGCAGGAAAATATCCTGGTAGTGACTGACCATTCCCCTCGGTATGCCCAGGCGTTTTCCACGAGGGACCAACAAGCATCCACGGTGGCCAAGATCTTCGCTGAGAAATTCTTTGTGCACTGTGGTCTGTCCCAATGCATCCACTCTGATCAAGAGAGAGATTTCAAGAATAGTCTCATCAAGAGACTTTTAGACCTGTTGGGCATCAGGAAGTCTAAAACCACCCCGTATCATCCTCAAGGAGATCCTTAACCAGAGAGATTTAACCGAACTCTCCTGGATGTGCTCGGAACTCTAATGCCGCATACACACGGTCGGACTTTTCGTCTACAAAAGTCCGACGGACGCCGACGGACTAAAGCTGGCTGACAATCCGATCGTGTGTGGGCTTCCCCGGACTTTCAGTGGACTTTCAGCTTACTTTTCCAGCCTCAAATCTGACAGACTTTAGATTTGAAACATGCTTCAAATCTTTACGTCGTAACTACGCCGGATCCAGAAATCCGCTCGTCTGTGTGCTAGTCCGATGGGCAAAAACCCACGCTAGGGCAGCTATTGGCTACTGGCTATCAACTTCCTTATTTTAGTCCAGTGTACGTCATCACGTACGAATCTGTCGGACTTTTGTGTGATTGTATGTAGGCAAGTCCGTTCGTAAGAATGTCTGCCGCAAGTCCTCCAAAAGTCCGCCAAAAGTCCGTCGAAAGTCTGTCGGACAGGCTGTCGGACTTGTAGCCGAAAAGTCCGACCGTGTGTACGCGGCATAAGTCCAGAACAAAAGCAGCACTGGAGCAAGCATATAGTGGCTATTGTGCATGCTTATAACAGCACCGTCAATGATGCCACAGGTTACTCTCCCTATAGTTTGATGTTCGGACCATAGACCCGGATGGCACAGAGGGTACGTGGATCGTCTACAGAGACGTCTGAAAATCGCCTATGATAAGGCTCAAGCTGCCTCATATGCCCGAGGACAGAGAAACAAAATAAACTTTGACCTCAGGGTACGAGTGCAGGACCTACAGCCGGATGACAAGGTACTGCTGGGTGTCCCTGGAAAGTACAAGATGACTGACCACTGGAAGTCGCAGCCCTATGTCGTTTGCAAGCATCTGCCAGGACACTCAGTATATCAAATCCGGCCAGAGGGAAGCACAGGCCCGCTGAAGACTTGGCATCGCAATCATCTCTTGCCTCTGTCAGAAGCAGTTCATGTGCCACCACAGCCAGATTTAAAGTTCACACCCACGGCCTCTCAAAGATCCCGGCCAGTGACTAGATCTCACTCTGTACCCCTTGCTGAAGATGAAAACAGCAGGGATTAAGAGAAAGATTATCTGTGGCCATCTCAAATGAAAGGGCCTGCCCCCCCTTTTCTTCTCCTCCCAAGGTGACTGAGGTGACTCTTAGGCCAGAGGCTCCTGAGTTTGTACCTCAAAATCCACCTTTTGAAGAGTTGGAAGACCCTCACTCTTCCCTGCTGACAACAGACCCCTAAGACTTTCCATCCTTCATCGAGGAAGCTGAAGCTGATATGCAGGAAGAAGAAGAGATCAGTGTGCCTGTAACACCAGAACCTAAAGAACAGCGAGAGCGAAGGGTTATTCACCCGCCCTAAAGACTAACATATGATACTTTGGGTTAAAGTTCTGAGGAGGTCGTTCTCATTGTAAAAAGGACTCTTAAAGTAACTGACCCTTCCACCACAGATTTGGTGGTGGACAATCCCAACTCACTGTCAGGGCTGGGATCAGCCCTTCCTTCTCTGAGCTGGCCGCTCAGCTGTCGGCTACTTGCCAGCTCCTATCTCTCCACAGTTACTCAGCTGTTGATGATATCCTGCTCGTCAGTCCTGCCTACTTAAGCCGTCCAGTCCAGAGGATCTCTGCCTTCGCTTTGGTCAACATCACAGAAACAAACTCCTGCGATCCTGTTCAAGACTTGCTTTGCTGACATCCCTTCTTGCTCCAGATCCTGCTTGCTGTTCCACTACATTGATCCCTGACTTCTGGCTTGGCTATCTATCCGTTCCGGTTACTGAACTTTGGCTATGTTTTGACTACATTTGTTCTTTTTACTTTTATTAATAAACAAGTGTGATTTTACTGTACTTCTATCTCGGCTTGATTTCTTGGTTTCTGACACTCACCCCCTGGCACATCTAACTGGACCATTCCAGGTAAGGTGGCCTGTAGGCAGGACAACCTCCCCTCCTATGCTAATTGGTGGGATGTTCCTCTGCCAGGGTTTTATGCAGATGTAAATTGTATGGTTTCCTGTGCACACTAACCTGTTTTTTTTTTTTTTTTTGTGTGTATATCAAAAGCATGTAACAGGTCATAGACTCTTTACCTCCTTTGGCGGACCAAAGATCCTTTGGTGGGGGGAGTGTGTAGTGGGGGCTACTCTATCACCTGTGGTCCCGCACCTCCCGCCATTCCTGCAAGTGACCGCTGGACCGAATAGACACTGACACAGGCACTCACTGAGGGAAAGCACGCCTGTCAGTCCCTGTGGCGGATTTCTTCCCCTCCCTCTCCTCTTCCTGTGTCCCTATTGGCAGGGAGAGGGAGCCAATCAAGCAGCAGCAGAGGACCATGGGACTTGAAGTCTCATTACAATACAGCCCCATTTATTTCTACAGGGGGTGGAACTACCAAGCCTGCTTTGCAAGAAGGGGGGGTATCTAAAGACTTAAGCTTGTTGGTCTGAGGAGAGATCACCATGAGTCAGGGAGGTGAATGGAGGTGTGAGGAGAGACTACAGGCACCCGCTGAAGAACCATCCAAAGACGGTTCCAGAGACCATCCAGAGACGGATGACTATGGATGTACCTTCTGTACCACCTAATATCTCTATTCGTATATGGAAAATCTCTGAAATTATGTGAGATCTAAAGTTAAAACCACTTGATCTTATCGGATCTAACGAATATCTATTAGCCTGAATGATTTTTGGCCAGAAAATTTGATAAGGGGGGGCTAACCTGTCCTTATGTACCACCTAATATCTCTATTTTGATGTGGAATATCTCTGAAATTATGTGAGATCTAACATTAAAACCACTTGATCTTACCGGATCTAACGAATATCTATTAGCCTGAATAATTTTTGCCCAGAAAATTTGATCTAACGTTAAAACTACTTCATCTTTTCGTATCTAACAAATAGGTTCCAAAATAGCTAACTGGTCAATTTTTTGATTAGGGGGGGGGGGGGCTGATGACGGGTTAGCCCCCCCAGCAAATAACTGTTAATATTGCTTCTTCTATGTGAGATCTAACGTAAACAACGGTTGATCTAACCTGATCTAACAAAGATCTAAAACTGCATAAGATTTTTTCAAAAATTTTGATATGGAGGAGCTAAGCCGGCAGAGGTGTACTCACTGACTGCTTCTGTATATAGTAAAGACAGATATATCATGTTTCTGCTACCCCAGCAGGGGGCATGTTTCTCCTGTATTTCATTCTGCTTTGTATCCATTTACAAGTGTAATATGATATCATGCTGTTTAGGCTAATTACAGCAGTAGGTAAACATCCAGATACTTTGATGGCTCTGTTGCTATGTATTTACCACCTGCTGCCTGCAAGTGATAAATATGAAATGTTTCTGTGCAATATTTCATGTTTGTCTTACTAAGCAAAATAAACAAAAATAGAAAATATAATACTGTACACTGTTCATTGTGTACAAAGGTTTGGTAGCCCTATTCAAACTGAAAAATGATTACAACAGCATTACATTTTTCTTTCTCCACTCCTCCGGAAGGTTTTACCCCCTTCAGGACCAGGGCATTTTTTGCTATTCAGCACAGTGCTAATTTAAGGCTCCATTCGCACCTAGGCGATTTGAATCGCGGGTGGAATCGCCGCGATTCCGCCCGCAATTCCAGAATCACAGCAAAACACTGGACGCGCTTGCGATGCCATTATTTCTTAATGGCACCCTAAACACGGTGCGATTTTGCCGTGATTGTCATGCGATAACTCGCGTTGCAATCACAGCAAAATCGCAACGCATGAAGCATGTCGCTCAAAAACGAGCAGGAGCTTATTTTGGACGACAGCGTCGCACATTGTGTTTTGCTGCAATTGCAGTGTGATTTATTGCACGACAACCGCAGCAAAATTGCACCGTGATAGGGGTGCCATTAGGAAGTAATAGCTTCGCAAACGTATCCTGCGTTTTGTCGCAATTCTGCCTGCGGTTCACATCGCCTAGGTGTGAATGGAGCCTAACTGGCAATTGCTCAGTCGTGCAACACTGTACCCAAATGAAATGTATATCAGTTTTTTTTTCACACAAATAGAGCTTTCTTTTGGTGGTATTTGGTGGTATTTTATCAGCACTGAGTTTTTATATAAATGAAAAAATATAAAAAAAAAATTGAAAAAACAAACAGGTTAACATCAAGAGGTTAACTGTGCAACTAACAAGTGTAATGTCTGCTGCTGCTTTTTTTCCATACTTGACATTGATTAGTAAAAGCAGCACATATTACACACATTCAGGGCCGTCTTTAATGCAGGACAGGGCCACCGGGTAATGTGGGGTGTGCAGAGGTAGGCAGAGAAGGTATTACAGTTTGGTGTGCACAGGTGAGCAAGGAGGGGATGTATGGAGGTAAGGAAGGTGGGTGCAAAGATGGGCAGAGAAGGCAGGTAGAGTTAAAGGGGTGGAGAATTGGAGTGGAGAGGATGGGGAAGGTTTGGGGTGCAGAGGTTAGCATGGGTTTTAGGATGTAAAGGTGTACTGACAGGGTGGATAAAGATGTAGGTCGCGTGTAGGGCAGCCCAATTATTTCAATGGGCTGCTCTATGCGCTAGAAATGCGGAAGAAAGTCCCCAACGATTTTTCAAAATCACACGGCTGCACAGCACATGTCAGCAGATACATGAGGGTGTCATTAACAATTAATGGCACTGCTGTGTATCTACTAAAGGGCAGCACATTTCTGTGGTGTAAGGAAAGCGATTTTGCATGCGTTGCCGACACACACATATGTGAACACAGGCTAAATGTGTCAGTTACATTGGTGGTCAGTAGGGATGAGCCGAACACCCCCCGGTTCGGTTCGCACCAGAACCTGCGAGCGGACCGAAAGTTCGCACGAACGTTAGAACCCCATTGACGTCTATGGGACTCGAACGTGCGAAATCAAAAGTGCTCATTTTAAAGGCTAATTTGCATGGTATTGTCCTAAAAAGGGTTTGGGGACCCGGGTCCTACCCCAGGGGACATGTATCAATGCAAAAAAAACTTTTAAAAACGGCCGTTTTTTCGGGAGCAGTGATTTTAATGATGCTTAAAGTAAAAAAAAAAAAGTGAAATATTCCTTTAAATATCGTACCTGGGGGGTGTCTATAGTATGCCTGTAAAGTGACGCGTGTTTCCCGTGTTTAGAACAGTCCCTGCACCAAATGTCATTTTTAAAGGAAAAAATCTCATTTAAAACTGCTTGCGGGTTTAATGTCATGTCGGGTCATGGCAATATGGATGAAAATCAGTGAGACAAACGGCATGGGTACCCCCCAGTCCATTACCAGGCCCTTTGGGTCTTGTATGGATATTAAGGGGAACCCCGCACCCAAATTAAAATAAGGAAAGGCCCTATATACTCTGAACAGCAGTATACAGGCGGTGCAAACAAGACAGGGACTGTAGGTTTGTTGTTAAGTAGAATCTCTTTGTAATTTTGAACGGGTACATTTTTAACGCGTTTAGCTCCAGCCAAAAAATCTTTTTTAAGCTTTTTGGAAAACATAGGGAAGGGTTATCACCCCTGTGACATTTGTTTTGCTGTCTTTCCTCCTCTTCAGAAGATTTCACCTCACTTTTTGTCCCAATGAAAAATGTTTTTTGAAAATTTGGGTTTTTTGTGGAACAAGGATTGGAAAGCATCAGTGGAAAGGAGAAATTGTTTTCCCATATTAACTTTTACAGGAGAGAATTTCCCTTCCTAGGGGTAGATTTCATCTCACTTCCTGTTGTCTCCTTCCGTTTGCAAGTAGGAGTCGTTTGTAAGTTAGATGTTTGAAAGTAGGGTCCTGCCCTATATACTCAGCAGAAATTTGGGCCTTAGGTGTTGCTGTGGCCACAACACTGTAAGCCCTCACAGGGCCCTGCTGTGAAATATTAGATCAAGAATTGTAATTACATGCCCCTGTTGAACAGGAGCTGAAAAATTAGGCCTTAGGCACTGGTGCTGTGGTGCCACAACACTGCAACCCCTCATAGACACTCTAGTTGGAACGCAGGAACGAGCCCTGCTGCAAAGTATTGCATCAAAAATTGTAATTACACACCCCTGTTAGACAGGGGCAGAAAAATTGGGCCTTAGGCACTGGTGCTGGTGCCACAACACTGCAACCCCTCACAGACACTCTAGTTGGAATGCAGGAACGAGCCCTGCTGCAAAGTATTGCATCAAAAATTGTAATTACACGCCCCTGTTAGACAGGGGCAGAAAAATTGGGCCTTAGGCACTGGTGCTGGTGCCACAACACTGCAACCCCTCACAGACACTCTAGTTGGAATGCAGGAACGAGCCCTGCTGCAAAGTATTACATCAAAAATTGTAATTACACGCCCCTGTTAAACAGGGGCTGAAAAATTGTGCCTTAGGCACTGGTGGTGGCGCCCAGAACCAAAAATGTTCTTACAAGCTATCAGCGTGATGATTGAGGAGGAAGAGGATAATTACTCAGGGATAGTCACTCAGCATCAGCATAGGCAGTCTTTGAAGGGATCTGAGATTTCAAAAAAAATTATTCGGTTACATCAGCATCAGGTGCTTGGTAGCTGGTGGTGATCCAAGACTGATTCATTTTTATGAAGGTCAGCCAATCGAGTCGGTGGACAGACGCACCCTGTGATCGGTTACCACGCCTCCAGCAGCACTGAATGTGCGTTCCGAAAGAACGCTGGATGCAGGACAGGCCAGTAGCTCAATTGCATACTGTGCAAGCTCTGGCCAGTGATCCATCCTCAAGACCCAGTAACCCAGAGGATTTTCGGTGGGAAAGGTGTCCAAGTCTGATCTTGCCCCTAGGTATTCCTGCACCATGTAAAACAGACGCTGGCGATGGTTGCTGGAACCGATCATACCTTGGGGTTGCGGACCAAAAAATTGTCTGAACGCATCGGTCAGACGGCCACCTTCTCCTCCGCTCCTTCTTTGACTGACTGAAGCCTCAGCAACACGTTGTCCAGAAACAGGAGTTTGTAACCTCCCAGTCTCTGGGAACGCATTGCACAGACCTTTCTGCAAGGCCTCCCGAAGATGTTTCATCCTCTGCTCCCTCTGCGATGGCAAGATAAGGTCCGCAACCTTACCCTTGTAACGTGGATCAAGGAGGGTTGCCAGCCAGTATTGGTCCTTCTCCTTGATACCACGAATACGAGGATCCTTACGCAGGCTTTGCAGGATCAGGGAGGCCATGCAGCGTAGGTTTGCTGAGGCATTCGGTCCGGAGTCCTCTGGGTCACTAAGGACGACAACGTCCGCAGCCACCTCCTCCCAGCCACGTACAAGTCCATGTGTTTCTTGGGACTGATCCCTTAAAGACTGCTGCTGATGCTGAGTGCCAGGCTCCACCTCCATACTGACACAATCTTCCTCCTCCTCGTCCTCTTCCTGTGTGATCGGCGGGCACGCAGGAACACTGTCTGGATAAAGGGGGCCTTAAGAGCTAAGGAAGTCCTCCTCTTCCTGCCTCTGTTCTGCCTCAAGTGCCCTGTCCATTATTCCACGCCGCGTGTGCTCCAACAGGTGGACAAGGGGGACAGTGTCACTGATGCATGCACTGTCACTGCTCACCATCCTCGTGGCCTCCTCGAATGGTGACAGGACAGTGCATGCATCCTTGATCATGGCCCACTGGCGTGGGGAAAAAAAACAAGCTCCCCTGACCCTGTCCTGGTGCCATAGTCGCACAGGTACTCATTGATGGCCCTCTGCTGCGTGTGCAGCCCCTGCAGCATGGCCAACGTTGAGTTCCACCTGGTGGGCATGTCACAGATTAGGCGGTTCTTGGGCAGGTTAAACTCCTTTTGGAGGTCCGTCAGCCGAGCACTGGCATTATATGACCGGCGGAAATGCACACAGACTTTCCTGGCCTGCCTCAGGACATCCTGTAAGCCCGGGTACCTGCCCAAGAACCGCTGCACCACCAAGTTAAGGACGTGAGCCAAACAGGGCACATGGGTCATTTGTCCCTGTCGGAGGGCAGAGAGGAGGTTGGTGCCATTGTCGCAAACCACCATTCCTGCCTTAAGTTGGCGTGGCGTCAACCACCTCTGAACCTGCCCCTGCAGAGCTGACAGAACCTCTGCCCCAGTGTGGCTCCTGTCCCCCAAGCACACCAGCTCAAGCACCGCATGGCATCTTTTGGCCTGCGTACTTGCGTAGCCCCTTGAACGACTACGGAGCACCGCTGGTTCCGAGGAAGAGGCCATGGAGGAAGAAGAAGAGGAGGGGGTGGAGGAGAGAGGTGTGTCACAATCAGCATTTTGGAGGCGTGGTGGCGGAACAACCTCCAACACTACTGCACCTTGTCCTGCATCCTTCCCAGCTGCCAGCAGAGTCACCCAATGTGCCATGAAACTTAGGTAACGTCCCTGTCCATGCCTGCTGGACCATGAGTCAGCGGTAATATGCACCTTACCGCTGACCGCCCTGTCCAGCGAGGCATGGACATTGCCTTCCACATGCCGGTAGAGAGCCGGAATCGCCTTCCGTGAGAAAAAGTGGCGTTTGGGTACCTGCCACTGAGGAACCGCACATTCCACAAACTCACGGAAGGGGGCAGAGTCTACCAACTGAAAAGGCAGCAGTTGAAGTGCTAGCAATTTTGCCAAGCTAGCATTCAACCGCTGGGCATGTGGATGGCTGGGAGCAAACTTCTTTCGGCGGTGCAGCAGCTGGGGCAGGGAAATTTGCCTGGTACAATCTGACGTCGATGTACCAAAAGTAGATTGCCCACAAGTACTTGGCTGTGACACACCTAATTCTACACCTTCATTCCTCTCACTGCAGGTCTCAGAGAGGACTGGAGGTCTAGTGGGGTTGGAAATCTCAGCTGATGAGGAGCAAGGAGAGATCCTCTTTGTTCTTTGGTGTGGGTCTTTTAGATACGCTTGCCAACGAACTGCATGGCAGGTCAACATATGTCTGGTCAAGCATGTGGTACCCAAGCGGGAGATGTTTTGGCCACGTGAGATACGCTTGAGACATATGTTGCAAATAGCAGCGGTGCGATCTGATGCACTCGTCTCAAAAAAGGCCCACACCAAAGAACTTTTTGAATAACGCGCAGAGACTGCAGCGCCCTGCACATGTGGAGCTTTGGGGTGTGATGCAGTCAATGTGCTGCCCTTAGGCTGGCCCCTGGAGGGCATCCTGCCTCGTTGGTGATGTGCCGCCTCCTCCTCCTCCTCCTCCTCCTCCTCCTCCTCCTCTCTCCTATCAGGCACCCACGTTGAGTCAGTGACCTCATCATCCCCTCCCTCCTCATCACTGGAGCAAACCTGGCAGTATGCTGCAGCAGGGGGAGCATGACTGCCAGATTGCTGTCCTTCTTGGGCACCCCCTCTGTCCGTGCTCATGTTACTGCCTTCATCGAGCTCAGTATCATCATCAGAGCCTTCCAAACGCTGGGCATCCTCCTGGAGCATGTACCCAACACTGTGGTCAAACAGTTCGAGGGAATCCTCATGAGGACATGGTAGAGCTAGGGAAGGAGTCACTGATGACATTGAGCTGAGGGAAGAGGCTGCTGCTTTGCCAGACAAAGCACCCTGGGCATGGGTGAGAGAGGATGAGGAGGATGAGGACGGCTTGGTCATCCACTCGACCAAGTCTTCCGCATGTTGCGGCTCAACACGGCCAGCTGCCGAAAAAAAGGCCAAGCGTGTCCCATGGCCACGTGCTGATGAGGATGCACCGTCTCCACGACCAGCACTAGACACAGAGACTGCTTGCCCTCTCTTATTGGCTTGTGACTGTCTGCCTCTCCTTCTTGGCCTTCCAGACATACTAATGGCCTGTAGCTGCACTAAGCTGGGATAGAACACCAGTAATTTTCTTCAGGTAGCTTTATATACTGTAACCAGACAAGCCTGCCTGTCAGTAGGAAGATAACAGGAACGGATCTAGCTGAACACTGTGAGCAGGACGCACTGTACTAAATGTAAATAGTCTAGCTGCCTGACCGTGGTACTAATAGGATCAAATAGAACACCAGTAATTTTCTTCAGGTAGCTATATATACTGTAACCAGACAAGCCTGCCTGTCAGTAGGAAGATAACAGGAACTGATCTAGCTGAACACTGTGAGCAGGACGCACTGTACTAAATGTAAATAGTCTAGCTGCCTGACCGTGGTACTAATAGGATCAAATAGAACACCAGTAATTTTCTTCAGGTAGCTTTATATACTGTAACCAGACAAGCCTGCCTGTCAGTAGGAAGATAACAGGAACAGATCTAGCTGAACACTGTGAGCAGGACGCACTGTACTAAATGTAAATAGTCTAGCTGCCTGACCGTGGTACTAATAGGATCAAATAGAACACCAGTAATTTTCTTCAGGTAGCTTTATATACTGTAACCAGACAAGCCTGCCTGTCAGTAGGAAGATAACAGGAACGGATCTAGCTGAACACTGTGAGCAGGACGCACTGTACTAAATGTAAATAGTCTAGCTGCCTGACCGTGGTACTAATAGGATCAAATAGAACACCAGTAATTTTCTTCAGGTAGCTTTATATACTGTAACCAGACAAGCCTGCCTGTCAGTAGGAAGATAACAGGAACGGATCTAGCTGAACACTGTGAGCAGGACGCACTGTACTAAATGTAAATAGTCTAGCTGCCTGACCGTGGTACTAATAGGATCAAATAGAACACCAGTAATTTTCTTCAGGTAGCTTTATATACTGTAACCAGACAAGCCTGCCTGTCAGTAGGAAGATAACAGGAACGGATCTAGCTGAACACTGTGAGCAGGACGCATTGTACTAAATGTAAATAGTCTAGCTGCCTGACCGTGGTACTAATAGGATCAAATAGAACACCAGTAATTTTCTTCAGGTAGCTTTATATACTGTAACCAGACAAGCCTGCCTGTCAGTAGGAAGATAACAGGAACGGATCTAGCTGAACACTGTGAGCAGGACGCACTGTACTAAATGTAAATAGTCTAGCTGCCTGACCGTGGTACTAATAGGATCAAATAGAACACCAGTAATTTTCTTCAGGTAGCTTTAGATACTGTAACCAGACAAGCCTGCCTGTCAGTAGGAAGATAACAGGAACGGATCTAGCTGAACACTGTGAGCAGGACGCACTGTACTAAATGTAAATAGTCTAGCTGCCTGACCGTGGTACTAATAGGATCAAAAAGAACACCAGTAATTTTCTTCAGGTAGCTTTATATACTGTAACCAGACAAGCCTGCCTGTCAGTAGGAAGATAACAGGAACGGATCTAGCTGAACACTGTAAGCAGGACGCACTGTACTAAATGTAAATAGTCTAGCTGCCTGACCGTGGTACTAATAGGATCAAATAGAACACCAGTAATTTTCTTCAGGTAGCTTTATATACTGTAACCAGACAAGCCTGCCTGTCAGTAGGAAGATAACAGGAACGGATCTAGCTGAACACTGTGAGCAGGGCGCACTGCACTAAATGTAAATAGTCTAGAAGATAACAGGAACGGATCTAGCTGAACACTGTGAGCAGGACGCACTGCACTAAATGTATATAGTCTAGAAGATAACAGGAACGGATCTAGCTAAACTGAATACAGTGTATATATATATATGCAACACCTGGGATGCATATATATACACAATACACTGTAAGTGCAGCTAACTGACTGACTGTTCTGCCTAATCTATCTAACTCAAATCAAATGACACTGTCTGTCTCTCTCTCTCTCTCAATGAACGCCGGAACACACACTACACAGGGCTGCCGTGCAGGCGGCCTTATATAGTGTGGGGCGTGTACTAAATCCCCTGAGCCATAATTGGCCAAAGCCTCCTTGGCTTTGGCCAATTATGGCTCTCTGTTCAGGCGGCGCTGTGATTGGCCAAGCATGCGGGTCATAGTGCATGCTTGGCCAATCATCAGCAAGCAATACACTGCGATGCCGCAGTGAATTATGGGCCATGACGCGCCACACGAATTTGGCGCGAACGGCCCATATCGTTCGCAATTCGGCGAACGGGCGAACAGCCGATGTTCGAGTTGAACATGGGTTCGACTCGAACACGAAGCTCATCCCTAGTGGTCAGTGTAAATCTTCTCATTACATTGGGGCTTGGTATAGAATCCTTTTATTCACACTAGTGGCCAGTGTAAAGGCCCCTTCTTACATTAGTGGTCAGTGTAAATCCCTCCTTACATTGGTGGTTACTGTGAATGCTCATATTATATTAGTGTTCAGTGTAAATCCCCTTTACATTGGTGGTCATTGTAAATCTTCTCATTACATTGGGGCTTGGTGTAGAATCCTTTTATTCACACTAGTGGCCAGTGTGAAGGTCCCCCTTACATTAGTGGTCAGTGTAAATCCCTCCTTACATTGGTGGTTACTGTGAATGCTCCTATTACATTAGTGGTCAGTGTAAACCCCTATTACATTGGTGGCAAGTGTTGAAACTCCTCTTTATATTGGTAGTCGGCAAACAAAAAAAATCAACATTGCCGTTGAAAACACCCTTCCCTCCCCACAGCACTGCCACTGATTCCAGGAGTTCTAGAGTCCCTAGGAGTTTTCTGTCTATTGATGGGTCCTCTCACCACCCCAGTTCATGGTGTGCAGGCAGGTGGAGAGTGAAATTGAATAGGGGGGGGCAAGAAAATGTTTGCCCAGGGACCAATCAATATTAGACAGTCCTGCACACATTACATATTGTTAGACACACAGTTGATCGCCCCTGATGTTAACCCCTTCCCAGCCAGTGTCATTAGTACAAGGACAGTGTATAGTGATCAGTGTATTCGTATCACAGTCCCACTATAAGTTGCTGATCACTGCTATTGCTAGTATAAAAGAAAAAAAATCCAGTATATATACTTGTAGCACCCTCTACCTCAAAGTAGAGTAGTATTTTTCTAGCTTGGGCCCCAAGTGCAGGTAAATTTAGCCAGGCCTGTGCTGTAGGCTAGGCCTGGTTGTTGTGATTTGGGACTGGGAGTGATCAGTGTAGTGGGGGGGGGGGGGGGGGGGCCGCCTGCACTCTTACTCAGAGATGCCTCCCCTGCTTTCAGAAGGATAATTCTGTAAGAGAGGTTGGACTTGAGCTCTGAGTGGCAGGCAGCTCATGTGAGGAGCCCTGACCAATCATTAACTTGCATTGGCAGGGGGCAGGCCTCTCATATAAGCTGGGGTCACATGCTTCCAGGGAGGAGTCTGGAGTTCCAGGAAAGACAGCATGGAGTAGTGAGGTGCTGTTCTGGGCATCCCCACGTGGGGGGATACGGTGGATGCGGAGGATGTGGAGGAGGAATGGAGGAACCGCTGGGAAGGAGCTAAAGATAAGGATCTTCATCTGTAAGGAGCCATCAGGCTGCTGTGACTGGGGAACACAGGACATGGAGGATAAAGCAGAGGAAGTAACAGTCAAGTGGAGGAGAGTAGAGCATCATTCTGTGACTTAGGACACAGAGCTATTCTGGAGGAGAAGGTCAGTGTAACAGAAGGAAAGAAGCTGGTCATAGCAGTGTAGAATGCTGTGGCCGGGGAACACAGCATTGTCAGTAATGGACTGGCTGGGCGCAGTAGTCCGCTTATTACCATGTGTCAGGTCATCGGGAGGAGATGCCATGCGTCTCTGGCCTGTTTAGCACATTGGTAATACCTTCCAAAGACTGGGTTATTGCCATTTTCATAGAGGCTGGAGGGATAGGCTGGAGGGATAGGCTGTGTGCATATCTGGCTCTGTGATTCATAAAGGCAATATCATTCTGGTCTACAAGTAGGAATTTTTCAGAGTGATTCCTCTTGCTCCATTGGAAGTGAAGTTAGTAACTCAGTAACTATGCAGTAAAGGATTTGTACCAAAAAGAGAAGAAGCGACAGTCAGTAAAGAAGTTAATGCACAGAAATACAAAGATCCAAGTCCACGAGTAATTTCAAGATTGTGCTGTATCATGGGCATCTCATATTCCCCTTTTCTCCCATCCAAGTTGTACCCCACAATAAAAGCAACAAAACAGAGCAAAATTACTGTTCGTTGTCTTTAAAATGGTGAATGGGGGGGTTGGCAGCAGGATGATTGGCGGATTGCTAGTAACCAAATCAGTAGCCCTTACGGGGGTACCGCTACAAATGGACGTCCCACCGAGATCTGCCTTCACAGTTAACCTGCTTGCCGTCACACATAGCAACCAAACCAAGCTTGTTGCCAAGTGTTGTTGCCCATATCAACCGTCCAGGATCAGCGCAGCCTGCGCGCCTCCTGCACCTAGTTGCACCAATGGACACTCACAACAGTAACAAATCCTGCAACTCAGTGACTGTAATCTTGTGCTGTCATACGTGGCAACCACGGCGGGCATCGTGCCTTTTGGATTACAAATGTGTCTGGCGTGTGTACAGCATGGACACTACCCACTGTTTTTGCAAACAGCTTCTTTATTCTGCTAAACACAGTGGAAAGTGGGGAGTGAGATTGTGGATGTCGCCGTTGCCCTTAGTAACATGGACACAAGGGGGTGTCGTGGACGGGGATCTGCACATGTCAGTCCCTTACAGTGGGACATCGCAATGGAGACACTTTCCTGTGGATTGTGATTGCTGCCAAGTTAGCCTGCAATTCAACAGTGCCTGTCGCTGGGGATCTCCTCAAAAATGTATGGTTACAGTTCCTCGCACGTTGAACCAACAAGTAGGGGGGGTGGAGCCACGCCCCAGAGGAAAAGTTAACAGATATTCAGTGTGCTACGCCCAGGCACGAGGCGGAGGAAGATGGCGGAGGGTGTTCAGAGCGCACCCGCCATGCAGGGTTACCTGACATGCAGGACCGGATACTAATAGACACCGGTATCCGGCTGGAGCTCACCGGTGGCCTGGCGTTAGGAGTAATCGGAGGCGTGGAAAGACTATGCATGCTTTGTCTAGGATGTCGCAGGCCTACAGTTGGAGTTAGTGCCTGGGCACGGTGTGGGCATTGCGGAGGTCAGCTGACTCACCTGGGATCAGTACAGCAGGAGGTCCAGTATTATTCTGCCAGCCTAACAACCAGACTTTGTCTGCTGCAAGTCCAGGTGACCCGGAAAGCCGGAGAGGGCCGCATGTCGCCTGCTTCTGCAGTGAAGGAGCTCCTGTCCAACTCATCTGAATCGGAGCCATCAGAGGTAAAGGTAGGAAATGTGGCCAGTGGACAGTCTCTGGAAGAAACCCCTGAGGAGCCGGCCGGGAGTAAGTCCCTTGTTGTGCCTGTCCAAAAGCAGCCTAAGTTACAGAAGGGGGATCCCTCAGGTGAGCTGGACAGGGTAAGCAAGGGCCGGGCTGTGGACTGGGGGTCACCGCAAGTATTGGAGAAATATGGGTCTATAGAAAATCTGTTCGAGTGGTCATCCCCTGAAGATGCCTCGTCCAGCGATGAGGAGCAATGGTTCTTGAAAAGTTTCACCTCAGTTGGAGCATCCACCGGAGCACCGGAAAGACCTCTTAAGTTCATCACAACCCCCAGTACCACCCTATAGACTTTCTACCGCCTCACTTAGTAATTCTTCGGAAAGGACCACCCACGTACAGACAGTGGGTTAGTAGAGCCGCTGATGCCTCCGTCCTGCCTGGCCGTAGGATGCCTAAAGAGCTGCCGAGATTTTCCAGATTCCAAAGGGAAGTCCAGAGGAATGTTGCTCAGGAGTGGGGCCTGGACTACCCTTATGTTCCGGACCATGTCATGGAAGTAGTTGAAAACGCCCGGGAGCAATGGGAGAATGACATGGTCTGGGACTATTTACATGTTCCAAAACCTAAACGGACACCGGAAATTGAAGTTTGGGTCCGTTTAATGGCATTCACAAAGAGTGGAAGCTCGGGAGGGCCATCTATAAAGATAAAGTGCTGGTTCTGAAGGCAGGGCAGAACACCAGAAGTTATTCTATTTCTGTGAGAAGCAAGGGGGACAGTCGAAAGAGATTGCCGGACCCGAAGTTCTACCTGTAGTCAGGACTACTATTGTATAGCCACAGGTGTGTTGATACCCATATTTGACTGCAAGAGGGCAGCAGGGTTTGCCACATTTGCTTTAGAGAAGGACTCCGTTGATTTTGAGTCTTTGCTTCGCTAAAAGAAAAAAAAAAGAGGACTCCTGTTTAGGAGCCAAACAGAAAGTTTGTCTCATGTTCTTAAAATTCTGCCGTGTCTGCTCAGCTTGCACTCTGCAGGAGGTCTCTTAATCTCCTTTTGAGGGGGTGACAATCCTGGCAGGGAACCACATGCCAAATTTGGTCCTTTAAGTTGTTCTGTTACCGGACAGAGGATGATAACCCCTCTGTTTGGTAAAGTGTTTGATTTTCAGTTAGTCTGTTTAGTTAGTTGTGTGTTGTTAAGTCTTCTTTTAGGCCTCTTTCACACTTGGGCGGGGGCGTCGTCGTCGGTAAAGCGCCGCTATTGTTAGCGGCGCTTTACCGTCGGTATTCGGCCGCTAGCGGGGCGGTTTTACCACCCACTAGGGGCCGAGAAAGGGTTAAAAACCACCGCAAGCGCCTCTGCAGAGGCGTTTTGCCGGCGGTATAGCCGCGCTGTCCCATTGATTTCAATGGGCAGGATCGGGGAAGGAGTAGTGTATACACTCAGCTCCTTCCCCGCTCCAAAGATGCTGCTGGCAGGACTTTTTTTTCCCGTCCTGCCAGCGCATCGCTCCAGTGTGAAAGCCCTCGGGGCTTTCACACTGGAGACAAAGCAGCGGCACTTTCGGGACGGTTTGCAGGCGATATTTTTAGCGCAATAGCGCCTGCAAACCACCCCAGCGTGAAAGGGGCCTTAGGTAAACCCTGGGATGTGGCGGTTATCTATCTCCACCATTGGAACAGATGAAGACCTGTGGTAAGCAGAGTATTCCTCTCCAGGGAGCAATGTTCTGGTTTCACTTGTATGTGTTAGTTGCACCTGCAGTCAGGATGTGTAATTTGTACAAATGTATATGTTATGTGTCATTTTGTACTTTTATACTAATGTTATCCCTTTTCCAAGTTTGTTTCCTTTTCCCCATCCAACTGTTTAGATATGAGATGCCTTTCCTCCTTAATTAAGGAGGTATTTTGCTAATTCATTCTTTCCTACAACTGAGGACAGTTGTGATTTTAGTGGGGGGTGAATGTAGCACCCTCTACCTAAAGGTAGGTGCTAGAGTAGTATTTTTCTAGCTCAGGACCCAAGTGCAGGTAAATTTAGCCAGGCCTGTGCTGTAGGCTAGGCCTGGTTGTTGTGATTTGGGACTGGGAGTGATTAGTGTAGTGGGGGGTGTGGCCACCTGCACTCTGACTCAGAGATGCCTCCTCTGCTTTCAGAAGGATAGTTCTGGAAAAGAGGTTGGATTTGAGGTCTGAGTGGCAGGCAGCTCATGTGAGGAGCCCTGACCAATCATTAACTTGCATTGGCAGGGGGCAGGCCTCTCATATAAGCTGAGGTCATCAGTGGCGGCCCATCCATAGGGGGCGCATGGGCGCCGCCCCCCCCCCCCCCTCCAGGCAGTGACAAAAAAAATGTCAAAAAAAAAATTTAAGTGCACTGTGTTCAGACGCCGTACACAGTGCGACGCCGGACACAGTGCACTTGTGGGAAGCGCCACGTCTATGCAATCACGAGATTGCAGACGCAGCGCTTCATTTTCGGGCTTTTATCCCGCCTTGCGGCGCTTTACGAAGCGTCGAGTAGCTTCCGCCCGGCGCTCGTAGTATCTATTACTACGGCCGGGCGGTTTGATTGACATCTCAGTTTGATATCACTTCCTGTTTTCTCTCTCCCATTGCGCCCGGGAGAGAATCAGTGACTCATTTACTCATCAACCGATGACTCATTCAGCTGTCAGTGGGGTTCCCCTGTTGACAGCTGAAGTGTAAACCAAGTCCCCGCAATTGAGCTGTCAAAAAAAAAAGCAGTCTGGCAATGTTTATCAACAACATTGCTCAGCCTGAAACAGAAAGGTAAAAAGAAACATTGTTTCTTTTTGTATCTTTCTGTTTATACATGTACAGATCAAAGGGATGAACTTTGATCTGCAGATGAAGTCAGTTTAAAGCAACCTGTCAAGTAAAAAACAATTTTTATTTTTTTGTTTTTTATTAAATGTTCCTCTATTTTAACCCCCTATTACCACTTATTTTCTCGAATCGGTCTTAATTAACTCCTTATTCTCCTTCTCCATTTAATTATTATTTTCCTGCTAATTTTTTTTGTTCACTTCTATTTTATAAACTATTAATAATAAAAAAATGTATTTTGTTTGTTAATATTTTTACACCTTTAACATATATTTACATGTTTCAAATTAAAAAAAGTGCAAAATTAAAAAAATAAAAATAATAAATATTTAGTTTGTAAATAACTTTTCAATGTTTTGTACCATTGCTGACAGCTGAAGTGTAAACAAAACAGTTGCAAAAGGTACGCCAACAGAATACATCAACAGCTAGTGTGTCTCTTCATGGTCTTGCACTAGTCACTGGTAGCGTGTGGGCGGAGTCAACTCACCCATGCATGTGGGGGGGTACCTTTCACTGTGCTCGTGCTCATCATGAGGGGGGACTGCGCTCATGTGAGAATCAAACATTATGGTGGCTCCCTGACTTAGAGATGAGCCTTCACAGTGTGCAGTAAAAAATGTACAAAGGTCCTCTGAAAAGCATCATGTCCTATGTCATTACACACGGTAACTGATGTATGTTGCTTTGGGAGGGACTGCTGAGGCTGCGCCCACTCCACCAGTCCAGCATACCTCTGTTACCTACTGTAACTCCCAGTAACAGAATGAGGTCCCACTGAGCACCTAGCATGGACCTCATGCATGCTCATAGTAACTGCTTCCCTCCCGTACCTTGTGACCAAGCCACTGATCTCTGCAATGCAGGCTTGGCTCCAGTTGCTATTAGAAACAGACCGCTAGGGAGGGAGCCAGACAGCGACCCCCCTCACTACCGGATGACCTTTCACCTTTACCAGGTACCACGCCAAACGACTGGTTGTTTGTGTCTTGACCTTGTGCTTTTTTACCCTTAGCAACTATGTTCTTCTTGTCTTGCCAAGTTAACTCTTTTGTAGTGATGTTTCTTCATACCCCACATGTGCTTTACTGATCCGGTTCTTTCATACGCCAGAAACCACAGGACCCCTTTGAGTAACTTCTGACCAGGCTCTTAATGGGTAATATAACATTACTGTCGAACTTCATATATTACAGCTCAAAATGAACAAGTCTCATCCCTAATCCCAACTACAGTTGTGTGGCTGTACAGGCATACCTATAGAGGTGAAAGTTCATACCAGATAGTGTCCTCTGAACTCCAGTCTCTTGTGGGACTATGTGTCACGGCAGTCCCTGTGCAGGCTTCCCATGTGTAGAGAGAGACTCTCACTTGTGCAGGTGGTTACTGGTTGGAAAGGGTTCCATCTTCCTCTGTGAGCCACTTGCTTCTTCCCGTGCTGCTGGAGTTTGCCTGGGAAGAGCCTTCACCCTTTTTAAATGATACAGGGAGGAGGGCAGAGTCCTCCAAAAGCCAAGAAACCAAGAACTGCATTAACCCTTCCCTAACATGGGCAGATTAGCTAGCTAGCTATCTTACTACATGAGTCATTCCCCTTGTAGGCAGCTGTCTACAGCCTGCCTACCACCACCTTCATTTTTATTTTATTTGGTATGTGGAAGTCTGTTTATGTGTAGGTTTTCTGCCTACCTGACCTTTTTATGCCTAAATACACTTTTTTTCCTCCAGTGCCTGGATAGCTTAGTCTGTAGAGCATCAGCCTTTTAATCGGAGGGTCCAGAATTCAAGTCCCTGTTCAGGCGGTGTGTATTCTACAAGCCATTTTCTCCTGATTCAAAAGCATTCACCTGTTTTTAAAGTCAGACACTGTTTATGGAACACTTTATAAGAGTTTGTACCCAAGCTTGTTCAGTTGGTGGAGCACCAGATTTTGTCTTGAACCTTCAGGAATTATTTATTTTATTTTTATATGATGGGCACAGAGGCTGCATATGATGGGCACAGGCTGCATATGATGGGCACAGAGGCTGCATACTTTGGGCACAGAGGCTGCATATTATGGGCACAGGCTGCATATGATGGGCACAGAAGCTGTATGATGGCCACAGGCTGCATATGATGGGCACAGAGGCTGCATTTTATGGGCACAATAGCTGCATTTTATGAACACAGTGGCTGCATTTTATGGGTACAGTGGCTGCATTTGATGGGCACAGTGGCTGCATTTGATGGGCACAGTGGCTGCATATGATGGGCACAGTGGCTGCATTTGATGGGGCACAGCGGCTGCATTTTATGGGGCACAGTGGCTGCATATGATGGGCACAGTGTCTGCAATTTATGGCACAGTGAAGCTGCAATTGATATTTCTTTTTCAGTATTTTTCAGAATTTTTCAGTTTGTTTGCGCCCTCCCAAAAATTTTAAGCACCAGCCGTCACTGTATGCAGCGCTTTACATATATATTGTACATTCACATCAGTCCCTGCCCTCAAGGAGCTTACAAGCTAATGTTCCTTAGCTTAAATTAAAGGGTATGCCAGGGTTAAATAAAAGAAAAAATATGCAATCAGTGCACATTACCCCATTTATCACTTTATAGAAATATATTTGTTGATCTACCAGAAATGCATTCAGCCCCCAAGTTTTGTTGTGAACTAAGTGGTGTCAGCCCTGCCCAGTTGCTTTTTTGCTAAACTACTCAGTCTCTCCCACTATTATTTACAACATAGTGCCTCAAGCTGGCCGTACACTGATTTTTTTTTAGGTACAACGTAGATAGACAAATCTCCTGTCCTGACTATTGTATCCTGACAGCCAACGCCAGCAGGTGTCAAAATACCCAAACAATTTGTGAGCAATCCAATAAGAACTGTGATGGTTAATTACACCCCTTAGGACAACACAGGACAACTCTGAATTTCTGACATCATTAACAGGTATCTTTGAACTTACTGAACAGGTATAGAAAACCCCATTTCAACTGTATATTTAGAAGACCAAATGGGAGCAAATAAGAGAAGTACACAAAGGCCTTGGACAAGCAGAGTGTTTTTCGAAGGCCTTTGCAGGGGCCTTCAACTGTAGGTACTGTAGATGTAATCCAGAAACCCTAGGCATTCACCGCTATCATATTGGACCCTATCTGTTTTCAATCTGGCCCAGTAGAATGAATGGAAGAGGACAACTGGTCAGCCTGTAGAATCTTTGAAGGCAAAGTCAGGATTCCAATTACTACTGGGGAAGGGGGATGTTGTCTCTTGATTGTTGATTATTGAGGCTCACAGTGGTGTCTGCAGCAAGTTGATCAATGTTCCTGGGGTTGTGTGGCGTGGATCGGGCCCCATGTTAATATCATGTGTGGTGGATGCATTTTTGTATTGTTTGTGCCTCCAAAAAAACCTAGCCCAAGTCAAGTGAGTCATAGTTTTCAGTGCCTTGTGACTAATGGCTACTATGCCATTCAGATCCCACAGACACAGAATGTACCTTACCGCCTGAATAGTACACATAGAAAAATAGCCAACAAAGGGGTGCTATATTTTCAAAATAGGGGTGTAATCTTGTTGCCCTCCCCCCCCCCCCCCTCGACCATCAATAAACAAAATCATAGGACAAACACACCTTAGGTTTCATTCCTATTTACTATTGAGAACAGACAATGGTACCTAACATGAAGCTCTGAGCATACAATATTTGGAGCAATAGTTAGAAGATATGTGCACCGTGGCATCTGTTAGGTACACAATAATAATATATGTAAGTATCTACAGAGAATAAAAATAGTGCTAACCAAATTACCACTGGTCAGGGCCACCATAGGAAATCATGGGGTCCTATATTGCCTGCCTGACAGGATACCTTCCTGCCTCCACTTGGATAGGGATGAACCAATAGCAATAAATAAAAATTCTCCAGTCCCCATCAGTTCAGCAGCAGGGGCCAGGGGCATAGAGGGGCCTCTTTAAATACCTTTTGGTGCATGCACAGTAGACCCATGGACGGTGGCTTCTACCAATTTCCGTATTTATCGGCGTATAACACGCACTTTTTTCCCCTTAAAATCAGGGGAAAATCGTGGGTGCGTGTTATACGCCGATCCCCTGCGATCCGGAGCTGTCAGATTTTCAAAATCGCCGACCGCGATTTGAAAATGGCGCCGCAATACACAGTGCCGGTCCTCGGCTCTTCTCGGCCACTTTCGTCTTCACTCGAGCGCCACCCGAACCTAGCCGAGTGTACTCGGCTAGGTTCGGATAGCTCCGCTCGGGACTACGAGTGGAGCCGAAAGTAAACGAGAGCCGCCGAGAAGAGCCGAGGACCGGCTCTGTGTATTTCGGCGCCGGCGGCGCCATTTTCAAATCGCGGTCGCCGATTTTGAAAGACAGGATGGCAGGGATCACAGGATGCAAGGCTGCATTGGGGAAGGCTGCATTGGGGAAGGCTGCACTGGGGAAGGCTGCACTGGGGAAGGCTGCACTGACAAGGCTGCACTGGGGAAGGCTGCACTGACAAGGCTGCACTGGGGAAGGCTGCACTGATAAAGCTGCACTGGGGAAGGCTGCACTGATAAAGCTGCACTGGGGAAGGCTGCACTGACAAGGCTGCACTGGGGAAGGCTGCACTGACAAGGCTGCACTGACAAGGCTGCACTGACATGGCTGCACTGACATGGCTGCACTGACATGGCTGCACTGACAAGGCTGCACTGGGGCAAGGCTGCACTGAGAAGGCTGCAATGATGGGCATGTAAATGTAAGTTTTTTTTCCTTCAAATTCCCTCCTAAAAGTTTTTTTTTCCTTAAAATTCCCTCCTAAATTGGGGTGCGTGTTATACGCCGGTGCGTGTTATACGCCAATAAATACGTAAAAGTTCCCTGGGGGGTCAAGCACAGAGGTGTGCTTATTCACTCATTTTTGGGAGCAGGGAGAGTAATCCTCAATGTCACAGCTTCTGACAATTAAATTAAAGCTCTGGCCTGCCCAGGCAAATTGATATAGAGGAAAAGGCTGGGACTTGAATTTAATTGTCAGGAGCGAGGGCACGGAATATTACTTTGCCTGCTCTCAAAAATGAGTAAATAGTCCCCTCTCTGTCTCTGGCTCTTGCTGCTGAACTGATGGGGCCCAGGGAACTTTTGTTGAATTGCTGGGAGCCACCACCCGTGGGACTTAAAAAGACCCTTTTCTACCACCGGGTCAAGTGCGGAAGGGCCGGCTCTACCCTCCAATCAACATCCCTGTCACTGGTACCCAAGAGTACTGGAAAGAGGGATTGAGGTCTCCAAGTGCCAAGGTATCAGGGTATGATGATCCCCTTATCAACGAAAGACCACCAAGGTCAGGGTTGAGATCTCAATATATTGCAAGCTCAGAGCTTCACGTTAGGTACTGTTGTCTATTCTTAATATTAAATAGGCATGAACTTTAAATTGAGTTTGTCCTGTGATTTTGAGAAGGAAGTGTCATCAGCACACCAGGAGCTCCAAAATTGGTTCCAAAACTTTAATCACATAGTTTAAAAAAATAAATAAAATAAAAAATAAAAGCGACGTTTCAGAGCCACGCAGGACCCTTTCATCAAGCATGTGACCACATGCCTGATGAAGGGGTCCTGCGTGGCTCGGAAACATTGCTTTTATTTTTTGATACTATGTGATTAAAGTTTTGGAGATCCTGGTGTGATAGTGACACTTCCTTCTCATGATTGCAGTCGGTTCCAGCCGTTGGTCATTTCAGCACCCAATCTAGGATACAGCCGTTTGTGCAGGAACGTGTGCGTTGGGAGTATTGCATTGGATGTCCTGTGATTTTGTCTCTCCAGATCCCAGAGAAACAGGAAATTGTCAAAGGCGGACTTCCTTTGCTGTGAAACCCTGAAGTCTGTATGGAACATTATATGTTCTCTCAAATCCCATCATCTTTTAACAAAATGACAGACACAGGTAATAACATTTCAGTTTTCATATTTAATACAGAATGTTTTGGTTTTGTCTGAAGGTTTCATTTAAAACCTTTATTTTACATAAACCACTCTGCGATTTATAACTAGATGCCTTCTACATCTATAATGGTCGTGTAAAAAAAGTGACATGTTACATTACTGCGAATGCAAAAATGTGATGTTCTTTTCTTCTCATTTCTATTACTATATCTATATCTAAGGACACCTCTCAGGGGTCAACAAATGTATTCTCCCTTTAAATTAAATAACAGATTTCTCTATACAAATGTAGAGTATTTCCAAATAAATCATCAATGTAACAATAGGCCGGTTACGAAACCACCCTGGTGGTCTTACCAGTAAATACTCTATCATTGAAGTCAATTATTCTTTGTTATATAAAACTTATGTACAAATGTTAATATGATTGTACTAATGTTATCTCCAAGCATTAAAAAAAGCTTATTGTTTAAAAAAAAAAATGTGATGTTGAATTTATGTTACTTGTACCATTCGTGAAAATGTTAGCTGTAAAATGTTTTCTTTGTCTACGTCAGAAATAATAGCAGAATTATGTAAATTAGCTGCTGTAGTGGAGAGAAGCGGTAATGCTTGGTTGCATGTGATCATTTAAAGCCAATCAGCAGGAGGCGCCACAGCAAAGCCGTGTATACAGGGTGACAGTTGTTGAGCTGTTCACTCTTGCTTAAGGGATACTATTCACTTTTACTGTTATTTGTCTGTTTTGTATGGGAAGGTCCCCTCACCTTCTCCCTACAATCCCTTCATCTCTTTACCGCACCCTACCAGCTATCTACTGGAGGTGTAATCAATAATCAAGTAGTATTGAATATGCAGGATATGTGATTTTAGGACCTGTTCACACCTGAGCGATGCTAAAGCGTCACATTTTTTTTGCAACTTTTTGTGGCGCATTTCTGGAGTGGCATCATTCATTTTGAATGGGCTTCCCTCTGCCCCAAAAAATGCGCAATAGAAGCTCATGTACCAAATTTTTGCATTTTTTATAAATCTATAATGTTGGGCAGACTGTACAATTGCACTGCCTTATGCACTCTGTCCCAGTTAAATTCCATTATGGCCATTCTCATCCTTACTATGACTCTGGGCCTCCTCTGGAGGGGTTGTTAATGAAAACAGCATCATTTAACCTCATTTTTGTATGCATGTGATGATGTGATTATATATCATTGGATGCAGTTCAGTGAATACTACCGTATTTATCGGCGTATAACACGCACTTTTTTCCCCTGAAAATCAGGGGAAAATCGCAGGTGCGTGTTATACGCCGATCCCCTCCGATCCCGAGCTTTCAATTCTTCAAAATCGCCGACCGCCACCTAGCCGAGTAGGTTCGGATAGCTCCGCTCGGGACTACGAGTGGAGCCGAAAGTGAACGAGAGCCGCCGGAAAGAGCCGAGGACCGGCTCTGTGTATTTCGGCGCCGGCGGCGCCATTTTCAAATCGCGGTTGGCAATTTTGAAGCCCAGGTTAGCTGGGATAGAGGTTTGAAGGCTGCACTGGGGCAAGGCTGCACTGGGGAAGGCTGCACTGGGGAAGGCTGCACTGGGGAAGGCTGCAATGACAAGGCTGCACTGACAAGGCTGCACTGGGGCATGGCTGCACTGAGAAGGCTGCAATGATGGGCATTTAAATGTAAGTTTTTTTCCCTTCAACTTCCCTCCTAAAAGTTTTTTTCCCTTAAAATTCCCTCCTAAATTGGGGTGCGTGTTATACGCCGATAAATACAGTAATTATTAGTATTTAGGTGTTACAATCTGAGTTTTATATTCTACTGTATAGACTCTTGTGTATATATACTGTATATATACTGTATATATATATATATACTGTATATATATATATATATATATATATATATATATATATATATATATATGAAAGCTCCACGAGCAGGGCCCTCCCGCCCCTTCTGTATTGAACTGTATTGTAATCGTACTGCCCCCCCTACATTGCAAACTGTTGGCACTATATAAATCCTGTATAATAATAATAATAATAATATATCTCAAAAAATTAAGCTGGATAATGGCTGCTTTGTGGGAAGAATTCCATTCAATGCTTTGTGAATTTCAAGCAATCCAAAAGTAGCAAAACTACAGTATTGTATATAATTACACATTTTAAGCTAGCTACTGTATATATAGTCAGAGCCTAGACTTAAAAGAGAAGTAAAGGAATTATTTTTCTTTGCAGATTCAAACTAACCTAGGTGATTGGTCCAATGCTGCATCTGTCCCCCCGGCACCTCTGCACTGAGAACCGGGCGATCGAACACCGCTGATCGATCGTTTTTCACAGCTCTGTGAGCAGAGAGCTGCAGACTGTCAGTCACAGCTCTCTGCTCTTCTCCCTCCTCGCTCATTGTTGTGCTGAGCTGTGGAGGGGCAGGGAATGCCCGTCTCAGGCCACTCAGTGGCTTGTTGAGAGGCTGAGACGGGTGTCGGTCAAGTCATCTGGCGGATCCAGATGATGCGGTGCATGGACTGACATTGATGATGTCAGCAGAGAGCGGACCCCAGTCTGCTCTCTGTTGAAACCGGTTTACAGGAGTGCAAAACGAACTTCACTCCTGTCATCCCTCAGGAGAAGTCCAGCCAAACAAGCTTTGGCTTGACTTCTCCTTTAAACACCATTGAAAATATGCGGAATGACTTGAAGACTGCAGACCACAAACGATCACCATCAAATTTAACTGAACTTGAGCAGTTCTGCAAAGAGGAGAGGGGAAATATTGCAAAGTCTAGATGTGCAAAGTTAGTAGAGACAAATCCCAACAGACCAAAGGCTTTAATTAAAGCAAAAGGTGGTTCAACAAAATACTGACACAAGAGGGCGATGCTTTTTCAAACTCGGTGATTCTGTTTTTAAATTAGTTTTATTTTTTTTTGACATGTTGGTGTTATATCCATTGGCTCCTGCTGCTGTCAATCAAAGTCAGTAAACTAATGAGGAGAGAGAGGGGCGGGGCCGAGCTGCAGCTCTGTGTCTGAATGGATACAGAGCAGCAGCTCAGCTCTGGTGCCCCCTATAGCAAGCTGGGGGCACTCGACAAGAGGGGCCAGGAGCGCCAGCAAGGGACCCGAGAAGAGGAGGATTGAGGCTGCTCTGTGCAAAATCACTTCACAGAGCAGGTAACCATAATATGTTTGTTATTTGTACCCCAAAAAAACGAGACTTTAGTATCACTTTAAGTTTATGCGGTTCCCCAAAGTACCTGTTAAGCTAGTAAAGATGAGAATTCCACTTTACCTTACTGGAAGTTATAACATTTTGTATTGATAAATATTAATATATGTTGGTGGAGGGGGGGGGGGGGTTACAGTGTCTTGCTAACAGAAGATTTCTGGCGTGTTTTTCTCAGTGCCTTGCTAAAAGCAGCATCCCCTGATATCAATAGGTCTACAATGCAGACATCAATAATCAGTAGAGCCACCAAAGTTATTACCCTGCTGCTCCCATGTTTCCTATTTTTTTTTCACCAGTCTTAGTCATACTAATAGGAAACCTATTGCAAGAGAAATATGGAGCTGCCATTGCTAACCTCCAATTTGCGAAATGTGAAGTGCCTCTCTGTTTTGCCGATCTGATGGATTCACTCCTCTCTAACCAGTGGCATGGAACAAGTATGTCAAAAGGTGCCGACTTCACTCTGCCTTTCTAATGAGCATTCTTGTTTCGGGTCGGTGAGTTAGTGTTGAAGGCTCCATCTAAGTTTAATCCCGTATTGAGCCCTGATTAAGGGGAACTGGTGTTGCCCCTGAAACGCATTGCCTGTTTTTAGATGACTTTTTATCAACAATTAAAATAATCTTGCATTCTTTCATGCGATTTTAGTCTGGAACTCCATTCTGTATTTTTATGGTTCAGCCTTCAACACTGACTCACAGACCCAGAGCAAGCATGCTCATTAGAAAGGCAGAGTGAGCCATGACACATGACATGGGACAGGTAAGGTATTGCGGGTAATTCCACTGCTACACATGACACGCCCTCTCTGCAACCTGTTCCCCTTGGTGCATCTACACTGGAGTTTGAGATGACTATTCCATGCTCTGGTGGAGTATATCTGCTATATATATCTGTATATTCGGACTTTGATGTTGCCCAGATCTCTGGCAGATGCCCTCATTTCGGAGCATTGTGACAGCAGGGAACAGAGACCATGTGTCCAGTGTCTGGATATAGCCTAAGGGGAATTGCTTTCAACAAAGCCATAGCTGAATTGGGGGAAATGCTTGTCCTCCCCTTCTTGTTACATTGAGACTCCAGACAGCTGTGGGACAGATGCAGAATGGAAACAAAGCAGATGTCTGGTTCTCTATTTTGTGCTTACTTAACCTGAAATGCGATTGAACTGTTGCACACCGCGAAAGAGTCACGAGTTTACTGGACACTCAACAAATGGCAAGTCAGTAGCAGTACCTGAAACCCCCCCTTTTTTTTTTCTCTCCCCACCCCCCCCCTCAAACTGCTAGCTCTCAGAGACTATCAGCTGAATGTAGGGATCTTGAGCTCCATAACTTGTTCTTACAGACAGTGTACTCTGGTCCATAAATGTAATACATGTGTTATGACGGGAATGTATTTGGGTCAGCCTACCGCAGTTATACATTTTTACTTGTTGTATTTGTTTTATGCTGTTCTTGCATACCTTAATTCTCCCATTATAGGGAATTTCAGGGATTAGCATGTGGGAAAGGGACCATGGCCCATTCTCTCATCAAAAACTGTATATGACGTATGGTGGTGGGGCAAAAGAGGCTGTCTTTAGACGACTAGCTCGCCTTGTTCTCCATGGGCTACGCATGTCTTTACACAATTTGATGGTTTACTGTACTAATGGTTTCTTAGTTCTTGCCTTCCTTAGGTGCTCCCTTAAGGAACACACTGAGGGAAGGGGTTGAGCGCTGGAGCCTCTTGTTCCTGGGTAAACACTTGATTGGTGTCCCTAGGAGCGGAGGTCTCTGTCGACCAGCGTAGCATACACAATGATGGTTATCTGCCTTTTTTCATAATGGCCTTGCTACATATATATGTTGCTTAATGATAGTATATGCTGCTATAGGTAAGTCTACACCCTTTGAGTCCGTCGGCTCTGCTGGATAGGGGCTCTCCGAGGGAGGCCTCGCTCATCTTTTCTGAGTGGGCCTCCCCGGGCTCTACTCAACCTTCACAAGCTGAGGTTTTTCTGTAATGGTTATGCTTACATTTAGGATGGTAGAATGCAAAATTTGGTCTCGCTGTCAGGTTTCTTCCCCACCTCAAAGAGGCAGGTCTCCCATTTGAAACTTGCCGGCATTGTTTTTCACCACTCCAGCACTCCATACGATCCTACTCAGGTAGTTCAGCAGGCCTGTAATTACCTCCGGTGTATTTTCCATGAGACCCTTATTTGGGGTAGTTGATACAAGGGGGTGCTATACCCCCCTCAGGTTACTTAAGCACTTATACGTAGCCAAATAGGTTAGGAGCAGATTCTATGCCTTCTTTTTCTTCTTCTCTTTATTCTCTTTCCTTAACGTCTTCTGCCTTCTCTACCATCTACCCCCTTCCCCTCTCTATGCTCTTTCTTCTCTCTCCTCTCCACACGGGCCCTCTCCACTCGCTATCTGAGGGTGGTACCAAGGTACACTCCCTTCTAGTGAATATGCCTCCTGTGATGCACTCATCAGCTCCTCTATCCCTCAAGGTCTATTCCTTAAACGCTAAAGGCCTGGGGGGAGAAGCTTATTCTGGGGGGGACTTTAACATGGCCCTAGAACCACTTCTTGACACCTCCACAGGTACCTCCTCACTTCCGTTCTCCGCCTTACGGCAAGTGAAACTCGCTGTAGCCTCTCTCACACTCCATGACACCTGGCGCACCTTAAATCCGCGGGGAAGGGACTACACGTTTTTCTCGTCTCCACATAACCGCTACTCAAGTTTGGATTACCTTTTCATACACCAGGCAGACTTATCTTACCTCTATGATGCGACAATAGAGAACATGATACTCTCGGACCATCACCCGATCACTCTGACTTTACTTTTCCCTCAGAGGGAAACGTCAACCAAGATTTGAAGACTGGATGCCTCCCTACTTACAGACCCTGGGGACCTGGGGACTATTAAACAGACCATTAGTGACTACTTTCGCCAAAACGACACTCCAGATGTGTCACCCATGATTCAATGGGAGGCGCATAAGTGTGTCATAAGAGGTCATTTATTGGCCATCACGGCAAGAAAAAAGAAGGAACACCAAACCCTAATTCGAGATCTATCCAACAAAATAACCCTGCTGGAAGCACAGCACATATGTTCACTAGCACTTAAAGTAGCGACAGAACTAGCTGAAACATGAGCACTCCTATTAGAAGAATTATTCAAAAGGGCAAGGAAATGGCAGACGCTATCACAAAAATTATTCTATGAACAAAGCAATAAACCATGTTAATGGTCACTTGTCGGATGTCCTTCTCCATTCATAATGGAACCAGACAGGGGTGCCCTCTTTCCCCCCTGCTGTATATCCTTACTCTGGAACTTCTATTGCGTTGTATTTGAGCAAACCCAAACATAAAAGGAATTGAGGTCCATCAACGAGAATATAAGATTGCCGCCTTTGCGGATGATATCTTGCTCTTCCTTTCATCCCCACTGACGTCCTTGCCCAATCTGATCCTGGTTCTAGAACAGTTCAAAACCACATCAAACCTGAAAATTAACTACTCGAAGTCCTTCGCACTAAATATTTCATTACCTCCTAAGCTAGTACAACTCTGCCAGTCGAATTTCCCTTTCTGCTGGAAAACAGATGCTATCACCTATTTGAGTATTCAACTCCCGGGTAGATTGAAAGACCTCTATGAAAAAAATTTCTTGTCAGAACTTAAAAACATACAACAAGACCTCCACAAATGGGAGGCTCCCACTGTTTCCTGGTTTGGTAGGGCCTCAATCCTTAAGATGACGGTGCTCCCGGATATTATACAAAATGCAAACTATCCCGATCCATCTACTGCCTTCTTTTTTTGCGGAGGAGGATGTGCAGGGTCTTTCTTTGGGGAACCAAGGCAGCTCGAATTGGGTGAGTGAAGCTGGTCCTACCAAAATCTGGGGGTGGCATAGGTTTGCCGGATCTCCAGAGGTATTACTGGGCTGTCCACCTAGCTAGGGTGGTTGACTGGAGATTACATATGCGATGTAAGGGCTGGGTGTTGCTTGAGCAGTTGATCTCAGCAGCGGAGCTTCGTTTAATCCCCTGGTTCTCTAAAAAATACAGAACACCTCTTATACACACGCATCCGCTTATTGGGGCGACACTTCAGGCATGCTGGAGATGCGAACAAGAGCTGGGCACCTTTCTCCATATATGGTGGAAATGCCCAATGATCTAGCCTTACTGGCGAAAGGTGCACGACGTTACGACTGCAATCTCCTCTCTCCCGTTGGAAGTCTCCCCAGCACAGTACCTCCTTCACCTTTCCAAAATATCTTCAAAAAGATATTATAAGTCATTGGCTATGCACATGATCAATGCAGCCAGGCTCTGCCTGCCGGTTCATTGGCGGTCTAAATCCCCCCTTCAATGAAAGAATGGGCATCACGCATTAACCATATAGCAACGATGGAGGAGCTGATACACATCACTCAAGACAGAATCTCCAGGTTTACAGTAACGTGGGCTAACTAACTGGTTTGAATATCGAACCTCTCAGCAATATCAGGAACTGATACAAGACATTACTTAACTTATGACCTACTACTCTTGACACACCTTGATAATACAACCCAAAAGCTGGATTGGGGGTCTCAGGTGGCGCGTCCGGTAGGGAGTGAAGAGGGTAGCCGTTGGTTTTCCACCCCCTCTCCTAACAGGCCCTCATATTCACCCCCCCCTTCTTTTCTTTTCTTCTCCACTCTTTCTTTTCTTTTCTCTTTCTACCTACTGTAACAGATGGGGGATATGGGGTGGGGGGCAGACTTAGTGGTCTGCTCATCTCCCCATACCATATGCAATAAACAGAAAACAAGTTGGGGTGGCCTGGGAGGACCCAGTCTCCTTAGTTGCTCTGATGTGGTTACAGATAAGAGAGATACCAATGTCAGCAATGCATATGCATTGACATCCTCAAGAAGAATATATGACGGTATATGTCAGGCACTTAGAATGCATTTAATGCAGGAACTATTATTAAGGGTGTTGTTATTAATATATAGATGTATATTACATTGTTGTTTAAACCCAGTCTTACTGTGAAGATATCTCTTTATAGATGCCTTCTGTATTACCTGTTTGAAAATTCTAATAAAATCTTTATGGATAAAAAAAAAAAAAGGCAGAGTGAAGTCTGGACCCTTTGATTTACATACTTGTTCCAGGCCACTGGCTAGAAAGCACAGAAGCCATCACATTTATACCATTTTTTTTTACCATTGGTTAAAATTATCTTGGACTGTTTCATCTGGTTTTGGTCTCATAATCTTTTTTGTATTTCTATGGTTTGAGCAACTGTTGGGTGCTCATCGGGGGAATCCTTGCTGTGTGGGAGCCTTGCCAGAGCTATTGAACTTGTTTGCAGTTTTTCTTCATCTAAGTACACATGGCAGTCTAAGATTTAACAACGCCTCTTTGAGTGCTCGAGTGTTGAAGGTTGAGACAGCCAGGTCTAGTCATCTCAAAAGGAGGCCAGAAAAGGCATCCCCCTTATTTCTCTCTGTACAGGTTTTCTCTACTGAGCTTTGATAATCTTATCATACAGTGTATAATCCTATCATATAATATGTGAAAATAAGGCAGTGGGGTAACTGGGGCAGGTTTTGACAAAAATGGAGCATGATCAAGCCCAGCGAGAATGCACAGAGGTGGTCACAAATTGGCAAATCCAGCTTCCAGATGTGTCCTCATATTTTACACACAGGGATAATATAAAATTACGTCCAGCATATACGATCCTCTGTGCCAACAATTTTTTACATTTCTGGCCATTTAAATACCAACAATATGTATCTTTTCATAGACTGTCCTTAGACAGGCAATGTCTGAACCATTTTAGTACTGGTGATCTTTTTCCTGTTCTTCATAATAAAGCCAAAATAATAGCCAAAACAGATGGAAGCAAGATGGCGGCTGGCCTTGTATTAAATGAACCTAAAAGATGAGAAAAAAATATCATTATAGATTGCTATTATTGTCATCATCACTGCTGTTTATAGAGCAGCAACATCATGTGCAGCAATACATACATTAAGGTAGTAAAATACACACAGCAGTTTTCTAAATACATAGACACAAAACAGTAAGACTTATGTAGCGGGCATGTTGTAATGCAATTTCTCCTTTTGGCCACAAGATGGAGACAGAAAGATGCTGACTTGTTCTTCCAGAAAACTCAGAGACACAAAGCACACTGGGAAAAGGGGCAGTTTTCAGTAAGTGCTGAGGTAAATGAGGTGAGAGAAAAGAGAGAGAGACAGGTTTTCCACGCAGCACTACAGAGAGAGTGCTGACAGAAGATCTGAGGAGGGCTGTCTGAGGGGAGTGAGGAGAGCGGTCTGAGGTACCAGCATCTGATTGAGGGGAGAGACACACGCTGACACCAGGGACTATGTGACCCAACAGAGGGAGAGAAAGCCACATTTCTATTGAGACTACCGGGGAGAGTTGCTGTGAGGAAAGGGGATAGAGGAAAGGAGTGGTGAGGTGACAGGACTGTGTGGTGGAACTCTACTTAAGAGAGAGAGCCACACTGTCTACCAGCATCTGAGAGAGAGAGAGCAACGCTGAGACTGAGGATAAAGGAGCCAGGAACAATGTCACCCACACGCTCCTCCACCGTTCATCCCAGGGACCCTGCTCAGCATCTCAGCGCCATCTAGCCCAGCGGAGACAACCCACACTGCTTCGGGGATCACAAGACCCATCCAGGTGTCCTGTTGGCCGTTGTCCCATCACCCTGCCAGTTCAGCTACCAGCCATCCTGATCGTCCAACAGGAGGTGATCCAGTGCCTTACAACATTGCCAGGAGCCTGAACCACCATTTGGGACTTCCATTGTGTCATCACCCAGAGGATTCGTGAGCGGGTGTAAACCCAACATCTTTCTTAGCATAGTACAGACACTGCATGCAGACACCTATTCCCCTTTCTCCTGTCAGAGGATGCTTGTTTAGAGCTGCCACTTTTAGCCATTCTGTTCTCACAAACCACTACCTAACGGGATTTCCTAGAGGATTAGTGTCACACTTTTGATTGATTAAACCTACTCTCTTTACAAAGGGCCCCAGCGTTTGCTAGCAGAAAACACTAGTACCCTTCAACTCAGGACCAGTAACATTACAGAACTGTGCTTACTGTACCTGTTAACCCATTTCTTCTTTTTTGTATTGTTACTTTTAATGGTGTTTGTGGCCCAGAAGGAGCTTAGAAGTTGATAGATTTTCTCTCCTCCCTCTCAGCGTCTGTGTTATAGGCATATAGATTACTGCCCTTTTCTAAATTTACAGTTGCTAATTATTGAAGGTTGTCTTTTCTAAAGTATTAATTCTTTGCAGAAAGGTTTAACAGCATTGTAAGCTTTCATATGCTTTAAACCGTGATAATACATTCAATTTGTTTATCACTACCAGGTGTGTGTCTGTTTTTGGTCATAATCCACAGCTAGGATAACAGTATTTTCCATATCTTTGTCAGGGCTGGGCTCAGCCCTTCCTTCTCTGAGCTGGCCGCTCAGCTGTCGGCCAGCTCCTATCTCTCCACAGTTACTCAGCTGTTGATGATATCCTGCTCGTCAGTCTTGCCTACTTAAGCCGTCCAGTCCAGAGGATCTCTGCCTTCGCCTTGGACAACATCACAGAAACTATCCTGTTCAAGACTTGCCTTGCTGACATCCCTTCTGGCTTCAGATCCTGCTCGCTGTTCCACTACATTGATCCCTGACTTCTGGCTTGGCTGACTATCCATTCCGGTTACTGAACTTTGGCTATGTTTTGACTACGTTTGTTCTTCTTGCTTTTATTATTAAACTGTGCTTCTGTCTCGGCCTGATTTCATGGTTTCTGACAGTCTTTAAATGTGTTTGCAGTAATTTAATTTTAACCAGGTGTGCCAGAGGGGCTGAGGTCATTCTTGGGATTGAGGCGGAGATCAGAAAATCCAAATTTACCAAGCGGCTCCTTCGGGGCTGGCGCTACACTATGAACCCCAAACAAAAGTGCTTACAGCATAACAGAAAATATACTAAAAACAAAAAGTGTTTCTTTTGTGATAAGCAGCCAGCACAAAAATGTATTGGTAACTTTTAGTATAATGCCAAAAAGTGTGTCAAAAAATAACTCCAGAGTTACCTTCCATAGGATTAGCAAGCTTACTAATAAATAACCTATCACTTTAAATATATTCCGGCTCTCATGATATGTATTTATCCACCATGGACAATAATTTATTAATAGATAAAAAATAAAAATAAATTATATTGTAAATCAATAAATGTGACGCGCTGTGTATAACAATCCTAATGTGTATATATACACTTAAATATGTGTTCAACAACCAATGATAGACACTGGAAACTGATATATACAATTATGTAAATAAAAAAAAACAAATATATTAACATGCAGTGGATAGTGCTACATAAAGTCCATCAAAGTGCAAAAAAAGTGTTCCACGTGTGACTTGACTCTTTCTGTGAATTATATTCAATGAAAAGACTCTGCAATCCAATATAAGGTGCTCCAACAACCGCTGTGCCACCTCACACATGCTTCCCCCTAATGGGTGTCTCCCCACCTCAAAGCGTGTGACCCCTCACTTAAGTTGGGTAAGAAAACGCTTGTGAGCCTCTCCAGGGCTCACTATGGTGGATCTAGATCCGCTGGCAACTGCGCCTTTCCTTATCACAATCTCCCCGTCAATGGACAGCATACAAGTGCATGTGGGTGTAAGAAAACTCCAATAGTGCTTATATCATTTGGGTATGAATTTTTATGAAAATATCAAACCGGGTACTCACATGCTCCTGGTGCTTCCAGCACACCAGGCTATATCAGGCAGTAGTGTATAAGATCACCCACAAAGCCACACAACCGCTATCTCCCTGCTGACCGCCCCTCCCCTACGCATCATGTGTCTTCTCCTTGTCTTCAGTCAGTAAGGCAGAACCCTTTACCCGTCTTCCCCACTGGAAAATGCAAGGCCCCTAAACTCTCGTTTACTCACTATTCCCTAGGGTATAGCTCCCAACTGCCCCTGATTTGGAGGGACTGTCCCTGATTTGGAGCAATGACCCTCTGTCCCTGATTCCTCCTCATTTGTCCCTCATTTTGGTCTGATCTATATAGATGTATATAAAATGCACTTTTTATCCATCAAAAAGTGTTTTCCAGCACTAAACCTTTCATCAGATTTTTAAACTGCTGCATTTGTAAATTCCTAAAGCCAATATAAAGAAATAGTAGTGGTAAAAAAAAGCACTTGTGTGTCCTATGCCTGCATACTTTTGCTGATAGGTGTCCCTCATTCCCATCTCAAAAAGTTGGGAGGTATGCCCTAGGGTCCCATCATCCTCTGGACTCCTATACATGCCCAGGGGATAAAAATTGCAGCCCCCCTCATCCAGTGCTCAGGTGGGATCATGAGTCAGTACTGGCCACCCAAGGGCATAAGCGCCTGCAGCAGTAAGTTAGGTCTCAGTAACATAGTCACATTGGTAACTATTTAGAAATTTCCTAGTACAGCCATTCAAGTGGGGTGGCATTGTATAAGGCAATCTAGAGTGCTTTACCATAGACTTATGCAGCCGTACATGTGGGGAGCCTACTAAGGAGTTCCTGTCCTCAATCACCTGGGCCATAATCTGCATCTGGCCAGTGGCTTTTTCCCTGGCCTTGTGCCATATCAATAGTTACACCATATCTCCACCTAGTGGGCATTTGCAAGAATTGTTGTTTGCATTCCTGTTACCTTATTTGGATACCTTTTTAAACCCCTAGTTTAATACTGGTTATATCTCTGTGTATGGTGAGTGTAATACAAACTTTTTACTTTGCAGATATAAACATCTCATTTGTCCAGTCATTTTGTAGCTGCAAACACACTCTTGAGATTTTACAGCCTTGAGAAGACTATGTTTGGCACACCTAATTAATTTTACTGGCTGGCAGAATCTCTAAGGACAATAGATCACCTCTGGGCTGCACCTTTAGTCACCCAGCAGCTTTTACAGCAGTTAACCACTTCAGCCCCGCAAGATGTTACCCCCTTCCTGACCAGAGCACTTTTTACAATTTGGCACTGCGTCGCTTTGCGTGGTCATGCAATGCTGTACTCAAACAAAATTTGCGTTTTTTTATCCCCACAAATAGAGCTTTCTTTTGGTGGTATTTGATCACCTCTGCATTTTGAATAAAAAAAAAACGATATTTTTTACTTTTTGCTATAATAAATACCCCCAAAAATGTTTAAAAAAAACAAATTTCTTCTACATATTTTTGGTAAAAAAAAAAAAAAAATCGCAATAAGCGTATATTGATTGGTTTGCGCAAAAGTTATAGAGTCTACAAACTATGGGAAAAGATTTATGGCATTTGTATTTATATATATATATATATATATATATATATATATATATATATATATTTTTTTTTTTTACTAATAATGGCAGTAATCTGTGATTTTTAGCGGTACTGCGACATTGCAGATCGGACACTTTTGACACATTTTTGGGACCATTGGCATTTATACAGCGATCAGTGTTATACAAATGCACTAATTACTGTATAAATGTCACTGGTAGGGAAGGGGTTAACACTAGGGGGCGATCAAGGGGTTAAACGTGTTCCCTAGTTAGTGTTTCTAAGTGTGAGTGGATGGGACTGACTGGGGGAGGAGACATATCAGTGTTGCTACTTACTAGGAACAAACGATATGTCTCCTCTCCCCTGACAAAACAGGGATTTGTGTGTTTACACACACAAATCCCCAAGCTGGCTCTCGTGCCTGCGATCGCGGGTAGCCAGTGGGGATCATGCCCATCGGCCGCATGCATCGGGTCCCCTGCCGTGCAGTGGGTGCATGCGCGCGCCTCCGGCGGCTCTTAAAGGGAACAACGTACCCATGAATTGTTTTGCGCAGCCGTGCCATTCTGCTGATGTATATCGGCGTGAGCCGGTCGGCAAGTGGTTAAAGAAATACTGCATAGAGAAAGCTAGGCAGAGCTTTGACTAGCAATGATCCTGAAGATTCCTCTTGTGCATCTGGTATCAGCTCTTCCTTAACCACTTAAGGGCCACCCTACAGCAGTTTTACCGCTACAGGGCGGCACCTCTGCACCGGATCAAGTATTTATACGTGATCTGGCTCTTCTGGGTAGGGGTGGGCATGCGATCCACCGCCGGCTCGCTCCCGCTGTCATCACACAAGTAGGAGTCTTGCAGCAGGTACCGTGGACTCGATGTCTGCCAGCACCCGCGGTTCCTCCAGCAGAGAGGCAGAATGGCGGCCTGCTTATGTAAACAAAGCAGATCACCATTCTGACAGGTGGGAAGGCATGGATCCTGTGCTTCTGCAAAGCAGGGACAAGGATCCACGTCTTCCCCTAGAAAAAGCACCTCCCACAGTACCTATAAACACTAGTCAGGCACACTGTAAACCCTTTGATCACCCCTGACGTTAACCCCTTCCCGGCCAGCGTCATTAGTACAGTGACAGTGCATATTTTTTTAGCACTAATCACTGTATTAGTGTCACTGGTCCCCCAAAATTGGCAAAAGTGACAGTTAGTGTCAGAATGTTCACCGCAATATCGAGGTCCCACGATAAGTAAATATATCCCATAGTTTGTAGATGTTGTAACTTTTGCGCAAACCAATCATTATACATAGATTTTTTTAACCAAAATGTTGACCTTAATTGATGACGAAATTAGATTTTTTACATTTTCTTATTGGATATGTTTTACAACAGAAAGTAAAAAATATATATATATATATATATATATATATATATATATATATATTTTTTTTTTTTTTGTCGGTCTTTTCTTTGTTTATAGTGCAAAACGCAGAGGTGAGGTTATCAAATACCACCAAAAGAAAGCTCTATTTGTGGGGAAAAAAGGACATACATTTTATTTGGGTACAGCGTCGCACGACCGCGCAATTGTCAGTTAAAGTAACGCAGTGCCGTATCGCAAAAAATGGCCTGGTCATGAAGGGGGGTAAACTCTCCGGAGGTCAAGTGGTGAAAGAAGTACTGCACATAGAAAGCCTGGCAGAGCTTTGACTAGCAATGATTCTGAAGACTACTCTTGTGCATCTGTTATCAGCTCTTCCTTAATGAGTCAAGGCCAGTGCCAACTGCAACCTCTGCAGCCATAAAGCAGCCATTTTGCTAACTGCAGCAAATTAAACTAAGACAAGCCTATTGAAAAAAAAAAAAAGATACATAAAGAGGAACTGCAGTCTGCTCACATAATTTGTAATAAAAACATCTTTGTTATTCTGAAGCTTCCCTCCAACCGCTTTGCATATTTATTTATTTTATAATTTCAGGTACTTATAGCGCCGTCAATTTACGCAGCTCGTTACATATACATTATACATTCACATCAGTCCCTTCTCTCAAGGAGCTTACAATCTAAGGTCCCTAACTCACATTCATACATATACTAGGGCCAATTTAGACAGGATCCAATTAACCTACTAGCATGCCTTTGCATATTATTTTATATATACAGTAATATCTAGGATCGCGAGTAACTCAGTTAATGAGCATTTCGCAATGCAAGCTATTATTTTTTTTAAATCCTGGCTCGGTTTGCAAGCGTTGTCTTGCAAAACGAGTAGGATTCAAGCCTTTGCAGGGTGCAGTACCGCATTTGGCCAGAGGTGCGGGGGCCCCGGTGACACTCGGAGCCGCTCGGATGCACTCGGAGCCACAGAGTGTTTCCGAGTGCATCTGAGCGGCTCCGAGCGGTTTCTGAGTGTTTCCAAGTGTCTCCGGCACCCCCCCACCTCTGGCCACATGCAGTACTGCATACAATATAAGTCACTGTGGAACTATCTGAGTTTCCATTGACTTCTATGGGGAAACTCGCTTTGATATACGAGTGCTTTGGATTACAAGCATTCTTCTGGAACGAATTATGCTCGTAATCCAAGGTACCACTGTACTGTGACTCTGTACTTGCCAAATATGCTGCAGAAATCTCCCTCCACCGAGTCTGGCTGCATCCATTTTATCTGTGGGCAGCTGAAGCTGCTGCCTGTTCATTTCCTGGATTTACACAGACACACAGAGGCACACCTCCACCTCTGCAGCTTTCATTTGCCCTCTTATGACTCCTCCCCCCTCCCTTCCTGGCAAACTCTCACGAGAGTGAGAGAGAGAGAGAGCTGTGCATGATGTCATAAGCCTAGGCTTTTTACCAGACAAGAAACAGGAAATGGACTGTATAAGGTATTCATACCGCCCAACATTTTGAGATGGGAATGAGGGACACCTACTAGCAAACGTATGTAGGCATAGGACACGCCCCCTGCCACACCCCCTTAAAGGAGAATTAACCAAAAAAAAGGTTACTTAAATCAACTTTAAGGACTTTTTTTACTACTACTATTCCTTTATACTGGCTTTTAAAATTTACAAATGCACCAATTTAGAATTTGGATGAAAGGTTTAGCACTGGAAAACATTTTTTGAAAGATAAAAAGTGCATTTTATATACAACTAGAAAAGGTACAATTTCTGGGGAAATTGTGAAAGTGTTCTTGCCTCTACAACTGGAGTGGGCGGAGTAACTGGGTGGGGTGGAGTGGCTTGAGTAACTGTGAAAAGTGTTAAAAAGCTTAATATTTTAAAAAGTATAAATAGTAGTAAAAAAATTCCATCATTCGCTGAAAGAGCTGAACATTTTTTTCAAAAGTAATTTTTTTTTTCAAAAATGAATTTTTTTTAATCAAAAATGATTTTTTTTTCTTCAAAAATGATTTTTTTTTTCAAAAGTAATTTTTTTTTTCAAAGGTAATTTTTTTTTTCAAAAATGATTTTTTTTATTTCAAAAATAATTTTTTTTTCGAAATTATTATTTTTTTTAAAGTAATTTTTTTTTCAAAAATAATTTTTTTTTTTCAAAAATATTTTTTTTTTTCAAATATATTTTTTTTTCAAAAATAATTTTTTTTTAAAAGAAATTTTTTTTTCAAAAATATTTTTTTTTTCAAAAATATTTTTTTTTTTTCAAAAATATTTTTTTTTTCAAAAATATATTTTTTTTTTTCAAAAATGATTTTTTTTTTTCAAAAATTATTTTTTTACTTTTTTCAAAAAATTTTTTTTTTTTCAAAAATATTTTTTTTTTTCAAAAATAATTTTTTTTTTTTTCAAAAATATTTTTTTTTTCAAAAATGATTTTTTTTTCAAAAATTATTTTTTTACTTTTTAAAAAAATTTTTTTTTTTTTCAAAAATATTTTTTTTTTTACTTGGGGCGGTCATAATGTTTTGGCTGATCATGGGGTGGTCATAATGTTTTGGCTGATCATGGGGTTGTCAGCTTTTGTCACTTCCCACTCTAGTTTTGAACATTTCGCCATTCATTCCTATGGGACCAATTTCGCCGTAAAAACGTCATTTCGTGGACCATTCGGCAAAACATTCCACAAAGTAATAGCACACCAATCGGGAACAATCCGCTCGTTTCGGTATATTATTTGTCTCTGTAGTGTGAAAACTGTGGGAGGAGTCTACAAGCATTATCAAGTCTAGCAGATGAAGTCACATGCATTTGGAGTGTCTCAGCATCTTGTGTTTACAACCACTGTTTCCTAGCAACGCTCATGCCCTGTTTATGCTTCCCAAATACTACTTCATCAAAACTGCCCCATCAGAATTACCCCATCAAAACTGCCCCATCATATTCCTCTATTATAAATCAGTACATGGTGTGTCTGTCCCCTCCCCCGGGCTCTGTAATCAGCTGAGATGCTCCAGCCACCTCCCCCCTGTGTATAACAGAAGCTTTGGTAACCATGGCAACAAAACAAACACTAACAGTGCACTCTGATTAATGGCTAAAATTTCCTGAAATGACCTCTAAACAAATGGCCGTATTTTAAAAACTATACATCCTACAGCGAAGATCTTTATATTGTGAGAATCACAAGACCCTGACCTAGATTTTGATACATAGTATGTCTCTGAAATATTAAAAATGAAGGCACAGTCGCAGTTTAGAAATTGCCCTTCAAATTTGGAGGGGGCTAGAGTGTAGTTTCAATGAATGTCAATGGACGGCGTGAGTTGCAAACAAATGGTCATATTGTGAAAACTATCAGGACTATGGCTTAGCCGTGGACATGTTTAGTGGCAGCAGGGATAGCTGAACGTTTTGATATAAGATTTGTGTAGGTGGGCTTGAAAATGAGGGAGTGGCGGCAGTTTAGAAATCATGTTCTGATTTTCCAGCTTTTGTCATCTCCCACTCTAGTTTCCCCATTCATTCCTATGGGACCAATTTCGCCGCAAAAATGACGATATTTCGTGAACCATTCGGCGAAACGTTCCACAAAGTAATAGCACACCATTCGGGAACATTCCGCACGTTTCGGTATATTACTTGTCTATGTAGTGTAAAAACTGTGGGAGGAGTTAGGGTGGTAAATTTGGCTATAATAAGAATAATAATATATATGTGAGATAACAGTAAGTGGTCTTGCTATGCAAGAACACTTAATTATATAGATCAGACCAAAATGAGGGACAAATGAGGAGGAAAGAGGGACAGAGGGACATTGCTCCAAATCAGGGACAGTCCCTCGAAATCAGGGACAGTTGGGAGCTATGGGTATTTACTGGCAGAAAAAAATGTTTTGCTATCCAAAGTTAAAACAACAAGGGCAGAAGATTTAATAGATTAAAAAGATGAAAAAATGACTGAAGTTCCGCTTTAACTTTCCAACAGAAAGTTAGAACTTTGCGCATTGCAGGTCTTCTCTAATGTGAGGCCCCAGGGAGGTTTTGGTCAGAACACATTGACAGAATGATATCAACCAGCTGCCTTTAGGAAATCCTGGAATTCCCAAAGATTAGCTAAAGTTTGTGGCCAGGCAAAATACTGGTTGCTAGGCTGGTTATATTATAAAGCATAGGTGTGCATCCCAAAGCTCAAACATATATGCGATATGTGTGTGTGTGCATGTGTATACATATACTGACAGTGCCAGTAGGGCAGAGATTGGTGTCAGTACTTTTTATTTGTATTAATTTATTTTTTATTATTTTTTACAATTGTATTTACATTTTTTTTTTTTTACTATTTTTTTTTTTACGATCCTAATTAGGGGACTTTGGTAAAATATCAGGGGTCCAAACACGGGGTATTTGCGCCACACCAGGTGATTAGGGTGTGCCCAGGCACACCTGGCACACTGTGTGCCCATGCCTATGTTAAAAAACGTTGAGTTCCCCTGGCATACGTAGTGGACAAATTATAATGAAGATTTTTTGTGCAATTATGAGAAGCATAAATAACTGCAGCCAAATCTTACTGATGTTCCAAGACTAGCTATGATATGTTACAGACAACTCGCTTTCTACAGAGAGTTACAAGTGTCATAATTGGGTTTTTTGCTCACCATTGGCTTGTCCAATAATCCTTACGACCACTTGGTTACGAACTTTTCCATGTGTGTTTTGAGCTTCACATGCATAGGTTCCATTGTGAGCAGAAGTTGTTTTTCTTATGAAGATTTCACTCTTATCCGCAGAGAAAGACACATGATCCTTGGAAGGAATGATCCAGAAGTACTTGGGTTCCGGGAATCCATCAGAGTGACAAGTTAGGTTTAGGGACTCGCCTTCTTCAACAGTCTCACTGGGTAAGACCGTGACAAATGGAGTATCTGGCTGAGCTGAGGAAAAAAAATAATAGAAAATAAGTCTAAGACACAAAGAACTATAATGAAATCATGAATGAATGTCTAGGTTTGAAGGTGACGAGGCCGGCTGCCAACCTTACAACCCGGAATACCAGATCTAGCGTCACAACTGTTCCTCTGTAACTGTCATAGGAAGGTAAATAGTCTCCTGTGAACGCTGCTACCAGACCTGGCTTTTTGGATAAAAACCTTGTAGCAGTATAGGACAATAAGCACATGCAGGTTTCTCCACTTGGTTTAAAAAATAGTTTATTTCGAATGTTGTGAGCTTTGTAACTGTAGTAGTAATCTGACCACATCCTGCAAGTGTCATTTCCTGTCTTTGCCATTTTTCATGAAATGGGTTCTCAGTGCTTGTTGACATGTATCATAGCTCCCAACTGTCCCTGATTTCGAGGGACTGTCCCTGATTTGGCACTTGTGGGTTTAACCAATCTTGTTTCTTTGTACAATTCTCCTTTAAGGGAGCGTAGCAAGGGGTGTGTCCTATGCCTGCATACTTTTGCTGATAGGTGTCCCTCATTCCCATCTCAAAAAGTTGGGAGGTATGATGTATGCATGCACCTCTGAAAAATGATCCACACTCGGATTTCTTTTCAGAGGCTTTGGCAGGCAGTGAAGAGGCAATATGTCACCTCTTCACCGCCTAATTAACCCTATAAATGCCACACTACCACGCTGTAATCACTTGCATTGCATGTGGTTGTGGTGCGACCACATAGAACTGCATTCGCTGCATTTGGCAGTGGCAACACGACATGCTGTTTCATTTTTGCCATGGCCGTGATGCTGTGAGTGGCTGCCTCCTTTAAACATCCTCCATCAGATCCTGACCCCCCCCCCTCCACCTCCATTAGGAGCAAGAAGAACACGTTAGTTGTGGTCATGTGCACTGCTCTATGCACACTACACATACCATAGTGCATAATCCATAGTCCCCAGTCCAATTCGGGAGCGAGCAAGAAAGGGTGGCTATGTTGCATCTCGGGAGCGAGCCAGAGATGGTGGCTATGTTGCATCTCGGGAGCGAGCCAGAGATGGTGGCTATGTTGCATCTCGGGAGCGAGCCAGAGATGGTGGCTATGTTGCATCTCAAGTGCGAGCCAGAGATGGTGGCTATGTTGCATCTCGAGTGCGAGCCAGAGATGGTGGCTATGTTGCATCTCGGGAGCAAGTAAGAGAGGGTGGCTATGTTGCAACTCGGGAGCGAGTAAGAGAGGGTGGCTATGTTGCATCCTGGGAGCGAACAAGAAAGGGTGGCTATGTTGCATCTCGGGAGCGAGTAAGAGAGGGTGGCTATGTTGCTACATATTACTGCCCTCTAACAGGAAGTTGGATCACAGCAGCTAAAAAAAAAATAGAATTAGGAGTTTTGGAAGAGATTTAGAGCAAAAGAATCCAATTTTAAAGTTAAGAATACATACTTGAATAGAATTTTTTTCTTTTTAAACCAGTTTAGTTTCACTTTAGGATATATGGGAGGAAAATTTTGCAAGAAATTTCTGACGGAATAGGTACATTCCAAAAAGGGTTGGTGTACAATATTGCAACACAACCCTGCCGCATTCAACCAACCCATTTAACTTTTTTCAAATATAAAAGAATATCTTCATGGACAAACATTATGCATTCAATGAAGAAGATAAAGTGAAAACCCTAACTTATCCTATTTTCTAGGGATGAGCCGAACACCCCCCGGTTCGGTTCGCACCAGAACCCGCGAACGGACCGAAAGTTCGCACGAACGTTAGAACCCCATTGACGTCTATGGGACTCGAACGTTCGAAATCAAAAGTGCTCATTTTAAAGGCTAATTTGCATGGTATTGTCCTAAAAAGGGTTTGGGGACCTGGGTCCTACCCCAGGGGACATGTATCAATGCAAAAAAAACTTTTAAAAACGGCCGTTTTTTCGGGAGCAGTGATTTTAATGATGCTTAAAGTAAAAAAAAAAAAAGTGAAATATTCCTTTAAATATCGTACCTGGGGGGTGTCTATAGTATGCCTGTAAAGTGACGCGTGTTTCCCATGTTTAGAACAGTCCCTGCACCAAATGTCATTTTTAAAGGAAAAAATCTCATTTAAAACTGCTTGCGGGTTTAATGTCATGTCGGGTCATGGCAATATGGATGAAAATCAGTGAGACAAACGGCATGGGTACCCCCCAGTCCATTACCAGGCCCTTTGGGTCTTGTATGGATATTAAGGGGAACCCCGCACCCAAATTAAAATAAGGAAAGGTGTGGGCCACCAGGCCCTATATACTCTGAACAGCAGTATACAGGCGGTGCAAACAAGACAGGGACTGTAGGTTTGTTGTTAAGTAGAATCTGTTTGTAATTTTGAACATTTTTAATGTGTTTAGCTCCAGCCAAAAAATCTTTTCTAAGCTTTTTGGAAAACATAGGGAAGGGTTATCACCCCTGTGACATTTGTTTTGCTGTCTTTCCTCCTCTTCAGAAGATTTCACCTCACTTTTTTGTCCCAATGAAAAATGTTTTTTGAAAATTTGGGTTTTTTTGTGGAACAAGGATTGGAAAGCATCAGTGGAAAGGAGAAATTGTTTTCCCATATTAACTCTTACAGGAGAGAATTTCCCTTCCTAGGGGTAGATTTCATCTCACTTCCTGTTGTCTCCTTCCGTTTGCAAGTAGGAGTCGTTTGTAAGTTAGATGTTTGAAAGTAGGGTCCTGCCCTATATACTCAGCAGAAATTTGGGCCTTAGGTGTTGCTGTGGCCACAACACTGTAAGCCCTCACAGGGCCCTGCTGTGAAATATTAGATCAAGAATTGTAATTACATGCCCCTGTTGAACAGGAGCTGAAAAATTAGGCATTAGGCACTGGTGCTGGTGCCACAACACTGCAACCCCTCACAGACACTCTAGTTGGAACGCAGGAACGAGCCCTGCTGCAAAGTATTGCATCAAAAATTGTAATTACACGCCCCTGTTAGACAGGGGCAGAAAAATTGGGCCTTAGGCACTGGTGCTGGTGCCACAACACTGCAACCCCTCACAGACACTCTAGTTGGAATGCAGGAACGAGCCCTGCTGCAAAGTATTACATCAAAAATTGTAATTACACGCCCCTGTTAAACAGGGGCTGAAAAATTGTGCCTTAGGCACTGGTGGTGGCGCCCAGAACCAAAAATGTTCTTACAAGCTATCAGCGTGATGATTGAGGAGGAAGAGGATAATTACTCAGGGATAGTCACTCAGCATCAGCATAGGCAGTCTTTGAAGGGATCTGAGATTTCAAAAAAAATTATTCGGTTACATCAGCAATCGGTGCTTGGTAGCTGGTGGTGATCCAAGACTGATTCATTTTTATGAAGGTCAGCCGATCGACCGAGTCGGTGGACAGACGCACCCTGTGATCAGTTACCACGCCTCCAGCAGCACTGAATGTGCGTTCCGAAAGAACGCTGGATGCAGGACAGGCCAGTAGCTCAATTGCATACTGTGCAAGCTCTGGCCAGTGATCCATCCTCAAGACCCAGTAACCCAGAGGATTTTCGGTGGGAAAGGTGTCCAAGTCTGATCTTGCCCCTAGGTATTCCTGCACCATGTAAAACAGACGCTGGCGATGGTTGCTGGAACCGATCATACCTTGGGGCTGCGGACCAAAAAATTGTCTGAACGCATCGGTCAGACGGCCACCTTCTCCACCGCTCCTTCTTTGACTGACCGAAGCCTCAGCAACACGTTGTCCAGAAACAGGAGTTTGTAACCTCCCAGTCTCTGGGAACGCGTTGCACAGACCTTTCTGCAAGGCCTCCCGAAGATGTTTCATCCTCTGCTCCCTCTGCGATGGCAAGATAAGGTCCGCAACCTTACCCTTGTAACGTGGATCAAGGAGGGTTGCCAGCCAGTATTGGTCCTTCTCCTTGATACCACGAATACGAGGATCCTTACGCAGGCTTTGCAGGATCAGGGAGGCCATGCAGCGTAGGTTTGCTGAGGCATTCGGTCCGGAGTCCTCTGGGTCACTAAGGACAACAACGTCCGCAGCCACCTCCTCCCAGCCACGTACAAGTCCATGAGTGCCAGGCTCCACCTCCATACTGACACAATCTTCCTCCTCCTCCTCCTCCTCCTCGTCCTCTTCCTGTGTGATCGGCGGGCACGCAGGAACACTGTCTGGATAAAGGGGGCCTTGAGAGCTAAGGAAGTCCTCCTCTTCCTGCCTCTGTTCTGCCTCAAGTGCCCTGTCCATTATTCCACGCAGCGTGTGCTCCAACAGGTGGACAAGGGGGACAGTGTCACTGATGCATGCACTGTCACTGCTCACCATCCTCGTGGCCTCCTCGAATGGTGACAGGACAGTGCATGCATCCCTGATCATGGCCCACTGGCGTGGGGAAAAAAAACCAAGCTCCCCTGACCCTGTCCTGGTGCCATAGTCACACAGGTACTCATTGATGGCCCTCTGCTGCGTGTGCAGCCGCTGCAGCATGGCCAACGTTGAGTTCCACCTGGTGGGCATGTCACAGATTAGGCGGTTCTTGGGCAGGTTAAACTCCTTTTGGAGGTCCGTCAGCCGAGCACTGGCATTATATGACCGGCGGAAATGCACACAGACTTTCCTGGCCTGCCTCAGGACATCCTGTAAGCCCGGGTACCTGCCCAAGAACCGCTGCACCACCAAGTTAAGGACGTGAGCCAAACAGGGCACATGGGTCATTTGTCCCTGTCGGAGGGCAGAGAGGAGGTTGGTGCCATTGTCGCAAACCACCATTCCTGCCTTAAGTTGGCGTGGCGTCAACCACCTCTGAACCTGCCCCTGCAGAGCTGACAGAACCTCTGCCCCAGTGTGGCTCCTGTCCCCCAAGCACACCAGCTCAAGCACCGCATGGCATCTTTTGGCCTGCGTACTTGCGTAGCCCCTTGAACGCCTACGGAGCACCGCTGGTTCCGAGGAAGAGGCCATGGAGGAAGAAGAAGAGGAGGGGGTGGAGGAGAGAGGTGTGTCACAATCAGCATTTTGGAGGCGTGGTGGCGGAACAACCTCCAACACTACTGCACCTTGTCCTGCATCCTTCCCAGCTGCCAGCAGAGTCACCCAATGCGCCGTGAAACTTAGGTAACGTCCCTGTCCATGCCTGGACCATGAGTCAGCGGTAATATGCACCTTACCGCTGACCGCCCTGTCCAGCGAGGCATGGACATTGCCTTCCACATGCCGGTAGAGAGCCGGAATCGCCTTCCGTGAGAAAAAGTGGCGTTTGGGTACCTGCCACTGAGGAACTGCACATTCCACAAACTCACGGAAGGGGGCAGAGTCTACCAACTGAAAAGGCAGCAGTTGAAGTGCTAGCAATTTTGCCAAGCTAGCATTCAACCGCTAGGCATGTGGGTGGCTGGGAGCAAACTTCTTTCGGCGGTGCAGCAGCTGGGGCAGGGAAATTTGCCTGGTACAATCTGACGTTGGTGTACCAAAAGCAGATTGCCCACAAGTACTTGGCTGTGACACACCTAATTCTACACCTTCATTCCTCTCACTGCAGGTCTCAGAGAGGACTGAAGGTCTAGTGGGGTTGGAAATCTCAGCTGATGAGGAGCAAGGAGAGATCCTCTTTGTTCTTTGGTGTGGGTCTTTTAGATATGCTTGCCAACGAACTGCATGGCAGGTCAACATATGTCTGGTCAAGCATGTGGTACCCAAGCGGGAGATGTTTTGGCCACGCGAGATACGCTTGAGACATATGTTGCAAATAGCAGCGGTGCGATCTGATGCACTCGTCTCAAAAAAGGCCCACACCAAAGAACTTTTTGAATAACGCACAGAGACTGCAGCGCCCTGCACATGTGGAGCTTTGGGGTGTGATGCAGTCAATGTGCTGCCCTTAGGCTGGCCCCTGGAGGGCATCCTGCCTCGTTGGTGATGTGCCGCCTCCTCCTCCTCCTCCTCCTCCTCTCTCCTATCAGGCACCCACGTTGAGTCAGTGACCTCATCATCCCCTCCCTCCTCATCACTGGAGCAAACCTGGCAGTATGCTGCAGCAGGGGGAGCATGACTGCCAGATTTCTGTCCTTCTTGGGCACCCCCTCTGTCCGTGCTCATGTTACTGCCTTCATCGAGCTCAGTATCATCATCAGAGCCTTCCAAACGCTGGGCATCCTCCTGGAGCATGTACCCAACACTGTGGTCAAACAGTTCGAGGGAATCCTCATGAGGACATGGTGGAGCTAGGGAAGGAGTCACTGATGACATTGAGCTGAGGGAAGAGGCCGCTGCTTTGCCAGACAAAGCACCCTGGGCATGGGTGAGAGAGGATGAGGAGGATGAGGATGGCTTGGTCATCCACTCGACCAAGTCTTCCACATGTTGCGGCTCAACACGGCCAGCTGCCGAAAAAAAGGCCAAGCGTGTCCCATGGCCACGTGCTGATGAGGATGCACCGTCTCCACGACCAGCACTAGACACAGAGCCTGCTTGCCCTCTCTTATTGGCTTGTGACTGTCTGCCTCTCCTTCTTGGCCTTCCAGACATACTAATGGCCTGTAGCTGCACTAAGCTGGGATAGAACACCTGTAATTTTCTTCAGGTAGCTTTATATACTGTAACCAGACAAGCCTGCCTGTCAGTAGGAAGATAACAGGAACGGATCTAGCTGAACACTGTGAGCAGGACGCACTGTACTAAATGTAAATAGTCTAGCTGCCTGACCGTGGTACTAATAGGATCAAATAGAACACCTGTAATTTTCTTCAGGTAGCTTTATATACTGTAACCAGACAAGCCTGCCTGTCAGTAGGAAGATAACAGGAACGGATCTAGCTGAACACTGTGAGCAGGACGCACTGCACTAAATGTAAATAGCAGGAACGGATCTAGCTGAACACTGTGAGCAGGACGCACTGCACTAAATGTAAATAGCAGGAACAGATCTAGCTGAACACTGTGAGCAGGACGCACTGCACTAAATGTAAATAGTCTAGAAGATAACAGGAACGGATCTAGCTGAACACTGTGAGCAGGACGCACTGCACTAAATGTAAATAGCAGGAACGGATCTAGCTGAACACTGTGAGCTGGACGCACTGCACTAAATGTAAATAGCAGGAACGGATCTAGCTGAACACTGTGAGCAGGACGCACTGCACTAAATGTAAATAGCAGGAACGGATCTAGCTGAACACTGTGAGCAGGACGCACTGCACTAAATGTAAATAGCAGGAACGGATCTAGCTGAACACTGTGAGCAGGACGCACTGCACTAAATGTAAATAGCAGGAACGGATCTAGCTGAACACTGTGAGCAGGACGCACTGCACTAAATGTAAATAGCAGGAACGGATCTAGCTGAACACTGTGAGCAGGACGCACTGCACTAAATGTAAATAGCAGGAACGGATCTAGCTGAACACTGTGAGCAGGACGCACTGCACTAAATGTAAATAGCAGGAACGGATCTAGCTGAACACTGTGAGCAGGACGCACTGCACTAAATGTAAATAGTCTAGAAGATAACAGGAACGGATCTAGCTGAACACTGTGAGCAGGACGCACTGCACTAAATGTAAATAGCAGGAACGGATCTAGCTGAACACTGTGAGCTGGACGCACTGCACTAAATGTAAATAGCAGGAACGGATCTAGCTGAACACTGTGAGCAGGACGCACTGCACTAAATGTAAATAGCAGGAACGGATCTAGCTGAACACTGTGAGCAGGACGCACTGCACTAAATGTAAATAGCAGGAACGGATCTAGCTGAACACTGTGAGCAGGACGCACTGCACTAAATGTAAATAGCAGGAACGGATCTAGCTGAACACTGTGAGCAGGACGCACTGCACTAAATGTTAATAGCAGGAACGGATCTAGCTGAACACTGTGAGCAGGACGCACTGCACTAAATGTAAATAGCAGGAACGGATCTAGCTGAACACTGTGAGCAGGACGCACTGCACTAAATGTAAATAGTCTAGAAGATAACAGGAACGGATCTAGCTAAACTGAATACAGTGTATATATATATATGCAACACCTGGGATGCATATATATACACAATACACTGTAAGTGCAGCTAACTGACTGACTGTTCTGCCTAATCTATCTAACTCAAATCAAATGACACTGTCTCTCTCTCTCTCTCTATCTCTCAGCACACCGGAACACACACTACACAGGGCCGCCGTGCAGGCGGCCTTATATAGTGTGGGGTGTGTACTAAATCCCCTGAGCCATAATTGGCCAAAGCCACCCTGGCTTTGGCCAATTACAGCTCTCTCTACTGACGGCGCTGTGATTGGCCAAGCATGCGGGTCATAGTGCATGCTTGGCCAATCATCAGCCAGCAATGCACTGCGATGCCGCAGTGAATTATGGGCCGTGACGCGCCACACGAATTTGGCGCGAACGGCCCATATCGTTCGCAATTCGACGGACGGTCGAACAGCCGATATTCGAGTCGAACATGGGTTCGACTCGAACACGAAGCTCATCCCTACTATTTTCTTCCTTTGGTCTATTAAATAAAGCATTAAAAGTGTTTTGTTATTAGGGATGAGCTCGATGTTCGGGTCAAACATAAGTTATACTCGAACATCGGGTGTTCGCCTGTTCGCAGAACAGTGAACATTATGGGGCGTTCGTGGGAAATTCGTGGGAAATTCACTGGGTATTCAAACGCCACGGAATGCCCCATAATGCACTGAGAGATCGCAGGGCATTGCTGTATGATGATTGGCCAAAGCATGCACCTGAACTGCATGCTTTGGCCAATCCCAGCGCCCTCTGCTAAGAGAGCCATGATTGGCCAAAGGCAGGGTGCCTTTGGCCAATCATGGCTCAGGGGGACTTTGTCCACGCCCCACACTATATAAGGCTTCCTACGAGGCGGCCCTGTGTAGTGTTGTTGGTGTGGACAGAGAGATAGCTTGATTTAGATCAAGCAGGCAGGTTATTCAGTTAGTGGCAGTGTATTTGATATATACCCTGTTTCCCCAAAAATAAGACCTAGCATGATTGTCGGTGATGGCTGCAATATAAACTCTACCCCCCAAATAAGCCCTAGTTAAAGTCCTTGTAGGTCTTATTTTCAGGGTAGGGCTTATTTTCGGGGAAACAGGGTAGGGTTTATTTGGAAGGTAGGGCTTATATTGCAGCCATCACCGACAATCATGCTAGGTCTTATTTTGGGGGAAACAGGGTATATATATATATATATATATATATATATATATATATATATATATATATATATATTCAGTCAGTCTAATATATATATATACACAATACAGTGCAGTCGTAGTACAGTTGTTACTAATTTTCTAGTGGTGTATACAGTACACAATACAGTACAGCCGTAGTACAGTTGCTACTACACTACTGGTGGTGTACACAGTACACAGTACAGTGCAGCCCCATAGTACAGTTGCTACTACACTTCTGGTGGTGTACACAGTACACAATACAGTGCAGCCGTAGTACAGTTGCTACTACTTTTCTGGTGGTGTATACAGTACACAATACAGTGCAGCCGTAGTACAGTTGCTACTACTTTTCTGGTGGTGTATACAGTACACAATACAGTGTAGCCGTAGTACAGTTACTACTACACTTCTGGTGGCGTACACAGTACACAAAATACAGTGCAGCCGTAGTACAATTACTACTACACTTCTGGTGGTGTACACAGTACACAATACAGTGCAGCCGTAGTACAGTTGCTTCTACTTTTCTGGTGGTGTATACAGTACACAATACAGTGTAGCCGTAGTACAGTTACTACTACACTTCTGGTGGCGTACACAGTACACAAAATACAGTGCAGCCGTAGTACAATTACTACTACACTTCTGGTGGTGTACACAGTACACAATACAGTGCAGCCGTAGTACAGTTGCTACTACTTTTCTGGTGGTGTATACAGTGCACAATACAGTGCAGCCGTAGTACAGTTGCTACTACTTTTCTGGTGGTGTATACAGTACACAATACAGTGCAGCCGTAGTACAGTTGCTACTACACTTCTGGTGGCGTACACAGTACACAATACAGTGCAGCCGTAGTACAGTTGCTACTACACTTCTGGTGGCGTACACAGTACACAATACAGTGCAGCCGTAGTACAGTTGCTTCTACACTTCTGTTGGTGTACACAGTACACAATACAGTGCAGCCGTAGTACAGTTGCTTCTACACTTCTCGTGGTGTACACAGTACACAATACAGTGCAGCAAAAAATGCCTGTAAACTCAACTGCCTAGAAAGTACTGTAAAAGACCCTGTGTACATGGACAGATAAGATAACATAGAGGAGAGTTCTGGGGCAGCTGGAAAAAACTTCCAACTGCTCCTAAAATGTCAGTTTACCAGCAGCTGTGTACATGAGGTCTAAACTTGACAGACAGTAACTGATGTAAGTTAGTCAGGTAAAAGTATTCATATCCCTTGAAATTTTCCACATTTCGTCATGTTACAACCAAAAACGTAAATGTATTTTATTGGAATATTATGTGATAAACCAACACAAAGTGGCACATAATTGTGAAGTGGAAGGAAAATGATAAATGGTTTTCAATTTTTTTTACAAATAAATATCTGAAAAGGGTGGTGTGCATTTGTATTCAGCCCGCTTTACTCTGATACCCCTAACTAAAATCTAGTGGAACCAATTGCTTTTAGAAGTAATCTAATTTGTAGATAGAGTCTATCTGTGTGTAATGTATTCTCAGTATAAATACAGTTGTTCTGTGAAGCCCTCAGAGGTTTGTTAAAGAACCTTAGTAAACAAAATGTGGTAAATTTCAATGAGTATGAATACTTTTTCAAGGTACTGTATATGATATACTTCCCTATCTATTTAATAAAGCTAGCAGCATGAGGATTAAAAATAATCAATGTTGATTGGGAGAGTGAAGTTCCACTTTAAGTATTGGTAAGATGCAATATATTACATTGTTGTTCTTGGGTTAAGATACAGGTTATGAATTAAAAAACATATACTCATAATTATTTGTGTGTTTACTTTATTAAAATATTTCTATAGAGCCATGAATAACAGACATGGTGGCATTACTCTTTATTCAACCCTTAAGCTTCCAGAAAGAAAGTATTTAAATCCATGGCATTTCCAGCCAATGATGCCCTTTCTGTTTGGAAACTACACCAATCAGCTGCTTCCAATGCAGTTAAAAGGTAAAAGTACCTTGGTATTATTGGCTTCTGCTGAAGACTTCATATGAGTTTTTAAACTACAACTGTCACACCACCAAAACCTAAGGATCTAAAAGCGTTCAACTGGCCTAAAGCCTGTTTTGTTCTACAGTTGTGCTCAAAAGTTTGCATACCCTTGGAAAATTAGTAATATACAGTATGTACCATTTTTAATGAATACATGAGTGAGCAGGCAAAACACATTTCTTTTATTTCTAGGATTTATAGAATTCATATTCAACTGTAGGTCCACAGAATGGCACAATCTTAAAACAAAACATGGCAACAAATAAACAAATGAAATGAGCCCTGTTCAAAGGTCTGCAGAGCTTTAGTTCTTCATACTGTGCATTGCCCCCCCCCCCCATCAATGTAATAGTTTATGAGGCCCCAAATTCCTGTAGGTGGTATAGCTGTCCATTTGTCTTGGCAAAATGCCTCCAGGTCATGCAAAGTCTTTGGTTGTCTTGCATGAACCGCACGTTTCAAATCTCCCCATGAATCTCCTCAATGAAATTAAGGTCAGGAGACTATGAAACCCACTCCAGAACCTTCACCTTTTTCTGCTGTAACCACTGGAGGGTCAACTTGGCCTTGTGCTTAGGGTCATTGTCGTGCTGAAAAGTCCAAGAGCATATCATGCGCAGCTTTTGTGCAGAAGAATGCAAATTGTCTGCCCACATTTTCTGATAACATGCTGCATTCATCTTGCCATACATTTTCACAAGATTTCGGTGCCTTTAGAGCTCACCTCCCTTCCCCAAAACATCAGTGAGCCCCCACCATTCTTCACAGTGGGGATGGTATTCTTGTCGCCATAGGCCTTGTTGATCCCTCTCCAAACATAGCGCTTATGGTTATGACCATAAAGCTCTACAGTGGGGATCGAAAGTTTGGGCACCCCAGGTAAAAATGTGTATTAATGTGCATAACGAAGCCAAGGAAAGATGGAAAAATCTCCAAATAGCATCAAATTACAGATTAAATATTCTTATAATATGTCAAAAAAAGTTAGATTTTATTTCCATCATTTACACTTTCAAAATTACAGAAAACAAAAAAATGGCGTCTGCAAAAGTTTGGGCACCCTGCAGAGTTAATATCTTGTACTGCCCCCTTTGGCAAGTATCACAGCTTGTAAACACTTTTTGACGCCAGCCAAGAGTCTTTCAATTCTTGTTTGAGGTATCTTTGCCCATTCTACCTTACAAAAGTCTTCCAGTTCTTTGAGAATTCTGGGCTGTCTGTCACGCACTGCTCTTTTAAGGTCTATCCATAGATTTTCAATAATGTTGAGGTCAGGAGATTGTGAAGGCCATGGCAAAACCTTCAGTTTACGCCTCTTGATGTAATCCCCTGTGGATTTTGGGGTGTGTTTAGGATCATTATCCATTTGTAGAAGCCATCCTCTCTTTAACTTCAGCTTTTTCACAGATGGCATCAAGTTACCATCGAAAATTTGCTGAAGTTTTCTTGAATCCATTTTTCCTTCTACTCGTGAAATGTTCCCTGTGCCACTGGCTGCAATACAACCCCAAAGCATGATTGATCCACCCCCATGCTTAACAGTTGGACAGAGGTTCTTTTCATTAAATTCTGTGCCCTTTCTTCTCCAAACGTACCTTTGCTCATTCCGGCCAAAAAGTTCTATTTTAACCTCATCGGTCCACAGAACTTGTTTCCAAAATGCCTCAGGCTTGTCTATATGTTCATTTGCAAAGTTCAAACGCTGATTTTTGTGTTGAGGACGTAGAAGAGGTTTTCTTCTGATGACTCTTCAATGAAGACCATATTTGTACAAGTATCTCTTTATAGTGGAATAGTGTACCACAACTCCAGGGTCTGCCAGATCTTTCTGGAGGGATCGTGCAGTCAAACGTGGGTTTTGAATTGCTTTTCTCACAATCCTGCGAGCTGTTCTGTCTGATAATTTTCTTGGTCTTCCAGATCTTGCTTTAACTTCCACTGTTCCTGATGACTGCCATTTCTTAATTACATTCCGAACAGAGGATATTGACATCTGAAAACGCTTTGCTATCTTCTTATAGCCTTCTCCAGCTTTGTGAGCGTCAACTATTTTCAGTTTCAGTTTTCTAAACAACTGCTTAGAAGAACCCATGGTGCTGATTGTTGGGGCAAGGTCAGATGAGTCTCGCCATTTAAAACCTTTGTGATTGACATCACCTGGTCTTCCCAGACGATGATTGAGAACAATCCATGACACTGGCAGGTCTCAGCTTTGCAAAGGGGGCAGTGCATGCTATAAATTCTGCAGGGTGGCCAAACTTTTGCAGACGTCATTTTTTTGTTTTCTGTAATTTTGAAGTGTAAATGATGGAACTAAAATCTAACTTTTTTTGACATATTATAAGAATGTCTAATCTGTAATTTGATGCCATTTGGAGATTTTTCCATCTTTCCTTGGCTTCGTTATGCACATTAATACACATTTTTACCTGGGGTGCCCAAACTTTCGATCCCCACTGTATCTTGGTCTCATCACGCCAGATTACAGTGTGCCAGAAGCTGTGAGATGTGTCAAGATGCATACACCTTTATGCATATTTTTTGTGGCATTGGCGCAGTAAAGGTTTCTTTCAGGCAACTCAAACATGCAGCTCATTGTTGTTCAAGTATCATTGTATTGTGCTCCTTGAAACAACCACACCATCTTTTTCCAGAGCAGCCTGTATTTCTCCTGAGGTTACCTGTGGGTTTTTCCAAACAATTCTTCTGGCAGTTGTGGATGCAATCTTTCTTGGTCTACCTGACCTTGGCTTGATAAGAAGAGATTCCCAAATTTTCCACTTCTTAATACGTGATTGAACAGTACTGACTGGCATATTCAAGGCTTTGGATATCTTTTTATATCCTTTTTCATCTTTATGAAGTTCTATTACCTTGTTATGCAGGTCTGTCATTTGACAGTTCTTTTCTGCTCCCCGTGGCTCAGTATCTGGCCTGCTCAGTGCACGGCTAACAAACTCATTGACTATTTATACACAGACACTAATTGCAATTTAAATAGCCACAGATGTGGGAAATTACCCTTTAATTGCCATTTTTACCTGTGTGTGTCACCTTGTGTGTCTGTACCAAGGCCAAACATCCCAGGGGATGAAAACTTTTGATCAAGGCCATTTGGGTGATTTTTGTTATTATGGTTTAAAAGGGAGCCATACAACTATGTGATAATAAATGACTTCATATGATCACTATCCTTAAACAAGACAGTGTTTGGCATTCTCAGTCATATTTTCAATATCAATGGCAAAATGTCATGATTTCTGCCAGGGTATGCAAACTTTTGAGCACAACTGTATATTAGCAACAGATGACCAATAGGAGCTGCTCTTGGTTGCCTTTTAATTTTAAAATAAACCCTTGAAAAGTTTAGATAGGGATGGGTTCAGTATTGAAACTAGGAATTCTAAGTTTGAGATCCTAAAACCCAACTCCATCCAAATTTGTTTTTAGTTTTGTACAGAGGGCAGAAGAATTAGAATTGATGTCACATTTTTATTGCTAAATGTAGTTCCCAGTAATATACAGTACAAAAGCTTAAAAACCAATTTGACTGATTTCAGACATTAATGACTAAGGTTATGACTAAGGCAGGCCATACATGGGTCAAATTTCGAAAGAATTTTCTTTTGAAAATCTTATCTTAGAATTTTCGTTCGTATTTCGCACCATTAGTGGGCTGCAACAACAGCTGATTTTCGTGCAGAAATCAAATTTGAGTAATCGGACATGTTGGAAATTTTTTGAAAAACGAACAATTTTCTAATCAATGATGGGAGATGCGTGCGAGAAGTGTAATCAAAAAAGAAATGCGCATGTGCAAGAAAAGAAAATTCCCGGAAAGAAAAGAAGATTCCCAGCCACAAAAATTATTTTCTGTAGCAACATGAGGTGAAATTAAAGGCTTGTTTCGCCAAATTTCAAAATCAATAGTGGCACCATTGGATCACAAAACGCACAAATTTTCTGATTTTCAAAAGAAAATTATTTCGAAATTCGACCATGTATGGCCAGCCTAAGGCTGTGTATGGCTGAAATGTATTAAAGTGGACCTTTACCACATTTATGTACTTTACAGAGTTTTCCTCACCCCCTCATCTAATACCTTTTCATTGGGTCCCAGCCCCACACCTTCTGGTTTCTTGCCTAGGCAAGAATGACATCCACTGTTGCTAAAGCTTCCTAGGATACCTTTGTCACCAATCCCAGGAGGCTTCAGCGCACTAGACATGCACCAGGCAATGTTAAGCACACTGTGCAAGTAGAAGAGACACCTGGCCCCCTGATGATGTCAGTATGGAAGAGAGTGATGTCGGACCTTATATTCAGTGGTAGAACAGCAGGTTTCACTAGACAGTGCTAGCTTTGCTGGGTATCTGAGTAATTTAAGGACGACCAGTGATGCAGGTAGGAGGGGGGGGGGGGAGCATAAAGGGGGAAAGAAATTCCTCTTTAACCAGGTTTTCAATCTTTTCTACTATATGTCCCTGGAGATTTATTAATACATTTTTTTCAACAATAATGGCATTTGGAGACTGTAAAGCAGCCCATAGTTGAGTCACGTTTTATTCAACCAACAGGTTGCAAAAAAAAAAAAAAAAAAAAGTTCACATATATTGATTTGCATACTCCATTTCTTAACAGCGGAAGATTCACTTATATTGATTTGGATAATTATTTCTATTGCACGTGGACTCTTTTCTATGCATTTTTTCTGTGGGGATTTTCATATTGTTTTTCCACAAGGACATTAATATATTTTTATATTTTTTTATACATGCAGGGACTGCATGGTTGCTAATCATTTATAATAATGCACTTTTGGTATTCAGTTTTTTATATATATCTAGGATTTCTGTATGGCACATTCATGTGTATTCAATTATTTTGTTTGAGTATAACATTGCACATGTAACTTAGTTCACTGTTAATAAAGACTCAGCGCCCCCCACCATACACTTTTCTCACTTGCACTAGAACTCTCATCTAGTTTGGGGGATAGCAGCTCATAATTGATTATTCACTCTCATCCGGCGCGAGGTTTACACATATTTTCATCAGAATACACTATCCAGTGCTGCCGGCTATAGCCTACAGCTCTGATCGAGTGGAAAAAATCTGCCGAGGTGGTTGTACGGAACACAATCGGTAGATTGAGTTCCGTACAACCACCCTGTACGTGCGTAAATCAATATTCAGCCAGTCCCTGCTGCCGCATGTCGATCCATGTATGGCCAGCTTAAAACTTCACTAGTACAGATATTCCAGAGCCCCAACAATGCTTATTTATTAGATAAGAGGTTCCCCCTCCCTTAAGATTTTAAGCTCCATGAGCAGGGCCCTCCTATTTCATCTGTATTGAACTGTATTGTAATTGTACTGTCCCCCTTTATATTGTAAAGCGCTGCACAAACTGCTGGTTTAACTGTATATAAATCCTGCATAATCAGCATAAAAAGAGATGGGAGGGTTAAGTAGTTTAATTTTCAGCTCTGGCTTTTTTTTTTCTGATGTCTGTGACCCAGTTGGAGAAATTTACCCTCACTTTCTGTCCTGATGGCCAGGCGTCACAAGAAAAGGAGGTGATAGAATTTCCTTCTGATGGAGACACATACAGCAAGAATATAAAATGTATTTGATAGAGTGAGGAAGGATTAGAACATTAGTCAGTATAGATTGCTCACAGTGTCTTCCTGTGCTGATAACACTGGCACCCTTCACGTCTTATCCCCTGGCTCCTGAGAGTGGCGCATTCAGATGACGAAACACATAGGGCAAGCTTCCAGTGACGTCACTTCTGCTTCAGTGGAACGTATGCCGGAGAGCATAGCGGTAGTTTCACTTTTGGTTTTTGAGCTCTATGATTTTATACTGATGTAAGTGCACTTTCCCATTTTCTGTTGATGGTCCTGCTGTACTAATACTGCTGCCACAGAGAATCTTAAAGGGACAGAGTTACCTTTTTACCATATTGATGGGGGACCCAGTGCTCAGATTATAAAGGAGTGTTGACAACGTTGGCGGGGGATCCCATGCATGGCACATCGGCATAGAAAGCTTGACTTCTTTATTATAATAAGTCAACACCATCTGGTGAGTGCGGTGGCACTGAATAATAAAGACACATGCACTTTTTCTGTTTGAATTGAGAGCACACGTGCTTTGGATTCCTTTTATGATTTATACATACTAGGGGAAGTACAACTGAGGGTGATCCGTAGTGGAGAAGTTTCTGGGGGTTTTGGTAGAGCATAAGCTCAATAATAACATGCAATGTCAAGCTGGCTTTCCAAAGTGAGCAAAGTCCTTTCTTCTATTAAGAGAGGTATGGACTCCAGAGAGAGCGATGTCATTTTGCCCCTGTACAAATCATTAATAAGACCTCCTCTGGAATATGCAGTTCAGTTTTGGGCACCAGTTCTCAAAAAGGATATCGGGGAACTGGAGAAAGTGCAGAGAAGGGCAACCAAACTGATAAGAGGCATGGAGGAACTCAGCTATGAGGAAAGATTAGAGGAACTGAATTTATTCGCTCTTGAGAAAAGGAGATTAAGGGGAAATAGGAAAGGATCAACATGTACAAATATATAAGGGATCCATATAGTGAGCTTAGTGTTGAATTATTCACTTTACGGTCAACACAGAGAACAAGGGGGCACTCTTAACGCCTAGAGGAAAAGAGATTTCATCTCCAAATATGGAAAGGTTTCTTCACAGTGAGAGCTGTGAAAATGTGGAATAGACTCCCTCCAGAGGTGGTTCTGGCCAGCTCAGTAGATTGCTTAAAGAAAGGCCTGGATTCTTTCCTAAATGTACATAATATAACTGGGTACTAGCATTTATAGGTAAAGTTGATCCAGGGAAAATCCGATTGCCTCTTGGCAGTCAGGAAGGAATTTTTTCCTCTGCTGTAGCAAACTGGACCATGCTTTGCTGGGGTTTTTCACCTTCCTCTGGATCAACTGTTGGTATAGAGTTGGGTATATGGGATTGTTTGATATTATTTTTTATTTATTTTTATGGTTGAACTAGATGGACTTGTGTCTTTTTTCAACCTGACTAACTATGTAGCTATATGTATGTAATAATAACACAATATTTATTGTTGTCATTTTCACTCATTGACACTAGCGCTGTCTTCCTTAGCAAAAGACTTGATTTATTAGCAATTAAAGTCTAACAGAGATTCTTCTCCATGTCATATTAAAAAGGTTTTTGATAAAATGAAATTCTAATATCCTAATATTTTACAGGTTTCCTTATTGAATAAGGTTTGACGCCAGGTTCAAAGTGGAGAACCCCATAGTAACTCCTTTCTATGTTCTTACTGCTCAAAATGTATACTTCCTTTACTTTAAACAACTGTGATTAGTATTGCCTTATGAAATAAGCTCATCAGTCCTTGGCACTAATTACAAGTACTGTATGAAACAGTTAAAAATAGTCCCAGAGCAACATTTCAGCCATTGAAGGGTTAAATGTGGATCATCCAGGACATCTGTTAAATGTATGATGGGAGAAAAGTCCCTTAACGTTCCCAAGGAAGTGCAAATGACCATCATCTCTTCCCCGACACGTTTTGTCTACCAAGACATGATGATGTCTTGTGATCACATTATACAAAGGCCTGTTTTTATCTTCATTGATGTAAGACTTTATTTAATACATTTTTAGCCAAGGATTTTATTTTATGTGGCAATCTTTTTTTCCTGTATGACTCCTTCCTGTTAATTGGTGGAGCCGATGAGTCTCTATATGCTGAGCTTGGAACGTTACACTTTCTTAATGCTGGTCACGGAAAGTTTGATTGCCGAATCTGCACTGCTGTACAACCCACATGCTGTTTCCTGTGATGCTAAAGACCCCATCAGTTTTGCTTGTTCGGCTCTCTGCTGCTGGCAGGTAGCCCACACCATTTGGTAAGAGTACCCTATTACCTTCACTGGTAGCGGTAGCACATTTGATGGTGAATCCGTTTCTCGACTGAATCGAGCACATACCTCTGTTGGTCATCTTTGGCTGGAAGTCTGAATTATTTACTTATCTTGCACCGTTTTAAAAAAAAAACATTTTTTTTTTCAGTTTGGGTCTTTTGACGCAGTTTAATGGACATTATGGTTCTCAACATGTTTATATATATGTTGTCTTACCATTTTGCATACTAGTTTTGCTTTATAGGCAATTCCATTAATGGATTTTTGATTGTGCACTGTCACTCATATGTTTGTATTATTACACATGTCACTAGTTACACGCACTTAAATCCTTACCACTCTCTTTACACAACTTGTCTAATTGCAGTGTCAACAGCTCATTTATTGAGTGTGGTGGCGCAGTATTTTCCGTCACTATTTTTACCCAAGTTGATCAATCAACTCATGTCCAACCAGTCTGTCTAAATGGTTGCGTGATTATTGCCAGTAGCTATCGCCACTGGCAATATTCACTGTGTGTTCTCCCAGCCGGGATGGCTCCCCCTGCCAAGATGACCGCTGGACACTTTGTAAATCCCCAGGAAGTTCTTGGATACATATCTTTGGCAAGCAAGATCTCTGCTGACCTGCCCAGCCTACTTTGTTGAGGTGGTTTGGGCAACTTACATGGAATTTTCTTAGAGAACAGTACTTTAAGCAGGGGCGTAACTAGAAATAGCAGGGCCCCATAGCAAAATGTTGTATGGGGCCCCCCTGCAAACAGCCCCCCCACAGCTGCCCTAGTGTCAATGCAGCGTGACCTGTGCCACATACAGCATGACCTGTGCCCCATACAGCGTGACCTGTGCACAATGCAGTGTGACCTGTGCCCCATACAGCGTGACCTGTGCCCCATACAGCGTGACCTGTGCCCAATGCAGTGTGACCTATGCCCAATGCAGCATGACCTGTGCCCCAAACAGCATGACCTGTGCCCCATACAGCGTGACCTGTGCCCCATACATCGTGACCTGTGCCCAATACAGCATGACCTGTGCCCAATACAGCATGACCTGTGCCCAATGCAGCGTGACCTGTGCCCAATGTAGCATGACCTGTGCCCAATGTAGCATGACCTGTGCCCCATACAGCATGACCTGTGCCCAATGCAGCATGACCTGTGCCCCATACAGTGTGACCTGTGCCCAATGCAGCGTGACCTGTGCCCCATACAGTGTGACCTGTGCCCCATACAGTGTGACCTGTGCCCAATGCAGCATTGCCTGTGCCCAATACAGCCTGGTCTGCCTGTGCCCCATACAGCCTCACCTGTGCAGAGGAAGAGGCAAGCCACCCGGATCAGCAGAGAGCAGGATTGCCCGCTGTAATAGCTTTCATTTGAATTTCCTGTCTTCCCGGGGCTCATCGTCACATAGCCCCACCTCTTGGCCCGATGCCTTTGATGACGTCACACGTCCAGAAATTGGATCGGCATTCTGTCTATCAAAGGCGCCGGGCTAAGAGGTGGAGCTATGTGACGTGAGCCCCGGGAACACTGGAAGTTTTAATGAAAGCTATTACATCGGGCAATTCAGCTCTCTGCTGACATGGACAGCTTGCCTCTTCCTCTCCTCTCTCTTCCCCTGGCTGGGAGACTGTGCCGGCATTGCTCTCATCCTCACTGGGCCCCACTTGGCTGCAGGCCCCATAGCGCCCGCATGGGTCGCTATGGTGGTAGTTCCGCCCCTGACTTTAAGAGTATGTTTTCTTTGAAAGCAAGCAAAATCTCTACTGGCCTGTCCAGCCTGCTTCCCTAGATTATCACTAGGCAGTGGCAAAGCTAGACATTCTTTCACCCGGGGCAAAGACTCAGTTTGGCGCCCCCCCTCTCAATTCTGATAAAGACCCCATTCCCTATTTTGATAAAATCACCACTCCTAATCCCCCTCATTTCACATTCTGATAAACCCCCTAATAGTCTGGGGGGGGCGCACCCCCAAGAAAATTGAGCACCAGCCGCCACTGCCAGTAATAATAGGGATTGCTTGGGATTTAGACACCAAGCAGGTACTCACAGAACTCAGATCACATTCCCAACGCTTAGATACTACAGAGCTGAGTCAAATGACCACAGCCACCAGCTGATTGACAACCCCCCCCCCCCAGGTTGCGGACCATAAGCTCTGGATTCATAGATTCACAAAGGGAGAGGGGATCTCCCTAGGCATTTAATCCTGCAGCCGCCTTGGGGGTCTGTTGATCCATTCAAGAATGACATGGATGGATGGATCATGGGGCAGACGGTGTCAATGTCACTGTGTCACCACGGGTACTGCTGCTCTCTCCTGCCTGGATCCCAGGTTCAACAGGACTGATTCTCGCTCACTCCTCCGGCCGGATCTCTTCAGGAAGGAACAACACAGCAGCAGCCCAGCAGGTCCTGATCCCGGCTCCCCCTGCCCTGAGATCGGGGCTTTGTGATGCAGGCTCCGGGGTTCGCCTCGCTGTCACATCAAGCAGCTGGGCAGTTTGGTGTCCCTCTCCAGATGCAGGCAGAGGCAGCAGCTCAGCTCCAGTCAGTGAGTCTGACTGTGACAGTCCAGCCCGATCCAACCGGCTGGCGGCCGCCATAGCCATATCCCTGCAGTTGTAAGCTGGCAGCTGCCGAATGTCGACATCTCTCAATTTAGCTCCTTGACTCCCAGGGTGGGTGGTGCCCCTCTGAAGTTGGCGCCTGGGGCACATGTCCCCCCTGGCCCCCTGGTTTCGGCCCGTCACTAGGTATGTACATTTTTTGTGGAACCAGTATTTATGAGAAAAACAATGGAGTGACTGCCTTGTGCTACCACTGTGCATTTGACTATAATAGCTTTGACAACAGTATAGAAACATTTTATCCATCTCCGTCGTCCCCCCATCAAATTATTGGTAATATAATTAGGACTACTTGCTTACCTCCAGGGTTTTTTATAATGTCCAAGAATATCTCCTCACGAACTCTTCCATGTTTGTTCTTGACCATACACAGGTAGCTACCTTTGTGAGCAAAAGAGACTTTGGCTATATTAACAATACTTTTATCCTGCGAGAAAGTCACATGAGCATCTGTAGGAAGATCCCAAGAGTACTCGGGTTCAGGTAATCCCTCAGAACGGCAAGTCAGGGTTACGGATTCACCTTCTTTGAGAGTTGTATCAGGTTTTATTAAGATAGTTGGGAACTCTGGCCTTGCTGAGGAAGAAGATATCAGAAAGTAAGTTTAGGAAACACAGATACAGAAAGTTTCAGAAAAACAGATACAGGGGGTCCCCGGGTTACAAACAAGTTAGGGATTGTAGGTTTGTTCTTAAGTTGAAGCTGTTTGTAAGTTGGAGCAGGTAAATTTTTTAACTGTAGCTTCAGCCAAAAAAACTAATTTTAAGCTTTTTGGATAGCATAGGGAAGGGTTAACACCCCTCTAACATTTGCTTTGCTGTGTGTGTTTCACCTCACTATCTGTCCCAATGACAATTGGATTTTGAAAATTTTGGGTTGTTGTGGAAACAAGCCTTGGTGATAAAGCATCAGTGGAGGTACCTTTTCCCCATAATAGCTCTTACAGGAGTGAATTTCCCTTCCTAGGGGTAGATTTCCTCTCACTTCCTGTTGTCTCCCTCCGTTTGTAAGTAGGAGTCGTTTGTAAGTTGGATGTTTGTAACTAGAGGACCCCCTGTACATAGAAGAGTGACAGCAAAATAATGTGGTCCACAGAATCTGCCTTAAATAACAAAAAAAAAATAAAAATGGTTTTGTATTTATTTTTTGTAGTTTTTTTTTTAGGTGATGATGACAGTTTTGGAACAACCTATACTTTCCGTTGCAAACCAACACATTTGATCAAATAGTTAATTTGCTTTTTGGGACTAGGGCCAGTAATTCTTAGCATAGGCATGTTGGCACTGATAACCAAGAATCCTAAAATTCCAAAACTGTCCCTAACTTCTAAAGTGAATCTAAACAGTACCCTTCACAATTACCCTTAACCAGTGGCGTCACTAGGGTGTGGCTTTTGGGGCTATAGCCCCGAATATGGGGCCCATAGCCCCGAGTCTCTTAACAGGTGCTAGCATCTAGCAACCAGTGATGTCACAGCCTCTAAAGTGAGGACAGGAGCAAGGAATAGTGCTGCACTGCTGTCTCTAGTCTCCACCCACCTCCTACTTCTCTGGCGCCCAGCGGCATGCAACAGGGACTGGTGTGATCTTCTTTACTTTTCTGACAGTGTCTCCACCTTCTCCTGCGCCCGTGGTCCGCCCGACCATCCCTGTAAATAGAGCTTTTTTTTTTTTAGCCAGCCCTGCCTGTCACATCTATACACAGAAGCTCAGCTTCTGTTTTCACATGTAATGGCAATTCTCTCCTGGCAGCTGCAGTAAATCTTCCCTGCCCTGCACATTCCGTGGAGAGCAGAGGAGGGGGCGGGGAAAGTACACAGCCGCTCTGGTCTGGTGGTGGTCTGGCAAGTTCCTTGAAGCCCGCATGGCTGGTGGAGACATTAGGTAAGATTTATACATAGATGTCAGAAGTTTAATAATGGAGGAATTGTGTGAAAGAGATAGGGGAATATGGATAGGAGTCAGGGGCGTTGCTAGGTCTACAAGAGATCTGGGGCTAGAGCCCATAGTAGTGAAGTAAAGAAAGTCATACACATATATAATATACATGTGGGTGTACAGTATATATATCTCTGAGTGTGGATTCCCCCTTACATCAGGGTCCCCAGAGAGCCCCCCCACTTATATCAGGGTTCCCAGAGAGCCCATCCCCCCTTACATCATTGTCCCCAGAGCCCCCCTTACATCAGGGTTCCCAGAGCCCCCCTCATTACATCAGGGTCCCCAGAGATCCCACCCCCTCTTACATCAGGGTCCCCAGAACCCCCCTTACATCAGGGTCCCTAGAGAGCCTCCCTACTTACATCAGGGCCTCCAGAGCCCTCTTCATTACATCAGGGTCCCCAGAGATCCCACCCCCTTACATCAGGGTCCCCAGAGAGCCCACCCCCCCTTACATCAGGGTCCCTAGAGAGCCTTCCTACTTACATCAGGGTCCCCAGAGCCCCCCATTACATCAGGGTCCCCAGAGATCCTACCCCCCCCTTACATCAGGGTCCCCAGAGCCCCCATTACATCAGGGTCCCCAGAGAGCCCCAGGGCTCAGGATTTGGCTACATAAACAATGCAGGGCTCAGCTGTGCCCATCTTTGCAGCCTCACCAGTGCCCAGCAATGCAGCCTCACCAGTCCTGAGCAATGCACCCCCCCACTGCAGTGCCCTCTGTCCCCTGCACTCCACCACACACACTGTGTAAATAGAACTCTTACCTTACACAGGTGTACAGCAAGCAGAGCATCTGAGATCGGCATCACAGAACAGGATGGGGACGGGAACTACAGAAGTTAACTTTTCACATTAACAGGCTGGTGATTGGTTGCTAGGATTGTCCAGCAACCAATCACCTGCTGTTCCCACCCCCATCCATCCCTGTGATACTGGGCGCTCGCCACTGTCCAATGCAGGGGACAGCAGCGAAAATTTCCACAGGCCAGGTGCTCGCATTCAGCCGTGGCAGGCCCGGGTACCAACCCCTGCCCTAGAGACTTGGGGCTATGGGCCCCAGATTCGGGGCTATAGCCTCAATAGCCACCCCCTAGCAACGCCTCTGATAGGAGTTCTGCTTTTTTTTGGCTTCATATGCAGACCAAGTGTTTTCTGTAATTGTACAATACTGTGTATGACAAGTCTGCCCTAATTGCAGCTACTTACTACTGAGAATTATATTTATTGCAGTGTGCGGGTGAATATATCTATATATAGAGATATCTATCTATCTATCTATCTATCTATCTATCTATCTATCTATCTATCTATCTATCTATCTATCTATCTATCTATCTATCTATCTATCTATCTATCTATCTATTGTCCTGCTGGAGGTTGAACCTCCGCCCCAGTCTCAAGTCCTTAGCAGACTCTAACAGGTTTTCTTCTAAGATTGCCTGGTATTTGGCTCCATCCATCTTCCCATCAACTCTCACCAGCTTCCCTGTCCCTGCTGAAGAAAAGCACCCCCACATCATGATGCCGCCACCACCATGTTTAACGGTGGGGATGATGTGTTCAGGGTGATGTGCAGTATTAGTTTTTCCGCCACACATAGCGTTTTGCTTTCAGGCAAAAAAGTTCAATTTTGGTCTCATCTAACCAGAGCACCTTCTTCCCCATGTTTGCTGTGTTCCCAACATGGCTTCTTGCAAACTGCAAATGGGACTTCTTATGGCTTTCTTTCAACAATGGCTTTCTTCTTGCCATTCTTCCATAAAGGCCAGATTTGTGGAGTGCATTACTAATAGTTGTCCTGTGGACAGATTCTCCCACCTGATCTGTGGATTTCTGTAGCTCCTCCAGAGTTACCATGAGCCTCTTGGCTGCTTCTCTGATTAATGCTCTCCTTACCCAGCCTATTAGTTTAGGTGGACCGTCTTGTCTTGGTAGGTTTGCAGGTGTGTCAAGCTCTTTCCATTTTCAGATGATGGATTGAACAGTGCTCAGTGGGATGTTCAAAGCTTGGGGTATTTTTTTATAACCTAACCCTGCTTTAAACTTCTCCACAACTTTATCCCTGATCTGTCTGTTCACTAAGGTTCTCTAACAAACCTCTGAGCTGTATTTATATTAAGATTAAATTACACACAGGTGGACTCTATTTACTAATTAGGTGACTTCTGAAGGCAATTGGTTTCACTAGATTTTAGTTAGGGGTATCAGAGTTAAGGGGGGCTGAATACAAATGCATGCCACACTTTTCAAATATTTATTTGTAAAAAATTTTGAAAAACATTTATCATTTTCCTTCCACTTCACAACTATGTGCCACTTTCTGTTGGTCTATCACATAAAATCCCAATAAAATCCCTTTACGTTTTTGGTTGTAACATGACAAAATGTGGAAAATTTCAAGGGGTATGAATATTTTTTCCAGGCACTGCATGTTTTTGGTTGTAATATGACAAAATTTGGAAAATTTCAAAGGGGTATGAATACTTTTTCAAGGCATTGTAGATCACCTCAGGCATTTACAGTACACTGACCCAGCCACTCTTCCTTGCCACCTCCCTACACTGTCGGAGCTCTCATTTTTTTAGCAGTGCTTCCAGCTATTGTGGAGCATGCGGCCTTCCCTATGCTACATAATTTGGGCCAGACCTGATTCAGGCTCAAACAATATAACTTGAGAGGTGCTATGATATCATCCTCTTGTCTAAGCTCCAACACCAATCAACACAGGGACATAGACGGGAGATTCTGCAATGGGTAGGTGGAGAGAGGCATAGGTGAGTAAGTATACATGTTTGGGGGGGTGGGCTATGTGCAGACATTCTCACATTGGCCTGAATGGGCAAAGTGACAGTGTCACTTTACCCTATCCACTAAACCCTGACTCTAATGCCTCGTACACACTAGTAGTTTTTTTTTTTTAAACCTAGCAGGGCTGAGTAAAAAAAAACTCAGGAGGAGCCTCTATACTAATTATCCAACGTTAGTACAGCGATCTCCCCTGATGTTCTTTTGTGTTCTGACAGGGAGATGCCCCCCCCCCCTCCGCCAGAACACTCTGGTCAGCGGATTGGCAGACCTTTTTCGGTCATGCCCCTTTGACAGAAGCCAGCTAAACATCCAGATTCTGTCGGGCCAACTTCAGTACACACGGGTCGAATATTACCCGGTTTCGATTGAACCAACCAATGCCGCCCGACATTCGGCCCGTTGTTTGCTTATCATTAAATGTAGTTCCAGTGTTGCTTATCCACTTCTAAACTTCTATTTCAGCTTGCACAATCTGTCCACTAAAACAGTCCGCCCCTGAAATTACACAGTGTCAAGATGCCAGCCCTTAAAACAACTGATCTAATGCCAGCATTTTCTTTCTGATTACACAGAACAGTCCTCTATCCCTGGATATACAATGATTTATCTTGTTAGCAATAGTGTTTGAGCTAAAGTCTGCTAAAAGATTGTTAAACTCTTTATTTCAACAGTTTATATATTAATGTTCTTCTGCATGATCCCTCATGTACCTCTGTGCTTTTCTTGCTGTGGGTCTAGACCAGTGATGGTGAACCTTGGCACCTCAGATGCTTTTGAACTACATTTCCCATGATGCTCATGCACTCTGCAGTATAGTTGAGCATCATGGGAAATGTAGTTCCAAAACATCAGGGGTGCCAAGGTTCATCATCACTGGTCTAGACAGATAACCGGGAATAAATCACTGTGTTGGTCATGTCATTGACTGATGCCACTGCATTTTTCTGAGGGTGTACTCGATTTGCACCTAGGAAGAAATGCGTTTCTTAAAGAAAATATTAAACAGTTGTAAAAAAAGTTTGCAAAAGCCCCTGTTTCATTACATACAGTATCTCACAAAAGTGAGTACACCCCTCACATTTTTGTAAATATTTTATTATATCTTTTCATGTGACAACACTGAAGAAATGACACTTTGCTACAATGTAAAGTAGTGAGTGTACAGCTTGTATAACAGTGTAAATGTGCTGTCCCCTCAAAATAACTCAACACACAGCCATTAATGTCTAAACCGCTGGCAACAAAACACCCCCAAGTGAAAATGTCCAAATTGGGCCCAAAGTGTCAATATTTTGTGTGGCCACCATTATTTTCCAGCACTGTCTTAACCCTCCTGGGCATGGAGTTCACCAGAGCTTCACAGTTTGCCACTGGAGTCCTCTTCCACTCCTCCATAACGACATCACAGAGCTGGTGGATGTTAGAGACCTTGCACTACTCCACCTTCCGTTTGAGGATGCCCCACAGATGTTTAATAGGGTTTAGATCTGGAGACATGCTTGGCCAGTCCATCACCTTTACCCTCAGATTCTTTAGCAAGGCAGTGGTCATCTTGGAGGTGTGTTTGGGGTCGTTATTATGTTGGAATACTGCCCTGCGGCCCAGTCTCCAAAGGGAGGGGATCATGCTCTGCTTCAGTATGTCACAGTACATGTTGGCATTCATGGTTCCCTCAATGAACTGTAGCTCCCCAGTGCTGGCAGCACTCGTGGAGCCCCAGACCATGACACTCCCACCCCCATGCTTGACTGTAGGCAAGACACACTTGTCTTTGTACTCCTCATCTGGTTGCCGCCACACAAGTTTGAAACCATCTGAACCAAATAAGTTTATCTTGGTCTCATCAGACCACGGGACATGGTTCCAGTAATCCATGTCCCTAGTCTGCTTGTCTTCAGCAAACTGTTTGCGGGTTTTCTTGTGCATCATCATCTTTAGAAGAGGCTTCCTTCTGGGATGACAACCATGCAGACTAATTTGATGCAGTGTGCGTCGTATGGTCTGAGCACTGACAGGCTGACCCCCCACTCTTTCAACCTCTGCAGCAATGCTGGCAGCACTCACACGTCTATTCCCAAAAACAACCTCTGGATATGAAGCTGAGCACGTGCACTCAACCTCTTTGGTGGACCATGGCGAGGCCTGTTCTGAGTGGAACCTGTCCTGTTAAACCGCTGTATGGTCTTGGCCACCATGCTGCAGCTTACTTTCAGGGTCTTGGCAATCTTCTTATAGCCTAGGCCATCTTTATGCAGAGCAGCAATTCTTTTTTTCAGATCCTTAAAGAGTTCTTTGCCATGAGGTGCCATGTTGAACTTCCAGTGACCAGTATGAGAGAGTAATGCCCCGTACACACGGTCTGATTTTCCGACGGAAAATGTGTGATAGGACCTTGTTGTCGGAAATTCCGACCGTGTGTAGGCTCCATCACACATTTTCCATCGGATTTTCCGACACACAAAGTTTGAGAGCAGGCTATAAAATTTTCCGTTGTCGGAATTTCCGATCGTGTGTACACAAATCCGATGCACAAAGTACCACGCATGCTCAGAATAAAAAAGAGATGAAAGCTATTGGCTACTGCCCCGTTTATAGTCCTGGCGTACGTGTTTTACGTCACCGCGTTCAGAATGATCGGATTTTCCGACAACTTTGTGTGACCGTGTGTATGCAAGACAAGTTTGAGCCAACATCCGTCGGAAAAAATCCTAGGATTTTGTTGTCGGAATGTCCGATCAATGTCCGACCGTGTGTACGGGGCATAAGAGTGATAACAGCAAATTTAACACACCTGCTCCCCATTCACACCTCAGACCTTGTAACACTAACGAGTCATTTGACACAGGGGAGGGAAAATGGCTAATTGGGCCCAAGAGGGTTAAGGCAGTGCTGGGAAATAATGGTGGCCAAACAAAATATTGACACTTTGAGCCCAATTTGGCCATTTTCACTTAGGGGTGTACTCACTTTTGTTGCCAGCGGTTTAGACATTAATGGCTGTGTGTTGAGTTATTTTGAGGGGATAGCAAATTTATACTGTTATATAAGCTGTACACTCACTACTTTACATTTTAGCAAAGTGTAATTTCTTCAGTGTTGTCACATGAAAAGATATAATAAAATGTTTACAAAAATGTGAGGGGTGTACTCACTTTTGTGAGATACTGTAATTCAATCACTTTGGTGCCAGGAAGTCTAGGATCGTTGTTATTTGTTTGAGTTGCACTCTTCTCATCCTTTTCTCGGACAACCATCATTTGAATTGAAAGAAAGTTATGACAATCTAGATGTGATGTTAAAGCGGACCTTCGGTCATTTTTTCATCTTTCTATCTATTAAATCTTCTTCCCTTGTTGTTTTACCTTTGGATAATTAAACATTTATTTTTCTGCCAGTAAATACCTTATACAGCCCACTTCCTGTTTCTTGTCTGGTCATTAGCCTAGGCTTATGACATCATGCACAGCTCTCACTCTCACTCTAGTGAGAGTTTGTCAGGAAGGGAGGGGGGAATGAGTCATAAGAGGGCCAATAAGAGCTGCAGAGCTGGAGGTGTGCCTCTGTTATGTTATGCAATGAACCTGAATAGCAGTACTCACCAAATGTTTTCACGTTGATTTTCTTAGACTGTACCATGTAATCCTCGACTGTCCCAAGCTCTAAGGTGGCCTGACAGTAGAAGTCTTGAAGGTTGTCCCTTCGACTGGGTTCAAAGAAAAATGACTCAGACAGAGTCTGTTTGCCTGTCATGGTGTCTTCTGCAAATGTTTGTGTGCCGATCACATTCCCTTCTCTGATCACAGAAACCTTGAGATTGGCCAAAGGTGCTACGTCAAACACAGTGCAGGTGACTTCATGTCGTTGTCCCTCCTCCAGCTCTTCTTCCAGGTCAATTGTCACTTTACTTGGAAGTGCTAATAAAATAAATTGAATAAAGTTATTCATTTACCTGTGAAATTACAGGTTTTGACTCTGAATCTCAGGGTTTATGCCCACAAACTCAAAATCAGCTCATTTGCTGTTAAGTTAAACATAGTTATATAGTTCCATATTAGGTAAGGTTGAATAAAGAAAATAGTCCTTCCAGTTCAACCTGTGTAGTTGTACGTGTGTCAGTGTCAATAATCATTTCCCATATGCCTGTATGTTGTGTTCTTTAAGATGCATGTCCAAGAGTCTTTTAAAAATATCAATACTCCCCGCTGACACCAATTCCTTATCGCCCTGACAGTGAAAACCCCCCTACGCAGCTTAAGGTAAACCACTTCTCCTCCAATCTCATTGTGTGGCCCGTGTCCTCTTACACTCCCTGAGACTGAATATTTTTTTTCCCTACACTGGGATCAACATTGAGGTATTCGTAAATAGCTATCATATCTCCTCCTCAAGCGTCTTTTCTCAAGCAAGAATACATTTAGTGCTTGTAGTCGTTCCTAGTAATTAAGGTCCTCCAGTCCCCTTATTCATTTTGTTGTCTTTCTTTGGACTCTCTCCAGCTCCAGCACATCCCTTCTGAGGACTGGTGACCATAACTGGAGGGAATACTCCAGATGTGGCCTAACCAGTGGCAGGATTATAGTTTTATCTCTGGAGTATATCACCTTTTTTATGCATGCTAATATTCTTCCGGCTTTGCTAGCTGCAGCTTGACATTGCATGCTTTTGCTCAGCAGGCTTCTACTGGGATGCCCAGATCTTTCTCTATCCTTGATTCCCCCAGAGGTTCTCCTCCTAATGAGCCCCCGAGTGCATTACCTTAAATTTCTCCACATGAAACCTCATTTGCCATGTAGTTGCCCACCCCATTATTTTGTTCAGGTCTTTCTGTAAAGTTTCTATATCTTGATGTGAAGTTATTGCCCTGCTTATTTTTGTGTCATCCGCAAAAACTGAGATTGAGCCATCTATACCAACCTCTATATCATTTATGAAAAAAATAAACAGAATTGTTTAGCATTTTATTAGTTCTGGATGTAGTAGAGAACAGTTCTAATCCCCTGTCAGTTTTTTTTTCTGCCATCTGTGTCCCATTGGGGAGATTTATTTTTTCTTTCTGGCCAAGAAATACAATAGGAAATAAGAGAAAATCTCTCCATAGAAAGACTTCCTCCCCTATTCCCCCCTAATGACAACTGAATTATTTGGATTTTCCTTATTTTCAATCCCAATGGCAATGGTCACCAGTCAAAATAAAGAGAGTGATTGTCTCCAGTGGTGGCACAGATAGGATCTAAACTCTTCCCCACTCAATCAAAAGAAAAAAAATGTTTTGCTTTTAGATACAATTTACTTTATTTTCTTTTTACCTGTAATGGGAAAATAAATTGGTTTGCTTTACAGTGAAGAACTTTAGGCAGATTTACTAATTCTCTACTCACTTTTTTTGCTGCATGCAGAAAGCCATTTATAGCTGGCACTTCTAATGTGTGGGAACACATTACACTTTCACCCCAACCCCTCGCCTAACCACAATACAACCTTTGGTGACTGAGTGACCAACTGCTAGAAATGAGTGCCGTTATATAGAAGCGGGGGTTGTGTACACATCCTGGGTAAGATCTGACTAAAGCATATTCAGGTATTTAGAACACTCTTTGGGTGATTTAGAAATGCTAATTGGGCCTAAGCCTGTTCCTCATGAGATTTGGTAATGTTACTACTGAGCTGCTCACTGTTTTCCTTGCTGGAGAAGAAGCTGTACCCGAGGACCTGCAGTGGAAGAATCTCCCTGCTTATGCTTCTTCATTTTGTGGATCTGTGTTGCCTTCATCCCTCTTGCTGCTACTTTATCACTATCACATCAGTCATCAGCTATCCAGTTATCAGGGGGGCCAGGCCTGTCATTCAGGGCCAGTTACCACCACATTTTCTGCATTCTGGAAGTGTTTCTGTATGCCCATTTTTGATGCGTTCTGGGGTGTTTTTCCCCCTCTTTTTTTTTTTTTCTTTTTTCTTTTTCGCAGTCCCCCACTACCACAAATTATGCAGTCGAGTTTCCTGCATTTGAGGAAATCGCAGGGGTCAGCACAGCCGGAGTGCAATGGCCGAGCCTCGCCCTGGGAGAACCACCTTCATGATCATGGTATCTCCCCTGCCAGATAAGTATTCCCCCCCTCTTTTTTCTTAATCTCAATTGAGGACATGTGTGTTCTGGTGTATTTATTGATTTTGCATTTTGCCACGTTCCAGATGCATTCCCTACAGAAAAAAAGTAAAGTGTTCTACTTTTGTTGACTCCCCTGAAACACACTGCACTGGTGCGAACTAGGGCCATTGGAATCCATGTTAAACACTGTCCACGTGTTTTTTAAGCAGAATAAAAACAAACTGGACTGCATCTGGTGTGAACCAGCCATAAAAAGCAAAACTCTACCTCTACCAAGATGGCTGCCCTCACACAGAGACACAACTTGGAACAAGACATGGTAAGTCAATAATGGGGAGATATCAGCTGCAGGTAAACCACAGGCAATACAGGTGACTAGTCCATTGTCCTCTGCTTTCCTTTTTTGGGCACAACATTCACAGTAAAAATCCTTTCAATGGGTCTTGACAAGAAAACAAACATGTTATTTAGTATAAATATGGGCACAATACGGGTTTGTTTTAAATGGTAAATTCCAAGGCATGGTCATTATCCTTTATAGTACATGTATATGTAGTAGTAAATTCTTTGTTATGTCTGAGTATAAACGGTTTCATTCATCAAATGATCTCTGACTTTGTGTTCATTTATAACTTCTGAAAAGCAGTTGTTTTGGCCCTAGATTTTCTGCCATAAATTTAGGCTTTCACATTTTCAGAGTACATAACATTTATATCCTGTGCAGGGGCGGAGTGATAACTCATGGGGCCTCCGGGCAATACGAGATTATGGGGACCCCAGGCAATCAGAGATTATGGGGCCACACAGTATACACACACACAGTATACAATCACACAGTATACACATACATGTACACACAGTATACACAGACAGATGTAAAAAAAAACACAGATTTATACATACTGTCCCTGGTTTTACTGAGGCTGGCAACCCTGATGGGGCCCCCTAGTGGCCCAGGGCCCTCGGGCAGTGCCCGAGTGGCTCAATGGTCAGTCCGCCCCTGATCCTGTGGTATATACTTATCATGGCTAAAAAATTTACAACAAAAATATTGCTTTAAAATACCTGAACAATCTGTTGTTATTTAGTGAATGTAAATTCAATGTAAGCCCTACAACTAAACCCAGGACACACCAACCCTCTGTGCAGGTGCACAGGGCCTCAGGTGCCTATTTCAATGCTGCCAGATCTTTGACTTCATTCCAGTTAAGCAATATAGCCTGGTTCTTCATTGTCCAGCCTTTGGCAGCAGACATTGATGAGGTTGTCACCATATTCTCCCCCTCACTTTAAACTGGGATGTGGCCCTCCCTCTCCCTGTCTAAGGCCCCTTTCACATTGCCATTCTGATTAGTTCTGCCTGTCAGGCGGGTGTAAATGGACTTGTGGACTTCCAGGTCCAAGAAAAATCAGAAGGGAATATATCCTCTTCCAATTAGGTGAATCGTTTTGGAGGGTAGTCAGGTGTGAACGGACAGCAAAATTAGTTTTCTCCCAGTTGCCCATAGAGCAGAGTGGGCTCTGCCATGTGTTCTCATTATGTGCAGAGGTGTCATCTGCCCACTCTGCTCCAATCAGCAGGGGATCTGTGAGCTTTTCCCCTGCTGATCAGAGTGGAATCCACCCCATGTGAAAGAGGTCTAAGAGCTGCTGTAAGATATTACATGAGGCTTATATAAAGACAGATTCAGATAAAATTGTCACCTAAGGGAACACTGCAACTCTACATTTTTGCTCACTGAAAACACATTGGAGGACATTTATTAACATTTATTAACACAATTGCATATTAAATATTGTGCCTTTTGCATAAAAAAAAGGTTAGCATGAATCTTTGCGTTTCTTTTTTTTTTAACAGTGAATTTTATTTTTATTAAACATAGCAGACAGTACAAGCATTGTCAGCATTTCTTTTACTGACAAAATAATAGCTTCCGTTTTACTCAAAACTGCGGCCAAATTGCAACTGTACAACTATTTTCTCAGTTGTGCCACAACTACAAGCACTTATTTTTATTTCTTGAACATAAACTATTTTTATTTTATTTTAACAATGGCCAATTTATTAAGCAAATGCATACGGAAAACAAATGTGTCTCCCAAGCGTTAATTATATCAGTGAGAAATTAGCAACTTCAAACTATAAGACAGTTTTGATTCATGTCCCCCACTGTGCTTTCTTTTTAAGTTACGTGCAATACTCTTTGATGCACTGCAAACCATTTCAATTATTCTGAGCAGGCAATAAAATAAAACGAATAATATGCCACATACCATATGCTGCCACTGTCACGGTGGATTCCAGCACTTTCCCCTCATCCTCTGATATACAAGATATTCTGGATGTTTCCCAGTCGTTGACAAGGACCTCTGTGGACACCCAGTGCTCTCCTTCTGTTGTGTTCTTCTTTCGTAGTCTGGACTCCCAGCTAGGCTTCGAACAGGTGTAAGTACAATTTAGCAGGACCCACTCATCAAATGGTGCAAATACCTGAGTCCTGACAACCTGCACCTCACACTGCTTCTGGGACCAGCCTGAAAGTGTACAAAGAACATTAAAGTGTAAGTAAACCCTGTTAATAAACTTCTCTTATTGGTTTCCATTTGACCTGTTAACTTTATCATTGAAAGCGTATTGTTATATCCGTTTGATATGTGAAAAAAATACCTGTTGATTCTGCCAGAAATTCAGACCTGTCTTGTGCACACTTCTTGTGTTATCTCAAATAGTCAGATGTCTCAAAGAGTCCTCAGAGGTTCTGCAGCAACAGCCCCATTTGAGCGGCCCTCTGTAGACCTCTGAGATAGAGGAGAGAGCAGAGCACTGTTAACTCCCATGTACAGAGGAGGCAGGGAGCTCAGCCTGCACCTCCTCCTGGCTCTCTCCTCCACTCTGTACTATTGTCAGCAAAACAGAAAGAATGACATAATCAGTTGGTAGGACGCAGGCAGCCAGCAGGCTGAGATCTCTGCCTCCTCTTTACACAGGAGTTAACAGTGCTCTTCTCCCTCCTCTATCTCAGGAGTTAACAGAGGATCATGCTCAGATTGGAATGTAGAAGAGGGCGATGAGCTTGGGTGGGGGGACAAGAGAGCACAACCCACACCTCTTGGCTCTCTCCTCCTCTGTGCTGCTGTCACCATTCCTTTAGGGATATCATTTGTGCTAGGAGGGGGATATGGGGAGAAGAGGGTTGGAGGTAGGAGGGATTGGGGGGGGCTAGGAGGAGGGATTTGGGGGAGCGTGTTAAAATGATGTGTCTTGTCAGCACACAACAGGAAATTAGGAGCTGAGTACATTTCTGGCAGATAATGTCTTTAAAATTTAAAATATACAATTATAACATTAAATATGAAAATTATTTTATATAATAAATTATATAATTTTATATTACTTCATCATAATAGATTTTAGGTAAATATTAAATATTGCATATGAATATTTTCTTTTATTTTGCAGCCAGCAGATAGCTACATATCAAATAATTTTCACACATTTTCAAAGCCCTGCTTAGCTCAACTATTCAATTACAGTCCCAACATGTGAGATAGTCCTCCTCCATGTGCAAAGTGCTTGATCTCAAAACAGACCTCGCCATGTTCGACCAAAAAAATTGAGTGCACGTGCTCAGCGTCATATCCAGAGGTTGTCTTTGGGAAATAGACGTATGAGTGCTGCCAGCATTGCTGCAGAGGTTGAAGGAGTGGGGGGTCAGCCTATCAGTGCTCAGACCATACGCCGCACACTGCATCAAATTGGTCTGCATGGCTGTTGTCCCAGAAGGAAGCCTCTTCTAAAGATGATGCACAAGAAAGCCTGCAGTTTGCTGAAGACAAGCAGACTAAGGGCATGGATTACTGAAACCATGTCCTGTGGTCTGATGAGACCAAGATAAACTTATTTGGTTCAAATGGTGTCAAGTGTGTGTGGCGGCAACCAGGTGAGGAGTATAAAGACAAGTGTGCCTTGCCTACAGTCAAGCATGGTGGTGGGAGTGTCATGGTCTGGGGCTGCATGAGTCCTGCAAGCACTGGGGAAATATAGTTCATTGAGGGAACCATGAATGCCAACATGTACTGTGACATACTGAAGCAGAGCATGATCCCCTCCCTTCGGAGATTGGGCCGCAGGGCAGTATTCCAACATGATAACAACCCCAAACACACCTCCAAGATGACCACTGCCTTGCTAAAGAAGCTGAGGGTAAAGGTGATGGACTGGCCAAGCATGTCTCCAGACCTAAACCCTATTGAGCATATATGGGGCATCCTTAAACGGAAGGTGGAGGAGTGCAAGGTCTCTAACATCAACCAGCTCTGTGATATGGCCATGGAGGAGTGGAAGAGGACTCCAGTGGCAACCTGTGAAGCTCTGGTGAACGCCATGCCAATGAGGGTTAGGGCAGTGATGGAAAATAATGGTGGCCACACAAAATATTGACACTTTGGGCCCAATTTGGACATTTTCACATAGGGGGTGTACTCACTTTTGTTGCCAGCGGTTTAGACATTAAGGGCTGTGTGAGTTATTTTGAGGGGACAGCAAATTTACACTGTTATACAAGCTGTACACTCACTACTTTACATTGTAGCAAAGTATCATTTCTTTAGTGTTGTCACATAAAAAGATATAATAAAATATTTACAAAAATGTGAGGGGTGTACTCACTGTTGTGAGATACTGTATATATATATATATATATATATATATATATATATATATATATATATATATATGTATATATAGTTTGAAAACTTAAAGGGGTTGTAAAGGTGTTTTTTTTTTTTTTTTAAAATAACAAACATGTTATACTTACCTTCACTGTGCAGCTCCTTCTGCACAGAGTGGCCCCGAACCTGGTCTTCTGGGGTCCCTCGGCGGCTGTTTCAGCTCCTCCCCGCAAGCATTTACCACCTTCATGCGAGCTCCCTCGCACGGTGGTGAGTGCTTGCGGGCGCGCTCCCGTGATACAGCCGGCGGCTATAGCCGCTCGCTGTATCACTCGGCCCCGCCCCCTGGCGCGCCGCGTCATCGGATGTGATTGACAGCAGTGCGAGCCAATGGCTGCGCTGCTTTCAATCCATCCACTGCAGCCAATCAGCGACCAGGCTGAGCTGCAATGAAGCTGACGAGGACGAGGAGCGAAGATTCGAGGCGTCAGGTAAGTAAAACGGGGGGGCTGGGGGCGGCGGTACTGTCAAAAGTTTTTTCACCTTAATGCATAGAATGCATTAAGGTGAAAAAATGTTTACCTTTACAACCCCTTTAACTTACAAACTTAAAAAAATAAAGAACATTGACCTAAAACCATTATTGCTTGCAATACATCAACCGGGAGTGAGCTGTGTTTGCTGGAGAGCAATGCCAATTGGAGGTATGCAGAGTGAGGTGTGTGTGCTGGAGTCCAATGTTTATTGATAAATAAATCAATATACGCTGCAGCGCTAATGAACAATAATAAATAATAAATAAAATAATCAATTAAACCCCCTGGAAAATCGGAAAGTGGCACAGCTGCTGTATGTAAACAGCCACTACGTGAATATCAAATACACAAAATACAGCACTGCAAACAAATATTTAATAAATATATCAGGGCTAACAAAATCTACTCTTCAAATGAATGTGTATATCACCAAAGACAAAAGAATCCACCATGAAAAAAATCAACAAATGTCCACAACAATACAAAGTCCAATGAAGTGTTGTCTAAAAATGTCCTCTACCAAGTATTTCTTCAAAGGTGCTTGGGTAAGTTAAATCAAAAAGTGCTCCCTCCACCACAATCAAGGGTTGCACTTACCATACGAGACCCTTATGCCTATCTCGGAACAGATTAGGCAGACCAGGCTCATGTCAGGGGACTTTGGCTGTTATCCACCACTTCCTCTACTCTCCCTTCAAAAATCCCTCAGATGGATACATAAAAAGAGCACAGGAGAACTCAAATGGTGTGATAACTGCTGGATAGTTTTATTAAAAACACTAAAAAACTACTCACATAGACTGCGATTAAACAGGCATATTGAAACAAGACTTTCTGTGGGGAGTAAGTGCAGCAACTGGAAGCAGCAGCTCACCTCCCTTCCACTGATCAAGAGACACAGATCCACCGCTCTTCCCACTTCCCTCTTCACATGGGCCGGATCTTTTTTTTTGCTCAGCAGGGGATCCGTCTGCTGATTCCCTGTTGAGCTGAGCAGAGCGGCCAGATGACAGGCCCGTGCCCACTCCGCTTATGCAGAGAGAGAGAGGACAGGGACACAGCCTACTCTGTTCTATGGGCAGCTTGATGTAAATGTACCAGTTGTCCATTTACACCCAACTGCCCTCCGATCTAATCCAGCTAGATGGAGGGGAACGGATCACCTTATGTTTTGTTTTGTTTTTTGCCGGATCAGATCAGACCTAGAGGTAGCTGGGTCCATTTACATCCAGCGCTCCATAGAGGAGAATGGAGGGTCCGACCGGGTCCATCTGAAAAACAGATAGCTGGATCCGATCAGACCTCTCGTGTGAAAGGGGCCTAAGAAGTATGGATCAACAATACCCTTTACATTTTGGTTTCTTTGCAAAGGTGATAGGGTACAATGTCCACAGAATCTCTTTCCTTTCCTGTGAGATTGGCTTGCCAATTTTCCTAATAGAAGTTTGCATTGAACTAGGACGGAACATAAAATTATCCCCTGCAAAAGAAATTACATTTTTGATGAGACATTTCCTCAGCTTTATCTATGTTTAAAGGGATAAAGATATTGCAGCTCTTATCCCTTTTTATACCTTGTTTTGGATATTTTTTATTTTTTTTTTACTTTTTGAGCTTGGAACTTTTCTTTTTCAATCTTTTTCAATCTCTTTAAACTGCAAACAATTTATTCAAGCAATAAAGCGCTTATTTTTTCTGGCAATATAAATAGGGTTCACATAAGTAAATGTTATTAGTAGCCTTTTCATCTGATACATATGAAGTAACATTTTTGTTTTGTGTTCATAGTACATTGTAATGTTGTGTTACTCCTGTACAAACATTCATTTTCTCACGCTATTATCATGATGAAAATAAGCCTCAAAGTATAAAAAAAGGAGAATTCCACCCATCTGAAAAACAAATTTAGCGCCAACCCTGAAGAAGCCGCTGTAGATTTAGGTGATTCTTTCCCAACTTGCAGGGGCAGCCAGGCACACAGTAACAGTCCATTCACTTCAGCTCATTGAACAGCCTAGGGGTTTGTCTTTTTTGTATTTTATTGCTTGCCGACACTTGAGAGGGGTGATGGGGTGATGGGAGATACTCCAAAAGCACTGTCCCACAGAGGACAATTCTCTCTCTCTCTAAACAGCAGCATCGTAGACTACGTAGACTGCTACCCCTGCCAGGTGACCTGACACACAGCACACAGTGGGGAAAACAGGCATGACACTCCTGGAAATGTCAAAAGTCAAATAGTTCCATACTCTGACCCTTACATCACTACGGGACTCAGCTGGGACATTGGTGTTGGAGAAACCTTTGATCCAGGTTTTTTAACCTTACAGGCTCTCTTTAAAACCCAGATATTATTTTTTAAGTTTTTGATAGTGGGATTTATTTCTCCCCATTTCCTGTTCCTGTGGTGTATGTACAAGAATTGAGGGGGTGCAGTAGTCAACAGGAAGGGAAAAACCGCATGAGTTCAAATTGCATTAGCTCTGACAGGAAGTGAGGGGAAATCTCTCCAGTAGGGACTAAAAAAACTAGCAAAAGTTCTAACCCCTCTGTGTTCTATCCATTAATAGAAAAATATTTTTGACTGTATATTTCCTTTAATTTCGCCAACCTAATTAAAACCCATCAAGTTTCTGGTAACTCCTTGCCTTGGGTGGGCAGGAGTATAGCCAGCCGCAAAGTATCTTTCTATTAGTCAGTGCGTGTCATTACCCATTAATTTTAGCTTGCGGCTGCCAGTATGTATACATCGGTGTTGGTCATTTTCTGTCCTTTAGCGTACATCAGTCTGTATGTTATCAAAAATCAGTTTTGGAGCTAACTATCCTCTTTAAAAGCCCAGCTATAAAAGGCATCCGATTCTGGCAGCTTCCACCATACTTTCAAAATTCCAGCCACACCATAGGCTTAAAGAATTAAAGAAAGGTTTATGCTAAATACCAAAGGATAAACAACAAATAGCAACAGCGCTAAAACGTGGCCATGTGTGGATAGGAAAGGGTCACAGTCAGTGGCGTGGAGTCTAAGCCCAGTGCAGCTGGACAGAAGCCATAGGTGGAGGATATGGATAAAACAAAGCAAAACAAAATGATCCAGCGCTCAATGGGTTCGTGGAAAAAAACTGTTTCACAACAGGTGGTTGAACAGCCAGATTTTTTCCACGAACCCATTGAGCGCTGGATCGTTTTGTTTTGCTTATGCTAAATACCAGCTCACCTTTCTGAAGGATGCCACAGATGTATAGCAGGAGACAGAGGTGGTATACAGACTTTTCCATTGTGATATATCACCAGTGAGTTTGCTCAGCAGGGGTGTAGTCACTCTGACCATCTGCCTGGATTTTACTGTATAAGGCATCCTTCAGCTCTATTATACACACAAGTGCCTGACTCATGGACAGGGGAACTTCTTTACTTGTCGCATAAGACAAGGCGATGGGTGAAGAAAAGAACAAGATACTCCTCTTTTAAAGCAAAATCATAATGCCTTCTTCACCACATAGAATTTTGTATTGAAAGGGAGTGATATTGTATATATTTTCTGTCTTGTAATGATCACAACTAAAAAAGTACATGTTTTATTGTCAGATAAACATGAAATATTGAATAAAAATTATTATTATTATTATACAGAATTTATAAAGCACCAAACTTTGTGCAGAACACTATATATAATGGAATGGAATGTATTCTCATATTTCACCAGCAGGTAGAGTTTTAGGCTTCTTTTCACATGTTTTTCCTGAATCTTTCTACCAAAACTTGTTGGTTAAACAACACAGTAGCTGAAGATGAGATTGAAACACTCAAGTGAATACGTCAGAGCAGTGAGTTTTCTCATACTAAATGGACAAAACTGACAGTGTGTAAAGAACCTTATGATGGCTGTACGCCACAGATCCTGGCGCTTGATGGCCTATTTAAACCTGAGGCATGCAAGGTATCATCACTGGATGGTCTTCAGCTTGTGACCTGTGCTCTTAAAAGTTTGCTTGATCCTGTTACTGACCCAGCTACATCTGACTCTTCTCTGGATACCCTTTGCTGCTCATGTCTGTTGCTTACCTGTATTATTGACTTTGTCCTGGACGTTTGACTAAGATTCTGCCTTCTGATTTTCTACCTCACCGCCATTACGTTGCTGACCCTTGCCTGTCTGTGAGCTGAACTCTGATTGTGATTCTGTACCTATCTACCTGGCTGTTACCAAACTCGGCTTATGACCTGACAAGTAAGCAGATCAGAAGTTGTGAGTTCATGTTGGCTTTCCTGTTCTGCATTCTTGTTCCAGATCATCCTCTGAAAGTGTTGGTGCCAGAGACAGCTATGACTCTTGGAAGCAGGCTGCCCATTTTCCATGCACGTGACCAGCAGGTGCAGCTGAGTCCCAGCCTATAGACAGAGCTTCTGGACCCCCCATCAGTTCCAGAGCCCAAGTTCACACCAAGTTCATGTGCACGGATGCTGGCCTGAGGCCACTCTGACTCAACCTCCTAGTCACAGTTCCTAATAACCCCTTAACTCCTGGATCACTCCTAACACAGAGGCCTGTGTGCTTTAAGATGCTCCAGGTTAGGGCTCCAGTAGTCCAATCCAGGGCCATGTCACCTGGTGTGTGTTCTCTCACATTGTGCACTGTAACCACCACCCCCTTCTGAGCCGATCAGGCTTGCACCAGTAAATAACACTTTAACTCTTCTTCACCAAGTAGCTGAACCCACAACATCTTTTTAATATTGTTCCCCTGGCTGAGACAAGGATGAGGCAAGGAGTTTTTTTTTTACTATACTGAACAGATTAACAAATTACAAGAGGCCACATCTTGGTAAAACCTTCTGTGTACTCAACATAGACTGTTTCCAATGTCCAGGTATTACCAATGTAACATTTCACTAATAACAGAAGGGGTGCTGTGGTGCTTACTCAATATTTCCATCTATGCTGCTGTCCAGGCCTTAGTCCTTCATGTGTCCAGTCCCTCCAAGATCCAGGGGGAGCCCTCCTCCTCATAGGTCCATCCTTCCTCCAACAGCTAATAGCCTAGAAAACCTAGATTGATTTCTCCCTTTACTCCTTAAAGGAACAGGTCAAAGCCAATCCAAATATACACCTCCAAAGGGGAGTGGCCACCAGTTAAAGGGGAACCATTTCTCTCAGTACAAGGTTCATTTATTAGCCCTGAGCATACCAAAAATACAGATCTTGTGTTCTCATGTCAGGAGCTCCGCTCCCTGAGAGAGGTGTTTTTTGGCACAGAGTCAAAAGGTTGAAGTCACAACTAGTAGCACTGTTTATAGCCTGCTAAAGGTGCAAAGTGGATGCAATGATATATCAAATGGACTTTCTAACTTTTGCACACTGGATAGCAAGGCCAGGGTCTTTGACTGTCTTCTCTCATTCTTGTATTTACATTCTTCTTATTATTATTATACAGGATTGATATAGCGCCAACAGTTTGAGCAGAGCTTTACAATCTAAAGGGAGACAGTACAGTTACACTACAATAAAATACAAGAGGGTTAAGAGGGCTCTACTCTTAAGAACTTACAAACTAATAGGGTGGGCCAAGTGGTACAAAAGGTTAGAAGGCTGGGTTCACACTGGCATTAAAAACAGGCGTTTGAGAGGCGTTTAATAAGCATTCAAAACCCTCGAACGCCTATGCACAAGCTATAATAGACAGCACATTGTGCTGTTCATACTAAGCATTAGCATTGCTTCAAAATTGAAGCCTCATGTCGAGTCAGGAGGCGTTTGAAGCATTTCAATGCCTCCCATTCAAGTCTATGGTGATGCATTTTCGGCGCGGTTTTGGTGCGGTGGCGGCGCGTTAAAATTTGTTTATTTCTGTCACTTTCCATTGTGTCTGACGCCCATACTAATGCCATACAAATGCTTTTGCAGCGTTTGTTGAGCCTCATAGATTTAGTCAAGTGTGAACAAGCCCCAACTGTGGGGGATGAGCTGATGGAAGAGGTAAAAGTTCATTTGTTAGTTTTGAGGCATGATAGGCTTCCCTGAAGAGACGAGTTTTCTGGGATCACCTAAAGGTGGAGTAGGCGGAGAGTAGGAGATAGCCAGACAGGTTGAGATAGTGAGTTCCAGAGGATTTTAGATGCGATACGAGGTGACAAGAGAGCTTGAAAGCAGGAGGTCTTGGAAAGAGCGGAGAAGACTGTTTGGGTGATATTTGGGGACAAGATTGGTGATGTACAGCCATGGTCAAAAGTTTTGAAAATTACACAAATATTAATTTTCACCAAGTCTGATGTCTCAGTTTTTTTAAGATGGCAATTTGCATATACTCCAGAATGTTATGAAGAGTGATCAGATAAATTGCAATTAATTGCAAAGTCTCTCTTTGCCATGAAAATGAACTTAATCCTATAAAAAACATTTCCACTGCATTTGTAAAGAAGGTTTCAGGATGCCCAAGAAAGACTTTTGGAGGATGGCCTGGTGTCAAGAAGGGCAGCAAAAAAGCCACTTCTCTCCAGGAAAAACATCACGGTACAGACTGATATTCTGCAAAAGGTACAGGGATTGGACTGCTGAGGACTGGGGTAAAGTCATTTTCTCTGATGTATCCCATTTCCAATTTTTTGGGGCATCTGGAAAAAAACGTATCCGGAGAAGAAAAGATGAGCGCTAACTCAGCCTGTCCTGTGTCATGCCAACAGTAAAGCATCCTGAGACCATTCATGTGTGGGGTTTCTTCTCAGCCAAGGAAGTGGGCTCACTCACAATTTTGCCTGAATGTAGAATGGTACAGAAACATTTTCCAAGAGCAACTTCTTCCAACCATCCAAGAACAGTTTGGTGAACAATGCCTTTTCCAGCATGATGGAGCACCTTGCCATAAGGCAAAAGTGATAACTAAGTGGCTTGGGGGGAACAAAACATCGAAATTTTGGGTTCATGGTTAGCAAACTCCCCAGACCTTACTCCCATTGAGAAATTGTGGTCAATCTTCAAGAGGCGGGTGAAGAAAAAAACCTCACAAATTCTGACAAACTCCAAGCATTGATTATGCAAGAATGGGCTGCCATCGGTCAGGATGTGGCCCAGAAGTTGATGGACAGCATGCCAGGGGGCGAATTGCAGAGGTCTTGAAAAACAGGGGTCAGCACTGCAAATATTGCCTCTTTGCATAAACAATGTAATTTTTAATAAAAGCATTTGACACTTATGAAATGCTTGTAATTATACTTCAGTATACCATAGGAACATTTGAAAAAAAGATCTAAAAACACTGAAGCAGCAGACTTTGTGAAAATTATTATTTGTGCCATTCTCAAATCTTTTGGCCAGGCCTGTAGCTCGGGGGAGAGTTGTGGATGGCTTTGTTTGTTGTTGTTAGTATTTTAAAATTAATTTTGCTGGGCAATCGGAAGCAGAGAGGGGTAGCAGACACTCAGTGGTTGGTAAGGTGGATACGTCTATCAGAATCATTCTTAATAGATTGAAGAGCGGATAGGGAATGGAGAGGTAGGCTTATGAGAAAGGCAAGAGATAACGAGGGAGTAACTTGGCGAATTTTAGAGATGTTACATTTTATGTTCAGCTCTCATACAATGTGATAGAGAACAATGAGCTTGCTTCTTCTCTGAAGTCTTTCAGAAAATGGCATTGTTCATGATAAGCTGGCTGTAGTTTTAAATATTTAGTAAAGGTCACACAAAATAGTTTTTCTAACTTGGAAGGGCGTTATCCCTGCTTTGTCCTGCTATACTTGGGATCTTAGAGTTTATCTTGGTTTACCATGTAAAATCCTTTAATTAGTTCTAGGGAAACTGAAACCATTGTTCTTCCTTTAGATAAACATAGATAAGATAGTCTATAAAATGTAAGATTGCATTAAGTATTAAGTTCAAATGGCTTATAAGAGAGTTCCAGTCACAATAAAAATATCCGGAAAGTACTTATTTTGAGATTATGTTCTTTTGAAATTCTTTTTTTTTTCTTCTGTTTAAAGTTACCATTTTCTATGTTTAACCATTTAAATCTATCATTTGGGGGTGTATTTATAAAACAATTTACAGAGCTATTCATCCTGAAAAAATTGATGTACATATGATTTTTGCAAATAGGGGCAAATACGGATGTTTTTAGGCTGTTTTCTCTCCAGGTCAATTTCATATATACAGATTGAAAAAAGGAATTACTGCATTATGGTCCCCAGATGGACCAAACGTAAATAGATAGATGGACAATCATAGTAATTAAATGTTTATCTTCTATGATCACCAGCTCCATCTAGTGAGCATAGTGCACTATTTTCTTATTTCATTTTATTCTATATGAATGAAAAACATTAGACCTGGAGAGATAATAGTCTAATAGCATTTAAATTCATACAGAACATATGTGCACAGTTTCACATGATGAATAACAAGTGTTTTAAAAATACCCCACTAAGGCCCCTTTCACACTGGGGCGGTAGGGGGCGTCGGCGGTAAAACAGCGCTATTTTTAGCGCTGTTTTACCGCGGTATTCGGCCGATAGCGGTGCGGTTTTAACCCCCCGCTGGCGGCCGAAAAAGGGTTAAATCCACTCGTATAGCGTGGCTATAGCCGCGGTATTGCCGCGGTATAGCCTCGCTGTCCCATTGATTTCAATGGGCAGGAGCGGTGAATACACCGCTACTTCACCGCTCCAAAGATGCAGCTGACAGGAGATTTTTTCTTCTCCTGCCAGTGCACCGCTTCAGTGTGAAAGCCCTCGGGCTTTCACACTGAACAAACAGCGGAGGCTGTTTTGAGGTGGTTTGCAGGCGGTATTTTTAGCGCAATAATGCCTGCAAACCGCCCCAGTGTGAAAGGGGCCTAAGTGTATAGAGAAGGAACCTCAAGGTACCTGGATGTTTATTTAGAGTCTCTTCCACGTGCCCCATGTGTCCTGTGTTCAAAGGTGCTTCAATAAGCAAAAATGTAATTTCTTCTGTGGTTGCCAACTATACCTCACTCCTCCTGCCTCCTGGGCCTAACACTTTGCTCATTCTTATGGTGGGCAGCCATACTAACCAGTATTGACTTTCAGGAGGGAAAATGGGTTGGGTAAAGATGATAAGCAGAAAACTGTTTTTAGATCAGAGCACCCCAATACTTGGAGACTCTCTGAAGGAAATTTCACAAAAGTCTTGGGCAGCTGGAGTGGCCTTTTCTACTAGTGGTGGACGTACATAATATGTTTAATAAAGCCACAGATTTTTATATATTCTTTTCAGAGAATCGGATACAAGCATATTTGATAAAAGTCAGTTATGTGTCACATTACATTCAACTGGCAACAGAACAATTTGGTAGTAGCAATAATGGCCTTGAGGGCTTTATAAGTAGGTTGGTGGAGCAACAGTATTTCTCATCCAGGACCTAATTTAGCCAGGAAGCCGTTACTAAGGCGAAGATCTCTTTCTTTCTCTTGATTTCGTCACATTACACTAGTTGTTTAAAGCCAGCCATACATGGATTGAAGTTTGCTTGATTTCGTGGGGACCGGCCAAATTTCATTCCATGTGCGAGCTAGCTGGTTATACACAATTCGATCTATTAATTGGCTTGTGTACAACCAGCCTGTCGTCTTTTTCACAAACAATGAGTACCACTGGCTATAGCCAGCAATGCTGATCCTTGTATTCTGCCAGTGGGGAGGCCTCCCCACTGGCAGAATACAGTAGAACAGCAGAAAGCACCTCGAATGTGTGGCCTGAGGCAACCGTGACTCATCCTCCTAGTCATAGCTCCTAATAACTCCTTGACGTCCAGAGCACTCCCAACACACAGGCCCGTGCTTTGGCGTGGTCCAGGTTAGGGCTCCAGAAGTCCAACCAAGAATTCAGGGCCCAAGCTACATGGGGGCCCAGGTCACCTTATGCATTTTCCATGAAGGTGCACTCTCTCTCGCTGCCAGAAGAGTGACTCCTTACCCTTAACCACCATCCTCTCTTGAGCAGACCAGGCTTGCACCAGTCTCTCCTTCGGGAGATGGGGACATTTTTTTTACAGTTAAAAGTGGTGTTAAAAATTAACCTGTAATACCACAACTTCAAAGAAACCATTTAAAATATACATTCTCCACTTTAAAAAAGGGAAACGTTTGAATACTGTATTCTGCAAAGATGGACGAATGTTGGGTGAATTTCAGAACCAACTTACATTCACTGAATGTTAATAATAATAATTAAAAATTTATAGCACAGTAAGGCACTTTCATATTGAAGAACAGATATGAATCCTGTTTGATGGAATTTTCACATTGACAGATCTTGTTTGAAGCTATTTTTGACTAGCAAATCTTGTTTAAAAACAGGTGGAAAAAAACTGTGATACATAGAGAGAATGTAGAAAATTGAATCTTGGTCAAAAATTATGAGAAATAGGTGACTATCGGGCAAATGTTTGGTGAATTTCAATTAAATATCTGTGGAGAGCAGCAAGGGGATAAATCAGTTCTCTGATCTTTCAGTTGTGTGCACAATCTGGGCTTCAGCTTTTGAGGTCTGTAAACAACAGGTTTTTTTTTTTCAGCAAAGAAGTTAAAGGAAAAGTACAGCCAAAGCTTGTTTGGCTGTACTTCTGTGGATCACAGGAGTGCAGTCCGTTTTGCACTCCTGTGACCCGTTTTCAGCAGAGAGCGGGCTGAAGTCCGCTCTTTGCTGACGTCACAGAGTCATCATGACCATGGAGTCGGGATCCGCCCAGATCCCTGGACCAGCAACCGGCTCAGGCTCTCAGCGAGCTGCTGAGAGCCTGAGCCGGCCGCTCCTGCCCCCTCCACAGCCTGGCGCTCCAGTGAGCAAGGAGGGGGCAAAGCAGAGAGCCGGTGACTGACAGTCAGCAGCTCTCTGCTCAGGGAGCTGTGAGAACCGAGTGATTGGCGGTGTTCGATTGCTCTGTCCTTGGTGTTAGAGGCGTCGGGGAACAGATGCAGCATCGGACCAGTGCTGCATCCACCTAGGTAAGTATGAATAAAAGAAAAAAAAACCATACTTCTCTTTTAAAATATAAATAAAGGCATAACTTTTTTGTTTTTGTTTGGGATAGAGTAGAGAGGGATTAGAACTACTGTCAGGTTTTTATTGCTGTCTGTTTTTCACAATGTTGGGCTGTGCGTTAATGTGCATTGTGTTACGGCAGACCAATTAATTTTGAATAGACTGCCAATGCACCCCAGGCTATGCAAAACCAAGACTAACCCTTTTGTGGAAACAACACACATTAGTTCATTGCCAGACTGAGCAGAACAGAATGCTGTTTACTGAACAGTGTATCCAGAATCAGACAGAAGGATTTCATATTTACTGCTGAATTTTGTGCTTTAGCTGCAGTTATTTGGTAATCTAGTGCAGTATTGTTTTACTTGTTTGTGGTTAGTTAGTTTTGATGCTTTTGTTTTCAGTTCCTAAACTAGAACAGAGGACTGTACAGTATGTATAGATGAAGTGCTCATAGGCATGATTGGGCTGTTCATTTGTCAGCACCCATTCTCCTAAATATTATCATGATAATTACTCTCAATGCAGTCTGTTGAACGTAGCCTGCAGTTTTCTTTATAGGCAAGACAAGCATAGAACTAAAGTTCCACAGAGTTGAAGAGACTCAGTAGAGATAAGTGTATGTTACTAAAGCAACAGAGAGTCTTCAGAATCTCTTGCCTCATTCCCCTCTCCCTTCAGTGCTCCTCAATTTGCATGCAGTACCTTGAAATTTTTACTTAGGGTCGTTGTCCTGCTGGAAGTTGAACCTCCGCCCCAGTCTCAAGTCTTGTGCAGAATCTTACACATTTTCTTCTAAGATTGCCCCAAAAATGGGGTTGAGGTCAGGATTCTGTGCAGGCCAGACAAGTTCCTCCACCACAGACTCACTCACCCATGTCTTTATGGACCTTGTTGGTGCACAGTCATGTTGGAACAGGAAAGGGCCATACCCAAACTCTTCCCACAAAGTTGGGAGAATGGAATTGTCCAAAATGTCTTGGTGTGCTGACGCCTTAAGAGTTCCCTTAACCACTTGCCGACCGTCTGCCGCAGTTATACTGCGGCAGAATGGCACAGGCAGGTGAATTGCCGTCATGGTACGTTGGTACCAAAGCCGGCCACTAGGGGGCGCGTGCGCGCCGCCGGGGGCTCATGCGTCCTGCTGGGGGTGCGCGCTCCCCCGAGCCGATGCAAGTGCCCGGTGGTCTCGATCACTGCCGGGCTCCCGCGATCGCTCGGGGCACACGGAGAACCGGGATCTGTGTGTGTAAACACACAGTTTCCGGTTTTCTGAGGGGAGAACAGACAGATCCTCTGTTCATACAGAGTATGAACAGGAGATCTGTTAGTTTCCCTGCACAGTCCCCATCCCCCTTCAGTTAGAACACTGACTAGGACACACATTAACCCCTTCACTGCCCTCTAGTGTTAAACCCTTCACTGCCAGTGACATTTTTACAGTAATCGATGCATTTTTAATCGCACTGATCATGTATTAATGCCAAAGGTCCCAAAAAATGTGTCAAAACTGTCCGACATGGCCGCCATAATGTCGCAGTCGTGATAAAAATCGCTGATCGCCGCCATTACTAGTAAAAAAAAAAATTATTAATAAAAATGCCATAAAACTATCTCCTATTTTGTAGACGCTATAACTTTTGCGCAAACAAATCAATATACGCTTATTGCAATTTTTTTAACAAAAAAATGTAGAAGAATTCGTATCGGCCTAAACTGAGGAAAAAAAAATGTTTTTTTATATATTTTTTGGGAATATTTATTTTAGCAAAAAGTAAAAAATAATGCGTTTTTTTTCAAAATTTACGCTATTTTTTTGTTTATAGCGTAAAAAATAAAAACCGCAGAGTTGATCAAATACCACCAAAAGAAAGCTAGATTTGTGATGAAAAAAGGACGTTGCTTTTGTTTGGGAGCCACGTCGCACGACCGCGCAATTGTCAGTTAAAGAGACGCAGTGCCGAATCGCAAAAAGTGCTCTGGTCTTTAGCCAGCCAAATGGTCCGGGGCTGAAGCGGTTAAGGGGCCTAGTCCAACCCCACACCAGAATCCCCCACCAAATGATTTGGACCAGTGCACAAAGCAAGGTCCATAAAAACATGGATGAGTGAGTTTGGGCTGGAGGAACTTGACTGGCCTACACCTCAATCTGATAGTATATATTCCTAACTAAAAAAAGTACCTTCTATTGCTCTCAGCCTCCTCCAAATCTCCACATTTTATATTCTGCTATGATCTGATTTCCTGTTAGGGGGTGATTATGGTCATTCTCCATGAACCCACTGTATGCAGGAATGCAGCCACCCTCTCTTGCTTACTCCTGGGATGATCTATGAGATATATGGTGTGCATAGAGCAGTGCACATGCTCATTTCAAACAAATACAAGTGATCGGAATCAGTGGCGTCACTAGGGTTGGTGTCACCCAGTGCGGTAAAACATGGTGTCACCCCCTCCACCAACTATAGTCGCCCCTCAGTACAGACCCCCCCTCCACTAAGTGCAGACCCCCCACTAAGTATAAACCCCTCTCTCAGTACAGACCTCCCATCAGTATAGACCCCCTCAGGACAAACCACCCCCCTCTATTAGTACAGACCCCCCAGAACAAACCACCCCCCTCCATTAGTACAGACCCCCATAACAAATCACCCCCCCTCTATTAGTACAGACCCCCCAAACAAACCACCCCCCTCTATTAGTACAGACCCCCCCAGAACAAACCACCCCCTCTATTAGTACAGATCCCCTGACAAACCACCCCCCTGCATTAGTACAGACCCCCCAGAACAAACCACCGCGCCCTATTAGTACAGATCCCCCGACAAACCACCCCCCTGCATTAGTACAGACCCCCCCAGCCAAACTACCTCCCCTACATTAGAACAGACCCCCCAGGACAAACCACCCCCCTACATTAGTATAGACCACCCCCAGAACAAACCACCCCTCCTTACATTAGTATAGACCCCCCCAGGACGAAACCACCCCCCTACATTAGTATAGACCACCCCCAGAACAAACCACCCCTCCTTACATTAGTATAGACCACCCCCAGAACAAACCACCCCTCCTTACATTAGTATAGACCCCCCCAGGACGAAACCACCCCCCTACATTAGTATAGACCCCAGGACAAACCACCCCCCTACATTAGTATAGACCCCCCAAAACAAACCACCCCCCTACATTACTATAGACCCCCCCAGGACAAACCCCTCCCCCTACATTAGTATAGACCCCCCCAGGGCAAACCACCCCCCCTACATTAGTATAGACCCCCCCAGGACAAACCACCCCCCTACATTAGTATAGACCCCCAGGACACACCACCCCCCTACATTAGTATAGACCCCCCCAGGACACACCACCCCCCTACATTAGTATAGACCCCCAGGACAAACCACCCCCACCTACATTACTATAGACCCCCCAGGACAAACCACCCCCCCTACATTACTATAGACCCCCCAGGACAAACCCCTCCCCCTACATTAGTATAGACCCCCCCAGGACAAACCACCCCCCCTACATTACTATAGACCCCCCCAGGACAAACCACCCCCCTACATTACTATAGACCCCCCAGGACAAACCCCTCCCCCTACATTAGTATAGACCCCCCCAGGACAAACCACCCCCCCTACATTACTATAGACCCCCAGGACAAACCACCCCCCCCCCTACATTAGTATAGACCCCCCCAGGACAAACCACCCCCCCTACATTACTATAGACCCCCCAGGACAAACTACCCCCCCTACATTACTATAGACCCCCCAGGACAAACCACCCCCCCTACATTAGTATAGACCCCCCCAGGACAAACCACCCCCCTACATTAGTATAGACCCCCCAGGACAAACCACCCCCCCTACATTACTATAGACCCCCCAGGACAAACCCCTCCCCCTACATTAGTATAGACCCCCCAGGACAAACCACCCCCCCTACATTAGTATAGACCCCCCCAGGACAAACCACCCCCCCTACATTACTATAGACCCCCCCAGGACAAACCACCCCCCCTACATTAGGTTAATTTAAAACACCCGGGCGGCAGCTGGAGAGGAGAGGACAGTATGCAGCCGCGCCGCCCGGGTGAAGTGTGTCAGGCTTGGGAAGCATGCGTCAGGGAGGTCGGAGCGGAGGAGGAGAACTGTCTGAAGTGGAACACGTTGGGCACGCCCCCCCCAGTGACGTCAGTCACGTCTTTGCGGGGCTGGTCTCTCACACAGAGACAGCCGCTCCGATCTAATTTCACTCTCCTCCTCTGACAGGAGGAGGGAGGAGGGACGGGGGATTGGCTTCGACACTCGGCAGGTCGAGGCGGCGATCAGCAGAGAGCCGCCTACGGACAAGGAAGAGGAGAAGGGAGGGGAGCACTCTGGCGCTTCAGCGCCCCCACCTCTGTGGCGCCTGGGTGCACTGCACCCCGTCCAGGATCGTCCCTGCTCGGGATGGTGTCACCCCTCTAGTGGGTGGCACCCGGTGCGGACCGCACCCCCCGCCCCCGTCTAGCAACGCCACTGATCGGAATGAGGAAAGGTTCAGGAGCTCACGGAAGACCTTACAAGGAGGCAATAAAACATAGTAAGAAACAATTTCATGAAAAGTAGATTACAGGGCCATAAAATAGTGGATGTATATGGATTATTTTTTGAGAATAAGGATATTGTGTAGTATCACCTAATAAGCACATAATAGAAGAGACGCTTGAGAGGAGATATGATAGTGATATAGAAATACTTCAATGGTGATCCTAGCGTAGGGGATAAAGTATTCAGTCTCAGGGAGTGTAAGAAGACGCAGGGCCACTCAATGAGTTTGGAGGAGACGTGGTTTGACCTTAGGCTGTGTAGGGAGTTTTTCACAGTCAGGGCGGTGAGGATGTGGAACTCTCTTCCACAATCAGTGGTGTCAGCGGGAAAAATTGATTTGATAGCTTAAAAAAAACTCTTATGCCCTGTACACACGAGCGGACTTTTCGTCCGGACTGGTCCGACGGACCGAATCCGGCGGACAATCCGACCGTGTGTGGGCTTTATCGGACCTTCAGCGGACTGTTTCTGTCGAAAATCTGACGGACTTTAGATTTGAAACATGTTTCAAATCTTTACGTCGGAACTCCACCGGACCCAGTTCCTATCGAGAAATCTGCTCGTCTGTATGCTAGTCCAACGGACGAAAACCGACGCTAGGGCAGCTATTGGCTACTGGCTATCAACTTCCTTATTTTAGTCTGGTCGTACGTCATCACGTACGAATCCGTCGGACTTTGGTGTGATCGTGTGTAAGTAAGTCCGTCCGAAAGTCCTTCGATAGTCCGTCGAAAAGTCTGTCGGAAAGACTGTCGGACCTTTGTTGCCGAAAAGTCCGCCCGTGTGTACATGGCATTAGATGGGCATCTTAGCAAGCACAAAATAAAGGGATATGGGAAATAATTTTTGACATAAACACACCCACAGAGGTTGAACTGGATGGACTGGTGTCTTTATTCAACCTTACCAACTATGTAACTATAATATTTCATAAGTAAGCCCGGTGCCGGAGCAAGGTCCTTTAGGTAGTAAAGCGAAAAGGTCAAAGTCCCCCCCCCTCCATGAGTGGTAGGCTACTTCAACAGCATAGGTTACAGGTCCTAGACTTTTTGTGTCCCTCTTCTGCCTACCCCTTGATCTTGCCTTGTCCCTTGGCCTTGAGTAAGCCTAAATTATAATTTAAGACTGAGTGTTCAGATTTGTGCATCAGACTTCAATGCTTGCTATAAAGCCATTCAGCCATTCTAACTAGAACAAACTTTCCCTTGGTGTATAGTCTGATTCATACCTGGTATGTTTAGCTGTGGTAATCAGCACTGTTATCAATGCAGGTTCAATGCAACAATTATCTTCCACATGCCCTTTTTTAACCATACATCCATGGTTTGTACACCTTGCAACACACAATCATGTGCTACAAAACACAGCAGTGTGTCGCAACATGCTGTTGTTAAGGAAATGTGTAAGTTCTGTAAATAATTGTATTCTCTTTTATATGTATTGCACACTGCCCTCACTGTGCACACGGCACTAATAATGTTTTCAGTACATGTTTACATTCTTTCGAGTCCTGATTAGAATAAGCCTGCCTATGTAACGCCCCTTATTACCATAAACATACAATTGTAATATTAATGTGATACCTACGTAATCATGTGTATAAAAACCTTCAATTGTGTCATAATAAGGCAGAACAGTTCAGGGCTGCCATCAGGGGGGTACAGCCCATACAAGTGTAAGGGGCCCGAGAGTCCTGGGGGGCCCCGTCCTTCAGGAGGCTGGGCTCCAAGTTGGCATCTCCCCTTTACTCTTTTCCTCCCCCTACCCTAGTCCCGACTCCCGTTGGTGCCGCCCGCTGCACTGCCTCCTAGCTCCCAGCCAGTGACGTAGGGTGCGGGGGTATCAGTTGGTGCACTCGAGGGGCACAGAAATGAGTAATCCCCCCCGGAAAACCCATGGTTCAATCCACCTGCTCCTCTCCTCCCCCTCTTTTGATGGCCACTGAGCCGCTCCGTCCTCCTGACGATCCCTGGGCTCAGTGTGCAGTGACAAGCAGCTCAAGAGATGTGGTTGTCCTGGAAGGAGAGGATCCCCACGCTGCTCTGTCCCCTCCAGCATGCCTGAGCTTCACACACATCCCTTCTCCCACCCCTCTCTCCCTGCCTGCGTGCTGCTTCGTCTGTGAAGGGAATGTGGGTGCAGGAAGATTAAGGAGCCGACAGCCACATTGAGAGAAGCCACTGACAAGGACTGAAAGAGATAGGCCACCGCACTAACCAGCTAGAGCAAAGAATGGACTTAGCAACCACTGTGCTCGAAGGCCATGAAGAAGAGGTAGATAAAATGTCTGCAGAGCTGGAGTCCCTGCGAGACAAACTAGAGGATGCTGAAAATAGGGCCTGCAGAGATAATTTACGGATCCGAGGAATCCAGGAAAAAAATACTGATTTGCAGGGTACAGCAACTGCCTTTTTCCAGGAACTGGCACCTGAGATACCCCTGGAGAAACTGGAATTTGACCGTATACACAGATCCCTAGCACCCAAACCGTCAGAAGGCCCTCCAAGAGATGTAATCATCAAGTTCCATTTTTACCCCACCAAAGAGCGGCTCCTCCAAGCTGCACGGGAACAACAAGACCTTTCTTTCCAGGGTAACCCCCTTCAGCTTTTTGCGGATCTCTCTCCTGTAACCATTGCTAGGAGAAGGGGCCTGAAACCCTACCTCCAGATCCTGCAGACTCAAGGGATCAAATATAGATGGGGGTTCCCTTTTAAGCTTTCATTTTCGCATCTTGGTCGCCAATTTCATGCATCCTCCCCCTCTGACCTGAAACGCCATTTTCAGGAACTGCAGCTGGACATACCACCTTCCCAGGGAGATGTACCTTCTTCTTCCTCCCGGCCCAGATCCTCTCATCCTCCTTATCAGACCCCCCAGTCCTTCTGGAGGTCTCAACCCAGCTCACAGGCCTTGCGTGATCTGCAGGCCCAAAGGGCTGATGGCATGTAACCTTTCACGTTGACGGTTCTATACAGAAAAGTTATGAATGACTCAGTGAAACCCCCCTTCTACTGCCTTTGGTCCTACACTATGTGTGGCACCCGCTGATACCCAGCATGCGGTTATCATGTCGGTAATAGACAGAACTGATCTCACAGATGCTAGTTTTTTTTTTTTCCATTCAATTGAACCTAAACTGACACTCAACTTCTTGTAAGAACTTCACAGAACTGGGCCCCCCTGAGGCGCCCCCATTGCGAGATGGTGCCTCTGGGATTTGTCAGCCTTATTGATGCAAGACGTTGAGCCCCGAATCTGCTATGTCATTTTGGCATCCTTTGCAGGGGTCCTACGTGGCGGCGGCAGAGTGTTTAGCGGGCTGCTTACTACCGCATCTGTGGACTCACACCCTGTCAAATAGCGGAATAACTGTACTCTGACAGGTTCTACTTTGTTCCATCTTGCTCTGTTGAGCTTTGTTTTTACCTGATACAAGCATGTTGGTTCTCTCAGCTCTCTGGCGGCCATCAGTGTGCCGCGGACTGCTGACAGTAGTCCCTCATCCCTGCTGGGAGATGGGTGGGTTTCAAAAATTTGTTGCCATTTCTTCACCCTGTTTGTGTTGTGATTTACATTTTTATTTAGATTGATTGCCTCTCTCTCTCTATAGGTTTGGTGGCCATATGGGGCTACCTCATTTTGGTCTCTCGCTCGCCATGGGCCCCCTCGACAGTGGAGGGGGGCCCATGGCGACGGGGGGACCCACGATAAAGGCAACCACGTATCTTAGAATGTTTGTGTTCCTCTTTAGTGCCTTAAGCGGTGCACCGGGTTTTGTGCTTAAATATTTACGGTTAATTTTATTATGACAAAGCCGAGTGGTTCCGTTGGATCACTGCTCCCCCCTCATGTGTTGGCACTTGGCTGGGATATTAGTCCCGACCAACATCCAACCCCCTTGTGGGCCTTCAGCCCCACAACCAGTTGCAATCATACTTTTTCAGTACTATATGCTACATTTTTTTACTGGCCATTATGTATACTATAGTATGCCCTTCTACCTTGTTCTTTTCTTTGTTTCACTCCCTCTCTACCTCCCTTTTTCTTTTTTCAGGTCCTCGCGGTGGGTGAGTAAAGTTGTTTTATGGTTAACTTCCCATGTACCATGACACTTAACTGGCTATCCCTGAATGTGCAGGGAATGAACTCCCCCCAAAAAAGGGTTAAAGTTTTTAAATATCTATCAGAAAATAAACATTGCATGCTTACAGGAGACCCATTTCTCATCTTCTTCCTGTCCTAAATACTTCAATGCCCAGTACCCTCAAGTTTTTCTGGCTAATGGCCCGACTAAACAGAGGGGGGTTTTGATTGCCATACACAAGTCGTTCCCCTTCAGTTGCAGTGGAGACTGCAGACCCAGGTGGTAGGTACCTTTTACTGCAAGGCACTATTCAGGACACGGAGGTCACTATCCTGACTTATTATGCTCCAAATAACAATCCGGGACCTTTCCTCTCCCATATCTGCTCCCTGTTGCAGTCTTACCAGAGAGGCACTCTCCTCTTAGTGGGAGACTCTAATGTTGCCTTAAACCCTGCTTTAGATAATTACCCCTCGGAACACAAAGCTCCATCGCCCGATGCAAAAAAATTTATGCATTCTCTACGAAGTCATGATCTAGTAGATATCTGGAGGGAGCTACATCACATGGGCAGGGACTATACCCATTATTCCCATCCCCATCATTCCCATTCCAGAATTGACCATATGTTTGTTCTAAGGAAACATCTCCCCCTGGTTGTGTCTGCTTCCATTTTAGCAGCCCCTTGGACAGACCATGACCCTGTTTTGGTCATATGCCACTCACTACTCAGCAAACTGCAATATTCCCCTTGGACTATGAATGACTCGCTCTTATCTTTTAAGGAAGTCCTCACCGATATTACTCAAGCCTCAGTGGAATATTTCAGGATTAACGCTGGGTCAGTTTCCTCAGAGGTGACTCTCTGGGAAGCATACAAAGCGGTACTCGGGGGGCATATAATTCAACTGGCCTCAAAACGCAAACGAGAAAGAGTAGCAATGCGGCACTCCTTAGAAGCGCGCCTAGACTCCCTATCCACTATTTTTAAACAGTCCCCTACTCTGGCTAATCGTAAATTGTTAGATGGGGCGCGTATAGAACTTGATCTATGCTTCACTGAAGAGGCAGAACGTACATTACGCTGGGCCTGCCAGAAATGGTATGCCAAAGCCAACAGACCCAACTCAATGCTGGCCAACAGGCTGCGCACCTTTACCTCAAAACACAACTCTATCACTCTTCGCACTAGACATAATGTCCTCACAGGTAACCCATTGAAAGTGTTGGAAGAATTTAGACACCGCCTCACCAACCTCTACAAGGCCCCTACTCAGCCTTCTACCCATGACCTGACATCCTTCCTGACAGGACTGACATTGCCTAAACTGTCCGATACACACACTTCATTGATGGACCGAGACATTCAGTTAACAGAAGTATTACAGGGCATAAAAGAACTGAAAGTAGGCAAACGTCCAGGCCTGGATGGCTTCACGGCCCTTTATTATAGGAAGTTAGCAGACGTCTTAGCCCCCCCATTTAATGACTATGTTCAATGCAGAAAAAGATGGCCATGCACTCACCCCTAACCTCTTAACCGCCAATATTGTTATGATTCCAAAACCCAATCGTGACCATTCGTCTTAGGGCAATTTCAGGCCCATCTCACTTATTAATGTAGACATTAAAATATTGACCAAGATCTTGGCCAATCGCTTAAACTCCTTCTTATCATGCCTGGTCAAAAAGGACCAGGTGGGGTTCGTTCCGGGGCGACAAGCAGGAGACGCTATTAGACGTAAAATACAACTTCAGCACATAGCCCATAGCAGGTCTATAGCAACTATGTTACTGTCTCTTGACATGAACAAGGCCTTCAACACTTTGTCCTGGCCTTACCTGACGATGGTACTCCGCCCCTATGGCTTCGGATCGTCATTCTTGCAATGGGTAATGGCACTATATGACTTCCCTCAGGCTAAGGTCAGATACTATAGTTTCGAATCAGCCCCCTTTTCCATCAGGAGGGGAACCTGGCAAGGCTGCCCACTCTCCCCACTCCTATTTATTTTGGCCATGGAACCATTGGCAGAGGCGATCCGATCTCACTCAGACATAACTGGTGTTGAAATAGCAGGCACACCCCATAAGATATCACTGTTCGCAGACGATATCCTTTTAACCCTGACAAACCCTAGAATCACCCTACCTAACCTGTTCTCTCTGCTAGACTTTGCCTCCCTCTCTGGCTTGTCCGTTAACCCCACCAAATCAAAAGCCATGTCAATCAATCTTCGACCCTCGGACTTGACAACCTTACAAAACACCTTCCCGTTCCAATGGCTGACCTCATTACACTACCTGGGGATCCGGTTCACCCCAACCTACGCGGGACTCTATAAGGCGAACTTTCCTCCTATACTTAAGAAGCTGATGGACATGTTGTCCTCCTGGGCTCATCTCCCCTTATCCTGGTTCGGTAGGATCGTGGCAATTCGCATGACATACCTGCCGAAACTACTTTACTTCTTTAGAGTCCTACCGATCCCGATTCATCCCGCATATACGAATACATTAGCGTAAAATCCTGAAATTTGTGTGGGGTTCTGCCCGTCCCAGGATCAATAAGCAAATATTATATGCCCGCAGAATCAATGGAGGACTCTCAGTCCCTAACCTACAAACCTACTATATAGCTGCCAACATTGCCCCATTATCCCAACTCCATGAACAACACCAAATGCTGCTATGGGCCACCATAGACCTAATAGACTTGCACCCAACACTCATCTCCTCGTTGCCCTGGCTCCCCCCCCACACATCGTCTTCTCGTGATGGGGCCGTGTCTTTCCCATTCCCTTCGCATATGGGTTTCGGTCAAGTATTCAGATTTCTCCTCATCTACCCTTACTTCAACTTTTCCAGTGCCCATTGTTCCCACCAGGCTGCGAAAATCCCCAGCAGTTCTGGTGGAAGACAAATGGTTTCACAGACATCCACTCTATTTTTAAACCCACTAGGATAATATCATTTGAGACTCTACGCTCCTCTCATGATATCCCGTTACGCGAACACTACAGCTACCTACAGATACGCCATTTTCTCCAGGGGCTTATAAAATTTCAACCGACCCCTTATACTTTGACCCCGTTCGAGAACTTCTGCAGAGCAAGATCCCAAACCTCGGGATTAATATCACTGATCTATTCCTCTATTATTACCTCTAAAAAACCACCGACGCGGCCCTATCATCTTCAATAGGAAAGGGAACTAGGAAAACGGCTAGATCCGGAGGACTGGCAGGTCATGACTTTAGCAATATCCAAATGCTCAAAGAATGTTATCTTTTTAGAAAATGCCTTTAAGGTACTTTACAGGTGGTACTACACACCGGCTAGACTGGCCCATTTAATTCCAGCCTACTCCCCCCTGTGTTTCCGAGGGTGCTCCCAGGAGGGCACAATGACGCACATCTGGTGGACCTGTCTGAGGGTACGCAGGTTATGGGTCAGAGTTTACTCCCTCCTCCTGAAACATTCTACATGCTGACTTCAAAAAAGATCCATACGAAGCACTTCTCTGCAACCCAATAGCAGAGCTGCTTCGCCCGGAGCGCCAGTTGGCTCTGCATCTCTTTACTGCAACCAAACTAACGATAGCTAGGGCATGGAAGACACAGACACTAAGTTTTGAGGCGGTTAAAAATCGCATGGACGATATAATGGTTAATGAAAAGCTGACTGCTGTCCTTTCGGACACTCATGATAAGTTCCTGAAGGTATGGAGGCCATGGGTTGAATATACTAAACCCACCAGATTTGATACCACCCTTCTTGAGATTTAATGCACTCTTGCTCCCCACCGCGAGGACCCACCCCCCCCCTTTTTTTTTCTTTTTCTTCTCCTCTTCTCTCCTTCCCCCCTATTCTTTACTCCTCCTTTCTTGGCTAATCTCAACCCCTAGTTCTTCTTTAACCTCCCTCTCAATTCTTTTACTTCTTAGTTGCACTTAAGAATCCATCTGGCCACCGGGCATGAGATGGTTACATGGATAGATATTCAGGACTATTTACAGTTAGGCCCCTGTAGAGACAATCTTTTCAAGTATTTGTTAAAAATCGGACGCAGTCCTACGAACATTCCTGAAACCTTAGTATGTCCAACCACTTTCATGTTTCCAATGTACAACTGTTTTCAGCCTCTGTTATACTTTTATTGTTTTCTTTTTCTTTGATTTACTAGCACACTTATTTTACTTATAAGATGCTAAATTTTATGTTATGTTTTTTCATGATGCATTCTTTACACTGTTAGACTGTGAAATTGCTATGACTATCAATAAAACCTTTTGTAAAAGAGAGAAGCCACTGACTGAGAGCCCCTGGGGACCATTCAAGTAAGTGAGCACTGTGACCAGACCCTCCCCCTCCTCCTCCTCCTCCTCTCCCCCTCCCCCTCCTTCTCCCCCCTTACTCTCCCCCTGCCCCCTCTCTCTCTGCTCTCTCCCCCCTCCTTCTACCCCATCGCTCTCTCCCTGCCCCCTCTCTCTGCCCTCTCCCCCCTCCTTCTACCCCATCGCTTTCTCCCTGCCCCCTCTCTCCCCCTCTCCTTATCTCTCACCTCCTCCACTTCCCCCTCTCTCTCTCTCCCTGCCCCCTCTCTCTCCCTGCCTCCTCCATCTCCCCCTCTTTCTCTCCCCCTGGCTCTCTCCCTCCCCCCTCCTTCTCTACCACTCCTCCCCCCTCCTTCTCTCCCCCCTCTCTCTCCCTGCCTCCTCCATCTCCCCCTATTTCTCTTCCCCCTCCTTCTCTCCCCCTGGTTCTCTCCCTCCCCCCCCTGGCTCACTCCCTCTGCCCCTCCTACCCCTCCTTCTCCCCCTGGCTCTCAGCCCCCCTGGCTCTCTCCCTCTACCCCTCCTACCCCCTCCTTCTCCCCCCCTTCTCTCCCTTCTCTCTTCCTGTCCCCTCTGTCTCCCTGCCTCCTCCATCTCCCCCCTCTTTCTCTCCCCCTGGCTCTCTCCCTCTCCCCCACTTCTCTACCCCTCCCCCCCCCCTCCTTCTCTCCCGCCCTCTCTCCCTGTCCCCTCCTTCTCCCGACCTCTCCTTCTCTAACCCCTCCTTCTCTCCCCCCTCGCTCTCTCTCTCCCCCCTCCTTCTCTCCCCCACTCTCCCTGCCCCCTCTCCCCCCGCTCTCCCCCTCACTCTCTCCCTGCTTTTGTAGCTTACCAATTATCAAATGTGGTGGCTGCATTCATTTTCTTTTTTAAGTTTTCTTTCTTTTGTTTTCACCTGGTGATCCTGCTAGTACGTCTGTTGTTTTTCAAAAGACCGAGCTGTCTTGGAGACAAACCATTTAACACTGGCAGAGGTGCTTTACAATGATCAGTTTTCATTTATTCATAAAACACCTTTATCCCAAAAGGGATAAAAAATGTTTACTGTAACTGATTATGAAGTGTGAGCTGGAGAATGGCTACAATTTGTTTAGTTAAAGTAAATCTGCTAGTACACCTAACACCCCCCAACTCCCTGCCCCTCAGACTGCCTTCCAAAGGTGTCTCTGTTGCTCCTTCATCCAGAGTGGGGGCACTCTAATACGGGAGTTGTGTTACTGACCAGATCACCAGAAAATAAAAAGCCTAAAACAAAAAACGAATGCAGCCACCACATCTAAGTATTAGTAAGCTGTAAATTGTATTCCTCTCCATTCACAGCGGATTCGGTGGAACGACCAGTGGGTGAACCCTGGGGAATGTTGGTGGTCAGGCCCGGGGGGCCCAGTCCTAAACCTATGTAAGAGGCCCCAAAATTTCTGATGGCTGCCCTGGAACAGTTATTTGGAAAGATGCTGAGCGTATCTTTTGTGTCTGTTCCCTACTGCAGTAGTTATTATTAATTTGGAATGAACAAGATAGTTACCACCGCTCTAGGTGACCGGGTTCAAGCTTCCCGTCCTCCGCTGTGTGGATGATTGTGAGAGCCCCAGGTGCCGGCAATTGCTATTCCAATGGTATGTGTGTGTTTTGGAAAAATCTGGACAGCCGCACTATGAGTAAGCGCTCTATGGGAGCGTGAAACGCGTTAGCGGTTATGCTGCATTATCCCAACAAAGCCATGTACGGATTTTAATCATGTTATTACTTTTTCAATAAAGAGGATTTTATTTTTCACTTTTCCAATCCGGAGTGCGGCTGTCCAAATTTTTCCAAAACACACACATATTATTAATTTGGAACCACTAATCAATATGAGGATAGGAGATAGGAGCCTATTTATAAATTCCCATGTCCCTGTTGTGCATAAAGTTGTGTAAAGTGTTATTTTGTGACATTTAAATAGGGTTTTAAAAAGGAAAACAAGAGGAAAGGACTAGATGACCCTGAACATCCTTCAGGAGGTGGTCTCTAGCTGACTAATCCACTTCCAATGCACACTGTAATAAGCTTAGAGTATGCAGTACATAGTAAGGAATTCATTACAGAAGATGAGCCTGTACAACTGTGCAAGACTGATGGGAAGGCAGAAGTTCAGCTTTAAGCTCACCACAAATGTCACCCTGAAACTACAATCTCTGTTAGATCTGCCAGTATTGAAGAAATGGATTGAACATCCGCACTCCGATAACAGCTGTTATTGTAATGAATAGTCAACGTTCATGTGACAACAGAAGCAGGACAAACAGCTGACGCGTTTCACAACATCATTGTTGCTTAGTCATAGCTAGATCTGCCAGTAACCATGAGTACAAGGGCCTGCCTGATTGGATACAAATTGAATGTATAAGTTCTCATACTTTTCAGTCAGACATAGCTCCCAACTGTCCCTGATTTTGAGGGACTGTCCCTGATTTGGAGCAAAGTCTCTCTGTCCCTCATTCCTCCTCATTTGTACCTCATTTTGGTCTGATCCATATAGTTGTATATAAAATGCACTTTTTATCTTTAAAAAAGTGTTTCCCAGTGCTAAACCTTTCATCCAGTTTCTAAATTTCTACATTTGTAAATTTCAAAAGGCAGTATTAGAGCCCTTTCACACCGGGCCGCCCATAGCGTCGGCAGCAGCATTTTACCGTCGGATTTACGGCGCATTTCGGCCGCTAGCGGGGTGCTTTTACCCCCCGCTAGCGGCCAAGAAAGGGTTAAAACCGCCCGCAATGCACCGCAATAGCGGCGTTTTGCCGGCGGCATCCCAGCGCTGCCCCATTTCAATGGGGAGCAGCGGTGGAGGAGCGGTAAACACACCGCTCCTTCACCGCTCCAAAGAAGTTGCTGGCAGGACTTTTTTCCCGTCCTGCCAGCGCAATCCGCCCTCAAACAATGCTGCAGCTGTTTGAGGGCGGGTTGCAGGCGCTATTTTTAACGCTATAGCGCCTGCAAAACGCCCTCGGTGTGAAAGGGGTCTAAAGGAATAGTAATGGTAAAAAAAACTTGTGGGTTTACCTAATCATCACACCTTTAAGGGGGTGTGGCAGGAGGCGTGTCCTATTTCAACATACTTTTGCTAATAGGTGTCCCTCATTCTCATCTCAAAAAGTTAGGAGGCATGGGTATAACCAATGTCACATTGACAGGAGGGGAAGTCTCTCTCACAGAGTTCCACCTAGTAGTAAAAACCCAACATGAATTCTAACCTGTCTTCACTCAAACAGCTTTACCAGACTTACCCTTTAATTATTGCATTTGTTATTTTGAAAAGCCAGTATAAATAAAAAGCAATCATCATTTCTTGCTCTTTAATAATTAATTATCTAAATTGAGCTGAAAGGGGTCCTTCCTATCTCAGAAAGCTGATAGGAATTAATTTTGGTGTAACATTGCTTTAATAGTACTAAATATCAGCGGAAGGACAGCAAAGGGAAGAAACAGACATAAAACAGCAGCGCTGTGGCTAAGTGGTTAACACTTCCGTCTGGCAGCACTGGGGTTGTCAGTTCTTAACCATGGCACAACCTGCCTGGAGTTTACATGTTCTCTCTGTGCCTTCATGGGTTTCCTCCCACACCCCAAAGATATGTTGGTAGGTTACCTGGCTTGACCTTAGTATATGTATGAAAGTGAGTTAGGGACCTTAGATTGTAAGCGCCTTGACGGCAGGAACTAATGAGAATGTACAATATATATGTAAAGCGCTGCGTAAATTGTTGGTACTATATAAGTACCTGTAATAAATAAATACAAAATTTAAATGGGTTATTCAACCCCAAGTTAATCAGCCTGTAGTCTATTCTTCTTCTTCAGACCTCCAGCTGTAACATCTGAACCTCAACATCCATCCGCCTATCATAGCCAACATGCATCTGTCACCTTGATTTCTCCTTTATTTCACAGACAATGAAACATGACACGAGGCCGGCATTGCCAGCAATTCCAGAGGTATGATCTCTCTACTGGAGTCCCGAAGAGATGAGACCCACCAGCCTCCACCCATAACTGAACAATCCGTTTTGGCACCACAAACGCTTTCTAAACACAGCTGTCAATGCATTCCACTCTGGAAATGCCATCACCTATTAAACCCAGCCAAAGCATAAGCTAAAAGCATTAAAATAAGTTTATGTTAATCATCAGCTCACCTGTATGAATGATGCCACAGATGAAGAATAGTAGACAGAGGTGGGTTCTTGGCAGCTCCATAATGATATCTGCAGCAAGGAGGCTCAGCAGACCAGACAGGGACTATGTGGGATGGATATCAGCTTTTTACTGTATAAGGCTTTCCTTCCGCTATATTACACACAGACATCTGCTGAGGAATTTCCTGTGTTCAAACGGCTACTTTGGTCTGCTGATATAATTAGAGAGCCTGGGAATGGGGGCACCGCTTTCACTTTCAAAAACAGGACCCCCCGCTACGTCTGCTTGTATTAGAACATCTGGGACTTATTTAAGGAACTCTGTAACTTCACTATACTGCCTTTCCTTCCCTACATCATCCATACTATGGCACTTCACCTGGGTTTATTCTGTAAAACAAATGCAAGGAATGTGATCCTGATTTTAAGCTCCCACCTATCCCACCTTTTAAAACCACATTATTACTAATATTATTATTATTTTATATTTATTATTATTATTATTATTATTATTATTATTATTATTTAATTATTATTATATTTTTATTATCATTATTTATTATTATTATTATTATTATTATTATTATATTCATTATTTATTATTATTATTATTATTTTTATTTTTGGGTGGCATAGTGGTGTAGTGGGTAGCACTCTCACCTAGCAGTAAGAAGGGTCACTGGTTCAAATTTCACCCACAACACTATCTGCCTATTGTTTGCATGTTCTCCCTGTGCCTGCGTGGATTTCCCCCGGGTACTCCGGTTTCCTCCCACACTCCAAAGACATGCTGGTAGGTTAATTGGCTTCTGTCTAAATTGGCTCCATTATATGAATGTGAGTTAGGGACCTTAGGCTGGATTCACACCTACGCATTTTTAGTGCTTTTTGCATTTTGCAGATTTGCACTTCAGAACGTGTTCCATAGGAAACCATGTTGAATGGACTGCAGTACAAATCAGCAAAATGCAAAAAGCACTAATGGCACGTACACACGAGCGGACTTTTCTACCGGACTGGTCCGACAGACTATCTGACGGACTTTCGACGGACTTCCAACGGACTTTCCGAACGAACGGACTTGTCTACACACGATCACACCAAAGTCCGACGGATTTGTACGTGATGACGTACGACCGAACTAAAATAAGGAAGTTTATAGCCAGTAGCCAATAGCTGCCCTAGCGTTGGTTTTAGTCCGTCGGACTAGCATACAGACGAGCGGATTTTTCGACCGGACTCGAGACCGTTGGAAACATTTGAAACATGTTTTATTTCTAGGTCTGTCAGACTTTTGGGGAAAAAAATTCCACTGGAGCCCACACACGATCGAATTGTCCGACGGAGTCCGGTCCACCAGACCAAGTCTGCCAGAAAGTCCGCTCGTGTATACGCGGCTTTAAAATGCATAGGTGTGAATCCAGCCTTAGATTGTCAGCTCCTTCAGGGTAGGGAATGTACAATGTATATGTAAAAGCCCTGTGTAAATTGACGGCACTATATAAGTACCTTAAAGCGGTTGTATACCCGCTGTTTTTTTTTTTTCTACACCTGCAAGGGAAAAGGCATAATGAGCTAGTATGCACGGCATACTAACTCATTATGAGATACTTACCTTAGAATGAGGCGCCGGCATCTCACACGGTCCACGCCGAGGGAGCTGACATTTCCCCTCGGCGTGTCCTCCGGGTATCGCGGCTCCGGCGCTGTGAGAGGCCGGAGCCGCGGTGTCGTCACTCCCACGCATGCGTGCGGGAGACTTCCGTCCGGCAAGCTCCGGAGTTTGCCAGGCTGTCTGCCGAGAATCCCCTGTGTGCATGCGCCGCTGCAGTCAGCGGCTCATTGCGAAGGGAATATCTCCTAAACCGTACAGGTTTAGGAGATATTTTTTTTACCTACAGGTAAGCCTTATTATAGGCTTACCTGTAGGTAAAAGTAAAAAAAAAAGGTATACAACCACTTTAAATAATAATAAAACCACATCCCTCTGTTCTTCTTTCCTGCTAAGTTGTTCCTCTTTGTTGTCTAATGTAAAGACCTCTATAATAGAAAAAAAGTCCTATTCAACTCTAGAAATGTGCATGATGGAAAACATTTTTAGATTTGGATTAGTTTGTTAAGTAAATCATTTTGTTTTGTCATATTTGTTATGTTAGAATGACTCGTTTTTGGAATTAGTTTAGTATATTTGAATTTGTTTTGTATATTCAGAATCATTTTGTATATACAAATTCCTTTTGCATACTCGTTGATTTGAAACGATTCGTATATTCAGAAGTTTTTTCGGAAGATTGACTATATTAATTTGAACCTGTTAATTCATTATTTCGAGAGATCACTTATTGAAGAAAAGAAAGATAAGCAGCGCTGGCCAATACAAACCTATGTGCTCACTCCTTAAAGTGATTGTAAAGGCTTTTTTTTTTTCTTAATAACAAACATGTTATACTTAATTCCTCTGTGCAGTTGGTTTTGCACAGAGCAGCCCGGATCCTCCTCTTCTCTGGTCCCTCTTTGCTGCTCCTGGCCCCTCCCTCCTTTGAGTGCCCCTCAGCCAGCAGCTTGCTACAGGGGGCACCCAAGCCAAGTCAGACATTTGTGTATCCATTCTGACATGGAGCCCCCCTGACCTGGCCCCGCCCCCTCTCCCCCCTGATTGGCTGACTGACTTTGATTGACAGCCGCGGGAGCCAATAGCGCCGCTGCTCTGTCTCAGCCAATCAGGAGGAGTGTACTGGATGGCTGAGGGGATCGTGGACATTGCTGGAGAGAGAAGGAGCTCAGGTAGGTAATTGGGGATCCCTGATTTCAAAGGGAATGTTCCTAATTTGGAGCAATGTCCCTCTGTCCCTCATTCCCCCTCATTTGTCCCTCATTTTGGTCTGATCTATATAGTTGTATATAAAATTCACTTTTTATCTTTCAAAAAGTGTTTCCCAGTGCTAAACCTTTCATCCAATTTCTAAATTGCTGAATTTGTACATTTTAAAAGTCAGTATAAAGGAATAGTAGTGGTAAAAAAAGCCCTTGTGGATTTAATTAACCTTTTTTTTAGTTAATTCTCCTTTAAGGGGTGTGGCAGGGGGTGTGTCCTAAGCCTACATACATTTGCCAGTAGGTATCCCTAATTCCCATCTCAAAATGTTGGGAGGTATGGGGGCTACGATAAAAAAACCTTGTGCCTTTACAACTCCTTTATTGCTACTAGTGATATTTTACAATCAATTCATAATCATATACCATTGGTGCTAAAACAACATACACAATACATCCTCCGAATCTAGCAATGTAAACAAAATAATCCAATATTATTATACAATAATGTGCAAAAGTTGCATAATCATAAAGTGAAGCCGATGAAATGAAGTGCTAATAAAGTGCAAAATTGTGAAAAGAGTATAATATTCAATCAATAATCAAAAAAAGTCCATAAGTGATTAAAAGGAGAAAGTCCGGAGACAACACTCCAAACTGGGTGCTGAATCCTTCTCAGAGGTGCTTATTCAAACCACTGTATGCAACAACCAGATCCTTCACCGAACAAACGAAATGAACCCACCAGAGATAATGGCTGGCCACTTAATGAACCACCTACTGCGCTTGTAACTAATACTTTTAAGGCAAATAGCTCCACGGTACAGGCTCCAAATTCGATCCCTTCACAGTGAACCCTCATATACAGGTCCTGATCATAAATAGTGGCAGGATAAAGGAAGGAAGGCTCTCAGCATAAAAAACATTTTGTAATCGGGCTTTTATTAAAAAGAATAAAAACACACACATGTTCATAGTGTCTTCCCGACTCTAGGGTGACAGCTCTTAATCATATTGCTAATCATCTCCGGCCAAAGGTTCAAGCCGTGAGTACGATTCTAGCGTGCGTAGTGGCGTCAGCGTCCTTGCCCCTCCCTATGCGTTTTGTCATGTGACATCCTCTCAGAACGAAAGGACGTCTGCTGTCACTGCGCCATCTTTATTGATGATACCTGTCCCGTTTTCCGCATCCATTATGTGTACGTCATATAAAACACACTTAAAGGGGTTGTAAATTCAGAAGGTTTTTTTATCTTAATGCATTCTGTGCATCAAGGTCGGGGCTCCATGTCTGAATGGACACAGGGAGCTGTGGCTCGACTCGGGTGTCCCCATAGCAAGCTGCTTGCTGTGGAGGCACTGAACACGAGGGAGGCGCGAAGATCACAGAAGATCCGGGCTGCTCTGTGCAAATCCACTGCAACAGAGCAGGTAAGTATAACATGTTTGTTATGTTTATGAGGAAAAAAAAAAGAAGACTTTACATTCACTTTAAAATATATATTTGAGCAAGCTCATATACTGTATTTTATAAAACCCTAGCATAATGTCCCATTGTCCTCAAGCCCTTATCGCATGTGTCTAGCAAGGTGGGGCTCATATGCATCTCCTCTTATCTACTTCAGTGAAGCCTTGCACCAGCTAAATGTAAATATAGACATTCCACCCTTTAGTATATAATTATACCTCTGTATATATCTCTCAAAACATCAGTAATTTGCAATTTAAAAATTGGTCAAAAAACAATTTAAGTAAATTTCTATATTTAACTCATAAAGATGTAAGGTATTCATTTCATAAACCCATTCGGGTTCCTTTTTTGACACTTCTTTCAATTTCCATTCCTCTCCAGTGTCCTTCAATCCCATCTATCAAAAAAATTCTGCAAAGCTACAGAAATCAATGACTGTTAGTGCTCATAAATCTATGAACAAAAATAATGATCATATATATAGTAATAATGTCCGTGAAAAGAGTCCATATAGTGCAAAAACTGAAAAGTTGTGATCATATATGATAAAACTGGATCTAATAGGAAAGTTATAGTCCCTTAAGACGAGAATAGATGTGAAAGACCGCCACCACTGATTGCAGGAAGGCTTACTGGAATAAATGGACCCTAATGGGCATATGCCCAGGGCCGCCATCAGAAATTTTGGGGCCCCTTACACAGCTTCAGACATGGGCCCCTTGGAGCAGAGAACCGGGGGGGGGGGGGTTGGGGCGAAAAAGTCGAAGTGTCATCTCACCTCCTCTTCTCTTCTTCCCTCTGCAGCGAGTAGAGAACTGGGGGGTGCTGCCTGTACCCCCCTAATGGCAGCCCTGGCAGTCTATGATGGGGGGTCAGTGAGTAGGGGGCAGCCTATGACAAGGGCGATGAGTGAATAGGAAGCAGTCTATGACGGGGGGGTCAGTAAATAGGGAGCAGTCTATGACGGGGGGTCAGTGAATAGGGGGCAGTCTATGACAGGGGGGTCAGTGAATAGGGAGCAGTCTATGACGGGGGGTCAGTGAATAGGGGGCAGTCTATGACGGGGGGTCAGTGAATAGGGGGCAGTCTATGATGACAGGGGGGGTCAGTGAATAGGGAGCAGTCTATGACGGGGGGTCAGTGAATAGGGAGCAGTCTATGACGGGGGGGTCAGTGAATAGGGGGCAGTCTATGACAGGGGGGTCAGTGAATAGGGAGAAGTCTATGACAGGGGGGTCAGTGAATAGGGAGCAGTCTATGACTGGGGGGGGGGTTAGTGAATAGGGGGCAGTCTATGATGACAGGGGGGGTCAGTGAATAGGGAGCATTCTATGACGGGGGTCAGTGAATAGGGGGCAGTCTATGATGACAGGGGGGTCAGTGAATAGGGAGCAGTCTATAACGGGGGGGTCAGTGAATAAGGGGCAGTCTATGATGACATGGGGGGGTTAGTGAATAGGGGGCAGTCTATGACAGAGGGGGTCAGTGAATAGGGGGCAGTCTATGACGGGGGGGTCGGTGAATAAGACACAGACTATGCTAGGGGGATGAATGGATGGGAAGTAGTGTATGCCATGGGGAGTATCTATGAGCTGCACATCTGTATACTGGCTCTGCCCTTGATGTCTACCATACATTGGCACATCCATTCCCTGAGAGGTGTCACATAGCCATGAGAAGGGTATGTGGCCACTTACTGCTCTGTCCTCCTCTGACAGGAAGTTGGGTCCGTCAACTCCTCGCAGAGCCCCCCGGTCCCCACAGCCAGCACTATGCCCTGCACAGGCGCCAATCCATTCCCCTGCCCTTCCCTCCGCCGCTCACCAGCATGGCTTAGGCGGTCACTGGCAGCCTGGGGACGGACTCCACCGAGGATCAGGGGGAGGAGAGATCACCGCGGGGACACGTGATAGGAGGAGGGGGCCCGGCTGAATGACAGCTAAACCCATAGGTATACTAAGTTTAATGTAAGAAAATTTGGGAACACTCACATTTGGGAAGAGTAAAACAAGCGCTTGTAATCATGAGTAAAAGCAACGTAAGGACATCAGCAGAGCTCGTCCCAACACTTTTAGTCCAAGGAGACAGCATCTGGGGTGTGAGCTTGCTCCAGTCATTGAGTTTACAAAGAAAATATGGCCCTAAAATTGTGAATGCCAAACTGTGATTCGATCCTGGCTTCCAAAGTGTGTGACTGTGGTTACTTCCTGTTTTCCAAAATGGCGCCTGTGCGTGCATGTCAAGCCTCGCTATGAAACGTGGGCTGGATCATGCTTGGTCAGCATACCGCTCAGAGGGATGTGGTGATGTGAGCGCCAAACACTTTTGCCAAACGCCCGCATCAACGTCACCATCAATCTCCATAAAGAAAATCAAGGATGTGGTGATGCGAGCGGATCAAGACTCACTTTCAACAGCGTGTGGAACGTCCGCATCAACGATACCATCAATCTCCCTATTGAAAGTAATGCACAGACCTTCACTGTAACCAAGCCTCGCTTTAAATATAAATGTCCTAAGCGCCCATGATAACATTTATAGGAGATATTGCAACTCAGAGAATGGTGACACCACCCTCCGATGCAAAATGTACTACATAAGGGCAAATATTTGACATTAAAAATATTTGACATAAAAATGAATAAATATTAGAATGGAAGCCAAGATTAGTAACAAAGTTGTATAACCACATACAATAATGGTTAGAAATTAGTAACTGAGATAATCATATAACATGACAATGTAGAAAATATAAAATATAAAATCAAAAGAGTGTATAAAAAATATATGAACAATATGTACAAAAATGTGAAAGTGCATCCTGGACATTATGAATATCTCATGCGTTGTTAATGAAGGCATGGATGTCCCACTCTATGCTTAACCCCAAAGGGGAATGAGACTGGAATTCATATATCCAGAAAGTTTCAAGGCGTGACACGCCCCTGGTCGTAGCTCCGCCTCTCCATGGAGGGATATACCGATCAATGATAAAAAATTCAGTACCATAACCCCTTGGGTCTCGATTGTGACACTGTCGATAATGTCTGTGTCACCTTTCTTTTATTAGAGCTATATGCTCATTAACCCTCACTAAGAACAAACAAATCGTTCTGCTGACTGGCCTGGTTAGACACACCTCTGCCCTTCTTTGCAACACAAGTCTGTGCGGGGACCCTTGTGATGAGCGGTGGGGCTGTTATTCAACTCTGCCAACACAGAGCACTGCAGTGTGAGGGTAAGAGGCAGTATTTTTACTGATATAAAAAATGTACTTTATTTTCAGTAATTTCAAATTGTTATTTCATAGCAAAAATAAGTTAGAAATCATAACAAGCGGGGGGACAAAGAAATAAAAAGCTGTGAGCCAACAATTGCAGTTTATTGTATTTCATTTTTCAGCTCATAAATTACTCGGTGCCGAAGTAAAGGCAAAATAAACTTTGCCAAATTTTCCAAACCAGAAAATAATACAAACTGGTCCACCATCTGCAGAAACTCATATCAGAACAAATAAAATTATCTATCTATCTATCTATCTATCTATCTATCTATCTATCTATCTATCTATCTATCTATCTATCTATCTATCTATCTATCTATCTATCTATCTATCTATACACATACAGTGTATATATATATATATATATATATATATATATATATATATATATATATATAGATATCTATATCTATATATAGATATAGATATAGATATATATATATACAATCCACTGATCAGTCGATCAACCTACCAATTAGCCAGGCTAATTACCACCTAGCACAACTAGATTTATAGATAGATAGATTTTATGTTTTTACTTTTTTTAAATAATGAATCTAAATTATCTTCAGATCAGCTAATATCCTTAAATGGAATTTTAAAATTAAGCAAACTGAAGGCTAGAACATAAAAAAAAACCTGGCGTTTCTTCCGATATATTAGCTTGTTTGTTCTCTGGTTTTGTTCAGCAGCAGAATGTTTCAATTCTTCTTTTTCAAGTTGGCCCTTAATCCAATATTTTTACAGCCATTTAGGATGGTTTTATTGAACTTTAAAACCCAAAAATAAAAACCCCAATTCCAGCCAACAATTGTTGTTGGTCAGCAAGCGGAAAATTTATAACCACTAGCAAGTTTTATGCTTTGAACTTTTACAAGAATTAACTCTAAAAGGTTTTGAAAGCTGTCACCACTTGTAAATTAAAACATAAATTGTATTAATTAATATCTAGGAAATCTTAACTTACACCTAAAGTAGAACTAAAGGCAAAACTTTTTTTTGTTGTTTTGGATAGATTCGAGAGGGATTATAACATCTGTCAGGTTTATATTGCTGTCTGTGCCCCATTAGGGAGAGCCACCCTCTTTATCTATCCTGTATACTGTTATCACTAAAAGTAGAGGTTAAAGAAAACCCCAAATTTTGGCTTGTCCTCAGACCAGAAATAGAGGGGAAAACTAGTTCTGGTGACAACCAGGCTTTATCTCACTTGGGGTCAATTTCCTCTCATTTCCTTTTTTGGATATATAATGGGAAGTGAAGGGAAATCTGCCCAATGAGACATGATGGAAAAAAAATACTAACAAGGGTTATAACTCTCCCTTGAAGCGGCTGTAAATGGAGAAAAAAAAATGCAAGACAAAGGCATAATGTGCTAGTACTAGCACATTATGAAATGCTCACCTTAGAATGAAGCCCTCTCAGCGGTGCCTGGTCACCTCTGAGAGGGCTGACATCTTTTCCTATCCTCTCTTCCGGGATTGCGGGCTCCAGCGCTGTGAGCAGCCGGGGGCGCAATGACGTTACTCCCAGGCATGGGCGCGGGAGCCCTCGGTCCTGGCAAGAAGCTCTGAAGTTCCAGCGCGGTGAGCCAAACCTTCAGAGCGCATGTGGCGCTGACATCAGCGGCTGCATCCAGGGTGAATATCTCCTAAACCGTACAGGTTTAGAAAATATTAATTTTACCTACAGGTAAGCCTTATTATAGGCTTACTTGTAGGTAGAAATCGCAAAGCGGGGTTTACAACTGCTTTAATCTATGCAAAATGTAAAAAAAAAAAAAAAAAAAAAAGATTTTGCCTTTAGTTCAACTTTAACTAACATAAAACAAACTGTATACATGTACAAATGCATCACGCTGTAATAAATAAATAAACTTGAGAGTTCAAATAAATGTACAAAACAGATGCTAAATATCAAAATACCGTAAGTGCCATAAAAAGTGCTATAAAAATGTGTCCATTAGTCTAAATAACAACCTAAACAAATATCAAAGTTCTTCACTTCAGGTGTGCCACCCAGCAACGTGCCCATGTAGTTACCACGACCACTACTCATGCTGGTGAGCGCTCGCTCACCTTTTATGTTGGACCTTAAAGTTATAAAAGGTCTGGAGTGTGGGGACCCCCCTTAAAGCAGGGGCAAGCTCTATTGAAAGATTCAGCCAGATTCCACCATATAATCAACCAAGAAAATCCCAGATAATGGCTCAAAACAAAAATAAGTTATCCATTTAATTAAATACACACAGATTTGCTTATCAGTAAATCCCTACAAGAGCAGGGACAGCTCTCATAGCTTACCACTCACTGATAATGCTGCTCGGGATACAGTTTCTGTAGACCAGTGGTTTTTGCTGTATGTTCTTTCCTCTCGCTCCACTGTGTGCAATTTTTTTATTTGCTAGAATAAATTAATATTCTAACCGATGGTATAAGTTTATGTGGATATGCCTCTAAACACAATTTCCTCAAAAACACGCATAGTTACATGCCAAAAATGATCATTTTTGCTCTAACTTGTGTGCACTAATAACAATTTAGGTGTATTGTCAATAAAAATATTGAAAACATTTGCACAACTATTATGAAGTCTGAAAAATGGTCTTTAAATTCTTTTCAAAAAAATATGGTCTGAGGGTTGTTTTTTGTTTTAAACATTTTGAGTCTGTTATGTGTATTTGATCAATGGATACAGAAAAAGGAAAAATGGTTTGTCTAACCAAGGTGCTGGAAAGGCAATCCACAGCAGAGGAAGGGTTAAAGGAAATGAGTAATAACAAATAAAACACCCCTTTAATAAAAAACCCGAAGACCCAGTTCATCACTTTATGAGATACAAGTAATCTGATAAAATATTCTTTTTTCATCCTTTCCTGAACCTCAAGAGTTACATTTGAAAAATTCCTTCTTACCTCTCTCATGGTCTTCCTCAGAATTGCCTGAATTTATTAGAGATTCATATCAGTACTGGACTGTGGGATTCCGAGACCTTCCCACACTCCATTTCCAGAAATGCTGTTGCTAATTTGCTGATTCATTTAATAACTTTTCTGGTTACAGAGAATACCTTGTAACCTCCACGCAACACTGGGGCCAACCATGTGTTTTTAATAGTGCAAATCTTCACATATGGAACCCATGATAAATAATAAAAAAGCTGTATGGCCAACAGCTTGGCTTGTTTTTTTTTCACTAACCTGACGTTTTCAGGCCGGTGCGCTGCAATAAAATGAAGCATGTCTGCATTGTATCACAGCATGCTACAGCGCAATGCTAGGCTGCGTTGTGGTGTGAATGGGACACATAGGAAACAATTGTTTTCTGCGTGTCCCTGCGGTGACATACATTTTACCATTTTAAAACATCTGCCACCTCATATAGTGTGAATTGGCCCTATATAGATGTTTATAGATTACAAAGCCTGTAGTGTATCGAGCTGCTATTTCAAGATTCGGGCAGCACATGGTGATCACCTTAGAAAGAGACGACATATGGAGACAGACCGTTAGTGATGATTATGTTGAAAAAAGGAAACATACACTAAATATAAAAATCCACCACCTCTGTAAGCCTGACTCACAAAAGGAACGCCATTTTTTTAAAAATGGGGGAATATTGTTTTAAAGTGTGTTTCTAGGAATTATAAATGGATTTGGTTTGCGGGTTAAATGGTAAAAATGCATCATACCGTACTTCCCAGATTTCAGAAATCCCCTATGGCATGATAGATGTATGGCTAAATTATGGTACCCTGCAAATCCAATGGTAGGAGAAAGCCAGCATGCCAGACTGAAAATCCAGATGTGAAAATTTACTGAAGTCCCAAATCAACAAAAAAACAACACCTGTTTCTGGGGCACGGTGGCCCTCTTTGTCAAGGTGACACGAGACTGTAAGTACATAGTTACATAGTGGGTAAAGTTGAATGAAGACATCAGTCCATCCAGTTTAACCTGCGAGGTTGTCTATGTAAGTATTATGTCCCTACCATTTCCCATATCCCTGAATATTGTGTTTAATAAAATGTCCCTCTAAGGATTTTTTGAAGTTAGCTACATTTCCCGCTACAGCCACCGATTGTGGAAGGAAGTTCCACATCCTTAGCGCTTTAACAGGAAGAATCCCCTTACGCAGTTTAAGGATGAACCATTTCTTGCCCAACTTCATTGAGTGGCCACGTATCTTCATGAGTGACCTAAGACTGAAGAGTTTCCTTCCAATGCAGGAATCGCCATTAAGATATTTGTAAATCGCTATCATATCCCCTCATAAACACTTACAGACCGGAAATTTCTCCTCCTTAATGCCCAGGCCATTGCTTTAACTGACAATTGCATGTTCGTGTGATTCTGTACCTAACAAATAGAGCTTTCTTTTGGTGGTATTTGATCACCTCTGTGGTTTTAATTTTTTGCACTATAAACAAAAAAAGGCCGACAATTTTGAAAAAAAAGCAATATTTTTTTACTTTTTGCAATAATAAATATCCCAAAAAAACAAAACAAAACAAAAAAAGAAACAAACGAATTTCTTCCTCAGTTTAGGTCAATATTAATTCTTCTACATATTTTTGGTAAAAAAAAAAAAAAAATCACAATAAGCGTATATTGACTGGTTTGCACAAAACTTATAGTGTCTACAAAATATGGGATAGATTTATGGCATTTTTATTTTATTTATTTATTTTTTTACTAGTAATGGCGGTGATCAGTGATTGTTAGTGGGACTGCGACATTGCGGCAGACAGATCGGACACCTAACTGACATTTTTGACAATTTTTGGGAACCAGTGATATTGTTACAGTAATCAGTGCTGAAAATATGCACTGAGATTGTACTAATGACACTGGCAAGGAGGGGGTTAACATCAGGGGCGATCAAAGGGTTAAATGTGTTCCCTCAGTGTGTTTACTAACTGTATGGGGGACTGTGTGACTGGAGAAACACACAGATCCGTCTTCCTGCATATAAGAAAGAGAGGAATATGTGAGATCTCCTTTGTTAGAACAGAGGTTTCCCTTGTTTACACAGGCAGATCCCTATTCTGTCACTGCGGGGAACCGTCGCGGGTGGCCGGCGGACATCGAGTTTGCCCCACCCGCTGATTGGCTCCCCCGCTGGCCAGTGGACGCGCACACCCAAAAGATAGAGTTCTGGAGCTGACGTACAATGACGGCGATTCGCAGGAACGAGCCAACCTGCCGCAGTATAATGACGGCGTCTGGTCGGCAAGTGGTTAACCACTTCCCGCCCGCCCTATAGCGGATTGACGTCCGGGAAGTGGTTGTGTTATCCTGACTGGGCGTCATATGACGTCCAGCAGGATAACATGCCGCAGCGCGCCCCCGGGGGCGCGCATCGCGGCGATCGGTGGAGCGGTGTGTCAGTCTGACACACCGCTACACTGATCTTGGTAAAAAGCCTCCGGCGGAGGCTCTTTACCACGTGATCAGCCGTGTCCAATCATGGCTGATCACGCTGTCAATAGGAAGAGCCGTTGATCGGCTCTTCCTCACTCGCGTCTGACAGACGCAAGTAGAAGAGAGCCGATCGGCGGCTCTCCTGGCAGGGGGGGTCTGCGCTGATTGTTTATCAGCGCAGCCCCCCCGCAGATCACCCCACTGGACTACCAGGGATGCCACTAGGACCACCAGGGAAGGGGCAACGTGGATGGCCAGGTATGTACCCCATGGCCATCCACATGTGCCCAATCTGTGCCAATCGGTGCCCACAAATGGGCACTGATTGGCACTAGTATGCCCATGATATGCCCAGCAATGCACAGCAATGCCCAGCAATGTATATCAGTGCCACCTGTCATTGCCCATCTGTGCCACCAGTCATTGCACATTGGTGCCACCTGTCAGTTCCCATCTGTGCCCATCTGTGCCCATCAGTGCCCACCTATCAGTGCCCATCAGTGCCACACATCAGTGCCACACAAATACCCATCAGTGCCACCCATATATGCCAATCAATGCCACCTACAAGTGCCCATCAGTGCCGCCTATGTGTGCCCATCTGTGCCACCTATGAGTGCCCATCAGTGCCGCATACCAGTGCCACCTATCAGTGCCCATCAGTGCCGCCTATCAGTGCCCATCAGTGCCCCCTATCAGTGCCGCCTATCAGTGCCCATCATCAGTGCCCGTTAGTGCCACCTCATCAGTGCCACCTCATTGGTGCCACCTGATCGGTGCCCATCAGTGCCGCCGTATCAGTGCCCATCAGTGCAGCTATATCAGTGCCCATTATTGAAGGAGAAAGCGTACTTATTTACAAAAAAATTTAACAGAAACAAAGAAAAACTTGTTTTTTTTCGAAATTTTCGGTCTTTTTTTATTTGTTGCGCAAAAAATAAAAACCGCAGAGGTGATCAAATACCACCAAAAGAAAGCTCTATTTGTGGGAACAAAATGATAAAAAAATTGTTTGGGTACAGTGTAGCATGACCGCGCAATTGTCATTCAAATTGCAACAGCGCTGAAAGGTGAAAATTGGGCTGGGCGGGAAGATGCCTAAGTGCCTGGTATTGAAGTGGTTAAATAAGAGGGAGGTGTATTATAGTATGGGCATTTATGTTTTTTAATACGGTTTTAAGTATTTTGTTTTGCACAAATAAGTGTGAGTAGGATTTGTGGGAAGGAGGGAGGTGTGTTGTAGCGCTACGTTTATACAAAAGTTTTAAGGATATGTAACAACAAAGTTCTTTTTGTAAAAGTTGTTTAAATATAAATAAACATTACAGCTTGTTCACACACATCCATTGCTAATACATGTGCTTCCTCATTGTCCCTTGGTGCCCACTGCACATTGAGGTAGTCATATCTTGTAAAAAGCAGAAAGAGTCCTTAGAGTATCAAGACCATAAGTAAATGTCCTGGAACCCCAACTGGGTTTCCGCTAAGGGGTAATCTAATAGCACAGTAGTAATCACATGTTCAGTAATACTCGGATTCCCTTCCCATACATGAAGTGACCACCTCCAACTAGAGCCGGGTCCCTCTTTTATACATTTGCCCCAGCAGAGGGCGGTACCACCCAAAAAGCCCTGGAAAACTTGGCCAGCAGTGTTAACCCTTGACTCCCAGGAGGCACCAGCTCAGCAGGGCAACATTGACCACACAATGTATCAGCCAATACAGCCACAACACAATTAAAAAAAATGGAAAATTAAATATAACAGTAACCTTGAAACACCTGCTTATATACTGGACAAGTAAACATATACCAACAACCCCTTCATGAAACGTTAGATCGAATGAATGGGAACGCCCACATATTAATTGAAATTCCTGCTGAATAGGCTGAATTTTGACCCATGTATGGCCAGCTTTGGTGCACCAGAATGTATGCAGGAGTTATATCTGCCTGTGCGTGTCCAGCCAGCTAGATTTGGGTGAATTGCCCTTCAGTGGCAGTGACCATTATTGTGGGCTCTAATGTGTGATGGAGCCCAAAGTGTAGGGGAAGGCCTCTCTTACGGCTCTGGCTCAGGAGCCCTGGTAGAGTAACAGGGAATGCCAGAGCACAGAGTGGCACGAGTGTCTGATAAGACTTCTGCTGGAGGATGCGGATGTGTGGCAGCATCCTGATACGCAAAAGCAGCTGGCTGGTGGCACACAGGCAGAAAAGCAGGAACAGATGTCAAGCACAGCTATGGCTGGATCAGGTGCAGGAAGAAGAGCCAAGGCTAGGTCAGACAGTCCAGGTCAGTAACTATTAGGCAGATCAGACACAGGCAGAAGGCAGCAGGCAGAAGAGTAGTCAGAAGTCAGGCCAGGATCGGTAACAACAAGGCAAATGAGCAGAAGGGTAAGGCAGAACCGTAGTCCAGAGGCAAGGCAGGGGTCGGTGCAGGCTGAGTTCAGGCAAAGTCAGGAGCAGATCGGGTCAGCAACGAAATGGCAATACAAGAACAGATACACAGATGCTTCAGGAATGTAAGAGGCCAAACGGCATAGACACAAGGAACTAGTGCAGCTTAAATAGCCCATCGCACTAGGTGCTGCACATTAGTAAATAAACAGATAACATAGCATTATATGGTAACACTATAGTCGCTTTAAATAATAGTCCCAATCAAGTGATAATAGTGCTGGTGCTCAAGATACCGAAATCCATGTTTCGGTATCTTGAGCACCAGCACTATTATCACTTGATTGGGACTATTATTTAAAGCGACTACAGTGTTGCCACATTATGCTATGTTATCTGTTTATTTACTAATGTGTAGCACCTAACGCAGTGTATTTATTTATTTTTATTTGTACTTGCACAGCAATTTTTTCACTTTTCATTGCAGCTGCTAATTGAATACATATATTTTATTTTTATATATCTTTGGCGCTTTGAATATATATATATATATATATATATATATATATATATAGCTTAAATAGCCCGCCTGGTGCCAATGCACACTCGCGCATGCACACCTGCAAATGCGCACCCGCTGAACGGCCACGGCTTACAAGAACCATGTGCCTGTGCACATTCATGCATCTTCCCTGACATTGGGCTGTGATAGCCTTTCAAAGCGATGGAATGTTAGAGTGTGTCTGCTGCCTGATTGGGGAGCTTTTGGGCTCTGTGCTGGTTGATTATAAAGGACACATGATAGACAGGGATACCTTGTGTAATAATCCCTGTAACCTCTCTACCTCTGTTCATGACAGGTATATATGTTGTTACTTAGATTGTTGTTAATGTCAATACTTGTCACCTTGATAAAGAAAACTCTCGAAACATCATTGATATTTTGCTGCTGATATGGAACTCAGTACATTTCATTATCTAGATAATCAATTTGGCATTCTTTTTTTCTCTTACCATTAGATGTTTAGTCTGTGTTGTTAGTGGAGAGATTCATCCACTATACATGTTCTAAAGACTGTTGTCTCCGGTAAAGAAACTGATGGGAAATTCAAAACGTTAGAGTAGTTGACAGGAACAGGAGGTTGAGGTCAGGACCAGCTCCAGCATAAGGCAGCTTTAGCAGCCGCCTTAGGGTGCCAGCATGGGGGGGCAGTAAAATATGAACCCCAGCCACTTTTTAAAAAATCCCTGTTGCCCCAGCAGGCAAACTACGAGAGCGCAGTAAGTAGGCGGGGTGGTGGGCATGTCCCGCTGTCAGAGTGGATCCAAGGATGCAATGTAGGGTGGATCCTGAGTGTGTGCAGGCTTCAGTGTATGGATGGCGGTGTACACCTGGCTGCATGCAGTGGATCAGGCTGGGGGTGCGGAGGAGGAGGTCAGGGTGAAGGAGGCTCCTCGCTCTATGCTGCATCTGCTGCCACCACAGAAGATACTGGTGGAGATCTTCCCCTGCCTGCCTGGGACACAGCTAACATGTTCCGAAGGTGAACTTTAACAATTCTCTACTCCAGCCTATCTCAACCTTTATTCTCCAGGGAAACCCCTGTGAAAAAGAATTCATTTGTAGTCAGTGGGAACAATGCCATCCTTACAGACAGCTGAAAATATCAGATCATTGGTGTCATAGTGTTGGCACTGCCAAGGGGCATCAGACCCGGAATTATGCAGGTACCAGATAGAAATTCAACCACAACCAGCCACAGCTTCAGGAACCCCTGACAACCTCTAAAGGAACCCTAAGGTTCTATGAACCCTGGTTGAGAATGGCTACTCTATTCAAAACTTAAAAAAAAGGATTCCTCTTATGTAGGGGTCCCCCATTGGAGAATGTTTTTCACTCTTTCACAATCTAGTTCTAGCTGGCATTGTTCTACGAAGAGTCTTGCTGGATGCCTTTCCCTACATGGCTGTCCACCTATAGAAGTCTTGGAGTCTACCAATTAACATTGCAGCTGCTTAAGAATGTCCTGGCCCTATCCTTCTCTCCCAAAGATATGTTTAAGAGAAATAAAATCTCTTTTCATTCAAGTGTTTGGAGTCCATGAATCTAACTTGCATTATACCCACTGTGCCTCACAACCCACTCTGTACGGAAGGATGTCAGCAGATCTTGGCTCCAAAGGTTCTCATTAGACTAGAGGAGGCCTGGGCCTTGCTACATTAATAAATTAAAAATTAAAATTCACGTGTGAGCAATAAATATTTCATGAATCCAAACTCATTATACAATCCATAAATGTGCAAAAAACGGGTATCTCACATCTGATGTAAATATATCCACTTTGTATCAGGGCCAATTTTGACGCTTCGCTCCTACATGTAAAAATATACTTTTTTCTGCAAGAAAATTACATAGAACCCCCAAAATTTACATATATTTTTTAAGCAGAGGCCCTATAGAATAAAATAGTATTGCAATTTTTTATGTTGCACGGTATATGTGCAGCAGTTTTTCAAATACAATTTTTTTGAAAAAAATACACTTGAAAAAAAAAAAGTAAAGTTAGCCCAATTTTTTTGTATAATGTAAGATGATGTTACGCCTAGTAAATAGATACCTAAAACGTCATGCTTTAAAATTTGCGTCTGCCCGTGGAGTAGCGGCAAACTACAGTGCTTAAAATTCTCCATAGGAGACGCTTTAAATGCCTTTACAGGTTACCACCAGTTTACAGTTGCACAGGAGGTCTGGTGCTTGAATTATTGCTCTTGTTCTGATGTTCGTGACAATACCTCACATGTGTGGTGTGATCACCATTTAAATTTGTGTGTGGGAGTAATTTATGCATTCACATTTATGCATAAGCACAGTGGGACAGAGGAATGTTACATTTTTCAAATTTATTATTATTTATTTTATACAAATATTTTATACAAACTTTATTGGTATCACTACGGATGAACGACATCCCTTGTGACAGCATGGGCCATGACAGGTCCTCTTTATGGAGAGATCTGGGGTCAAATCTTGGGGCAGCACAGTGGTGTAGTGGTTAGCACTCTCACCACCACGACACTACCTGCCTGGAGTTTGCATGTTCTCCCTGTGCCTGCGTGGGTTTCCTCCCACCCTTTAAAGACATGTTGGTAGGTTAATTGGCTTTTGTCCAAAATTGGCCCTAGTATATGAATGTGAGTTGGGGACCTTGGATTGTGGGCTCCTTGAGGGTAGGGACCGATGTGAGTGTGTGATGTATATGTGGAGTGCTTCGTAAATTGACGGCACTATATGGGAACTTTAAATAAATAGGGATAATTGTAGACACGCAGCCACACTCACTCAGGTTGAACTGGATGGACTGGTGTCTTTATTCAACCTTACTAACTATGTAAATCTCTCCTCTGGCCTTCCATGCAGCCAATCAGACAAAGATTGGTCTGATCAGCTGCTTTCCTGGCCGCTAGCGGCCAGGTAAACAAAAAGAGGTGAAACCAGAAGTGACAAAATACTCGTTGCTCTGGGTGTCCAGGGTTACAGAGAGAGAGGAACAATGTCAGTTCCTCTCTCTCCGTTCAGTGCAGTGGGACCCCCTTCTGCCACCCACAGAAGTGATTGAGTGGCTAATTAGCCACTTGAATCACTTCTGCTACAAAGGGAACCGCCGGCTGAAAAGATTCATACTAGGATGATGCCTGTAGGTGCAGACATCACCCCTGTATAACTACTGAAACTTCCATGGACGTCCTACAGGCATCAAATAGATATTTATCCAAAATCAGTATTACACAAATCATACAAAAAGAAAAAAGCTTCAGCCCTAAGTCGTGCCCGTGAGGAAAAATGGCCTCTTACTGGACCACACTGATCTCAAATGATAGAGATCACTATATAGAGATGTGCTAGTGTATGTCCAAGGAGCCGAACCTCCCAGCCAGGAGTTGGCGCTCAGATTTGTGACCCCAGCCCAGTCTCCGACATCTACTAACCCTCTGTTGGTACTCACAGCTTAAACTCCAACACTCGTATATGACAGACATAAAGGGAGAAAGGATCTCATAGCGCAACTATAATGGTGTCATTTGTTTATTTAGACAAATACTGCACTTACATGAGTTACAATATAAGATGTATTGTGCAGACAGCTATGTGAAGCCATGACCACTGAGTCATCCAAACAGCCCTGAAGTTGAACCAACTCCATCCGGCGTGTTTCTCCATGCAAGGCGTCCCCTGGGATTGAATGACTAAGCACTTTATGTTGCCTAATTTATGAAATTTTAGGGACTGAAGATTTTTTTATTTTGTATGATTTATGTAATACTGATTTTGCATATATATGTTCACATCAGATGTGAGATACCGTTTTTTGCACATTTATGGATTGTATAATAAGTTTGGATTTATTAAATATTTATTGTTCACACATGAATTAAAATTTTTCATTTATTAAGATCGAGGCTTATCCATTGCAGGGTGACTTGCTTTGTTATATACACTGTGAGAAGGTTTTTTTTTAACACAAATAATTTTTTACACACTTGTTCACTATAGATTATGAGTATGATTTAAGGAGATCGCGCACCATTCTTTTTGATTTATTGAGTGTTTACAGCTTTATCCTGTGCAAAAGACATTAGGAGGCAGTAATAGTGAAAGGAGATGTCAAGGGAGCTTCCCTTATTATCATTTCATGAATGCTATCCTGTCCGCTAAAAGGCTGTCCTCCAAGACTATGCTGCATGTGTGACGATCACAGCATTTCCCACTGACTGCCGTCCTAGGATGATGTGCAGATATCAGCTCAGTGTGGAATTAGTTGAAAGAGGCCATTCTCAATTAAAAAACCACATTCAGGAAAAGCTGCCATGTAACGTCACCTATAGGAAGGAAGCAGTAACAGAGAAGCAGGAAAGGTGGTCAATTATTTGCTTGTCGGCTGTTATATGATGCTGCACGATACCTGCTCTATTAAGACATTTATGAGGCAAACTACACAGATGTTTCCTAAGTGCTAACTAACTGTAAATAACTTATAGACATTCATCCTATCAATTTAAAGTGAATTTTCCTTCCCCAAACAGGTAATTATACCTTCATAATCTGCTCCATCAGCTATTTTAGATGCGTCCCTTCTTTCTCCAAAATTTTCAAACTAAACAGCATTGTTATTAATATGCAAATGTTGACTTTTTTCAAAAGTCAATGGCTAAGCCCTCATTTCTGTGTCTAACCATTCCCCTCTTCCTTTTTCCGTTGGGGTCCCCCAAGGTTCTGTTCTCGGACCTCTCCTTTTCTCAATCTACACCACCTCCTTGGGTCAGTTGATTGCCTCCCACGGCTTTAAATATCATCTCTACGCTGATGACACCCAAATCTATCTCTCCACCCCCCAGCTCTCTCCATCTGTCTCCTCACGCATTACCAACTTATTAGCAGACATATCAGCCTGGATGTCACATCACTTTCTCAAACGCAACCTATCCAAAATCGAGCTCATGATATTTCCTCCCTCAGGTGCGACTTCCCCTGATCTCCCTGTCAAGATCAACGGCTCAACTATCAACCCATCTCCCCACGCCAAGGTCCTAGGTGTAATCCTGGACTCTGAACTAACCTTTCGACCCCACATTCTATCACTATCCAAAGCTTGCCGCCTCTGTCTTCGCAACATCTCCAAGATACGCCCCTTCCTAACCAATGACACCACAAAGCTTCTAATCCACTCCCTGGTCATCTCCCGCCTTGACTACTGCAACTCCCTCCTCATTGCACCTCTAAATAGGCTATCCCCACTTCAGTCCATCATGAACGCTGCGGCCAGGCTCATCCACCACACAAACCGCTCAGCGTCTGCTACACCCCTCTGCCAATCCCTCCATTGGCTGCCACTCAGTCACCGAATTAAATTCAAGATACTAACTATAACTTACAAAGCCATCCACAACTTGGCCCCTAGCTACATCTCTAACCTAGTCACAAAATACCAACCTAATCGTTCTCTTCGCTCCTCCCAAGACCTCCTGCTCTCAAACTCCCTTGTCACCTCATCCCATGCTCGCCTTCAGGACTTCTCCAGAGCCTCCCCCATTCTCTGGAATGCTCTACCCCAATCCGTCCGATTTTCTCCTACTTTATCCACTTTCAGACGATCCCTGAAAACTCATCTCTTCAGAGAAGCCTATCTGGCCCCCACCTAACAACTGTACATTTATCTTCTCAATCAGCACATCACCCACAGTTATTACCTCTTGTATCTCTTGACCTTCCCTCTTAGATTGTAATCTCTAAGGAGCAGGGCCCTCTGATTCCTACTGTATCAAATTGTATTGTATTTGTACTGTCTACCCTCAAGTTGTAAAGCGCTACGTAAACTGCTGGCGCTATATAAATACTGTATAATAATAATAATTCCCCGCTGGGTTCTGCTGTATGTCTACTACCTTTCAGAAATCCATGACACATGACTTTCACAGATAAGATAAAGGCGTACAGGAAATGTGGTCCAAATCCCCATTAATTAAGGATAGAGTATAGACAAGGCCACGATAATGAGTCAAATGCCTTTCGTATGTCTAACAAAAGGAATCATGTAGGAATATGGCGGGAATGAGCTACATGAGCTAGTAGTGTAGCTTGGCGTATATTGTCACCTGCATGTCTTAAGGGGATAAATCCAGTTTGGTCTTTATCAATTAGGGAGCCAATTATGGGGTTAAGTCTGGAAGAGAGGATTTTGGCTAAGATCTTGATATCAATGTTAAGGATGGATAGCAGTCTATAGTTAGACCAAGATGTATCACCTGTGTTGGGTTTAGGAATCATGGAGATGGAGGCAGTGAGCGGATTCAGTAGAGAAATAGTGACCGTTAAGGAGGGAGTTAAAGGCATTAACCATGAGGGGAGATAGTAGAGATGTAAAACGTTTGTAGTAAGTGGCTGAAAGGCCATCAATACCTGGGCGTTTACGTAACTTGATTGATTTTAATGTGATTTGTATTTTTATTTCGGTAAAAGGTTTCTCTAGAGTTTCCTGGGGGGGTGTGGGGAGTGAGGGAAGATGGATTGTAGATAAAAGTGTGGTCAGACGAGATTGGTCGAATATATTAGTATCTTTGTATAATTCAGTTAGTTTTTTATGAAATGTATTAAGAATTTTTAATGGGTTGCTAGTATATCTAGTAGTATCTTTTTTTTTTTTTTTAATAATTTTTATTTCAGATTTTTAAAACATACAATATATTAACAACTTGGTTGCATACAGTTCACCGGTACAATGGCAGAAAACATATAGCCATCAATCAGCGTGAATTGCTAATTAAATAACAGAGTCAGAATTACTATCACAGTCCTCCCTCTAGTGATGTTATTCAATTAAACCAGTAATCAAAAGGAGACTAAAATAACAATTACTTGAGTCTAGGGTTTGAGTACTCTACAGCAAATCAATATTCATTGTGCAATGTTCAATGCTTCCATCCATTTACGCCAGACTTTGTCAAATTTCAAAGGACAACCTCTGTTAGCATAGGTATCTTTATATAACGGAAGGCTATCATTAACCAAACGCTTCCACTGTGCACTTGAAGGAGAGTTAGGTTTTTTCCACTGCATTGCAATGTTTTTCCTAGCATAAAATAATAACAACCCAACCATTGTGCGTTTGGCTATTGTAGGAACAAGGTTTTCTATTAGGCCCAGTAGGCATATTTCCATCGACAGTGGTAGATTCGTTGATGCAACTTTGTTCGTTAAATTAAGCACCCCCCCCCAATACTGTTGTACCTTTGGGCAATGCCAGAAAATGTGTGAGAAATCCCCTGGAGAGATACCACATCTCCAGAACTCCGAGGAGTGATCAGGGTTCATCACATGAAGTCTGTGTGGAGTGAAATAAGCCCTATTCACAATTTTGAATTGTACTAATCTGTCACGTATGGAAACTAGCTACCTGAAAAGGAAGTCCCAGACATCATCCCAGTCGTCATTATGCAACGCGGGAATATTGCGTTGCCAACGGGACCAGAGCCAGTCCAGAGGTGGCAAAGACACATAGACTAGATGCGCGTAAAGGCGCGATGTAGGTTTCTCAGCACAGCCAGATCTAAGTGTCTTCTCCAGCTCGGATTGGGTCAGGATGCAGGAGGAGTGTGGAAATTGTGCCGCGAATGCATGCGATAATTGGAAATAACGGAACTGATAATGTTTCGGCAAGTTGTACAGAGAGGAGAGCTGGGAAAAGGAAAGCAAAGAAGTCTGCAACACAACCTGCGATACTAATTTAATACCATATTTGGTCCATGCCTGAGGGTCTGTGAGTTTGTTTATATGTGGTAAATTGGGGTTTAACCATAAAGGGGCGTTGGGGGAAATTTCTGACTGTTTGTGTTTTCCGTTATTTAGACCCATTCGCCAAGCTCGCAGGGTAGTGAGCATGGAGGGGGTTAGTGGGTGTAGGGCGCATGGGCCTCTATAGATTAAGAATTGAAGGGCCTCCCAGGAATCCACCACCGTGGCCTCCAAGGCGGAAGCTGCGTTGGTTTTGTCGGGGTTTAGCCACCAAACCACAGTCACCAGCTGAGCGGCCAAGAAATATTTATGGCAGTCTGGAAATGCCATGCCACCTTGTGACGTTGGCCTCATCAGGGTCGACAGCCGATATCTGGGTGGGGCGGGGCCCCATAAAAACTCTGAAAATCTTTGATTGAGTTTGGTAAAGAATGATTTGTGAATCCACTGTGGAGAATGGCGAAAAAGGTAAGTGAATTTAGGAATAACTTTCATTTTGAGGAGATTGACTCTACCCCAAACGGATAGGGGCAGATTACTCCATGCTTTAAGTTTAATTTTCATATCTCCCACCACCGGATCTAAATTTTGTTTGAGGAAATCTTGGGCCTGAGTAGAGACATGAACCCCCAGGTATTTGAAGATGTCGACCCATTTCAATGGGCTATCAGGGGGGAAGTGGTTCTGGCGGCCTGATCTATTGGGAATAGGGTAGATTTTGACCAATAGACCCGAAGGCCCGTTACATCGGAGAATGTGTTTAGGACTGTCAATGCACCCTGAAGTGATGGGCCAGCATCACCGAGAAAGAGGACCATATCATCTGCGTACAGGGCTACCCTCTCCTCCAGCAAGCCAATACGGAGCCCTTTGATGTGAGGCGATGTACGCAGGGCTTCAGCAACTGGCTCAATGGTGAGAGCAAATAAGACCGGAGAAAGAGGGCAGCCCTGCCTAGTTCCCGTGAAAAGTCGGAAAGGAGATGATAATCTAGAACCCAGGCGTATCGAGGAGGTGGGACTCTTGTATATCACTTGCAACCACGAAATTAACTGTAATGGGAAACCCATTCTACGCAGTGTCTCCCATAGAAAAGGCCATTCAACTGTATCAAACGCCTTCTCTATGTCTAATAAGGCTATGGCCCTTGTCCCAGAGTTGTGATGCTGAGCATGGATGTTAGTGAAGAGTCTCCTAAGATTGACATCAGTGGACCTCTTGGGCATAAATCCTGTTTGGTCAGGATCAATCACCGAGGGCAACAATGGGTATAAGCGGGAGGCCAACAGTTTAGTTAAAATTTTTAGATCATTATTTAATAACGCAATCGGTCTATATGAGGCACACAGCTCTGGGTCTTTGGGGGCTTTATGGATTAGGGTAAGGTATGCCTGGTGCATCGATGAAGGTAAATCACCTTTGGACAAACAAACAGTGTACAGCTGGGCCAATATGGGTGCCAAAAGTTCACTATGTGTTCGATAGAAATCTATCCGGTGGGAAAGGACCGGATGACATTTAAAACCTCTAATGCCATAAACGGTTGGACCAGTGACTCTCGCTCCTCATCCGAGAGCCAGCCAAGTGCCAACGGATCCAAAAGATTTTGCAGTGACTCAGGCTGGAAATCGGAGGGAAGAGTGGAGGCATAGAGCTTTTTATAAAAGGCATTGAACATTTGTAAAATTTCAGTCTGGGATGTCACCGTATCTCCATCCGGAGATCGCAAACTGGAGACTACTGTAAGTGGATGTTCATGTTGTGCCAGCATGGCCAAGAAACGACCATTTTTGTCTCCCTGCTCAAAAAACCGTTGCCTTCCTTTATGCATATCTATCCTTGTGGCCTCTGTCAAATGTAAATTTAGTGTACTCTGAGCTGCATTTAGCGAATCAAACTGAGTCGGCGTGGGGTTTGCGCTATATGCCGCAGCATGATCCTCTACTGACTGTTGTAATACATGGGTTTCCTGACCTTGCTGCCTCTTGACACTAGCTATGGTTGAAATGTATTGCCCTCTAGTATTGGCCTTAAACGCATCCCAAACCACTTGCAGGGATGAGGAGCCCTTATTATGGTCCCAAAACTCTGCCAACCTGGGTGGAATGATGTCAGCCACCTCAGGGTGGGAGATCCACTGTGCCCCCAGCCTCCACAAAGCTGCATCACGGTATGCAGGAGAGCGGAACACTATAGCCAGTGGGCTATGATCGGACAGCCCACTAGGTAAGTAGGTGGCTTCTATTACGTCCGCCAGCAACGCTGGATTGGAGGAAGCCAAATCAATTCTTGAGGCAGTCTTGTGGGAAGCCGAGAAGCACGAATAGGCCCTGATGGCAGGGTGTCTCCATCTCCAGATCTCCTCTAGCCCCATAGCCTGGGCCCAGGTAGATAAGTCAGCACTATGATTCTTAGGTGGGACAGGCCTGTCTAAATCCGGGGAGATGATAGCATTAAAATCCCCAATTACTAATAGTTTCCCCGGACAAAGGGGTGTAGCTTTTTCCAAGACCATATACAGTAGGTCAGGTGAAAAAGGTGGGGGTATATAAATATTAATAATAATGTATCTTTGAGACCAGTGCGTAAACACCACAATAGCAAATTTGCCCTGGGGGTCCGTGCAAACTTCCTCAATTATACATGGAAATTTCTTATTTATTAATATTGAGACCCCCCTTGCATAGGAAGAGTAAGTAGCATGTATGGACCTCTGGATCCCGGGTTTTTTTAGGGTCAGGACCTTGCTGCCTGTGAGGTGAGTCTCTTGGAGAAGAATGAGATGAGGGGAGTGCGATTTCAGATATCTTGTTAACAGCGCTCGTTTGAATTTGGAATTCAGGCCTCTAACGTTCCACGAGAGGACAGTGAATGAATCAGCTAGGGAGGTAGCCATGTAGATTTAGAGAACCATATCCAAATAGGATGGTGGGAGGAGCGTATTAGGGGGCAACTCACAGGCAGCAAAATCACTGAGTTATACCACCGTTCACCAACAGCATTTAACCACTGCAGCAACCTTATACAAACTAAAACTAAAAGCAACAAACTAAAACATAAAAGACCCAAGCACAGAGTGCTTATCCTACTAATTCCCATCTCCTCGCCAAAAAAAACAAAAACACGGAGGAGGGCTGGGAATAGTTTTACCCAAAAACCAAACTATTAACTGTAGATATACCCCTATGTGGGGATATCATGCTTCAATCAGACCCTTCACCCTGCTACAAACCAGCCTGCGTACGACTGTCCATAGCCGTCTACTGCTTAAAGCAGGGTCCCAGACACAGATCCGTTAGGAGCTTATTCTCCAATAAAATGGGGTGGGAGACAGTCTCAGAGTATGGAGCAAAGTGAAGGGGGTGGGGGGGGGGGGCAGTGATGATTCTGTCTCGTAGGGATCCTTCTGAAGTTGACTGTGTCGTATGTTCAGCAAAAGGTGAGTAGTCCAGCTTTGTATGCTGTGCTCAAATTCTCACATATGGTGCATATTTAGGAAGCTGAAACTGCGAGGAAAAGGAAAGAAAAGAAAAAAAAAAAAAAAAGGAAAAATGTAAAAGAAAAATGTAAAATGTGGGGGGTCTGCTGGTGATGTTCTTATGATTCGGTTCTGTGTCACACGAAGATAATTGGATATCATAATTCGCAAGTCAGCAACCGGGGTGGCACAGAAAAAAAATATGAAAGTTTAAGCCTGTAGCAATGTAGATCATAGCTCAGTACCTGTGGACAAAATGCTGCAAATTAGCCACGACCATCTAGCCATGAAAGTGCTGCCTCAGGATCCATGAAGAAATGCGCTCGTTCCCCTTCGATCACACGAAGCTTGCTGGGATACAGTAGACTAAATTTCAAACCTTTTTCTCTTAGGCAACGTCTTGCTTCTGTGAACGATCGGCGTCTCTGCTGTATCTCCGGGGAATAGTCGGGAAAAAGCATTATTTTAGCATTGTTAAAGCGTAGGTCTTGCTTCTCCCTGGCTGCTGCAAGCAACTTATTATGGTCTCTGTAATTCAGTAGTCTGGAGGAGAAAGGGTCGCGGTGGGGCTCCAGGAATAGGAGGAGTAGGGGGAACCCTGTGGGCCCTCTCCACTACATATGTAGGAGGCATTGCAGGGATATCCAGCAGGGAAAGGAGAAGGGATTCTGCAAATTCTGCAGGCTTGGAGCCCTCTGCACGCTCAGGGAGGCCTATGACACGAATATTGTTCCTCCTCAATCTGTTTTCAGTGTCAATGGATTTTTCTTGCAGGGCTTTCATTTGTAATTGCAGAACACGAAGGTCCCGGGAATCAGCTCTGGTATCATCTTCAAGCTGAGAGATGCGGCCTTCCGCCTTTGCAAACCGGGACCTAAATTTGTCCATATCATGTCTTATTAGGCTTACATCCGTCACCAAATGATCTATCTTGACAGAATCATTACCTGCCTTGATGGCTGCTAATAGCTCCGCATGTGAGGCCGCCTGAGCGGCGGACAGCTCTGACGGGGTCTGAGTCTGTGTGCCGGCCGACATGGTAATGACAGAAAGCCTCGTGGGCAAGATGGCGGCCAAAGAGGAGCGAGTACAGGCCGCAGAGGATGATCGGGTCTTACCCGGTGACGGCGGAGAGGTCCGCTTGGTGCCGTAAGTCTTCTTGGACCCCAGGGTGCCGGATTAGGAAAAGAAAAATGTGATTTTAGAGCCAGGATTAGCTGACAGGATCAATGTGAGAGCGGAGCTCAGCCTTAGCACGTCTTCTCCTCTTCACATCCGGCCATCTAGTAGTATCTTTAGTAAGTTTTAAGTGGATAGGTTTTGGGGTATAATTGGTCTTTCGTAATGCCAAGGCCAGAAAAGTGTCTGGTTTGTTAGCTTTCATATGCAAAGTATGTTTAGATTTACAAAGAGTTTTTCAGCCGAATCTGTCAGGAAAAGGTCAAGTTCCAGGCATGTTTTATCATAAACAAGTTTATTTGACCGAGAGGGTGTGGTCTGAAAATTTTCTGAAGCTTTATAAAATGCTTCTTCTAGGCGTTTATGAATTTGTTGTTTTTTCTTACGGTGGTGAGATGCTTGACTGATACAAACCATTCTGATATAAGATTTGAGAGCTTCCCAATGGGTCTAGGGGTCTGTATCAGTAGCATTGTTGTGGATAAGATAATCTTTTATGGCTTTCTCTAATTCTTGTCGAAATGTAGAATTTGCCAACAGACTATCATTAATGTACCAAGTATGATGATTGGGTCTTGGAACCAAGGAGGAAAGAGTTGTTACAACTGCATTAAGGTCTGACCAGGTTCATGGTATAATATTTGAGTCTAGAATGAGTGCTGAGGTACTAAAAGAAACAAAAAGATGGTCTATGCGGGAAAATTGTTTGTGAGAATGGGAATAATGAGTGTATTGTCGCTTTGCAGGATTATGTTCTCGCCAGGTATCAAGAAGAGAGTATTGGCTTATGAGTCACTGGTAGGAATATTTAGGTGTGGCAGTTGGTGTTGGGGATTTGTCAAGGAATGGGTATAATATTTGGTTTGAGTCACCACCAATTATAAGTGTACCTTGTTTATGTGATTCAACAACCGAAAAAAGATGGGAAAGAAATAACAGTGGGTTTTTCTTAGGAGCATAATAGGAGACGATCGTAACTTCACTATCTAATAGTAGTCTAGATAAGATCAGGTATCTACCCTCGGGGTCTTTAAGTTCTTTTTCAGGGGTGAACGGTGTTGTACGGTGGAAAGAAATTTTGGCTCTTCTTTTTTTTTGTATTGGCTGAAGCTGTATAAACTTGGGGGTATTTGCGACTAAAAAATTTTGGTGAAGATTGTGAGATAAAGTGTCTCTTGTAGGCAAAGCACATGTGCCGATAATTTGGAAAAAAAGTTAAAAGCTTTAGTGTGTTTAGGGGGAGAGTTGAGACCTTGTACATTAAGTGGCAATATATTCAGGGAGGACATTGCTGGATACAGGTGGGATCTAGTAGAAGGCTACTAAATTTTAAACCAGGGATTTCTTCTCTGGAGGAGAGAAGGTTAGGGAAGGTAATACAATATAGGAAAGACACATATAAGAGAGATGAAACAAAATAAGTCTTAAATGTCCAACATAAAGACAATATACTCCAGGAGTTGTTGAAACCTCTAGATGCAAATTAGAGGAAAGTCCTCCATGTTTGTAAGGCTCCTAGTGACTTCATGTGAAGAACAAATCAATAGGTGTATAACATCTGAAGTGAAGTGAAGACAGACAAAGCACACCACCACCGACAATGAGGAGGCTTACCGGATCTATTGGACCCAAAGAGGCTATGGCTATGGGTGATCCGGAAGAGTGGAAGTCCTGGGATGAACCGTGGACAGATGTGTCCCTCAGGATGATGTTAGAAAAGATGATAGAAGATGCATGCTCGTCAAAGTAAAGTACAGTCCTGGCATTCCACATGGCTCTGGGGGTCCCACCGCTGTTCCAGATTATTGGAAAGGATCGAGCAGCTGGCTGGAATGGATCACAGTGTTTCTCCAGGAGCAAAGGAACCAAGCAGCTCCACACAGGCCAGCATGGTCCTGTTCCACGGTCCAATAATCAGGAACAGCGGTGGAGGACTTTCCTCTAATTTGCATCTAGAGGTTTCAACAACTCCTGGAGTATATTGTCTTTATGTTGGACATTTAAGACTGTTTTAGTGCTACACTTATTTTGTTTCCTTTCTATTTGCATATATCCTGTTGGCCGTGTTAGCTGCTTATTTATGTTTTTTTAGGGCAGCGCAGAATCACTTGGTACATTCTTCCCACCACATATAAGAGAGATGAAAAAGCTGCACACCCCAAAAACAGATAATATGGAAAGGTTTCCCCAATGGGGCGGGCTTTAAAACAGCAATATAACAGGGTCGAAAAAATTAAGTAATATTTAGAGAGTTATTTATTTAAGGGTTGGCCAATATCATGGTATAGTTAAATGCAATATATACAATGTAAAATCTGGTCCAATGACACAATACATATTCCACAATACAGTAGACAAACACAATTGTGCACATCGTTACATTACATAATGCTTAATGGTGTGCGAGCCCCGGCGCGTTTTGACCTATGTGCGGTCTCTTCAGGGGGACAATTGGCTCTAAAAAATATTACCTATATTCAGATTTAAAGAAGCATGTCATCATACATTACATTGAATACAAGAGTGGAATGAGTGTTCTTGTAACCAGTAATGATAAGAGCCGTTGAAAACTCTGGAGGGCTCGGGTGCCGCCCCCACCTCCCCAAGAGAGAAGAGCCCATCCCGAGGGACTTGCAAGGAGCCACCTTAGAAACGCCCTCTGAGGAACGGAGGAGCCCACGCCTGCAACGAATGCCCAAAAATGGCCATACAGTGGAACCTCGGATTACGAGCATAATCCGTTCCAGGAGTATGCTCGTAATCCAAAGTACTCGCATATCAAAGCAAGGTTTCCCATTGAAGTCGATGGAAACGAAAATAATTTGTTCTGCATTGACTTCAATGGGATGCAATACCGCATGTGGCCAGAGGTGGGGCGCCGAAGAGCCTCGGGAACAGCCGAAAAGCCCCGAGAACACTTCGGCTGACCTCGGAAAGACTTCCTACCCGAGATTTGCCAAGGTCAGCCAAAGTGTCCTTGGGGCTTTCCGTGCATTTCCGAACAGCTGCGATCGTCGACTTTCGGCTCTGCTCGGCTCCGGCGCCCCCCCCCACCTCAGGCAAAAAGCGGTATTGCACAACCCTTTGGCCTGAATCGCGCTCGTTTTGCGAGACAACATTTGCAAACCGAGTTACGATTTTTTAAAATACAGTGCTCGTATTGCAAAACGCTCGTTAACTGTGTTACTCGCAATCCGAGGTTCCACTGTATATTAATTGAGAAAATTTAAGTAAGTTAGCTCATAGCGTATCTGCCAGAGTGTCAGTTTGACTATAAATGTTTCCGAGTGTGTATATAAAAAGACTGACGGCAATTGTAAGTTGCCGATATATAAATTCATCACTGTATCATTTAAATTTTTTAGATTGTCTGGCAATGCAATGGCCCCCCTACCCGTAAAAAAATCAACATATTTATCCCGAACTTGACGGGCGCTTTGGGGGGCCAAGCCAGTGTGGCCAGTATCCAGTCCCATCAGAGGATTCTCTATAAGTCCGGCCTCAGGACCAAGTGATGCAAGATAATTGCTCAAATGTTTGTGTAAATAATTGTGCAGGATGCAGCACGCTAGGACAAGGTGATTTCGTAGTCCGCCATGTGGATAGCTGTCTGAAACAGGTGGAACCGGCTGGCCAGTATCCCAAAGGCATTCTCCACAACTCTTCTCGCTCTGGCCAGCCGGTAGTTAAAAACCCTCCTCTCCGGTGTGAGGGTCCTTTGGGGGAATGAGCTCATCATGTGCTCGTCCTGACCAAAGGCTTCATCTGCAATGAAGACATAGGGGAGTACTTCCACGTTATCCGCATCAGGTGGCAATCTCAGGCCACCACTCTGGAGACGCTGGTAGAACTGCGTCTAGGCAAAGACTCCTCCAGCCGACATCCAGCCATTCTTCCCCACGTTCACATACAGAAATTCATATTGTGCTGACACCACCGCCATTAAGACAATACTATGAAACCCCTTATAATTAAAATAGTATGACCCCGAATGGGGTGGTGGCAGGATGTGGACTTGTTTCCCATCTATAGCCCCTCCACAGTTGGGAAAGTCCCAACGGGTGGCAAAATGGGATGCCACAGTCTGCCATTCCTGTGGCGTTGAAGGAAACTGGGGAGTCAAACAAGAAAAAAAAATATAAGTACTTTTGCACATAACATTGCAAGCACATTACACAAAAATCATTATTGCCCAGCATCAGTATAACATTAATTGTAAGTATTATTTAAAGACTAAAATATAAGGCCCACTTATCAGATTCATCACCCCCTCTGATGGCCCATTGATAAATTTTAGGGGGGGGGGGATTCTAAATCAATTTAAGGACACACAGACCATTTGGTGACATTTTAGGGGGGAGTGGAGTCTAAATCAATTTAATTACACACAGACCATTTGAAGACATTTTAGGGGGGGGGAGTCTAAATCAATTTAAGGACACACAGACCATATGAAGACATTTTAGTGTAAAGCACTACAATGGAGCTGACAAAATACATTGTTAAGTGACTAGACTAGGTGGATATGGGGCCAACATAGCATGCTGGGGAGGTTAGTGAAGGCAAATATGCATGCAGGACAAAAAAGAGCATTAAAAAATGACAGCATGCATGAGGACAAAGGGGACATTCACACTATATTGCAATCATGGTAATTAGTGTTTGAGTAAAGAAATACATTACATTAGCAAACATTAAATACAATAAAATGTGATGTTAAAGGATAAAATTCTTACCTTAATATAGTCCTTCTGCAGGACCTGGATGATGGCAGAACAGGTCTCTGGGATAATGATCCCCAGAGCCTGGGGGGAGATGCCTGTCGAGAACTTAAGGTCCTGCAGGCTTCTCCCTGTCGCCAAGTACCGCAACGTGGCGACTAGCCTCTGCTCCGCAGTGATGGCTTGCCTCATGCTGGTATCCTGCCTGCTGATATAAGGGGTCAGCAAAGCCAAAAAACGGTCAAAAACGGGGTCCGTCATCCGGAGAAAATTCCTGAAATCCTCAGGGTTATTCTCACGGATCTCACGGAGCAAAGGCATATAAGAGATATGGTCACGCTGGAGCACCCAATTCTTCGTCCATGAACTCCTCCTCGTCCTGTTCATGGACTGGGCTTGAGCTGAAGAATGAACTACAGCACCAAGCACATACAAAGCACGAGCTCTACGACGAGAACGTACCCACAACATGGCCTCAAAACGGTCGGCTGGTCAAAATGAACTTAACAGAACGCACTGAAGAACAGCAAGGCCTGTGAAGAGCGAGCTGAAAATCAGCAATGAGCGGACAATAACACACTGAAAAAATCAATGCGAACTGACTACAAGCACTGAAAAGCAGATACAAACCTCACAAGCACAAACTGAACAACAGTTAAACAATCTGAAAAATACGAGTCTCACAAGCGTGAATTGTCTCTCACCAAACTTCTACTAACACGAGATAAACACGAGATTAGTAGAAGGGGCCCAAAGGGTGACGCACGAGCTATTGAACTTCCGTTTTATAGACTCGTCGGACCTGGTGTATGTTACCGCGTACTAGACGGTCAGACTTTGGTGTGAGCGTGTGTGTGCAAGTCCGTTCGTTCGAAAGTCCGTCAAAATCCGTTGAAAGTCCGCCGGAATGACCGTCGTACTTTTGTTGCTGAAAAGTCCGCTCGTGTGTACACGGCATAACTTGCAGACTGAAAATGGCTCACAAAGTGCAGTACAATAACATTGTGGCTTTATGAGTCATAATGGAGAAACCATTGAAAAGCAACATGGGTCCGATGGACCCTGCCAGTGTACGATGCTATAATTTAAACTTACAGAAAAAGTGTAAGTACAAAAAATTCATGCTTTCAGTTTTATAACTGTCTAATTAGCAGTAAAAAAAGTCGTAAGTTCTTATCAAATAATAATAATAAATTCAATTAAAAAACACAACACAAACTACCTACAGGGTCCATTGGACCCTGCCGGTAGACCACGGGTTAAACAATAAAACGAATTGTTTCGTTATAACGAATATCTATACAGAGATAACGAATTTTCCAAAAGTGAATTAATGTAACATAACGAATATAACAGAACGAAATTATGTATTTTACGAATAAAAAAGAAACAAAACAAAATTTTCCGCCGTGGACAAGTCTATTTGACAATATACAGTGGAACCTTGGTTTAAGAATAACTTGGTTTGAGAGCGTTTTGATTTGCGAGCAACTTTTTAAAAAAAAATTCTGACTCGGTTTGAAAGTGTTGTCTCGCAAGACGAGCAGAATTCAACCTAATAGGGCCTGCAGTACCGCATTTGGCCTGACGTGCGGGGGCGCCGGAACCGAGCTGAGCCGAACAGCAACGATCGCAGCCGATCGCCGCCTTTCGGCAATGCTCGGAAAGACACGGAAATACACGGAAATACTCAGTTTCCGAGCCTTTCCGACGTTTGCCAAGTTCAGCCGACGTTGTCCTCGGGCCTTTCCGGCCGTTTCCGAGGCATCCCATTGAAGTCAACGCGGAACAAATTATTTTCATTTCCATTGACTTCCATGGGAAAACTCACTTTGATATGCGGGTACTTTGGATTAAGAGCATACTCCTGGAACGGATTATGCTCGTCATCTGAGGTTCAACTGTACACTCTTATTTGCTACAAAGTCTTGAGTCTAATTTCAGGGTGACCCAAAGGTAATGAGAAACTGCTAATGCAAATGAGGCCTTCATCAGGGTCCAGGTAAGAACAAAGGACCTGACACAGGTTTGGTGGCAGCGCTACATAATACAAATACTAATATTTGTCTTTCAATGTGTTTTTCTTTGTAATTCCCGTATGTGGGAGGAATAACCTGTGACCCTCTTTATCAGGATCATAGTTTTTTCCTCCCACAGATGCCTGTATGCATCTTTCTGCAAAACCTTCTCCACCCTTCTCTCCAGTCTTTTCTCTTCACATCACCGTGACATTTCACATTTACTTATCACAGGGATCATTCAGCCATTTAAACAGGCTAAAACTTTTCTCCAGTGGCGATAAAAAAAAAAAAATCACTGTGTTGTGCAGAGAAAACAAACTGTGATAGTGCAGGACTTATCATGTTTTTTTAACCACTTGCTTACTGGGCACTTAAACCCCCCTCCTTCCCAGACCAATTGTCAGCTTTCAGCGCTGATGCACTTTGAATGACAATGGCGCGGTCATACAACACTGTACCCAGAATGAAATTTTTATATTTTTTTCCCCATAAATAGAGCTGTTTTTTGGTGGTATTTGATCACCTCTGCGTTTTTTATTTTTTGTTATTGTTAAATTTAAAAAGACCGAGTTAAAAAAAAAATTTTTTATTTTTTTATATTTTGTTATACAATTTTGCAAACAGGTAATTTTTCTCCTTCATTGATGTACGCTGATGAGGCTGCACTGATGGGCACCGATAGGCTGCACTGATAAGCACTGATGGGCTGCACTGATGGGCACCTATGGGCTGCACTGATGGGCACTGATGGGCTGCATTGATGGACACCGGTAAGGCGGCACTGGTGGGCACTGATAGGCAGCACTGGTGAGCACTGATAGGCGGCACTAATGTGCACTGAGAGGTGACACTGAGAGGTGGTGCTGATGGGTGGCACTGAAGGGCATTGATAGGTGGCACTGGTGGGCACTGAGAAGAGGCACTAATATGTGGCACTAATAGGTGGCAGTGATGGGCACTGATAGGTGGCAGTGATGGGCACTGATACTGATGGGTAGCAATAATGGGCACTGATAGGTTACACTGATAGGCAGCACTGCTAGGTGGCACTGATGAGGCACTGATTGGCACCACTGGTGGGCATTGATAGGTGGCACTTGTGGGCATTGATAGGTGGCACTCATGGGCATTGATAGGTGGCACTGGTGGGCACGGTGGACACTGGCAGGTGGCACTGGCAGGCTGTAAATGTGGGCACAGATGAGGCAGATGTGCCTCCTTCCTCTTCGGGACCCATGTCCCTTGCACATAAGCCGGTGAGCTGTCAGCGTGAGGAGAAAAAAAAAAGATTACCGAGCTTTTCTTTACATCACGTGATCAGCTGTCATTGGCTGACAGCTGATCACGTGGTAAGGGACCGGGATCGGCCCCTTCCTCGGATCTGTGATCACCCGAGTCTCAGTGACTCGGTGATCACAGCACGCGCCGCTCGCGCCCTTCTGGGGGCGCGCGGGGGGCGTGCAAAGAGGAGGACGTCATATGATGGCCTCCCGGAAATTCAGGTCCGCGCTGTGGCTGTCATTTGGCTATAGCACGAACACCAAGTGGTTAAACAGACACCTTAGTACATTCAAATGTAAAAGCAGACACCAATAAATACAGTGTCTATCCCAGTCTTTCTAAATCTTTTTAATCTGGGAGAACCCTTGAAATACCTTCCTAGTCTCAGGAAACCCCTGCTAATAATTACTATATCTACAGCCCATTGTACGAATGCTCCTTACATTGGGGGTCAGTAGGAAGAATACCCCCCCTCCATAGATAGCTAAAAAGATCATTGGTGTCAGTAGTTACTCATCTGAGAGGTAGAAGATTCCCATTGCTCAATGAACCTCTAGCAACCTCAGGAAGAAAAGTTGTTGAGAAAGGCTGGTCTATCCACTTACAATTCTACACTTGAGGTTGGGTTGTAATGTTTTCAATTGCCAGTAGGTGGTGCCAATTCCTGCAACATCCAGCGAACAGAGGCTTCATAGTTCCAATCGCTAGGAGTTAAAAAAGTTTGACATAACAGCCTCAATGTACAAAATTTATTATACAAGGTTTGCAACACTCTAGAGATATCTTACCAAAGACATTTCTCCAAAAGACCATACAGGCTTGCATTGTCATTTCTTGGATCGTGTCCATATAAAATATGGCTGGATAAAAGTAATTAGCCTTTCCTCCTCCAACTCAGGACTGCATTTAGACACCACAGTGATTTCGTAACACATAAATAATGGTGTACATTTGTACAAGTGCTTCCCCTTGTGTCACGTGATTAATAAAAATTAGAATACACTTTTAAAGCTGATCTCTGGGCACAAAAACGTATATTAAAAAATGCTCCTCAATAACCACAAAGGATAGGTTATCCGGTTTATGTGCACTAAATGGCTTTGCAAACACAGATATGCCTTTTAACAGTAGAAGTGACATCATCACTGTGCTGTACATAGCCTGTGCAAAGAGTAGAGCTGTGGAAGGGTCCAACAGACTCCACCCACTACAGGCTTCTTGCAGATAATTGCAGGAGGGGCGGAGACAAGACCAGTCACCCTGCACAAGGAGAGAGAGCAGCAGTGATTGGTCTTTATTACAGGAAGCTCTGCTTTATACGCAAAACAACTTTCAGCTGTACAGACTACAAAAAAAATCAAAAGATAGACAGCTTCTTGTATTTTTTATTTATAAATAGCATTCTGACTCCTATTAAAATAAATCAAAATTCAACACTTTTTTTATGATTGACTAAAGTGGAGAGAGAATAGAAGACCTGTCAGTTTTTTTATTGCTGTCTGTGTCCCCATTGGGGAGATTCACCCTCTCTATGTTTCCTGTTTGTTGTTATCCCAGACTGGGCCGGTGCAAGGATTTTTGTCTACTTAGGCAAAGGTGCCTAAAAATCACCATTTTCATACATAGGTGCCCCAATGCACATATTTTTGTAGGTGTGTGTGTGTGGCTCTAAAAATGTTTTACTTTTTTTTCATTTATATGTCTCCTTATATGCAATACAAAGTGTAAAAATAATGGGGCATACACACGGTCTGACTTTTCGTCTACAAAAGTCCGACAGCCTGTCCGACAGACTTCCGGCGGACTTTCGGCGGACTTGTGGCAGACTTTCTAACGAACGGACTTGCCTACACACGACCACACAAAAGTCCGACGGATTCGTACGTGATGACGTACACCAGACTAAAATAAGGAAGTTGATAGCCAGTAGCCAATAGCTGCCCTAGCGTGGGTTTTTGTCCGTCGGACTAACACACAGAAGAGCGGATTTCGGGGTCCGTCGTAGTTACGATGTAAAGATTTGAAGCATGTTTCAAATCTGAAGTCCGTCGGATTTGAGGCTGAAAAAGTCAGCTGAAAGTCCGGGGAAGCCCACACACGATCGGATTACCAGCCAGCTTTAGTCCGTCGGCGTCCGTTGGACTTTTGTAGACGAAAAGTCTGACCGCGTGTATGCCCCATAAGGCCTACCTACACTACTCAGCGCAAAGTTACTTGTGACTAATCAAAAATAATAGAAATCTATATAAATGTATTATGACTTTTTGTGCCAAACCTCTTGATTAGTAAGCACCACCAACCAAACAGATAAAAGAAAAGCTGCTATTATAAAATCTCGAAAAATCCAATATAAAACAATAACATAGGAAACTTTTGTCAATTTGCTGTCTCAGTCCTAGGTTTTAACAGGGCTTTAGGTTAGTCCACTGGATTCCTGACCAACACGCATGTGTAATCGCACATATGAAACTTGATATGATGACAGAAAGTGCATTCAGCTTAGGAGATAGTAGGTGATCTTAAATGGTTGGTAAGAACGTGCACAATCCCACCACATACCAGAGTCTTCACCATGTGAGACACACTCCCCCAAGGGGTTACACTCACCAGAATTCAAAAAATCTCGAGCCTTAAAGTGAATTTCAATACTTTAAAAGTAAAGCCATCAGTTATGCAGGGAGGTACTGGGCAGCGTGAACAGCTCCGGTTAGATGTGACCATGAAAACAGAGATTCTACAATAGTGTAATATTGTTTCACACATTTATTTAAAAGCCCAAAAAAACACCTTGCCTTATACAGAAAACGTACAAGCTGTAAGATAATATATAGTGTATTCACCAATCTGCTGCTCAAGATGGCGTCTATGGGAATTCCCCAGCCGCACTATGTATCTCCTGGTGATGTTTAGCTCTTTTGTTTAGCTGTGATGTTTTCATGGTTACATCTAACCGGAGCTGTTCACGCTGCGTAGTACCTCCCTGCATAACTGATGACTTTACTTTTAAAGTATTGAAAGGATTCACTTTAAGGCTTGAGATTTTTTTAATTCTGGTGAGTGTAACCAGCTGGGGGAGTGTGCCTCACGTGGTGAAGACTCTGGTGTGTGGTGGGATTGTGCACGTTCCTATCAACCGTTTAAGATCACCTACTATCTACTAAGCTGAATGCACTTTCTGTCATCATATTAAGTTTCATATGTGTGCTTACACATGAGTGTTGGTCAAGAATCCAGTGGACTAACCTAAAGCGCTGTTATAACATAGGACTGAGACAGCAAATTGACTGAATTTTCTTATGTTATTGTTTTATATGTTTCCTTATATGCTTAAAACATTTTTGGTTTAATTTTTATTTATTTTTTTCTTACAAAACTTTGATGGCTATCACATAGGAAACCTATAGCCCCCTATGTGATAGCATGTAGGTGACAGGTTCTCTTTATAGAGACACTCGGGGTATATTAGACCTCAGATGTCTCCTCTCTAATCCACTACAGCTGATGGAACACAGACCATGTTCCATCAACTACTTCCCCCCAGCACTGATCCCGGAGAATGACAGCTCCAGTCCAAGAAGTGATGTCATACACGTCACTTCCTGGTCTTTGTACAGGAGGGAGGCTGAGCGGATGGAGGTCTGTTGAGCTCCAGCCACCCTTGCCAGCGATACCTGCCATGACAGCACTGGGCATAGGCGTGCGAACAGGGTGTGCCAGGTGTGCCTGGGCACACCCTAATCCCCCCATGTGCCTTAGCATTATCCAGGACCATCCATTAGCATTATCCAGCACCAGGTGGGTGATTGAGGGTGCCAGTGACCAGTGTAAATGCCCTCATTATATTAAAGGCTAGGTTCAACACTAGGAACACGTTACACCCATATTTAGGGCGTAACATAATATGCTCCCTATCAATTGTCTCCCACCACCAGAGCCCCCTTTCTGTGACAGCAGGTGGCGTTCATGTGTGTTTGAGATTTGGGGTGCACACCCTAATGCAATAGGCTGCGCACACCTATGGCACTGGGCCTGTAGGTGGGATAGCGGAGCCCGGTAAACATGGCGGGGGGGCTTGCATGGGTAGGAAAGGCGGCACATTTCGGTGGTGGTGAAAGTAATAGGCGGCTCCACGACCACTTGTATCATTTCCACATGAAAGCCGACAGTCAGCTTTACTAGCATTAAAAAAACACGCCTACAGCACTGTAAAAATCCGAACCCCCAGCAAGTTGCTGGAGATTTGGATTTTACCCCCCCCCCCCCCCCATGATTGTAATGTAAGGCATGCTGCTCAAGCTGCCTTATTGTAGTGCAGGCCCTGATCACAGAAAGTGAAAGTAAATCCCAAATTTCGGGTTGTCGCCAGAGCAGGAAAAGAGGGGAAAATCCTCCAATGTGTATACTAACTCTGATGACCTTGGTGACAAACAGAAATGAAGATGCAAAAGTCATCTACACTTCAAATAATTTTGTTTCACGTGTTTATTGTGAAATCAGCATCACATAAGGCATAAGAAATCAACATTTTGGGTCCCTTTCAAACACAGTGCAATCAGAGATTCCCTCACCTTGGAAGGATTTCCTCTTGCTTTCTGTTTTGGCTATGGGACAGGAAATGAAGGGCAATTTCCCCAGTGGGACACAGATGGCAAAAAATAAACTGACAGGAGTTATAACCCTCCCTTTATCTGACCAAAATGGATAAAAAATAAAAAAAAAGCTTTGCCTTTGGTTGAACTTTAACATGTCTTCACCTTCCCCTTCTCCATACAACTGTCTTGCTGAATATAGCCTCAAATGCCCACATATAGAGAGAAAAGCAGAAACAAAATACAGAAAATGTTATCACACTATGTATAATTTTAGGCTTGTTGGTACCCCCCAACCCTTCCACCTTAGGGAATGGCCCACAAGTACCTTATGCTAAATACGGCTCAGCTCTCACCTCTGTAATTGCCCATATACTGTAGCTCTGGTGCAAACATCACTTGGAAGAGGTGGTGATGGCATTGGTGCCATCTCTTCAACTGTCTGTTTTAGAGGAGAGAGGAAATTTCTTCAAAGTGAAGAAAATCCCCTCTTGACAGAGAAATTTTTTCTTCTGTTTTATTTTTTTTTTTATTTTTTTTTTTACGGAGCTCCATGGTACAGTATTTAGTCAATTCCCAGTGTTCTAACGATTGAACCGTAAAATCACAGCACTAAAAAAAGTGCACCAAGGTCCAGAATAAGAACAGCCTCTGAAGAGGAAGGGCCTCAATGCCTGAACTACCCCCCCCCACAGCACAAGGCTCTTGAAATCTATGGTCTATCTAGGCTGAAGACAGATGGACCCTGATTCTTATGCCCTGTACACACGACCGGTTTTCCCATCGGAATAAACTCTGAAGGTTTTTCCGACTGAGTTCCAACGAAATTCCGCTGAAACTGTCTTTCGTACACACGATCATACCAAAGTCCGACTGTCAAGAACGCGGTGATGTACAACACGTACAACGGGACTAGAAAAAGGAAGTTCAATAGCCAGTAGCCAATAGCTTCCGTCTCCTACTTGCTTCAGAGCATGCGTAGTTTTTGGCATACAGCATACAGACGAGCGGTTTTCCCGATAGGAATTGGTTCCATCGGAAATATTTAGAACATGTTCTCTTTCTAGGTCCGTCAGAATTTTGGACGTAAAAAGTCCGATGAGGCATACACACAATCGGAATATACGATGAAAAGCTCCCGTTGGACTTTTTCTGTCGGACATTCTGTTTGTATGTACGGGACATTAGATATCTGCCAAAGCTGGAAGTTATAAGCTGATTGGTTTCTATGCAGAGCTGCCCCAGAATTTGCACTCTTCAGTTTTAGAAAATCAACTCCATAGTGATTTTCTGACACCCCTAAGATGCGACCCTAGGGACACATCATCAAGAGCTCCTTGCCCCTCCCATAATCTGACAAAGGCAGCCGCCATCCATACCAGAAAAATTTCTTAATTTTTTTTTCAATCTTCAAGCTTGCTTTGCAGTGCACAAAAACTAAACACCAAAAGTGAGCAAAAAGTGCACTTAGGGTGTGCCTTTGGACTCCCTCAGAGCACAAAACTCCTGACAGGGGTAAGGCACGCTCAGGTCTACCTTGCCAAAAGGCTTGGCAGACCCCGCTCCTCATGATCAACCGAAGCTGACCAATGAGTACTAGGCAGGGGGCTCTCCCAAAGAGCAAGGGAAGAAAAAACCTAATGGCCACATATCCTTCCCCTAGTCTTCTTGATAGCCCCAAAGACCCAAACCCTGCCATCCAGAGTGAAAAGACATAACATATATAAGTGCAGGTGGCAGCCAACGCAGCCATAAGGCCAGAGATACAAGGAGCAAATTTCTTTCCTGCAACCTTAGACATTGTATTCTCCCAGGAATCGGGTGAGGGGGAGGAGCCCTCCCCGGCTGGCCTAAAGCCAGGATGATGGCGGAGCACCCATTCTAGATGCTGATAAGAACAGATACTGCACTTGATCTTAGCCAAAATGTGTGTCTTCATTGGGAGATTTCCCCTTCTGTTCTGATGACAAAGTTAACAATGGTTTTAGTCCCTCACCACTCTATCCAAAACTGAAAAAAAAACTGCACTGTAAAGAGGCACAGTGATGTAAAGGGGGCTGCACTGCAAAGGGGCACTGTAATAATTACTAATAATTATTAATAAATAAAAACTACTTCAATACCGGGCACTTTCACCCTACTTCCTGCCGAGGCTAATTTTCAGCTTTCAGTGTTGCATTTTGAATGACAATTGTGCGGTCATGCAACACTGTACCCATATGAAATTTTTTATCATTTTTTCACACAAATAGAGCTTTCTTTTGGTGGTATTTTAACAAGGAAAGGGGCGCCTCTGAATATGTATCACAAACAAATTTTATTAAAAACAACAATATCCACTCACATGAGGGCAGAGGAAGTTGCATTCAGGTCAGTTGGCTGAGCAGTGGAATTACATGTCGCAGCGGTTCTTGCAGGGGATATCAGGTCCAGAGGTGGGAGATAAGCTGGTGCAACCGGATGCAGACTATAGTAATCAGTCCAACATATATCCTGTATATTGTCCTGGCGATTCCCTGGACGTCAGGATAAGAGTTCCCAATAAAAGGATAGAAGGCAGGTGGAGGGAGGACGTCACTGCAGGCGCTCACCGCTTGTGCATGGAGAGCCTCTGAGCTGTAGCACGGCCGGCCGTGTGGAGGATCACAGCGAGGCTTGGAAAGCAAACAGAGCGTGGCACCCGGTGATGACGTCACTATAATGCGACGCATTTCTGAAATCAGCTTGCCATTGATGGTAGAATGGCCGCATTCCTTTATCAAGCATTTGGTGGTATTTAATCACCACTTTTTTGATAAATAAACTAAAAGGCCAAACTGTATTCTGCTACCTTTCTTTGGTGAAAATAACCCAAACCTGTGGTTGTTTAGTCCAGTTATCCCGCGTACACACGATCGGATTTTCCGACAGGAAATGTTGGATGTGAGGTTGTTGGCGGTAAGTTCCGACCGTGTGTAGGCTCCATCAGACAATTGTTGTCGGACTTTCCGCCAACAAATGTTGGCTAGCATGTCTTCAAATTTTTCGCCAACAAATGTGTGTTGGATTTTACGATCGTGTGTACACAATTCCGTCGGACAAAAGTCAAAAGTTCAAACACACATGCTCTGAAGCAAGGATGAGCCAGAAGTGGTCGGTCTTGTAAACTAGCGTTTGTAAAGGAGAATTAAGATTCGTGACGTGGCAAATTATGAAATCTCCAAATGCAGCGCACAATTCTCTTCTTCTTTAATGGGATAATAATGAAGCTGCTTTGCTGGTGATACTGATGGAGTTGTTGCAAACAAATTCATAAAGGCTTTTTTTTTCTAGTGATATCAAGAATAATATTATTATGTTTGTTTGTTTTTTTTATTTGTACAAGTTACCACAACACTATTATCCTGTAGATTTTAAGATAAAAGATACAACTATGTTGGTGTCCCTTGTTAATTTTACATTGTATTTTTTAAAATGTAACTGCCTACTCCCAAACTGTCATTTGAAGTAAAACACATAGCCAAGTATTATTCTACACAATTTTTTTATTGTACATTAAAAAAAAAAATAGACATGCTATCTGCCGATAGAACTTAACCAAAAAGTGCATTCTATGCATCCAAAAATATAGAAAATTTACCAAATCAAATCATTATTCAACCAAAAAAATTATGTCAAAGCAATAACTCCAAGGCCAATAATAAATAACACATTATCTCCTCCGATTCCGCAACATGTCTGATTGACGAACGGCCATTCAGCAACAAACTGAAAAGCACGAAATGAAAAGCGCGAACTGAAAAGCGCTAAATGAAAAACCTGAAAAGAAAAGCGCGAATCAACACTCACCAAACTTCTACTAAAACGAAATTAGCAGAAGGAGCCCAAAGGGTGGCGCTAAAGAGCTGAAAAAACAGGTAGTACGTCTAGTACATCACTACGTTCTTAAATTGTTGGCCAACATTTGTGTGACCGTGTGTATGCAAGACAAGTTGGAGGCAATTTGATCAGTTTCACTGCCTTAGTAATTACCACAGCTTCATCTGAGGGAAATCCTGAAAGCATGACCTGTTGGGACGCCTTAAGGACCAGTGTTGAGAAAAACTGGTTTAGTCTGTAGAAAAGTTATAGAGTCCACAAACTATGGTATACATCTGAAAGTTGATCAGTCCTAATGTACTGAGAGCATATCTTATTTCTTGTGGCCCGAAAATGCCCGAAAATGCCAGGACAGTTCCAAGGTATTTAGTAAGAGGCATGGCAAGTTTTTTTATTGTCGCAATTTTTTTGAAAATTAAAAAGAAAAAAGAGGGGGCAGGAGGGGGTAACTCCAGTACAAAGTACACGTACTTAGGCCAGTCATAGACAGTTCGCATCTCGACCGGATCAGCAAGAACCGGACAAGATTCGAAACATGTATGGGCAGGCTGAATGTACCAAGTTGATCAATCGTTCAATTTGGGTACAACCAGCCTGCGGTATTTTACTTGTGATTATTGCTAGTGGCTGTTATAGCCACTAGCAGTAATCACTGTCTTCTCCCGGGAGGGCCAGCTTCCCCCACCCCCCCCCTGAAATGCTCATCACACCACTCCAGCACCGCAGCTCTCTACAGCTGAAAACCGACAGCTGCCCGAATGCTAAAAACTGACACTTTAGCATGCAGGGAATGTAAATGAGCCCTGAGAGTTTGTGAAACAATCTGTTCTGTCCTTTATTACTTTTTTAATATTTGACCTAGTCTGAAATTAAATTCCCAAGGAGGGGGGGGGGGGGTTGTAGTTTAGTAACAATAAGTGGTTGCCTCTGCTTTTTCCTGTGTAATTTGGCAGCAGCAGTAGGAAATGAATGTTCCCATAGGTAGGAGAATAGAATGATTGAGAGCATGTTCATTCTGTGTGCAAATGCCCTGATTATCGCTGGCCATGCTGTACATAAGTAGATTTTCGAATAAATATTTGTGTGAACATTCGTATGAAAATTCTTATCAGTACATCTGATGACTTGGCCAATGTTTTCTGAAAGTACTTTAACCACTTAAGAACCGTCCTATAGCAGATATACTGTTACAGGGCAGCCATTCTGTGCAGAATCACATATTTTTTATCGCCGATGGGCCGCTTTTGCTGTGATTACTCACAGCAGAAGCCGATCTGGGTGTGCCGGGCAATGGATGTCCACTGGCAACCACCGATCATCAGGCAGAGACACAGAATGGAACTAAACAAGGAAAAGTTCCATTCTGACATGGGGAAAGTGATGGATTTTGTGTCCCTGCAAAGCAGTCATTTAGTAAAAGCAGCACACAGTTTATACAAAAACACACTGGCTAGGCACACAGTTAACACTTTAATCGCTCTAGATGTTTAACCCCTTCCCAGCCAGTGCCATTAGTACAGTGACAGTGCATATTTTTAGCACTGATCACAGTATTAGTGTCACTGGTTCACACACAGTGTCAAAAGTATTAGTGTCCGATTGTCAGCCGCAATATCACAGTCCCGCTTTAAGTCACTGATCGCCACCATTACTAGTATAGAAAATAAAAATGTCCTCTATGTATACCATAGTTTGTAGACGTTATAACTTTTGTGGAAACCAATCCATTTACACTTATTGGGATTTTTTTACCAAAAATATGTAGTAGAATACATATTGGCCTAAATTTATGAAGACATTTGATTTTTTTTTAATTTTTTTATTGGATACGTTTTATAGGAAAAAGTAAAAACATTTTTTTCCCCCCAAAAATGTCAGTGGTGATCAAATACCACCAAAAAATGACATACATTTTATTTGGGTACAGAGTTGCATGACTGCTCAATTGTCAGTTTAAGTAACGCAGTGCTGTATCACAAAAAATGGCCTGGTCATGAAGGAGGGGGGGGGGAATCTTTCGGAGGTCAAGTGGTTAAAAAAACACTTGCTTTTAACATTCCTTTTTAGAGTGAACGGACTTTCCTGATTGAGAACCACATTTGCTGTTAGAAACTTGTTCATAGTTACATGGTTGGTAAGGTTGAATGAAGATACAAGTCCATCTGGTTCAACCTGTGTGGGAGTGTGTATATGTCACCACCATTTTCCATCTTCCTGTAAATCATGTTCACTAAAAAACACATCTAAACGTTTTTTGACTTTATCTACACTGCCCACTTACACAACCAACGGTGGAAGAGAGTTCCACATCCTTACTGCCCTAACAGTGAAGAACTCCTTATTCAGTGTAAGATTGAAAAGCTTCTCGTCTAAGTTCATTGTCCAGTCGGGTGTCTTATTAGAGAACTAAGATTAAATCGTTTTCTTCCAATGCTAAAGTAATCATTCATAAAAATCTTGTATATCGTGATCATATCCCCTCTTCAGCGCCTCTTCTCCAGGGAGAAAAAGTCTAGTGTTCTTAGTCGTTTCTCATAAATGAGGTCCTCTAGCCCCTTACTAGCGTTGTTGCCCTTCTCTGCACTCTCTCCAGTTTAAGAATTCCTTCCTAAATATTGGTGACCAAAACGGGATGACATTGCTAAGATGAGGCCGAACCAGTGTTTTGTAACGTGATAGACTTAGTTTTATCTCTCGAGTAAATACCCTTTTAAGGCATGCTAATAGTCTGCTAGCCTTGATTGCTGCAGCTTGGCATTGCATACTATTGCTGAGTATGTCATCTACTAGGGCCCCCAGATCCTTTTTTTTTATCCTTGATTCCTCCAAAGGTTCTCCCCCCTTTGAGTAACTTGCATTCAAATGTTTAGCTTCTGAATGCATTACTTTACATTTCCCTTCATTGAACCTCATCTGCCATAAAGCTGTCCACCCCTCTATTCTAAGTAGGCCCTCTTGTAACGTTGCTATATCCTGCTGTGTTCATTTGAGAAAACTTCTCTATCCAGCACCTTTGAATTTTGTTGTCACTGCAGTCAAAAGCGAATATTGATTTGATCCCACTAAAATTGAATGACGTTCTTTAAATGAAAATTCTAATAGCATATGGCCAGCTTTATCAAGCTGTATTGCCCTGTACACACGAGCGGAATTTCCGTCGAAAAAATCTTGGATGGTTTTTCCAACAGAAATCCGCTCAAGTTTGTCTTGCATACACACGGTCACATAAAAGTTCTCTGAACTTTCGACCGTCAAGAACGCGGTGATGTACAACACTAAGACGAGCCGAGAAAATGAAGTTCATTGCTTCCGAGCATGCGTCGAATTGTTTCCGAGCATGCGTGTTTTTTTGCGCGTCCGAACTGCATACAGACGAACGCATTTTCGGATAGGAACTTTTTCCGACCGAAAAATAGAGAACCTGCTCTCAATCTTTTGCTGGCTGGAATTCCGCCAGCAAAAGTCCGATGGAGCATAACCATGGTCGCATTTTCCGACCAAAAGCTCTCATCAGGCTTTGGCTGGCGGAATTTCCGCTCGTGTGTACGGGGCATAACAGCACTTAGAGCAGTACTCAGGGCATTCATAAAATAAATATCAATGTGCTCCTCCCTCTTTCATCAGATGCAAAAGTATTGTTCCATCTACTATGGAGGAATGTAAGCCAGAGGCGTACTTACCTTAAAGTAGAACTGAAGGCAAAACATTTATTTTCATTTTGGATAAAGTAAGAGAGGGTAAAACCCCTGCCAGTTTTTTTTGCCATCTGTGTCTCATTGCGGAGATTTCCCTTTACTTCCTGTCCTAGCCAAAACAGGAAGTGAGAGGAAATCACTCCAAAGAGAGGGAATTCCTGGTTGTCACCAGGGTCACTGGAATTAGTATCCTCATTGGAAGATTTCCCCTCTATTCCTGTTCTGGTGACAACCCAAAATCTGATAGAGGACAAATAGAGAGGTTAAATCTCCGTAGTGGGGAGATAGACAGCAATAAAAACCTGACTAGTGTTGTAATCCCTCTCCTCTCTCTACCCAAAGCTAAAAAAAGTGAATTTAGTTACACTTTAATTCACAGTCGCTTGGCAGTCCCGCAAGAGAAGTAACTGTCAGCACAACCGGATCCGGCGATAGACAGCACTGTAGATGACGGCAAGTATTCCTCTCCATTTCATCAACACTAGAAAAAGGAACAATATTCTCTGTATCAGAGGAAGGTGGGGGAGATATTTATTTTTTTATGTATGTCCGGAGTTGGCCCACTAGGCATTATAAACAGGACTGAAAGTATATCTAAAGCCAATTTTTTTTTCTTTTGCAGAGAGTAGGGAATGGTTGAAATCCTTGTCTGGCTTGTTTTCACTGTCTGTGTCCCTTTGGGGAGATTACCCTTCACTCATGTTCTTCCATCACAACAGAAAACAATAAGAAATCGCACTAAAGTCCTCCTTCATTTACACTTGTGACGCTCTTTCAAGAGTGATCTGTGATGGATTTCTTTTCACAGAGCGACACAAGTGCGGCTGACAATACTGCCACCTCCTGAACCCACATTCCGAATTCTGAATGGGAACACCATGCTGCAACCATTAGCCCAGCTTTGGCTTGGTTGTGGCATGGCCCTATTCAGTTAAATATGTCATGTTTGGGGTGGTACTGCCCACTGTATGCCACTAGGGGAATCATTTTTACTAGGCTTAAAGCAGTTTATCTGTATCGCCCCCTTATACAGTACTTACCCGAGCCTGATTTTGATCCAGCGCGGTGCATATGTGCAGTGGCTCTCTCCTCTTCTCCTGGCTCTCACAGGCTTTGCTGAGAGCAGTGAATAGGGTTTTAGGCTACAGGACATTCCAAACCAGTGGTCTCCAAACTGTGGCCCTTTACTTGCTTTTATCCGGCCCTTCTGGAATTATTCCTTCCACTGTCAGCAACAGTGGGGCATAGTTCCTATCACTGACAATGGGGCACTATTCCTTCCACAGATATCAATATTGTGGCACTGTTCCTTCCACTGACAACAATGATGGGGCACTATTCCTCGCACAGACACCAACGATGGCACACTATTCCTCCCACTGACACCAACGATGGCACACTATTCCTCCCACTGACACCAATGATGGCACACTAATCCTTCCACTTACACCAACTATGGGGCTCTATTCCTCCCACCGACACCAGTGATGAGGACACTATTTTTCCCCAACACCAAAGAGGGGGCGCTGTTGACTCTCACTGACACTAGGACATTTTCTACTCCTGCTGGCCACAGTGTGCCCCCCCCCCCCTAAAGTTTGAAGGGCAGTAAACTGGTCCTTTATTTAAAAAGTTTGGAGACCCCTGCTCCAAACCAATCAGTAGCAATAACGGAGGACAAATATCTCTCTAATCTTCCAGTAGCAGATTTCCTAGAGGGAAATGGCCAGTATATCAAGGACCCTACAGCAGCAGTCCATCTATCAACCTTTGCCACTTAGTTCCTTTACAACACAGGCACACCCAAAAGTCCACAACTAGGTCTTTACTCACAATGTCATAGGAGCTGTCTGCCATTCAACATCCAGGTAGATCCTCAGCGAGTTCTCCAGACCAGTACTTTCAGGAAGTGCCTTCCAGGAGAAATGCAGCTGCAATCTCCTCTAGGTCCTCAGTCCAGCTCCTGCTGAGGCCCAGACTGCAACTCCATAGCTTACTTCAGCTGTCCCTGGGGGCAGCAACAGCCCCCTAGAGACTTGGAACCCTACTGGGGAGAAAGAGCACTCAACCAGAGTGTCCCAAACATTTATCTCTTCCACAGACACCTTCTGAAAACCTCCTTCCAGGATTGGCTGGGGCTTGATAAATATTCATACTGGTCATCAGCATCTCCCTGCCCTATATTCTGGAAGCTTCTTCGAGAAAAAGGTGGGAGTATTCGAACATCCAGCTTAGGAAATCCTGAACAGACAAAAACATTCAATCACTGCTCCACTCACTATACTAAAGCCAAAAAGTAAATTTACCTAGCAGTCTTACTAGAGCAGTGTGCTACAATGGTATGCAGTAATATTGATTGAGGGGCTAGTATGCCTTGGGCTACAGTCAAACCTTTGCAGCATGTTAACACAAAGTGCATTAATGTGCTTCCTAAATAGTCCCCATGGTGCACTAAAATGCATCAAAAAAGGTGCATGTACTGTTTTTTTGAAGGTCAGTGCCCCACAATGCATTGTAGTGTGTTCCTGTCCGCTGTGATGCTCAAAAATGCATGTGCATTGGCAAGGTGCGATGGGGTGCCATTAACAACTTCAGCCCTGAAAGGATTTGCCCCCTTAATGACCAGGGCATTTTTTACAATACAGCACTGAGTCAATTTAACTGACAATTGCATGGTCGTGCAACGTTGTATCCACACAAAATTGACAACCTTTTTTTCCCATAAATATAGCTTTCTTTTGGTGGTATTTGATCATCTCTGCGGTTTTTATTTTTTGCGCTATAAACAAAAAAAGAGCGACAATTTTGAAAAAAAAACCCCAATATTATTTACTTTTTGCTATAATAAATATCCAAGAAAAATACAAATTTCTTCATCAGTTTAGACCAATATGTATTCTTCTACATATTTTTGGTAAAAAAAAACTTGCAATAAGTGTATATTGATTGGTTTGCAAAAGTTATAGCGTCTACAAAACAGGGAATAGATTTATGGCATTTTTATTATTATTATTTTTTTTTTTACTAGTAATGGCGGCGATCTGCGATTTTTGAAGCAAAAAAGAAATTCTGGACAGCCGCACTTCGGAATATAGCCTTTATTGTAAAAAATCCAAGAAATACAAGCCACAGCAGAAAATGGGACAAACGAGCTGACGCGTTTCACACTTAACAGTGCTTAGTCACTATGACTAAGCACTGTTAAGTGTGAAACGCGTCAGCTCGTTTGTCCCATTTTCTGCTGTGGCTTGTATTTCTTGGATTTTTTACAATAAAGACTATATTCCAGAGTGCGGCTGTCCAGACCTTCTTTTTTGCTTCATTTGCTATATGCTTAGCCTGCACCTGGTGTTCCAGTTCTGAAGAGAGTCTTGTATCCACATATCCACCTGGAGCGGTGATTCCTTCCTGATCTGCGATTCTTAGCGGGACTATGACATTGCGGGGGACAGATCGGACACCTTTGACACTTTTTTGGGACCACTGACATTTATACAGTGATCAGTGCTATAAAAATGCACTGATTACTGTATAAATGTCACTGGCAGGGAAGGGGTTAACACTAGGGGGCAATCAAGGGGTTAAGTGTGTTCCCTAGGTGTGTTTCTAACTGTGAGGGGATGGGACTGACTAGACGAGGAGCCAGATCGCTGTTCCTCCTTAGTAGGAACACACGTTCTGTCTCTCCTCCCCTGTCAGAACAGGGATTTGTGTGTTTGCACACACACAAATCCCTGTTCTGGCTCTCGTGCCCCCAGCAGAGTCCATCCTTACCTCAGGTTCCCCCAGTGGAGTTCCTCCTTACACCAGGCATTCCCAGCAGAGTCCCTCCTTACATCAGGTGCCCCCAGCGGAGTCCCTCCTTACATCTCAGGTGTCCCCAGTAGAGTCCCTTGGCTCTGCCTCTCGTCGGACACAGAGCAGCAGGAGGCCATGGGGCGGAGGGTTGGAGGCAGCTCCATGTGTCTTTGCAGGTCTCTTTTCAGTGGAGAGGGGAAGGGTCTCCGATCCATGCAGCTTAGTGTACAAGCAAATTGTCTACATGTACACTGAAGAGAGAAGCCGATTCGCTGCACAGAACGGAGGCCCCTCCCCTCTCCACTGAACACATGGGGAAAGAGACCAGCTAGCCGGAAAGATCAGGCGGCGGCCATATTTTCGTAGCCAGAAGCTGCGGCCAGTGCCAAAAACAGTCCCAAATACCAGGACAAAAGGGGACTGTTGGCAAGTATGCACAGGAAGCAAAACAACAATGACATCTTTCAGTAAAGCCAAGAAGGGCCAGAACTGCTGTTTGATTCACACGTCAGCATGAGCACTGAGCAATTTTGTGAGCTTTCTTGTTTATGTTTTTGAAGGCATTTTTCAGGCATTTACAGGTTTATGCATTTTAGTGTTTGACTATGAAAAGTTAGTTATAGAAGAAGATGGTGGTTGTAAGGAACAAAATTGCATCTATTGAAGTCTTATGAGGATAAAAACGCATGATCTCGCCCAACAAATGACACGACACATTATTATCATTATTATACACGATTTATATAGCGCCAACAGTTTCCGCAGCGCTTTACAATATAAAAAGAGTGATAAAAAATTCACATGACACTGCGAACGGAAATAATGGATTTGAGTGTTGTCAGGCTTCAGGAAGCAAAAAACAAAACTGTCGGAGTCCCAGATAGCAGTAAAAAATAAAAGGAGATTTCATCCTTCCCCACGCTACATTAAAAAACAAAAAAAAAGTTTTCGGTTTGATATAGTGTACAATTTAGACGTGATCTTACACATAAAAAACAAAAGCCGGAAGGATTTGAGCATTATTGCGTTAACTGCATTCCAGAAGAATAACAGTTGGAGATTTGGGCATGGCTGTCTTCACCCAGCCAGAAGTAACAAACAGAAAGATACTTTGCTATACATGGCTGTGATCTCACACAGCATTAATTCTAACTAAAATACAAAATAACAAACGCAATGGGGGTCATTTACTATAACGCCAGAAAGTACTGGGCACTATTGCAAATAATAGCGCCCATTTTAGCCAAATAAAATTTTAACAGGTGAATGTGTGAATGAAAAAGAGCGCTATTAGCGGCTCACAAACGTTAGTAAATTCAAAAGCAGCGCTAATTAGCGATTCCGCGTATATGCAAATGCCTATTTCTACTAAGTTGTTATATAGCACTGCACTGTAACTATGAACCATGTATGTGAAAGAAACATTTTTATGTGAGATGTGCTCTACCCCGTGTGCATCTATTGATGTATATTGCAATTAGTATTCCTAGTTTTTTTCCTTCTTTTGCTAACGAATGCAGTTATGAATGATTATTACATAGTAATGTCTGCTATTCTGTAAAGTTACATGTATTAAACATTTAGGTTATCTATTTGTTGTATGATGTTTTTTATTTTTTTAAAATTTAGGTGACTATAAAGCGGTAATTATTTATGTTCATTCTTTAATCATGTACTTAGCACAATGGCTTAGTAGTCTGCTCAGATGTCTCCACAGCACTCACGGTACATGTTCAAATACCAGCCAACCTACCATCCACCAGCTGTGTCTATTTTTTCAGTGCACAAGCGAATTAAAATAAACAAACAAAGAAATGTAAACTGCCATTAGCTAGTGTGTGGTGTTTGGAATTTCACACCATAATATTATTGAATACTTACAAACCATTGCATGCATTTGAAGAGTTAATATAATAGAATCAGCCAAATTAAAGCGCATTGGCATTCACCTATTTTCAGCATATGCTAATTGGCTAATAATTATTTGCCCTTTTTTTCACCAATTCAATCTTTTAGTATCTCTCTGTGGGATTTGAACCCAAGAGTCCTTCAAAGCCTGAGTTTTTCAAGGTAGAAGTGCTGACCACTAGCCTATTGGGCATAGCACAACCATACATAGAAAATACATTTACTAGTGTTTGATGTTTCTTCTCCCCGAGCTGTCTCTCCTGCCACCTCCGTCTTCTCCCACTGATGTGTTCTTCTGCGCAGCCGGTTATCCGCTAATAAAAAAAAAGTCGCTCTTCTTCTGTGGCGGTCTTCTGTGGCCATCCGATAATGTCACCCGGAGAGTCCGCTCCATGGCTATGTAAGAGACGCCACACAGCGGGTGACAACACAGCGAAAGAAGACTGCCACAGAAGAAGAGCGGCTTTTTTTTTTATTAGCGGGCAACCAGTGGTGTGGAAGAACACAGCAGATAGAAAAGATGGCGGCGGCAGGAGAGACAGCTCTGGGAGAATACAGCTTGGGGATAAGATGGAGGAGGGAGAGACAGCGTCTGGAGAAGACAGCTCAGGGAAGAAGACAGCTCTGAGCTATTTTACAATAAAGGACTGGTCAAAAACCGGCTATTGATATTTTTACATTTCATTGCTTTTTTTGGTGAACAGGTGGGGTACCCCATACCTATTCGCATAGGGGGGCAGGATCTGGGAGCCCCCTTGTTAAATTCTAATAAACCCCCTGCCCGCAGACCGCCAACCGCCAACCAGGGTTGTCAGGAAGAGGCCCTTGTTTAGGGCATGTGGCCTGGTACGGTTCAGAAGGGGAGGGTGCTCGCTCGCCCCCCCTATCCTGACCTCCAGGCTGCATGCTCGGATAAAGGTATGGTATAGATTTTGGGAGACCCCACGTCAATTTTATTTTACATTTTGGTGTGGGGTTCCCCTTAAAGTCCATACCAGACCCGAAGGGCCTGGTATGTACTGGGGGGACCCTACTACGTTTTTTTCCTTGATTTTTGGAATTCCACACCATAATATTATTGAATAAGTACATACCATTGCATGCATTTGAAGAGTTAAAATATGGAATAAACCAAACTGATGTGCATTGGCTAATTATGTTGCTGAGTACAATGCATGCTTTCAGGAGGTGAGGCTGTTAGTGGGATTTGAACTCATGGTTTGAACCTTTGAGTGCAGCAGGGCATACTGCTATGCTACAGAGCTGAGCACATGCCTACAGAGAAAATACATTTACTATTGTTTGATTCTATACAATAATGTTTTACATTTCAGGCATTAATATTATAGTAACAACCATGCTCATGCTGATGTGGCATTGGCTTATAGGCGTTCGCCTCTTTTCAGCATATGCTGCTGAGTCTAATGCAAGCTTTCAGTAGGTGATACCTTCTGTGTGAATTTCAGCCAACTGAGCACAATTATTTTGAGAACATACGTTTACCAGTGTTTGATGGTGGGACTACTTTATATTCTAGGTATAATAGTACTCAGCACAGTGACTTAGGCCCCTTTCATACTTGTGCGACCTGAAAGTTACGCGATTTTGATGCGACTTTAAGCAATGCCTGTGTAATCTTGAGGCCTATGAACGCAGGAGTCGCACGGAAAGGCACGCAATCTTCCTGCATCGCCAATTTTGCCACGATTCCAGGGAATGCCTGTGTAAACTTGAGGTCTATGGACCTCAACTCGCATCAAAGTCGGACCAAAGTAATACAGGGACTACTTCGAAGTCGGTGTGACTTGAAGTCGCACAGATATGAATGGTACACATTGAAAATCATGGGGTATGACTTGTCATGGGACTCTGATGTCCAAAGTCGCACAGGTGTGAAAGGGGCCTCAGCCTGACTTTGTGAGCGATTTCAGAGACATCAGTGCACTTTCCTGCACAGATGTCTAGTGAAATCACATAGGTCCCAACTGTCCCTGATTTGGAACAAAGTCCCTCTGTCCCTCTTTCCTCCACATTTGTCCCTCATTTTGCTCTGATCTGTATAGTTATATATAAAATGCACTTTTTATCTTTCAAAAATGGTTTCCCAGCGCTAAACCTTTCATCTAATTTCTAAATTGCTTTGTTTGTAAATTTTCAAAGCCAATCTAAAGGAATATTATTGGGGGAAAAAAAAGCACTTAGAGGTTTAACTAATTTTTTTTTTTTGAATAATTCTCCTTTAGGAAGGTGTTTTAAGAGGCGTGTCCTCTGCCTACATATTTTTGCTAATTGGTGTCCCTTATACCCATCTCAAAAAGTTGGGTGGTAAGAAATCGCCCCCTGAAGTCACCCAAAGTAGTGCAGGAACTACTTTTGGGAATCGTTGTGGCGTCGTACCAATTTGGACAGTTCCATTGCCGTCAATAGGCGCCGATTTGGCCTGCAATTTCACATGTCAATTCAGAGCTATGTGAACATGGGTGAAGTTGCATAGATATGAATGGAAATCATGGAGGACAACTTTTCATGTGACTCTGAGGTCCAAAGCTGCATGAAAAGTCACCCAAGTGTGAAAGTAACCTAATTAGATTAATTGATAACATCTTTGAATAAGGCCCCATTTGCACTTGTGCGACCTTAAATTTGCACAGCTTTGCCATGACTTGAAGCAATGTCTGTGTAATCTTGTGGTGTATGGACCTCAAATCACATCAAAGTCAAACCAAGGTAGTCCAGGGACGAATTTGCCACACTTTCAGGATGCACAAGTGACAATAGGGCCAAATTCAAAGGTGTTATCCTTGAATCTCATTTACACTGCTGCGACCTGAAAGTCACACTATTTTGCTGCCACTTTGCCGCTGCAACTTGGCCCCAACTTCTGGGAATGCTTGTGTAATATTGCGCCCTATGTACCTCAAGTCACATGAAAGTCACACCAAAGTAGTACAGGGACTATTTTGAAGTTGGTGCGACTTAAAGTAACACAGATATGAATGGTTGTCATTGAGAATCATGGGGTACAACTTGTCATACAACTCAGAGGTCCAAATTTGCTGGAAAAGTCACCCAACTGTGAAACAAGTCAAATATATTTTAATAAAAGGAGCTCTCATTTATACTTGCATAGTCCTTACTGATTTACATCAGCAGAACAAATGCAGGAAGTGATGTGTGCACATGGGCCGGAAGCAAATGTGTGGTGATGTCAAACAAATCAATGAATCCCACCCACACCAAATCTAACTACCACATCCACCCCCACATTGAGTAAGCACAAGTACATATCCTACACTTACCCGGCAAATCAGCAGCACCTCCTCTTTGCTAAAGAGAGACCTCGCCATGTCCACCTAGATGGAGATCCTGACCAGCACAGGAACTTCTGGGTGATTACAATGACTTATTTCCAGGTCAGAAGGTGAAACCATGCTCTTTTGATCGCAGCTGCGAATATTTAATCGCAACCATGATTAGTATTTTTTATTTTCATTAATTTGCAGATATGCAAATCTGTATTTCTACATATATTTGAAGGTTAACTTAAGTGCGTTTTGATAAGAAATGGTGTCCCTGGGATAGCAGCAGGTAAATTACAAAGACAAAGGCCCAGTGTGAGGCCTGGTTCACACTCACAGAGGGAGGAAATCGTTCAGCTGAACTCACAATTTCATTCCCGCATGTCCGTCCCGAATGCGGGGGCAACATCAGAGACATCTGTGCAGGTTTCTGCACTGATATCAATACAAGTCGCACCAATTAGAACGGTGTAATTGCCACCGATTTGACATGTCAAATCGCAACAATGTGAACCAGAGCTGACACATACAACACTGCCTATCCACCAGCTGAATTCATTACCTGCAATTCTCCACAGCTGTTATATATAAAGATTCCACCTTCATCACTTACTTGCAGGTGTACTGAATCCTAGGTTTACATTGGAGTGATTTGTCATGCGATTTGAGAGATCAAATAGCATGACAAGTCACAGCCTATTGGCGGCAATGGCACTGTTCGTAAAAGTAGTTCCTGCACTACTTTTGCTGATTTCAGGTGTGACTTCAATAGACATCTGTGTATGAAGCCACACAGATGTCTATCAAGTAGCACCTGAAATCGCGCTGACCTTACTACTTTGAAATCGAGCTACTTCAAGTGAAGTAGCCTGATTTTAAAGTAGCATCAATGTGAACCAGGGAGAAAAGACTAGTTTTCTTCAAATGAAGTAGCCCGATTTCAAAGTAGCATCAATGTGAACCAGGGAGAAAAGTTTTTTGGGGGCACAAATACATATAGAAAATTATAAGATACAAAAAGATATTGCACTTCCCCAAAACCACCACCCCCAAAACTAATTAAAAGAGGAAGAAAACAAAATAAACACCACAACAAACAAGCTCAATAATATACTTTTATTTTGCCAGCAGAAACAAAATTATGTACATTAATTTATTAGCAAAAAAAAATTCTACAGGATATATGGTGATACATTTAGCAAAACAGTTAGCAATTGGATTTTAAGGGCTCTAAAATGTGTCTAAACCTTAGAGTGGACACAGTTTTACTTTCAGTGTATAACGGTCAACACATCACATTTTTATCTGCAAGATTATAGAAACAAAGTCATTCTTACAAAGCATTCCAACATAATATTAAAAAAGGCACTTATTCAAAACATAACACCCACCACGACCCCACAATCCACACATACATACATTGGTGACCGTGTTCTGCTGGAAGCTGCATTTCTGTGTACAAGATTAGGCAATGAGATCAAAGAGTAGAAGGTCAGCGCATGCTCCCAAACCATGTTTGCATGGTCAGACAGGAACAATATACACACAACATCGACAGCATGGCCACAAAAACCCACTTTTGATGGAAAAAATGTACAAGAATTTCAGCAAACAACCCTAGTTGGGCATTTGTCAATATGCACAATATCATTCCTTCTTCCCCACAAATCACAGCAAAAAACCTGACCTTCTCAGGCCAAACAAACACCCCCTACTGCAGCCCTTTATATAAGAGCGGTTGTATTGTTAGCACACTGACACACGCCCAATAGAAGTACACGCAAACCAGTATCTTTCAATCTCTCTCTTCGTGTATGTCTAAAGTGATTGCATCTGACAAGGTGCAGTAGCATAATACTATTCGCAACTGTGTTAGTGCTTGGCTATGTGCATCAAATCTGCAGGCCAAGCTGCAGGCTAAAGATCGGAGTCTATTTGCATCCACACAGCAACAGTTTTCTAAGCATATGTACCTGTGCAGTGTAAACCCTACAATTTTAAATGTCCAAGTCCCTGGGCATGAATAGTGCTAACAAACATTGGGGGTTATTTAAGAAAAGCAAATCCACTTTGTACTACAAGTGCAAAGTGAACTTGAAAATGCACTGAAAGTGCACTTGGAAGTGCAGTCGCTGTAGATCTGAGGGGGACATGCAAGGAAAATAAAAAACAGCATTTTAGCTTGCACATGATTGGATGGTAAAATCAGCAGAGCTTCCCCTCGTTTCAGATCTTCCCCTCAGATCTACAGTGACTGCACTTCCAAGAGCACTTTCAGTGCAAATTCAAGTGCACTTTGCACTTGTAGCGCAAAGTGGATTTGCCTTTCGTAAATAACCCCCATTAACATCAGAACCTGGCTGCAATGAGCTTCCAATCTAAAGTCCAAAACCAACTTTCTTACATTAGAGACAAATAAATTACCAGCATGTCTTCGGATTGTAGTGAGAAACCCACACAGGGAGAACATATAAACTTCAACACAAGCATTAGCATGTTAGGGAATTGAACCAGCAACCCCTGTGCTGCTAGACAGAATTGCTACTCACTTAGCCAGCAGGCAGCCTCAAACATGTTGCCTGCATCTCTGTGGTGTGAACCAGCCCTAAGTCCATAGCCATGCTCAGTGTCACAAGCAATATACAATATATTGGCCTAAGTATTGGGACGCCTGCCTTTACAAGCACATGAACTGTAATGGCGTCGCAGTCAGTCCGTAGGGTTCAATATTGAGTTGGCCCACCCTTTGCAGCTATAACAGCTTCAACTCTTCTGGGAAGGCTGTCCACAAGGTTTAGGAGTGTCCCTATGGGAATGTTTGACCATTCTTCCATAAGTGCATTTGTGAGGAAAGGCACTGATGTTGGACGAGAAGGTTCTTGCTTACAGTCTCCACTCTAATTCATCCCCAAGGTGTTCTGTTGTGTTGAGGTCAGGACTCTGTCCAGGCCAGTCAAGTTCCTCCAACCCAAACTCATTCATCCATATCTTTATGAACCTTGCTTTGTGCACTGGTCCAAATCATTTGGTGGATGGGGGATTATGGTGTGGGGTTGTTTTTCAAGGGCTGGGCTGGGGCCCCTTAGTTTCAGTGAAGAGAACTCTTAAGGCGTCAGCATACCAAGACATTTTGGACAATTTCATGCTCCCAACTTTTGGTGAACAGTTTGAGGATGGCCCCTTCCTGTTGCAACAAGACTGCACACCAGTGCACAAAGCAAGGTCCATAAAGACATGGAAGAGCGAGTTTGCGGTGGAGGAACTTGACTGGCCTGCACAGAGTCCTGACCTCAACCCGATAAAACACCTTTTGGCTGAATTAGAGTAGAGACTGAGAGCCAGGCCTTCTCATGCAATATCAGTGCCTGGCCTCACAAATAGACTTCTGGAAGAATGGTCAAACATTGCCATAGACACACTAAACCTGTGGACAGGCTTCCCAGCCTTCCAGAAGCTGTTCTAGCTGCAAAGGGTGGGCCAAATCTAATTTTAACCCTACGGACTAAGACTGGGCTGCCATTAAAGGTCATGTGTGTGTAAAGGCAGGCGTCCCAATACTTTTGGCTAGATAGTGTATCTGGCAAGATTTACAATGGTGGTGGAACCCTTCTACACATAAATACTACATTTAGACATAGCTTTAGGACCAGGGAGATGAGACAACTTCTCTATATGAAGCAGAATGTTTGGGAATCAAACCCAGATGCTCAGCAGAAGTTTTAACCTCTAAGCCACAGAGCTGTCACATGTGAGAACCCCCTACTAGGGATGAGCCGAACACCCCCCTGTTCGGTTCGCACCAGAACATGCGAACAGGAAAAAAGTTCGCTCGAACACGCGAACAGCGTTAAAGTCTATGGGACACGAACATGAATAATCAAAAGTGCTAATTTTAAAGGCTTATATGCAAGTTATTGTCATAAAAAGTGTTTGGGGACCTGGGTCTTGCCCCAGGGGACATGGATCAATGCAAAAAAAAGTTTTAAAAACGGCCGTTTTTTCAGGAGCAGTGATTTTAATAATGCTTAAAGTCAAACAATAAAAGTGTAATATGCCTTTAAATTTCGTACCTGGGGGGTGTCTATAGTATGCCTGTAAAGGGGCGCATGTTTCCTGTGTTTAGAACAGCCTGACAGCAAAATGACATTTCGAAGGAAAAAAAGCCATTTAAAACTACCCGCGGCTATTGCATTGCCGACAATACACATAGAAGTTCATTGATAAAAACGGCATGGGAATTCCCCACAGGGAAACCCCGAACCAAAATTTAAAAAAAAAAAAAGATGTGGGGGGGTCCCCCTAAATTCCATACCGGGCCCTTCAGGTCTGGTATGGATATTAAGGGGAACCCCGGCCAAAATTTAAAAAAAAAATGACGTGGGGTTCCCCCTAAATTCTATACCAGACCCTTCAGGTCTGGTATGGATTTTAAGGGGAACCCCGCGCCAAAAAAAAAAAAAAAAAACGGCGTGAGGTTCCCCCAAAAATCCATACCAGACCCTTATCCGAGCACGCAACCTGGCAGGCCGCAGGAAAAGAGGGGGGGACGAGAGTGCAGCCTCCCCCCCTCCTGAACCGTACCAGGCCACATGCCCTCAACATTGGGAGGGTGCTTTGGGGTAGCCCCCCAAAACACCTTGTCCCCATGTTGATGAGGACAAGGGCCTCATCCCCACAACCGTGGCCGGTGGTTGTGGGGGTCTGCGGGCGGGGGGCTTATCGGAATCTGGAAGCCCCCTTTAACAAGGGGACCCCCAGATCCCGGCCCCCCCCTGTGTGAAATGGTAAGGGGGTACTTACCCCTACCATTTCACTAAAAAAGTGTCAAAATAGTTAAAAATGACAAGAGACAGTTTTTGACAATTCCTTTATTTAAATGCTTCTTCTATCTTCCTTCATCTTCTTCTTCTTCTGGTTCTTCTGGCTCTTCTGGTTCTTCCTCCGGCGTTCTCGTCCAGCATCTCCTCCGCGGCGTCTTCTATCTTCTTCTCCTCGGGCCGCTCCGCACCCATGGCATGAGGGGAGGCTCCCGCTCTTCTCTTCATCTTCTTCTTCATCCTCTTCTCTTCTTCATCTTCTTCATCTTCTTCATCTTCATCTTCTCTTCTTAATTTTCTTCTGCGGGCCGCTCCGCATCCATGCATGGAGGGAGGCTCCCGCTGTGTGACGGCGTCTCCTCGTCTGACGGTTCTTAAATAACGGGGGGCGGGGCCACCCGGTGACCCCGTCCCCCTCTGACGCACGGGACATGACGGGACTTCCCTGTGGCATTCCCCGTGACGTCACAGGGAAGTCCCATCAAGTCACCGTGCATCAGAGGGGGGCGGGGTCACCGGGTGGCCCCGCCCCCCGTTATTTAAGAACCGTCAGACGAGGAGACGCCGTCACACAGCGGGAGCCTCCCTCCATGCATGGATGCGGAGCGGCCCGCAGAAGAAAATTAAGAAGAGAAGATGAAGATGAAGAAGATGAAGAAGAGAAGAGGATGAAGAAGAAGATGAAGAGAAGAGCGGGAGCCTCCCCTCATGCCATGGGTGCGGAGCGGCCCGAGGAGAAGAAGATAGAAGACGCCGCGGAGGAGATGCTGGACGAGAACGCCAGAGGAAGAACCAGAAGAGCCAGAAGAACCAGAAGAAGAAGAAGATGAAGGAAGATACAAGAAGCATTTAAATAAAGGAATTGTCAAAAACTGTCTCTTGTCATTTTTAACTATTTTGACACTTTTTTAGTGAAATGGTAGGGGTAAGTACCCCCTTACCATTTCACACAGGGGGGGGGCCGGGATCTGGGGGTCCCCTTGTTAAAGGGGGCTTCCAGATTCCGATAAGCCCCCCGCCCGCAGACCTCCACAACCACCGGCCACGGTTGTGGGGATGAGGCCCTTGTCCTCATCAACATGGGGACAAGGTGTTTTGGGGGGCTACCCCAAAGCACCCTCCCAATGTTGAGGGCATGTGGCCTGGTACGGTTCAGGAGGGGGGGGGGCCGCACTCTCGTCCCCCCCTCTTTTCCTGCGGCCTGCCAGGTTGCGTGCTCGGATAAGGGTCTGGTATGGATTTTTGGGGGAACCCCACGCCGTTTTTTTTTTTTTTTTTTTGGCGCGGGGTTCCCCTTAAAATCCATACCAGACCTGAAGGGTCTGGTATGGAATTTATGGGGAACCCCACGTCATTTTTTTTTTAAATTTTGGCCGGGGTTCCCCTTAATATCCATACCAGGCCTGGTATGGAATTTAGGGGGACCCCCCCGCGTCATTTTTTTTTTTTTTATTTTGGTTCGGGGTTTCCCTGTGGGGAATTCCCATGCCGTTTTTATCAATGAACTTTTATGTGTATTGTCGGACCGGCAATTCATTAATAGCCGCGGGTAGTTTTAAATGAGTTTTTTCCTTCAAAATGTCATTTTGCTGTCAGACTGTTCTAAACACGGGAAACATGCGCCCCTTTACAGGCATACTATAGACACCCCCCAGGTACGAAATTTAAAGGGATATTACACTTTTATTGTTTGACTTTAAGCATTATTAAAATCACTGCTCCTGAAAAAATGTCCGTTTTTAAAACTTTTTTTGCATTGATACATGTCCCCTGGAGCAGGACCCAGGTCCCCAAACACTTTTTATGACAATAACTTGCATATAAGCCTTTAAAATTAGCACTTTTGATTTCTCCCATAGACTTTTAAAGGGTGTTCCGCGGCATTCGAATTTGCCGCGAACACCCCAAATTGTTCGGTGTTCGGCGAACTTGCGAACAGCCAATGTTCGAGTCGAACATGAGTTCGACTCGAACTCGAAGCTCATCCCTACCCCCTACACATAAATACACATAAATACTGCATTTCTTTGGACATACAGGTGATGGAATTACATTACTCAAGAGTTATTCTTCTTGATTTATTCTGTGATATTTAGCGGTGCTTTGTGTGTGAGTGTATAGTGATAGTGATATTATTATTTATTTTTGGGAATTACATTTTGATTTCTGATGTTGGTACACACATCACATTTTTTGGGCTCAAATTATGAATATGTGGAAATAATAAAAAGCACAAAAATTTGTGACTCATTTTAAATTTGCATCAGCAATGGTATTGTTTGTGGATTGTAAAGACACCCGTGTGAGTTTGGGTAAAGATTGTTGTGAGATGGAGAGTAACAAGTAAAAGTGACAGAAAAAAATATATTTTACCAAAACATTCCACATTCTAGCATTCTTAAAAACAAAATAGATGAGAAAAAACAAAATGGAAGCAGAAACATTGTTGCAAGGAAATTTATTTCAGAGAAAGATACATTTCATTTCAACATTAAAAGTATTTATTTATTGTACCATTAGAATCAATGGCTGAAACTTGCATTGGACTATAATAGCGCTGATTTTAATTCTCAAAAATGTATTTTAGCCAAGTGCTAATTTTGGTATTTACTATAGCGCCTGGTAAAAAAGACACTGGAGCTAAAATGAGAGCTATATGAAGGTCTGAGCATGCTCAGTTGTGTTGGCACCTAGTTGTACAGAAACGGGGAATTTTTCACTTCTCAGACTTTTAAAGATATTTCAGTGTAGAAATCACTTTTTCACACAGTTTAAAAGCAAATTATCTTTAAATAATATACCGCATATTTCAGTACCATTTAGGCAATTATATCATGCTCTAAACATTATTTCCATGTGCAATTCTCCAGCTTTTAGCAGAGTAAGGATTTGGGCACTATTTAGTTTCAGGGAACTATAGTAAATTCGAGTTTGGGAGTATTTTCCCACCAGCGCTATAGTGAATACCGGTTTAGCGCTAATTTGCACAAATTTGCGCGAATTAGCGAAGCGGAGCTATAGTAAATGATCCCCAATATATATATATATATATATATATATATATATATATATATATATATATATATATATATACATATATATATATACACATACTGTATACAGCAGGTAAAATAAGTATTGAACCCGTCACCATTTTTGTAGGTAAATATATTTCTAAAGGTGCTATTGTCATGAAATTTTCACCACATGTTGGTAACAACGCATGCAATCCATACATACAAAGAAACCAAAACAAATACGTTCAGAAATGAAGTAATGTGTAATAAAATGGAATGACACAGGAAAAAGTATTGAACACGCTAACTAAAATGTATATTACCTCATACAAAATCCTTTGTTGATAATGACAGCTTCAAGATGCCTCCTGTATGGACAAACTAGTCGCATGCATTGCTCAGGTGTGATTTTGTCCCATTCTTCCACACAAACAGTCTTCAAATCTTGAAGGTTCCATGGGCCTCCAGAGGTGGTTCTGGCCAACTCAGTAGATTGCTTTAAGAAAGCCCTGGATTCTTTCCTAAATGTACATAATATAATTGGGTACTAACATTGGCCCTATAAAGAATGAGGAAGGACATCTGGTTACAAAAGATGGGGAGATGGTGAAGGTATTGAATTTATTCTTTTCCTCAGTCTTCATGAGGGAATTGGGGGCTTCAGTAACCAAAACTGCAGTGTTTATCCTCAGGACACATCACAGGAAGCACCTTCATGGTTAACAGAGGACAGAATTAAAATTAGACTCGGGAAACTTAACATTAATAAATCACCGGGACCAGATGGCTTGCATTCAAGGGTACTTGGGGAACTCAGTCAAGTAATTGCCAGACCATTGTTCTTAATTTTTACTGACAGTCTACTGACTGGAATAGTACCAGATGATTGGAGAAAAGTCCATGTAGCACCAATATTTAAAAAGGACCCAAAATACATCCCTGGGAATTACAGACCAGTTAGACTAACATTAATAGCATGCAAGCTCTTGGAGGGGATGATAAGGGATTATATACAAAATTTTATGAGAATGGTATTATTAGCAGTAATCAGCATGGATTCATGAAGTATCATTCTTGCCAATCTATTAACCTTCTATGAGGAGGTGAGTTGCCATCTAGATAAAGGAAGACCATAGACGTGGTGTATCTGGCTTTTGCAAAAGCACTTGACACAGTTCCCCATAAACGTTTACTGTACAAAATAAGGTCAATTGGCATGGACCATAGGGTGAGTACATGGATTAAAAACTGGCTACAAGGGTGAGTTCAGAAGGTGGTGATAAATGGGGAGTATTTGGAATGGTCAGGGGTGGGTAGTGGGGTCCCCCAGGGTTTTATGCTGAGACCAATCCTATTTAATTTGTGAATAAACGGCCTGAAGGATGGGGTAAACAGTTCAATCTCTGTATTTGTGGATGATACTAAGCTAAGCAGGGCAATAACTTCTCCGCAGGATGTGGAAACCTTGCAAAAAGATCTGAACAAATTAATGGTGTAGACAACTACATGGCAAATGAGGTTTAATGTAGAAAAATGTAAAATCATGCATTTGGGTGGCAAAAATATGAATGCAATCTATACACTGGGGGGAGAACCTCTGGGGCAATCTAGGATGGAAAAGGACCCGGGGGTCCTAGTTGATGATAGGCTCAGCAATGGTATGCAATGCCAAGCTGCTGCTAACAAAGCAAACAGAATATTGGCATGCATTAAAAGGGGGATCAACTCCAGAGATAAAACGATAATTCTCCCACTCTACAAGACTCTCTTCCGGCCGCACCTGGAGTATGCTGTCCAGTTTTGGGCACCAGTCCTCAGGAAGGATGTACTGGAAATGGAGCGAGTACAAAGAAAGGCAACAAAGCTAATAAAGGGTCTGGAGGATATTGGTTATGAGGAAAGGTTGTGAGCACTGAACTTATTCTCTCTGGAGAAGAGACACTTGAGAGGGGATATGATTTCAATTTATAAATACTATACTGGTGACCCCAAAATAGGGATAAAACTTTTTCGCAGAGTTTAACAAGACACGTGGCCACTCATTAAAATTAGAAGAAAAGAGGTTTAACCTTAAACTACGTAGAGGGTTCTTTACTGTAATAGGGCGTACACACGGTCGGACTTTGTTCGGACATTCCGACAACAAAATCCTAGGATTTTTTCCGACGGATGTTGGCTCAAACTTTTTTTGTCTACACACGGTCGCACAAAGTTGTCGGAAAATCCGATCGTTCTGAATGCGGTGACGTAAAACATGTACGCCGGGACTATAAACGGGGCAGTGGCCAATAGCTTTCATCTTTTTATTTATTCTGAGCATGCGTGGCACTTTGTCCGTCGGATTTGTGTACACACGATCGGAATTTCCGACAACGGATTTTGTTGTCGGAAAATTTTATCTCCTGCTCTCCAACTTTGTGTGTCGAAAAATCCGATGGAAAATGTCCGATGGAGCCCACACACGGTCGGAATTTCCGACAACACGCTCCGGTTGGACATTTTCCATCAGAAAATCCGACCGTGTGTACGGGGCATAAGATCGGCAAGGATGTGGAATTCCCTTCCACAGGCGGTGGTCTCAGTGGGGAGCATCGATAGTTTAAAAAAACTATTAGATAAGCACCCGAATGACCACAACATACAGGGATATACAATGTAATACTGACATATAATTACACACATGGTTTGGACTTGATGGACATGTGGTTTCTTTCAACCTTACCTACTATGTACTATGTACTATAACATTTATAGTTAAAGTTGATCCAGGGAAAATCCGCCTTCCTCTTGATCAACTGTGGGTATAGGATTGGGTATATGGAATTGTATGATATTATTTTTTATTTATTTATTTATTTGGTTGAACTAAATGGAGTTGTGTCTTTTTTCAACCTGACTAACTATGTAACTATGTAATGGAGTCTTGCATGGTGACCATGCATACAGGCCATGGCGGTTGAGTGCATTACTTATTTTTTTCTTTGAAACAAATGTACCTGCTAATTCCGGGTCTTTCTGAAGCTCTCCACAGGTGGTTCTTGGCTCTCGGACAACTCTTCTGATAATTCTTTTCACTCCTCTGTCAGAAATCTTGCGAGGAGCACCTGGTTGTGGCTGGTTTATGATGAAACAATGTTCTTTCCACTTCCGTTTTATGGCCCCAACAGTGCTCACTGGAATTTTCAGAAGTTTAGAAATCCTTCTGTAGGCAATTCCATCAGTATATTTTGCAACAATAAGGTTGTGAAGGTCTTGAGAGAGCTCTTTGCTTTTACTCATGATGAGATGTTTCTTGTGTGACACCTTGGCAATGAGACACCTTATTATAGGCCATCAGCTGAGACTGAACCAGTAGATATTAATTTGCACTGACAAGGGGCGGGATTGCTTTCTAATTACTCATAGATTTCAGCTGGTGTCCTGGCTTTCCGTGCCTTTTTTCACCTTCTTTTCTTCATATGTTCAATAATTTTTTCCCTGTGTCATTCCATTTTATTACACATAACTTAATTTCTGAACGTATTTGTTTTGGTGTCTTTATATGTATGGATTGCATGGGTTGTTACCGACATGTGGTGAAAATGTCATGTCAATAGCACCTTCAGAAATACATTTACCTAGAAAAATTGTGACATGTTCAATATTTACACACTGTGTGTATATATATGTGTATATATATACTTACAGTATATTCACTACTGGCCTAAAGTTTTAGAACACCCCCCCCTTTTTCCATTTTTTTTCTGAAATTTTAACAGTTCAAGTCCAGTGAATAACCTGAAATGATACAAAGGAAAAGGAAAGCAGTAAACTGCCAGAGGTGAGAAAAGAAGTTTAGGTTACCAGAAACTGAAAAATAATGTACATTTCAGTTATACAAAAGCCCTTTTTTCAGGGAAGAAGTAATGGGTTAACAACTCAGCAATGTACGTAAATTAAGCCTTTAGTGCCCATTGACAATGAATGTGACTTTTCAAAGCTGCAGGCCAGTGCGACTTTCTTGACATCTGTGCAACTTCATGCACAGATGTCTGTGCAAGTCACATCTGAAATCACCAAAAATAGTTCAGGAACATTTTTTTTTTCAAATCAGTGCCACACCGCAAAGTAGGAGTCACACCGATTTGAAGAGTTCCATTGCCGACAATAGGGTGCGACTTGTCATGCGATTTTTACCTTTCACATCGCATGAAAAGTTGCACCGGTGTGAATGGGGCCTGAAAGTTTATGCAAGCAATTTCTACAGGTGTCCCAACTTTTGCAAGCAAGGAGCACTGGAAGGGCAAATGTACGTAAAATAAAACCAAAGAATTTCCAAGCTCAACTTACCAACCAGCCTGCGACCAACCGAATTCAGTGCTCCTTGCTGTAAAGATGAGTTATAGGTGGGGGCAGTGACCTTTTCTTGTATTGTTGACATATTGGTCAGGCAACGCACTGACACCTTTGCTGCCATTGTGCAATGTGCTGGGTGTTCAGTGTGCTCCTTCACCTTTAAGAAGAGTTGGGCTCCCTCCAGTCATCTGCCCTTCATCTATCCATTAGAATACATGTGCTCCCACTGTGGAGTCTCTTCAAAGTTAGAGTTAGGGTCTGCAGGATATAGGGTGCCTTGCCGTGGCCTGCAGCTTATGCATGTACTTGCAAATGTGTGCAACTAAACCCCTGTTTTTAACGCATACTGTTAGGCAGGTTAATTCGGTTGGTCGCAGGCTGGTTGGTAAGTTGAGTTTGGAAATTCTTTGGTTTTATTTTACTTTCCATTAGAGGAATTGCAAAGAAAGCCAAGGTGTCAATAAATACAGACAGTTCCCAGCCTACACCATCAAAAGGCACTTGGAAAATGGAGGAAACTTTGACAAGAGGAGGTCTGGTAGACCCAAAGCCACACAGAATCAAAAGACACGTTTTTAAGAGTCAACAGCTTGTGTGAAAGGTGGCTCACAGGACAAAAGCTTCAAGCATAGCTTAACACTGATCGAAGTAAGCAATTCTCAGTTTCAATTGTGAAGAGAAGACTTTGAGTTGCAGGTTTGACAGGTCAAGTGGCTATAAGAAAGCCATTGCTAAGATGACAAGAAAAAGAGGCTTGCCTGGGCCACAAAGCACCGCCAGTGGATTACTGAAGACTTAAAGAAGCTCTTATGGACCAGTGAATCAAAATTTGAGGTCCTTGGTTCATCGTGCAGGCTTTTGTATGCCGTTGAGTAGGTGAAAGAATAGTTCCTCAGTTTGTGACACCAAATGTGAGGGAGGAAGCATGATGATCTGGGGCTCTTTTGCTGGATCAAGAGTGGCACCCTGGATCAAAGCTACTACAACCGCATTTTACAGTGCCAGGCAATACGCTCTGGAATCCTACAGCAAGATAATGACCCAAGACACATCTCCAGGCTGTGTCAGAACTACTTTAGAAGAAAAGAACAAGACGGTAGTCATGAAATCATGGAATGGCCATTCCAGACTCCAGACCTAAACCCCATCAAGCTGGTTTGGGAGGAACTGGACAGAAGGGTGAAAGCAAAAAAAAAACTACAATTTCAACACATTAGTGGAAACTTCTGCAACAGTGTTGGGAAGAACTTTCCAACAATATTTGATTTCCGTTGTAGAAAGAATGCCACGAGTATGTTCAGCTGTTATATCTGCAAAGGGTGGCTACTTTGATGAGTCAAAAATTTAGATTACATTTTGTTAAAGGAAATGATTCCATGATTTATTTTTTATGTTTAATTTTGTTTATTTTTTCTATGCTTTATTTTCAGAGTACATTGAGACATTAAACTGTGTAAATATCAATAAAAACTGGAAAAATGAGGGTGTTCTAAAACTTTTAACAGGTAGTGTATACATATATTTTGCATTTCATAAACCATTGCGTAAATATTGTGATAGAAAAAAATTGGAAATAATATTATTTTACTAATACCCAGACATAATAAACAGGTTTCATTACAACACTGTATGTAAAATTTATCCTGAATGAAAACCATTTTCAAAGTTTAAAATTTCGTTCATTCGAAAACAAAAATTTTATCCTGCAGTCATCACTACAGTTGAACAGAGATGTCAAATTTGAATCCAACTAACCAGTAGACAATCAAACAGGCATTCTGAAAACAAATGTTTTTAAATTGTATATATTTGGGACAAACCTGAACTATGCATGAATCAAAAAAAAAAACAGCTCTGATTATGTCCCTTGTTAGTGACTGGTGTTTCATTTAACTTCTAATGAGCACTCATCCCTTCCTTTCATTGTTACCAATGTAGTTGAATTTATATTAACAGAAGAAAAAAATAAAATGAGTGAATAGTAACAGAAAGAATCAGAGTTCTTGTGAATTATGCAAACAAATATGGTAGAAGTTAATGATGAGCTTGGACTAGGACCTGAACCCATGTGTCTTGTCCGCTAAGAAGCTGTCACCTGTAGTGAGACAACCATCTGTGGAAAGGTCATTTATTGCCCTGCAGCCACACTTATATAAGGGGCACATATGCAACATGCGGCTGACAATTTACACACGTGGGTTTGATTCCTAGTACGGATATGCCTGAGCTCATTTCTAGTAGCAAGGAGTAAAGTTTTGAAATTTTATTTCTACTGATTTGTTCTTAATAGCTGTAGAAAGGGCCAGACTGGCCTACCGGGATAGTGAGCGCCCAGAGCCGGCCCTACCATGGGTCCCACTGGGTCCATTCAGCCGCTTCAGAGGGGAGGGGGATTGCGAGTGCCGCAGGATTACACAGAGCAGGGATCTCACACTTACCTGGCGGCTGCTGTCAGATAATGCCTGGACGTGTGACGTCTATCATAGAAGTTGGGCCAGGAGGCGGGACTTCGCCTGACAGCGGCCACCGGGTAAGCGGGAGATCCCCGCTCTGTGTTATCTGGCGGCTTTCCTCTCTTTCAAACCCCCTTCACTGGTAAGGCTGCACTGATGGGCACTGGTGAGGCTGCATTGATGGGCACAGGTAAAGTTGCACTGATGGGCAGTGGTGAGACTGCATTGGATGGGCACTGGTGATGCTGCATTGGATGGGCACTGGTAAGGCTGCATTGATGGGCATTGGTAAGGCTACGATGATGGGCACTGGGAAGGCTGTGCTAATGGGCACTGGTTTCTTCAGACAGAATTCGAATCGGTCAACTGATCCCAATTCTATATGTTCTGAAAAGTTGGAATTCGTTAGAAAATAGATAAACAAAGCAAATTTTACTCCTGGATCTCAACGAAATTCGTTACTATTCGTTACTATTTCATTCGGAGGTTCGGATACATCCGAATCTGCGAATAACCAAAAATTTGTCCAAATTTGTATTCGGACCAAAACAAATTGCACATGTCTAATATTTACCCTTCTTGGAGAAATTGCTGCTCCAGTCTCCCCCCAGTCAAGTAATTTGGTCATGTGATCCCAGTTGAAGGGGAGGATAGGTGACTAGATTGGCTGATTGATCCCTTCTGCAGAGATCATATGAAAAAAGGTTAACTCATTTACTTATGAGATGGCTAGCACTGGAGGGAGCCTGAAGCAGCATTTTCTGCTGAATAAGTATGTTTCTCAGCTCTTCTGCTACTCTTTATTCGTCTGTTAACACAGTTTTAGTTAACATTTATTTACAAATCTGGTAATTAAAATAACTAGACTGACAAGTATGAAAATACCTTGAGAAAAATAAAATTATAACACATGAAGCAAGAAATTGGTCTAAAGTGCAGAAAATGTGAGCACATCATAAGCGTGTGAAAAACTTTCGACCATAGTGCTTTTTTTAGGTTACTACATATATACCAACATAAAAAACCCAACACTTTCCAAAAACCTTCTGTTCTGTTACCAACATCTATCTCTAAAACTATTTTTTCAATATACTGTAGGCTGTGGAGTACACTGGAAACATAATTTGAATGTTAATCTAATATTAATGTGTTACCAGCAACAGATCAATAACAATACAGAATATGGAGTCCACCCTTAGCCCTCATTCACACGAGGCAGACTCCGCTTCCACGGAGCCCGCCTCGGTCCGCCGGCTCAGCCTGAAATCAGTCCTTTGATCTCTGCTAAACCGGCGGATGACAGGTCCCTCTCTGCTCACTGAGTGGGGAGGGGTTTGTCAGGCTGCCTATGGAGGGATCGGATGAAAACGGACAGCATGTCCGTTTTCGTCAGATCTCACCCGATCCGATCCGCCAGCGACGGACCTGGACGTAGGGCCATACGTCTGCTTTTAGCGGATCGGACGGGGTCGGATGTCAGCGGACATGTCTCTGCTGACATCCGTCGCTCCATAGGCTAACATGGTGCTCCCGTTCAGGTCCGCCGTCAAAACTGACAGGCAGACCTGAACGGTCCGATCGTGTGAAAGGGGCCTTAAAGTTGAACTATAGGCAAAACTTTTTTTTTTTTCATTTTGGATAGATCAAGGAAGAGTTATAACCTCTGTAAGTTTTATTTTTGCCATCTTTGTCCAATTGGGGATATTTACCTTCAATTCCTGTCCCACAGCCAAACAGGAAGTGAGAGGAAATCCCTGTAAATGAAGGGAATTTCTTTGGGACCCCCAGGTCACCATTGGAAGATTTCTCCTCTATTATTTTTCTAGGAACATCCCAAATTAAAGATTTTCTTTCGCTTTCACTTTTAATGAAAATGGTAAACAGGACAAATAGAGAGGGTGAATCTCCTTAACGGGGGCACAGACAGCAATAAAAACCTGACAGGGTATTGTAATTCATCTCAACTCTGTCCAAAACTTAAAAAAGGTTTTGCCATTAGTTATAGTAATATATAATAAGAACTAATAGATATTCTAATCCTTCTTACCTCTATCCAAAACTAAAAAAAAAGTTTTGCCTTTAGTTATACTTTAAAGGAAACCTGTATTGAGAGAAATAAGGCAGGCCATACATTATGCAATTTTCTTTCCTTCAAAGCAAAGGAAAGAAAATTGATTTCCCACTGTAGAACTTCACTCACTGCACTCCCAGTCTCTCACTAGACTTTCAGCTTCCAGTCATCACTGGATCCCCCTGAGCTCTATACTCTAGCTGTATACTCCTCAAGCATCACCCCCGTTATCCTGCTGGGTCCCTGGCTTGGCACTTTCTGATGCTTTCCCACTTCTTCACTGTCTCTGGCTGGTGAGAAGACAACTCAGGTACTTGCTTCAGTTTACTCACAGTAGTCTCTGGTAACAAGGTGGATGGTCCTGTAGTAGCGACAGCTTCTCCTCCTCTACCACCGACCACAATGGGTTCCCCTTTCGACTGAACCTTCACAACTCGATTGGACTCCAATCCTGTAGTCCCAACTCTACGCTGCTTCTCCTGCTCCTGGATAGGCCTCAGGCAGCCAAGCAGCCAGGTGTCCCTGGGAGAGGCCTCAGCAAACCGGGGGGGATATAACACACGTCCACCCAGACAGCCATCCAGGTGGCACAGAACCCCAATCCCTTGACTCCACCCAAATAAATAGGCTCTCCTAGCTGGCCAAGGGATTAAAGAAACCCCTGCCAATTGGCTGAGACACTCCATCCATTCATAATCTGTAGGGGTGCAACGGATCGTTGCCGATCCGTGATCCGTACGGATCACCCTCCGCGGATCGGCACACCCGCGATCCGCGGAGCACTTTTCGGGCCTCAGCCATAGGAAATGCCCCGGCTTCGGCCTAGCTCCGGAGCGGCGGCCATCTTGGTACACCCGGAAGTGGCTGCTGTCTCGACAGGAAGTGACATTTCGTCGCCGCCATCTTGCTACACCCCACACTCCTGCACAGTACAATAATGATAGAGTGAGAAGGGGGCAAGCGGACATCTTGTTACACCCACCGGAGTTTTACATTTAAAAGCCATTTTCAACACAAAACTGAGCTTATATGCACAAATACTGTATTTATGCATATAAGCTCGGTTTTGTGTTGAAAATGGCTTTTAAATCTAAAACTCCAGTGGGTGTAACAAGATTTGTGTGTTTTTTTTTTTTTTTTTTTCATGCTGATCCGAGGATCGATCCGATCCGTGACTCTGATCCGAGGATCGATCCGATCCGTGAGATTTTTGATCCGTTGCACCCCTAATAATCTGACCTTGCTAAGCCCCTGTCATTCTAATGACACCAGCCACAGCGCCACCTAGTGACAGAAGAGAAAAGGGGCAGCAATTCCAGAATTTAGGGAGGAATCAATTGATCTCTAACAATTAACCAGCATAATTACTACCTGATGAACTAAATTTGTTAGCAACCCTGCCTAAACACCAGTGTGCTACAGGGTTGGGTCCATCCAGTTCAACCTGATATTCAGGTTGAACTGGATGGACTGGTGTCTTTATTCAACCTTACTAACTATGTAACTATGTAACAGTACCATGCCCAACACTTCACCCTGCATTCTTCCTAGCCAAGCCAGATACCAACTTAAAGTGGGGGTCCACCCACACCGCCAAAAAAAATAAATATTAAAAGCCAGCAGCTACAAATACTGCAGCTGCTGACTTTTAATACATGGCCACTTACCTGTCCCAGGGTCCAGCGATGTCAGCAGGCGACGCCGAGAACCCGCTCGGTTCTCGGCAGCTGCCGCCGCCATCCTAGGTTAGGGAATCAGGAAGTGAAGCGTTGCGGCTTCACTTCCCGGTTCCCTACTGCGCATACGCGAGTCGCGCTGCGCGTCCCAAGTGGTCCCCGCTCTCTCCTGGGAGCTGTGTGTTCCCAGCAGACAGCGCGGTGGGGACAGGAAGAGGCGTAGACTCCCATGGGAGTCTATGCCGGAAGTGGGTGCAAATACCTGTCTTAGACAGGTATCTGCACCCCCTCCCCCCTGAAAGGTGCCACATGTGACACCGGAGGGGGGAGGGTTCCGAAAAGCGGAAGTTCCATTTTTGTGTGGAACTCCGCTTTAAGGAAAAGCCCATCAGTAACAAGAAGAGGCAAGTCTGATACATTTTCAGAACTTTACTTCCACAACTTTAGGGAATACAATTTCTCACCTATTCTGGTAGCTCTTGTAAGCACTTTCCCAGGTCGGGTACTCTCTGTCCAGTCCCCAAATCACATCTCAGTAGTAAGGGCCACACCAAGTTCCATGGAGGCCAGCTTTAGAGCCCTACTGCCTTCTTCTTGGATTCTCCACTTGGACTCTGTAACCCTCTGACCTAGCCCACTACATATATCTTAAGGGAGGGCTCCAACTAGTGGCCAAACAAGTGACTCATCTAACCCCCCTGCCCCCACCCCTCTTAAAAAGGTTGTCCTCAGTCTTTTGGGTTGAATGACACAGAATGAATGTCTTCCATGTTGATTGACGTCAGTGATTGGGTCAATGAACAATTAAGACGGAAGACATCTGGGGATGGACAGTTTTTATTTTATTTATTTATTTATTTATTTTATGAGTTGCTTGGCGATCTATTAAAAAAAAAAATTAACCAGTAGTTGGACTTCAGTTAAAACAATGAAAAAGTCTTGTTTTGCAATATTCCACAAATCTTTTAGTCTGCACAGATAACAGACATAGGAACTGCCCTACATAAAGAATTTAAGAAATGTTTATATAGGAAAAGGCTACATTTATGCAAAGCCAAGATTGTGAAGCATGGCCAGCAATAGCTATAGGAATATTCCTTATAGTAGGTGAAAGTGACATCTCAGCAGATAATCTCATGGTCAGGTCATAGGAAAGGTCTATATCTGTCTTCATATACCCCTCCCTCGTACAGCCAGACACTGTCACTGTCAGGAAATGAACACTAACTGTGCAATGCTGACCTTGAAAACATAAATAATGCTTAATCAGAAGATAAAATAACAATAGCAACATAAAAGCCACAATTGTTATTACTGCTTTAATCCAACCACAGGGGCGGACTGACAATTTATGGAGATTATGGGGCCCCCAGGCAATCAGAGATTATGGGGCCACACAGTATACACACACACACAGTATACAATCACACAGTATACACATACATGTACACACAGTATACACAGACATGTTTCTATTGGCTGAGAAGGTACTGGAGAGGTGGGGCAGCTATAATTTCTGGATTTTTAGACCAAAAGGATGTCGGTAAGGGCCATTTCAGGGACAGATGTAAAAAAAACACAGATTTTTACATACTGTCCCTGGTTTTACTGAGGCTGGCAACCCTGATGGGGCCCCCTAGTGGCCCAGGGCCCTCGGGCAGTGCCCGAGTGGCTCAATGGTCAGTCCGCCCCTGTCCAACCATGTCCTTGCCTGAAGCTTTTGCTGCCAAACCAAATTTTTTTCAAGAGCACTTTTAAATGTATTAAGGGCCCCCAAAATACATCATTTTTGTTTATTACATCAATAAGAAAAACACACCTTTTTTTAGTGCACACAAACACAATATATTCTTCAAATTGTCAACTAAATCTAAAATATTTGAGTTAATAAATAAAAAATATTTGTAACTTTAACCACTTCAGCCCCGGACCATTTGGTTGGCCAAAGACCAGAGCACTTTTTGCAATTCGGCACTGCGTCGCTTTAACTGAAAATTGCGCGGTCGTGCAACGTTGCTCCCAAACAAAATTGACACCCTTTTTTTCCCCACAAATAGAGCTTTCTTTTGGTGGTATTTGATCACCTCTGCGGTTTTTATTTTTTGCGCTATAAAAAAAAAAAAGAGCGATCAATTTTGAAAAAAAAACAATATTTTTTACTTTTTGCTATAATAAATATCCCCAAAAAATATATAAAAAAACATTTTTTTTCCTCAGTTTAGGCCGATCTGTATTCTTCTACCTTATTTTGGTAAAAAAAAAATGCAATAAGCCTTTATTGATTGGTTTGCGCAAAAGTTATAGCGTCTACAAAATAAGGGATAGTTTTATGGCATTTTTATTAATAATTTTTTTTTTACTAGTAATGGCGGCGATCAACGATTTTTATTGTGACTGCGACATTATGGCGGACACATCGGACACTTTTGGCGCTATTTTGGGACCATTTACATTTGAACAGCGATCAATGTGATTAAAAATGCACTGATTACTGTGTAAATGTGACTGGCAGTGAAGGGGTTAACGAGGAGGGGGCACTACAGGGGTTAAGTGTGTCCTAGGGAGTGATTCTAACTGTGGGGGGGAGGGGCTATGTCTGACAAGACACTGATCACCGCTTCTGATTACAGGGAGCTGTGATCAGTGTCCTGTCACTAGGCAGAACGGGGAAATGCTTGTTTATATCAGCATTTCCCTGTTCTTCCTCTCCGTGAGATGATCACGTGTATCTCCGCGGACATCGAATCCGCGGGACCCGCGGTCGGACTCACGGAGCTAGCGGCAGGCGTGCGCCTGCTATCCGGACCTCGCGAGATCACGTACAATAACGTGATTTTGCGCAGCGGAGTAAAACTGCGGCGGCTGGTCCGCAAGTGGTAAAGTGGTTGTAAAGGCTGAAGGTTCTTTACCTTCATGCATTCTATGCATGAAGAAAAAAGCCTTCAGTGTGCAGCTCCCCCTTAGCCCCCCAATACTTACCTAAGCTGATCTTGATCCAGCGATGTGCACATAACCTGAGGCTCTCCCAGCTTTCTCCCTCCTGATTGGCTGAGATGCAGCAGCAGGAGCCATTGACTCCTGCTACTGTCAATCACAGCCAGTGAGGCAGGAGCGGGGGGCAGGGCTGTGCCATGCTCTCTGTGTCTTATGGACGCAGAAAGCAGGTTTAGGAGCGGGCAGGCACGCTTGCTATGGGGGCACTCGGCAAGGAGGGGCCCACAGCACCAGGGGGGAACCGAGAAGAGGAGGATTGGGGCTGCTCTGTACAAAACCACTTCACAGAGCAGGTAAGTATGACACGTTTAAGGGCTTGTTTACACTTGTGGTCGGCAGGTGGTGAAACTAGCCATGGTTTTACCACCCCTCAACCGCCCCCTCATAAAGAATACATCAACACAAAATATCACATTCCTGATATGTTTCTGCTGTGCCATGTACGTGTATGATAACGTATCCTGTTCTCTTTGTATTGCTTCCTTTGTGTGAAATCCCTGGTGTTCCTGCCAGTCCCTCTGCTTTCCTATTAAACACTGACCACACTAGGCATTAGAGCACAGCGTGGTCAGTTTTCTAGTTGTGCTGGGAATTCAGCTTGCTCTCCTCCAATGATCAGACTTGTCCTGACACACCTTCCCTCTGCACATCCATTCACTGGGAAGACTAGCGTGCTGCTGTATATCATCACCCAGCTCTCTGAGATCTTTATGCAGCTGAGAACAAAGGGTATATGACCACTTATAAAAAAAAAAAGGGGGGAGTGAATTATTTACAATGTTTTTTATATGTATGCACAAATGTTTTGTCTTTCTGAATGGGTCGTTTTACAAGGTGTGGGTTTACATATACTTTAAGCTGCAGAAGGGGTGTACATATGCTGTAACCGTGATGCTTTGCTTCATGGCTAAAATCTTATCTCTTGCTGCATTCAGCAGCCAGTATCACCACCGAACGTGACCTATTTAAATAAATGGGGCTGCACAGCAACAGAAAGCCAAACACTAGGTTCTCGGTTGCAGCGCAGTATTCCCATTGGTTGTCAAAAAAAAAGAAAGCAATCCACTGCAGACTGCTTGTCAGAGAGCAACTCAGATGTAAACTAAGCATGCTCTGTTCATAGAGGAACATACTGAGGGGAGAGGGTCGGAAGCTATACCTCGGCCGGACGTACATGTGATGGTGTGGTTTCACTCAGCCAAACCACTTCTACTGCAAAGAGAGAAGCTGTTATATTCTAATACAAACTAATGACTGCTGTTGCAGCTGGTAGCTTGTTTTAACTCCACGGTGCACCATACATAGTAGGTCCTGGGAGTCAAAGGTTTAAAGGAAAGCCCAAACACTTAAAGGAGAAGTCCAGTCTGAGCTTTTTAGGCTGGGCTTATCCTCTGGGTCACAGGAGTGAAATTAGTTTTGCACACCTGTGACCCGTTTTCATCAGAGAGCGGTCTGAAGTCCACTCTCCGCTGACGTCACCAGGATCAGTCGAGGCAGAACGTCATCCCGACTTCCCAAGTCTGGAGCCACCAGCTGCCTTGATTGATGGCAGTCTCAGCGAGCTGCTCCCTGCCCCTCCATGGCTCAGCGCTCCAACGAGCGTGGAGAAGCAGAGAGGAGAGAGACGCTGACTGACAGTCAGCAGCTCTCCTCTTGGGGATCTGTGAGAACCGAGCCATCAGCGATGTCTGATCGCTCGGTACTCAGTGCAGAGGCAGCGGGGGACAGATGCAGAATCCACCTAATTAAGTATGAATCTTTAATTTAAAAAACTCATACTTCTCTTTTAAATGAAAGCAGACTTTTTCCTTGCCCCACCAAGCTAATATTTACTAGACGTGTGATTTGTTTCATTACTATTCGAAATTCAGAAGAAATTTGCGTGATTTAGAGATTTGGCTGTATCCAAATCTCCGAATCACAGTAGTAACGAATTTCAACGAATCCGAAATTAATTTTAACAAAAACATCAAATTCATTGATATTCATTTGTTTCATTCCGATGATATGATGCGATAGTTTGAGCCTTTTGTTCATTTTTAAAGGATCCGAAATAACGTAAAGCCATAATGAATGATCCGACTTGATTTGTTCTTATTCTAGTGTGTGTATTCGTGTAGCGTGTGTATTCGAATAGGATTCTTTTTGTATTGGGGTTGAGACCATTCGTTTAATTTGTATGTGCACAGCTCAACAAAGTCAGTTGGGAATGGGGAAATGAATTCAACTTAAAGTGGAGTTCCACCCACTTTTACAACTCTTCAGCATCCCTCACTAAACTGTGCACTGTAAACTAATTGGATATTTTTTTTTTTTTTTCTCAGCATCTACTGTATATGTGCTGTATTCATTTTTCACTTCCTCCTCCCTGTCCGTGGCCCATCGCATCATTTCCTGTTTGCAATGCCTTCTGGGAAGGGGTGGCAACTTTCTCTGACACTGCCACTGCTATGGAAACCTGACCTGAAACCTATTACACTGCTTGTGCTGCACTGAGCATGTGCGAGATCTGCGTGGATGAGATGCAGGAAGAAATACAGCCTGGCTTCAGATGCCCACACTTAAGATGGCCACGGCCTGCTGTAAGTTTATAAAATAACTGCTTTAAACTAACAAAACAGACCTTAGTTTACAGACTAACTTTACTAGAATACATTAAGCTTGTGTATTATAGGGGTATTTTTATTTAAAAATTATAATTTCAGTCGGAACACCACTTTAATAACATAACAAATGAATACTTGGTAATTTGGATTCATTTGTTTCATTCGGATGAGAGCAGCGCAGTAGTCCTAGACTCTTGGATAATCAGACGATTCTTTTTGCATTAATCAGTTGAAGACCAGGCATTTTCTGGCACTTTTTGTTTACATGTGAAAATTTATTTTTTTTAATAGAAAATTAGTTAGAACCCCCAAAAAGTATATATATTTTTTAAGCAGAGGCCCTAGAGAATAAATTGGTGGGTTTTGCAATTGTTTATGTCATCCGGTATTTGCGCAGCAGTTTTATAAATGCAGTTTGTGGGAATTTTTTATAAAAAACTATACTTTTTACAATTTTATTGCAAAAAACAAAATACACAACCTTTTTTTTTCCGTAAAATATAAAAATGTAAATAGATACCAAACATTTCATTCTTTAAAATTGCATACGTCCGCAAAACGGCGACAAACAACATACATTTTACTATCCATAGGCGACGCATTAAAAGCCTTTACAGGTTACCACTTTAGATGTACAGAGCACTTCTAGTGCTGGAATTATTGCCCATGATCTGATGTTTGCAGTGATACCTCACATGTATGGGATGGTCGCGGTTTGCTTGCGTTCAGGACCGATGCACACATTTGCCTTTGCGCACTAGCATGGGGAGGACGGAGGCACTTTAAATGTATTATTTTTGTTTCAATTTTTAAATTATCCAATTTTTTTTATTTTTACACTGTTGCTATAAATGTAGTAATTTTAATTTTTTTGTTATGACTTTTATTACTGTGACAGCAATAGACCCCAAATCCCTCCTTTGCACTGAAAATCATTTAAAACGCCAAGATCAGCGTTTTTAAATACTTTAATTTGTTTAAAACTGGCGCCTTTAAGACTCCAGTAATCCGGAAGCGATGTCATGACATCGCTTCCGGGTTACTACAGCCGAGACCCGATCAAAGCCAATTCTGGCTTTGTTCAGGTCTCCGGCCAGCTGGCGGACATGCTGGCTGGTGGCACGGGTCTCCTGGTGGGACGAAGGAGTCATGGCAACCCACGGAAGGCAGCGAGAGGGGGGGTACGTCCCCGCCCGCTTCTTGCAATAACAGCAGACAGGCTGCTTAGCAGGAATCACCCCAGTACAACCACTTGAAGCCAAATGTTAAGCAGGTACTTGATTTGGTGGCATGTGGTTAACATTTTTCATTATTATAAAAAAATGCACTACATATGAAATAGAAATATATTGCAAAAACTACAGGTAAGGTATAAAAGTGAAATAAAATTTTCAATTCCTAATTATTATTACTAACACGTTAAAATTAGGGCTGTTACTGATTAAAATTTTCGTGTTCGAATAATCGATTTTTTTTTTATCGATTAATTGACTAATTTTGATTAATTATAATGCACATACAGATCCCAATACTTTTAGCTGATTAAGCACCGTTGTTATGGCAACAGCCGAAGCCGGACATAGCGGGGCATGGCTAGGACGTCACACGTCATAAACTCAGCCTCATCGTGCCCATAATCGGAGCCTTACCGTGCCCATAATCGCAGCCTCACTGTGCCCATAATCGGAGCCTTACCGTGCCCATAATCGCAGCTTCACCGTGCCCATAATCGCAGCCTTACCGTGCCCATAATGCAGTCTCACCGTGCCCATAATCTCAGGCTTTCCATGCCCATAATCGCAGCCTCACCGTTCCCATAATGCAGTCTCACCGTGCCCATAACCGCAGCCTCACCGTGCCCATAATCGCAGCCTCACCGTGCCCATAATACTGTCTCACCGTGCCCATAATCGCAGCCTTGCCGTGCCTATAATCGCAGCCTCACCGTGCCCATAATGCTGTCTCACCATGCCCATAATGCTCTCTCACCATGCCCATAATCGCAGCCTCGCCGTGCCTATAATGGCAGCCTTACCGTGCCCATAATGCAGTCTCACCATGCCCATAATGCAGTCTGACTGTGCCCATATTGCAGTCTCACCATGCCCATAATGCTGTTTCACCATGCCCATAATGCTGTCTCACCATGCCCATAATGCTGTCTCACTGTGCCCATAATCGCAGCCTCGCCGTGCCTATAATGGCAGCCTTACCGTGCCCATAATGCAGTCTCACCGTGCCCATAATGCAGTCTCACCATGCCCATAATCGCAGCCTCACTGTAGTCAGTGCCTGTGCCTGGATTACACAGTCTGCGGGCATCTCCCGCTGTGTGTCTCGGAGCTGAGTGTGAAAACTTTGGCCGTGCTGTGAGAAAAGTGCCAGCCTCCTCCTAGATCAGCTCGTGTGATAGACAGAACACTGCGTCTATCACACGAGCTGATCTAGGAGGAGGGCGGGACTTTTCTCACAGCGCAGCCAAAGTTTTCACACTCAGCTCCGAGACACACAGCGGGAGATGCCCGCAGACTGTGTATGACATATAGTGGAGGAGGAGTAGGAGGGAGCGGAGCACTGCGCTGCTGCCACAACTTGGCCCAAAGTGGCCCCAGGGCAGGCAGCCTACCGATCAAAAAAATTTTGATCAGCAAAAAAAATTAACGATTCATCGAGGAATTAATTTTTAATTTCCACGGCCCTAGTTAAAATGAATATAGCCAGTCTTCCCAGATTAACAAAAGAATGACAGAAATTCCGAAAATACAAATAAATTCAGAACAACAAATATACAGTATCTCACAACCAGGTGAGGAGTATAAAGACAAGTGTGTCTTGCCTACAGTCAAGCATGGTGGTGGGAGTGTCATGGTCCGGGGCTGCATGTCCATGAATATCTATTCATGTCCATGAATGTCCATGAATATTAACATAGGTTGCCATAAAAATATTAAAATTGAAGTGCAAGTGTGCATTCAAAATTAAACATTAAATATAAGAAAAGACAAAGAAAAAGAGGAAAAGTAGAAGAGGGAAAAAAAATGATATGAGCCTATCGACAAGGTGCCCAGTCAGTTTTCCATAAAAGATATCCAGGGGAGCCATGTGTCCTGGAAATTAGAATATCGGTTGTGTAATTGCGCCGATAGTTCTTCTATTCTCATGAGCTTATTTAATTCAGTTATCCATTCTGTTAATGAAGGAGTGTGCTGGGATTTCCAATATCTCAGGATTTATGCCCTGGCAGCCACTAAAAAGAAATGAAAAATCCCCTTCTAAACTTTTGAAACAGATTCTGGGAACATATTAATATAGTGCTATTTTGGGAGTTTGGGGCACTGTCTCTGAGGCAAAAACACTGTATATTTTAAAAACATTGTCCCAAAATGGGTGCAAGGCGGGCAACCCCACCATATATGTTGCCTGGGGCCTACATGAGATAGACATCGCCAACATTGGTCTGATGAATTTGGAAATATTTTGTGTAGTATCCAGGGACAGCGATACCATCTCGAGATGACTTTGAAATTTATTTCCTGTATTTTACTCGCAACAGAAGATTTTTTTTTTTTAAATAACAAGCATGTCATACTTATTTGCTCTGTGTAGGGGTTTTGCACAGAGCAGCCCAGATCCTCCTCTTTTTGGGTCTCCTGTTGACACTCCTGACTCCTCCCCCCACCAAGCACCCCCATAGGAAACCCAAGCTTGCTCCCAAGCTGGGCTGTTTGCGTCTATTCAGACACACAGCCTTGCTTGGCCCCTCCCCTGCTCTCTGCTCACCGGTTTTGACTGACAGCAGCAGGAGCGGATGGGGAGAAGAGCTACTGCAGATATGCACAGCGCTGGATACAGATCGGGTAGAGAATGCATTAAGGTAAAAAAAAACTTTTACTTTCACAACCACTTCAAATTACAATATGGCTGGTCTAGCAATTTTATATGCTACAGTGCCTTGCAAAAGTATTCACCCCCTTGGCATCTTTCGTGTTTTGTTGCATCACAACCTGGAATTAACATGGATTGTTTAAGGATTTGCATCACTTAATTTACAGAACATGCCCACAACTTTGAAGATTTTTATTTTTTATTTTTTATTGTGAAGCAAACAACAAAAAGGACAAAATAACAGAAAAAGTCAATGTGCATAACTATTCACCCCCCTAAAGTCAATACTGTGTAGAGCCACCTTTTGCGGCTATCACAGCTCCAAGTCACTTTGGATAAGTCTCTATGAGCTTGCCACATCTTACCACTGGGATTATTGCCCATTCCTCCTTGCAAAACTGCTCCAGCTCCTGCAAGTTGGATGGTTTGCGCTTGTGAACAGCAATCTTTAATGCCGCGTACACACGGTCGGACTTTTCGTCTACTAAAGTCCGACGGACGCTGACGGACCAAAGCCGGCTGACAATCCGATCGTGTGTGGGCTTCCCCGGACTTTCAGCAGACTTTTCCAGCCGCAAATCTGACGGACTTTAGATTTGGAACATGCTTCAAATCTTTACGTCGTAACTATGCCGGACCCAGAAGTCCGCTCGTCTGTATGCTAGTCCGACAGACAAAAACCCACGCTAGGGCAGCTATTGGCTACTGGCTATCAACTTCCTTATTTTAGTCCGGTGTACATCATCACGTACGAATCCGTCAGACTTTTGTGTGATCGTATGTAGGCAAGTCCGTTCGTTAGAAAGTCTGCCGCAAGTCCGCCAAAAGTCTGTTGAAAGTCTGTCAGATGGGCTGTCGGACTTTTGTAGCCGAAAAGTCCGACCGTGTGTACGCGGCATAAGTCTGACCACAGATTTTCTATTGGATTGAGGTCTGGGCTTTGACTAGGCCATTCCAACCCATATACATGTTTCCCCTTAAACCACTCAAGTGTTGCTTTAGCAGTGTGTTTGGGGTCATTGCCCAGCTGGAAGGTGAACCTCCATCCCAGCCTCAAATCACACACAGAGTGGTACAAATTTTGCTCAAGAATATCCCTGTATTTAGCACCATCCATCTTTCCCTCAACTCTGACGAGTTTCCCAGTCCCGACTGATGGTGTTCTTTGGGTGATGTGATGTGTTGGGTTTGCGCCAGACATAGCACCTTCCTCCATACATTTTGGGAGTCTCCCACATGCCTTTTTTTGCAAACTCAAAATGTGCCATTTTGTTTTTTTGCTGAAAGTAATGGCTTTCTTCTGGCCACTCTGCCATAAAGCCCAACTCTATGTACAGATACTCCAGTCTCTGCTGTGGAACTTTGCGGCTCCTCCAGGGTTACCTTAGCTCTCTGTGCTGCCTCTCTGATTAATGCCCTCCTTGCCCGGTCCGTGAGTTTTGGTGTGCGCCCATCTCTCGGCAGTTTTGCTGTTGTGCCATGTTCTTTCCATTTGATTATGATAGATTTGATGGTGCTTCTAGGGATCATCAAAGATTTGCATATTTTTTTATAGCCTAATCCTGACTTGTACTTCTCAACAACATTGTCCCTTACTTGTTTGGAGAGTTCCTTGGTCTTCATGGCAGTGTTTGGTTAGTGGTGCCTCTTGCTTAGGTGTTGCAGCCTCTGGGGCCTTTCAAAAAGGTGTGTATATGTAATGGCAGATCATGTGACACTTAGATTGCACACAGGTGGACATCATTTCACTAATTATGTGACTTCTGAAGGTAATTGGTTGCACCAGAGCTTTTTATGGGCGTCATAACAAAGGGGGTGAATACATACGCACATGCCAATTACCAGTATATCTTTTTTTTATTTCTGAAAAATAGTTTTATGTATATATTTTTCTAATTTTACTTCACCAACTTAGACTATTGTGTTCTGATCCATCACATATAGTTCAGATTAAAAAAACATTGAACTACAGGCTGTAATGTAACAAAATAGGTAAAAAGCCAAGGGGGGCGAATACTTTTGCAAGGCACCGTATATATTTTTATTTGCTATATTTGTTTTCCATGAAAGTGAAGTTACCCTTTAAACGCTTAGCAACTGCCCCACGCACATATACTGCAGCAGGCAGCCGCTCTGTGCCAGATCACATAACTAGTACATGATCTGACACTTCCGGGTCTGGGGCGTGCACCGGCGGCGGCCCGCTCCCGCTGTAGTTGAACACAGCAGGAGCCAATCAGTGGGTGCGGCAGACTCGATGTCCATCAGGACCCGTTGATCGTTCGGGAAAGAAGCAGAATGGCAGTTTGCTGATGTAAACAAGGCAGACTGACGTTCTGTCAGTAGGGAAGGTAGTGATCCTGTGTTTCTGCTAAGCAGGGACACGGATCTCTGCCTTCCCATAGTACAAGCACCTCCCCCACAGTTATTAAGCACATTTAAGGCACACATTTAACCTTTTCATCACCCCTTCCCAGCCAGTGTCATTAGTACAGTGTCAATGCATAATTTTTGCACTGATCACTGTATTGGTGTCACTGGTTCCCAAAAAGCGTCACTTAGTTTCTGATTTGTCCGCCACAATGTCGCAGTCCCGCTATAAGTCGCTGATCGCCACCATTACCAGCAAAAAAAAAAAAAAAAAAAACAATTCCAAAAATCTATCCCATAGTTTTTAGATGCTATAACTTTTGCACAAACCAATCAATAAAAGCTTATTGGGATTTTTTTTTACCAAAACTATGTAGCAGAGTACATATTGGCCTAAATTGATGAAGAAATTAGATTTTTTACATTTTTTCATTGATTGTGTTTTATAGCAGAAAGTAAAAAATATTGGGTTTTTTTTTCAAAATTGTTGTTGTTCTCTGTTTATAGTGCAAAAAATGTTATTTGAGTAAAGCGTCGCACGACCGTGCAAATGTCAGTTAAAGTAACGCAGTGCGGTATCGCAAAAGATGGCCTGGTCATGAAGGGGGTAAATCTTCTGGAGCTGAAGTGGTTAAACAACACCATGATACAAACCAGCACCAACCTGTGGTGACAGTTCAGAGATAAATATAACATAAGACAGACAAAGGTTTGATATTATCCTTTACAACCTAGGGAACCTTTTATCTAACATGCTGTAGGCAGGGCTGACATATGGATTACAGGGTCTCTGTGGCTAATTAAATACAGGCATGGCAAGAGATGATCTAATTACAGCCTAATTCAGCCCCATAATCTATGGAATTCATATGTGTTTCATATGAGCTGGCAGATCTGACTGCATGGTAACCATACTGCTGACCATGGAGGAAGAAGTGTTCTGTTGACTAGAAATGTTACAGGGGAACTGCCATGACTTTTTAAAGAGGAGCCCCAGTCCCCCCCCCCCCCCAAAAAAAAAACAAATATAAGTCAGCAGATACAAATACTGCTGACTTTTAGTATGGGGACACTTATCTGCCCAGAGATCCAGCAATGCCCTCACCTGAGCTGATTCTTTAATCAGCTTCGGGTGCAGGCACCGGCATCCAGTGCCGGGACAAGGTCACCCGGTGCCCAGGGCGAAAATGAAAAACTGCGCCCCCCCTGTGAAAAGCTACAGCGCCTACAGACAATGGGATCTATACTAATGCATCAGTGACAGTGCATTAACCCCCTACCTGCTGCATATTACCAATACCAGTGCTAATTAAGCAAACTCCCCTCAGAGACTGCAGACATGATACAAGAGATCAATGCAGTCTCACCAGTGCCCATCAAATGCAGCCTACCGCTGTGCCAATCAATGCCGCCTCACTATGCCCATAATTGCAGCCCCACTGTGCCCATAATCGCAGCCTCTCTGTGCCCATAGTTTCAGCCTCTCTCTCTGTGCCCATAATTGCAGCCTCTCTGTGACCATAATCGCAGCCCCTCTGTGACCATAATCGCAGCCTCTGTGACCATAATCGCAGCCTCTCTGTGACAATGATTTCAGCCTCTCTCTCTGTGACCATAATTTCAGCCTCTCTCTCTGTGCCCATAATCGCAGCCTCTGTGCCCATAATTGCAGCCTCTCTGTGCCCATAATCGCAGCCTCTGTGCCCATAATTGCAGCCTCTCTATGACCATAATCGCAGCCTCTGTGATCATAATTGCAGCCTCTCTGTGCCCATAATTTCAGCCTCTCTCTCTCTGTGCCCATAATCGCAGCCTCTGTGCCCCTAATTGCAGCCTCTGTGCCCATAATTGCAGCCTCTCTGTGACCATAATCACAGCCTGTGTTACCATAATCGCAGCCTCTCTCTCTGTGACCATATTTTCAGCCTCACTTTGCCTATGAATGCAGACTCACCATAGCCTGCCCTGGATGGATCACACAGCCGACATCTCCCACAGCGCTGTGTGTCACACAACTGGGTCTGTGTGTGTGTGTTCGGCGGCGCCATAACAAGGTCCCGCCCCCCTAGACTGGCTCGTGTGATAGGCGGAACACTGATTCAATCTGCTACCACATGAGCCAGTCTAGGGGGCGGGACCTTGTTACGGCGCCGCCGAACACACACACAAACCCAGCTGTGTGACACACAGCGCTCCCGGCGCTGTATGTCAAACAAGAGGAGGAGGTGGGAGGGGAGCGCTGCAGCCACAGATCAAATCGGTCTGTAGCGTGGCCTCTACTGCGCTCCCCTTCCTCCAGTAAATGGTCCCGCTCAGGGCATCTGCCCCTTCTGCCCACCCCTTGTACCGGCCCTGCCAGCATCTACAGTAGGGGAAACAGGAAGTGACGCCTTTCAGCTTCACAGCTGGTTTCCTACTGTGCATGCGCAGGTTGTGCTGCACCTTGTAAATGCTCCTGTCGTCTTCTGGGACCTGTGATATGTCCCATAAGACTGTGGGGAAGGAGGGGGGCAGAACCTCTGGCCCAGATTGCCCCAGCGATCTGAGCCAGAAGTAGGGTTGCCACCTCATCCATTTAAACCCGAACACATATAAATTACACAGGTTCTGAGGCTAATTTAATGCAGATAAGGCGCTAAGTGAGTTCAATTACCACCTTAATCAGCCGAAGAACCTGTGTAATTAATATGTCTTTTGGGTTTAAAGGGATGAGGTGGCAACTCTGGGTTCAAAGGGATGAGGTGGCAACTCTGGGTGTTCTGGGTTCAAAGGGATGAGGTGGCAACTCTAGTCGGAAGGGGGAGCAGGTACCTCTCACCGCCCCCCCCCCCCCAAAAAAAAAATCAATTGGAACTTCCCCTTTTGGGTGGAGCTCCACTTTAAGTTTAATTTGCAGAATTCTGTGTCCTACCACGGCAGGTACAGAAGAAGAGCATTGGCTAAGTATGATGGTTTTCTAAGAAGGTAAAACAATGAACTGCTCTGAATGAACAGTTACCCAGTTACCATCTGTACAGTTCTGAAACTATGGGCAGCACAGTGGCTAAGTGGTTAGTTCTGCCTAGCAACACCAGGGGTGTCAGTTCAAATCCCAATCATGCCACTACCTGCATGGAGTTTGCATGTTCTTCCAGTGCATGCATGTTTTTCCTCCCACACTCCAAAGACATGCTGGTAGGTTATTTGGCTCCTGTCGGAACGGGCCCTAGCAGTTACAGACCTTAGATTGGAAGCTCCTTGAGGGAAGGGACTGATGTGAATGTACAATATATATGTGTAAATTGTTTGCACTATATAAATACCTGTAATAAATAAATACCTGACATTTCTTTATGTGCTCAAACCTGCACTTTGCCCTCTCCTCCTCACCACCATGCCTCCTCTTTCAGGTGTAATAAAGGGATCCAGGCGTGTCCCACTCTCTGCTTTTTTGTTTCCACTTGCGGTGTGCGGCCCTCTGATGAGTGATCTGTGGTGGATCGATCATCAAAAGGTACTAAACAGGCGGTAAAAAAGGCAGTATGTTATCTCCTCACAGCCTAAACACTAAAAACCCAAACCATCATGGAACAACCATGCAATGCAGGCCATTCAGCTGAATGTGTCCTGTTCATGGGGCGGTAGTGCCTGCCAAACCCGATGGGGGGTATATTTTTTGCATTGCATGTATTCACCCCAGTCCACTTCCTTTGTAGCTTAAGGGGGGAGTGGTTTGGGGGCAGTAAAAAATCAGCTCGTGGTGTATTTTTAACCCCCCCCCCCCAATTGCAAGTGTAAATGGGGTCCAGAATAAAGCCTATGTATGAATAAATCCTGCAAATACTGTTCTTTTTTAACTTCTTATGAACTCCATCTACCCCTTCTCCCATCAGCTGGTTTTTTTTCCCAAGATCTACATGTTTTATACTGTTCATTTGTAAACTTTTTTTTTCTTGTCTTTGCATGTTCTGGTCTTTCGTTTTTTATAAAGTCCCATTAAAAAATACATAGAATTAAAATAGAAAATCGTTACTTTATTTGTAAATGTAAAGGTGCTAAGGAGAAACATCCACTATGTCTATGCAATGCTTCATATTCTGAAAAAAAAAAGAAACAGAAAAAGAATAAATAAATCACGCATAGTGGATGACTGCAAAGTTTCAGAGCACCCGTAAAATCAAACTACATCTCTGAACCAAGCCGTGTTTGACAGATGCAGATTATACTTTTCTTGATGAAAGTTGACCACCAAAGTACTTTGAGCTATTTGCACATAGAGAATCTTCAAAAGGAGTGTGTTTTTCATTAAATAGATTTTAAATAGATACATAGAATTATTTCCAATGTATAACAGCTGTTATTATAAGGTGGAGGATAGATATGAGCTTCGTGGTTGAGTCGAACCCATGTTTGACTCGAACATCGTCTGTTCGTCCGTTTGTCAAATGCGAACGATATGGGCCGTTCGCGGCAAATTCGCGTGGCGCGTCGCGGCCCATAATTTACTGCGGCATCGCAGTGCATTGCTGGCTGATGATTGGCCAAGCATGCACTATGACCCGCATGCTTGGCCAATCACACTGTCAGTAGAGAGAGCTGTAATTGGCCAATGCCAGGGTGGTAAGGCAGGCAGGCTTGTCTTGTTACAGTATTTACAGCTACCTGAAGAAAATGCTGGTGTTCTTTTGATCCTATTAGTACCACAGTCAGGCAGCTAGACTATTTACAGTTAGTGTAGTGCATCCTCCTCACAGTGTTCAGCTAAAGCTACAGGTTAGTTTAGTGTGACCTCTGCAAAGTGTTCAGCTAAAGCTACAAGTTAGTGTAGTGCGTGCTCTGAACAGTGTTCAGCTAAAGCTACAAGTTAGTTTAGTGTGACCTCTGCACAGTGTTCAGCTAAAGCTACAAGTTAGTGTAGTGCGTCCTCCTCACAGTGTTCAGCTAAAACTACAAGTTAGTGTAGTGCGACCTCTGCACAGTGTTCAGCTAAAGCTACAAGTTAGTTTAGTGCGACCTATGCACAGTGTTCAGCTAAAACTACAAGTTTGTGTAGTGCGTGCTTGGAACAGTGTTCAGCTAAAGCTACAAGTTAGTGTAGTGCTTCCTCCTCACAGTGTTCAGCTAAATCTACAAGTTAGTGTAGTGCGCCCTCCTCACAGTGTTCAGCTAAAGCTACAGGTTAGTTTAGTGTGACCTCTGCACAGTGTTCAGCTAAAGCTACAAGTTAGTGTAGTGCGTGCTCTGAACAGTGTTCAGCTAAAACTACAAGTTAGTGTAGTGCGACCTCTGCACAGTGTTCAGCTAAAGCTGCAAGTTACTGTAGTGCGTCCTCCTCACAGTGTTCAGCTAAAACTACAAGTTAGTGTAGTGCGACCTCTGCACAGTGTTCAGCTAAAGCTACAAGTTAGTTTAGTGTGACCTCTGCACAGTGTTCAGCTAAAGCTACAAGTTAGTTTAGTGTGACCTCTGCACAGTGTTCAGCTAAAGCTACAAGTTAGTGTAGTGCGTGCTCTGAACAGTGTTCAGATAAAGCTACAAGTTATTGTAGTGCTTCCTCCTCACAGTGTTCAGCTAAATCTACAAGTTAGTGTAGTGCGTCCTCCTCACAGTGTTCAGCTAAAGCTACAAGTTAGTTTAGTGCGACCTCTGCACAGTGTTCAGCTAAAGCTACAAGTTAGTGTAGTGCGTCCTCCTCACAGTGTTCAGCTAAAACTACAAGTTAGTGTAGTGCGACCTCTGCACAGTGTTCAGCTAAAGCTGCAAGTTACTGTAGTGTGTCCTCCTCACGGTGTTCAGCTAAAACTACAAGTTAGTGTAGTGCAACCTCTGCACAGTGTTCAGCTAAAGCTACCTGTAGAAGGTTGGTGGTGTTTTCCTGATCCTATCACTACCGCAAGCAGCTAAAGTATTTACACGTTAGTGTAGTGCGACCTCTGCACAGTGTTCAGCTAAAGCTACCTGTAGAAGGTTGGTGGTGTTTTCCTGATCCTTTCACTACCGCAGGCAGCTAAATTATTTACACGTTAGTGTAGTGCGACCTCTGCAAAGTGTTCAGCTAAAGCTACCTGTAGAAGGTTGGTGGTGTTCTCATACTGTAGGCAGGCAGTTGATTTTGCTAGCTGCAGTATCAGTATATATATATATATATATATATATATATATATATATATATATATATATATATATAGCCAACAAGGAGAGGCAGACAGTCAGAAGCCAATAAAAGAGGGCAAGTAGGCTCTGTGTCTAGAGGCAACGATGCTGGTCGTGGAGACGGTGCATCCTTATCAGCACGTGGCCGTGGGACACGCTTGGCCTTTTTTTCGGCAGCTGGCCGTGTTGAGCCGCAACATGCGGAAGACTTGGTCGAGTGGATGACCAAGCCGTCCTCATCCTCCTCATCCTCCCTCACCCATGCTCAGGGTACTTTGTCTGGCAAAGCAGCTGCCAGCGCAGCCTCTTCCCTAGGCTCAATGGCATCAGTGACTCCTTCCCTAGCCCCACCATGTCCTCCTGAGGAGTCCCTCGAACTGTTTGACCACAGTGTTGGGTACATGCTCCAGGAGGAAGCCCAGCGTTTAGAAGGCTCTGATGATGATACTGAGCTAGATGAAGGCAGTAACTTGAGCACGGACAGAGGGGGTGCCCAAGAAGGACAGCAATCTGGCAGTCATGCTCCCCCTGCTGCAGCATACTGCCAGGTTTGCTCCAGTGATAAGAAGGGAGGGGATGATGAGGTCACTGACTCAACGTGGGTGCCTGATAGGAGAGAGGAGGAGGAGGCACATCACCAACGAGGCAGGATGCCCTCCAGGGGCCAGCCTAAGGGCAGCACACTGACTGCATCACAACACAAAGCTCCGCATGTGCAGGGCGCTGCTGTCTCTGCGTGTTATTCCAAAAGTTCTTTGGTGTGGGCCTTTTTTGAGACGAGTGCATCAAATCGCACCGCTGCTATTTGCAACATATGTCTCAAGCGTATCTCGCGTGGCCAAAACATCTCCCGCTTGGGCACCACATGCTTGACCAGACATATGTTGACCTGTCATGCAGTTCGTTGGCAAGCGTATCTAAAAGACCCACACCAAAGAACAAAGAGGACCTCTCCTTGCTCCTCATCAGCTGAGATCTCCAACCCCACTATACCTTCAGTCCTCTCTGAGACCTGCACTGAGAGGAATGAAGGTGTATAATTAGGTGTGTCACAGCCAAGTACTTGTGGGCAACCTGCTTTCGGTACACCGACGTCAGATTGTACCAGGCAAATTTCCCTGCCCCAGCTGCTGCACCGCCGAAAGAAGTTCACTCCCAGCCATCCACATGCCCAGCAGTTGAATGCTAACTTGGCAAAATTGCTAGCACTTCAACTGCTAAATTTTCAGTTGATAGACTCTGCCCCCTTGTGTGAGTTTGTGGAATGTGTGGTTCCTCAGTGGCAGGTACCCAAACGCCACTTTTTCTCACGGAAGGCGATTCCGGCTCTCTACCGGCATGTGGAAGGCAATGTCTTGGCCTCGCTGGACAGGGGGGTCAGCGGTAAGGTGCATATTATCGCTGACTGATGGTCCAGCAGGCATGGACAGGGACGTTACCTAAGTTTCATGGCACATTGGGTCACTCTGCTGGCAGCTGGGAAGGATGCAGGACAAGGTGCAGTAGTGTTGGAGGTTGTTCCGCCACCATGCCTCCACAATGCCACTACTAATGATTGTGACACACCTCTCTCCTCCACCCCCTCCTCTTCTTCTTCCTCCATGGCCTCTTCCTGTGCTTTGTCCTCGGAACCAGCGGTGCTCTGTAGCCGTTCAAGGGGCTACGCAAGTATGCAGGCCAAAAGATGACATGCGATGCTTGAGCTGGTGTGCTTGGGGGACAGGAGCCACACTGGGGCAGAGGTTCTGTCAGCTCTGCAGGGGCAGGTTCAGAGGTGGTTGACGCCACGCCAACTTAAGGCAGGAATGGTGGTTTGCGACAATGGCACCAACCTCCTCTCCGCCCTCCGACAGGGACAACTGACCCATGTGCCCTGTTTGGCTCACGTCCTTAACTTGGTGGTGCAGCAGTTCTTGGGCAGGTACCCGGGCTTACAGGATGTCCTGAGGCAGGCCAGGAAAGTCTGTGTGCATTTCCGCCGGTCATATAATGCCAGTGCTCGGCTGGCAGACCTCCAAAAGAAATTTAACCTGCCCAAGAACCGCCTAATCTGTGACATGCCCACTAGGTGGAACTCAATGTTGGCCATGCTGCAGCGGCTGCACACACAGCAGAGGGCCATCAATGAGTACCTGTGTGACTATGGCACCAGGACAGGGTCAGGGGAGCTTGTTTTTTTTTTCCCCACGCCAGTGGGCCATGATCAGGAATGCATGCACTGTCCTGTCACCATTTGAGGAGGCCACGAGGATGGTGAGCAGTGACAGTGCATGCATCAGTGACACTGTCCCCCTTGTCCACCTGTTGGAGCACACGCTGCGTGGAATAATGGACAGGGCAGAACAGAGGCAGGAAGAGGAGGACTTCCTTAGCTCTCAAGGCCCCTTTCATCCAGACAGTGTTCCTGCGTGCCCGCCGATCACACAGGAAGAGGACGAGGAGGAGGAGGATTGTGTCAGCATGGAGGTGGAGCCTGGCACTCAGCATCAGCAGCAGTCTTTAAGGGATCATTTAGAGTCCCAAGAAACACATGGACTTGTATGTGGCTGGGAGGAGGTGGCTGCGGATCATGTCGTCCTTAGTGACCCAGAGGACCCCGGACTGAATGCCTCAGCAAACCTACGCTGCATGGCCTCCCTGATCCTGCAAAGCCTGCGGAAGGATCCTCATATTCGTGGTATCAAGGAGAAGGACCAATACTGGCTGGCAACCCTTCTTGATCCACATTACACGGGTAAGGTTGCGGACCTTATCTTGCCGTTGCAGAGAGAGCAGAGGATGAAACATCTTCGGGAGGCCTTGCAGAAAGGTCTGTGCAACGCGTTCCCAGAGACTGGGAGGTTACAAACTCCTATTTCTGGACAACGTGTTGCTGAGGCTTCGGTCAGTCAAAGAAGGAGCGATGGAGAAGGTGGCCGTCTGACCGATGCGTTCAGACAATTTTTTAGTCCGCAGCTCCAAGGTATGATCGGTTCCAGCAACCATCGCCAGCGTCTGTTTTACATGGTGCAGGAATACCTAGGGGCAAGATCTGACTTGGACACCTTTCCCACCGAAAATCCTCTGAGTTACTGGGTCTTGAGGATGGATCACTGGCCAGAGCTTGCACAGTATGCAATTGAGCTACTGGCCTGTCCTGCATCCAGCGTTCTTTCGGAACGCACATTCAGTGCTGCTGGAGGCTTTGTAACTGATCACAGGGTGCGTCTGTCCACCGACTCGGTCGATCGACTGACCTGCATAAAAATGAATCAGTCTTGGATCACCGGCAGATACCAAGCACCTGATGCTGATGTAACCGAATAATTTTTTTTGGAAATGTCAGATCTCTTCAAAGACTGCCTATGCTGATGCTGAGTGACTATCCTGTTATGCTGAGTAATTATCCTCTTCCTCCTCAATGATCATGCTGATAGCTTGTAAGGACAATTTTGGTTCTGGGCGCCGCCACCAGTGCCTAAGGCCCAATTTTTAAGCCGCATGTATTACAATTTTTGATGCAATACTTTGCAGCAGGGCTCGTTCCTGCGTTCCAACTAGAGTATCTGTGAGGGGTTGCAGTGTTGTGGCAACAGCACCAGTGCCTAAGGCCCAATTTTTCAGCCCCTGTTTAACAGGGGAGTGTAATTACAATTTTTGATGCAATACTTTGCAGCAGGGCTCGTTCCTGCGTTCCAACTAGAGTATCTGTGAGGGGTTGCAGTGTTGTGGCAACAGCACCAGTGCCTAAGGCCCAATTTTTCAGCCCCTGTTCAACAGGGGCATGCAATTACAATTCTTGATCTAGTATTTCACAGCAGGGCCCATTTCTGCGCCCACCAAGAGTAACTGTGAGGACTTACAGTGTTGTGCCACCAGCACCACCACCACCACCAATGGCCCAATTTTTATGGCACTGTTCAACAGGGGTATGTAATTACAATTCTTGATCGAATATTTCACAGCAGGGCCCATTTCTGTGCCCACAAAGTGTAACTGTGAGGATTTACAGTGTTGTGGCACCAGCACCACCATCACCAAAGGCCCAATTTTTCTGACCCTGTTCAACAGGTGCATGTAATTACAATTCTTGATCTAATATTTTCACAGCAGGGCCCTGTGAGGGCTTACATTGTTGTGGCCACAACAACACCTAAGGCCCAAATTTCTGCTGAGTATATAGGGCAGGCCCCTACTTTCAAACATGCAACTTACAAACGACTCCTACTTGCAAACGGAAGGAGACAACAGGAAGTGAGATGAAAGCTACCCCATAGGAAGGGAAATTCTCTCCTGTAAGAGTTAATATGGGAAAAACTTTTCTCCTTTACAATGATGCTTTATCACCAATCCTTGTTTCACTAAAAACCCCAAATTTTCAAAAAACATTCGTCATTAGGACAAAAAGCGAGGTGAAATCTTCTGAAGAGGAGCACAGACATCAAATCAAATGTCACAGGGGTGATAACCCTTCCCTATGTTTTCCAAAAAGCTTAAAAACAGATTTTTTTGGCTGGAGCTATACTTTGAAAATGTACCAGTTCAAAATTACAAACAGATTCTACTTAACAACAAACCCACAGTCCCTGTCTTGTTTGCACTGCCTGTATACTGCTGTTCAGAGTATATAGGGCCTTATAGGGCCTGGGGGCCCCACTCCTTTCCTTTTTTAATTTGGGTGCGGGGTTCCCCTTAATATCCATACAAGACCCAAAGGGCCTGGTAATGGAATTGGGGGTACCCATTACATTAAAGCCGCAAGCAGTTTTAAATGACTTTTTTTCCTTTAAAAATGTCATTTTGTGCAGGGACTGTTCTAAGCACGGGAAACACGCGCCACTTTACAGGCATACTATAGACACCCCCCAGGTATGATATTTAAAGGAATATTTCACTTTTTTTTTTTTTACTTTAAGCATCATTAAAATCACTGCTCCTGAAAAAACTGCCATTTTTAAAACTTTTTTTTGCATTGATACATGTCCCCTGGGGCAGGACCCGGGTCCCCAAACCCTTTTTAGGACAATACCATGAAAATTAGCCTTTAAAATGAGCACTTTTGATTTTGAACGTTCGAGTCCTATAGACGTCAATGGGGTTCTAACGTCTGGTGCGAACCGAACCGGGGGGTGTTCGGCTCATCCCTAGTGGAGGATACTGAGATAAAGACATCCATTGCTGCCCTGTGCTATATATAGGGTTGCCACCTTTTCTTCAAGCCAAGCCCGAATGCTTTAGCGCTTTTTTTTAAGATCAGAGTCCCCATATATCAGCGAACCCCCCTTAGAGACCAACTGTTGGGGGGGGGGGTCGCTGATATAACGGAACTCTGATCTAATGGGGATCTGTAGGAGGGGGTGCTAATATAAGGTTACTCTGATATAATGAGGGTCTCTAATGGGGGGTGCTGATTGCTGGCCTAATCATTAGATCAGCAGTCAGCATCCCCCATTAGAGACCCCCATTAGCTCACAGTGGCCTTATATCAGTGCCCCCCCTTCTTTAGAGACCTCCATTAGAGTTAGACCACCCCCTTATAACAGCACCCTCTGCCCCCTTCTATAAATATGTCTAATGCCTTATTGGCAGAAGGGACTCTGCAGCCACTGCAACTGCAAGCATTCCGGCCGGAGTTAGGGGACGGAGCTGAGAGGGGGAGTGGAAAATCCTATGTGCGCTGTGCAAAGGAGTCATCTGTTCCAAGGATGCCAGTGGTCCTTGCAACCAAGCAGATAATTTGATCAAGTGGAGGGTTGGCGAGCACCAGTGGGGGAAAGGGCAGAGCAGAGAGCACACAGAATAGTAAGAGCAAGGCGCAGCCTACAGGAATTTCTGAGGATACCCCACTGAGTTCCCTCACTGCACTGGGACAAATTTTTTCTGACTGGACTTGAGGGGTGTCCAAACTTTTCACCTTCCTGATTACACAGTTCTAAAGCCTCGTACACACGATCGGATTTTCCGCAGACAAAACTTCAGACTTTTGTCCGAAGGCGTGTGCCTGGATTTTGTCTTGCATACAAACGGTAAGGAATTTTCAGCCAACAAACACGAACGTAGTGAGGTAGTACGTGGTTTTTCAGCTCTTTAGCGCCACCCTTTGGGCTCCTTCTGCTAATTCGTGTCAGTAGAAGTTTGGTGAGTGTTGATTTGCGCTTTTCATTTCGCGCTTTTCATTTCGCGCTTTTCATTTAGCGCTTTGCAGTTTGCGCTTTTCATTTCGTGCTTTTCAGTTCGTTTCTGAACGGCCGTTTGCCAACCAGTTATGTTGCGCAATCGGAGGAGATAAGATGTTATTTATTATTGCCCTTGGAGTTATTGCTTTGACCCAAGTCCAGTCCAGGAACAGGAGGAGGAGGAGTTCTTGGACCAAAAATTGGTTGCTTTATTAATCGTGACCAATTATGTCATATGCCTTTGCTGAGGGAGCTCCAGGAGAATAATCCAGATGATTTTCGGAATTATCTCCGGATGACGGACCCCCTGCTTTCACCAAATCTTGGCATTGTTGACCCCCTATATTAAGAAGCAGGACACATGCATGAGGCTATTATTTTATTTTTTGGTTGAATAATAATGATTTGATTTGTTATATTTCTATATTTTTGGATGCATGGAATGCACTTTTTGGTTAAGTTCTATTGGCAGATAGCATGTCTGTTTTTATTTGTTTTCTTTTTTTAATGCACAATAAAAAATTGTGGAGAATAATACTTGGATATGTGTTTTACTTCAAATGACAGTTTGGGAGTAGACAGTTACATTTAAAAAAAATACAATGTAAAATTGACAAGGGACAATAACATAGTTGTATCTTTGATCCTAAAAACTACAGGATAATGGTGTTGTGGTAAAAAAACAAAAAAAAAAAACAAGCATAATAATATTATTCTTGATATCACTAAAAAAAAGCCTTTTGAAAATTTGTTTGCAATAACTCCATCAGTATCACCAGCAAAGCAGCTTCATTATTATCCCATTAAAGAAGAAGAGAATTGTGCGCTGCATTTGGAGATTTCATAATTTGCCACGTCACGAATGTTAATTCTCCATTACGAACCCTAGTTTACAAGACCGACCGCTTCCGGCTCGTCCTTGCTTCCGAGCATGCGTGTTTGTACTTTGGACTTTTGTCCGACAGGCTTGTATACTCACGCTCGGAAAATCCGACAACACACATTTGTCCAGGAAAAATTTTAAAACCTGCCATCCAACATTTGTCCGCAGAAAGTTTGACGACAATTGTCCGATGGAGCATACACGCGGTCGGATTTACCGCCAACAGCCTGTCATCGAACATTTCCCGTTGGAAAGTCCGATCGTGTTTACGCGGCTTAACAATAAAGCTGGGTACACATGATCCAAATATCATCTGGTTCAGCAGGAACTGGCCAACATTTGGACTTTGTGTACAGCTGCCTGTCTGACATGGACTTTGTGTACAGCTGCCTGTCTGACAGAAGCTGGTCTCACAACTGGCTTCTGTCAAATGTGCATGCTGGAAAACCAGCACCAGTAGCTGATCAGCGATGGCAGACAATTGCTGTGAGTGCTGATCTGGGTGTTCTGACAGGGGGGCAGTTCCCCCGAGCAGAAAAAGTCGGGCAGATTACAGGTTAGCAATTGTTCAACTATGTGCTGTGTGGGGAGGTAGAAGGGGGGGTTGTGGCACAACTGAAAAATGGGAGGGAGGGCGCAGTCCACCCAAGCACCCCCCCAACCATTGAGATCCAGCCATGTGGGATTTACTTGCCTGGAGCTAGCTGGGAGACCCTGCATTTTCAAACGGGGCAACCTGGCATCCCTCCTGGTGTGCAGGTGCTTGACTTGTTGTCAGTGCATCTGCCGCCGCAGCTGCTATTGCAAACACGGCATCCCGGCATCTCTCCAGACATGAATGGTCTCTGACTTCTTCATGTCGGGTGCGGAGGGTGCTATATTTGCATGGCATCCCTCCAGATGTTCCCCCGGGCCACATGCTTAACACTCTTGGGCCGCATGCGACCCATGGGCCACAGGTTAGACAACAGTTTGGACAGCCCTGCTGTACACATTCAGCTTTACACCCTCAGAATGTATGCTCCATCTCTCTCTCTGCTCTCAGTGTTGTATAGAAGAGAACCTCCTATTCCTGTCAGCAGCCCTGGAGGGTTCCAGCATGGTACATGCTGGGTCAGTGAACTCATCACGTGGCTCCGCCCCTAAGCTATTAACTGTCAAACGGCAGAGCAGGCATTCAGAGGTAAGCCTTCGCCACAGGTGGATCGTTTGTTTTGGGGGGCGTTTCGGGTCCGGCGGTGCGGCAGGCGTAGTGATTGACGATGGAACTACATTGGAGGACATTGTTTTTTAAGACAGGAATTGTCAAAAATGGTCTCCTGTCTTTTTTTTACACTTTTTTTTGTGAATGGGTAGGGGTACCTGAATGTACCCCATACTCATTCACATGGATCTGGGGGTCCCCTTGTTAAAGGGGGCTTCCAGATTCTGATAAGCCCCCTGCCTGCAGACCCCCACAACCACTGGCCAGAGCCCCCCTGCCCCAAAGCGCCCCCCCCCCATGTTGAGGGCATGTGGCCTGGTGTAGTTCAGGATTCAGGAGGGGAGGTGCTTACTCATCCCTCCTTTCCTATCCTGCCAGGCTGCATGCTCGGATAAAGGTCTGTTATGGATTCTGGGGGGACCCCCACACTGTTTTTTTTTTCTCACTTTTTTCTTTTGTTTTGTTTCTTTTTCAATTAGCTGTCACCGGGGAAGCCCGTTGACAGCTGATGACTCATCCGTTGTTAAGGATGCAGTGGCCGGCTTCCTGGCCCGCTCCTTAACATCCAGCTATTCACTGGGCCCTGATTGAGCAAAACTTTGCCCAATAATGGCTTAGAAAGCACTGTGCAGCATGCATTGATTGTGGGGCTGTTCGGGTGTTTGCTGAACGGGGAACAGGCGATTTATGGGCTGAACTTTTGCTTGGCTCACACTGTTCGCCCAACTCTAGTGTTTGTGTTAGTTTATGAAACTTTGAACTCACTGTAGTTTGTTCAACAATTACACTACTGATGGTTACCTTGTTTGTGTCTTGGTGTTGACATCTTCCCTTTTGAAATTCACTGTACCGCACAAGTATACCTTCCTTTGCACAAGTATCCCATTTTGTAAATTTTTCTTTTGGGATGTGCACATAGGCTTAGCTTCCAAATTTTTTTTAGATGGTTCAAATTCGGGCCTTTTCCATTCCACAGTTCATATGGAGTTTTCCCAGTTGATTTTCCTGGTAGTCGCTTTTGGAGATAGCATGCGGTCATAATTGCCTCCCCTCATTAAGTGGTTGGCATATCTGCATCAAACAGCATGGTTCTTCCACTCTCACATAGAGTATGGTTCATTCTTTCTGCAACCTGTTGTTCTGGGTTGTATGGTACAGTAGTTTGAAATATTATGCCATGGTTTCTGAAATTCGTGTGTTATCGCCTGTAAATTCAGTTCCATTGTCTGTGCTCAATACACTCTGCATTTTGCCAAATATGTTGCTTACTTGAGCCAAATACTGTTCAAGTTTCTTTGGTACCTCACTTTTGTAATGTAACAGATATAGTGGCCGATTTACTAAGAAGAATGCATTGCGCCAGTTCATACCTGGAGCGCTGGAAAAGTCATTAACCGAACGAGCAACAGACGCACTTTGAAGCGCAAAGGATAAATATGTAAACTGCAACGGGTGCTAGGGCAACTGCGGTTTTCTCATTGATAATAGCGCATGCCCAATACAATTGGTTAATTTCATCTCATTGGATGTGTCTTGTTAGGCAATTAGTAGATGAATGTGTGTTAGTGACCCACACAAACACCACCCCATGTTTAAAAAAAAAATTCTTAATTTGCAAATAAGGATCATCTCTTCCTCAGAGAACAGTGAGCTGGGCATGGTGGTGGGAAGAAATTAGCAGCAGTACAAGGAACTTCCTGTAGGGGTGTGATGTCATTCCTGTGTGCTGGCCACCACTTCCGGGAACCAGATATGTGCCACGGGTACATACCTCCGCACACACAGGAGTTGCGCATCTCACATACATAGCGGTCATGCATCTAGATGCATTTGGCGCATCTAGCTGCTGGAACCCAATTTTTAGGGAAATTAATAGTAAAGCAGGTGCGGATTTCCAGGACTGGACTAACAAATGTATCTAGTGAAAGGCAACTGGTGTTTTCTATTAAACAAGGTCTAAATGGGCCATTGACATGCATCACAGTTGAATTTAGGAATGTGTCTTTGCAAAGTTAAACTAAATGAAATCCTTTCTTATTTTTGCTTGGGGATAGAGTACAGAGGCATTAGAAGTCATGTCAGTTTTTGGGGATGTCTGCCCCCCTGATAGGGTGAAGACACCTCCCAAATTTTGCCAGTTTCTCCTTCACATTTATTCACTTCCTGTCACATAGCCAAACAGGAAGTGAGGGTAAAACCCTACCAATGTCTTTCCTCGGGGATACACAGGTCAATCTAAATAGCTTCCCCATTAGGTAAATTGCACTCTAGCATTTTGCTCTGTACACCCCAAATTATTAGGTATTTTGGACTTTGGGGTTTATTTAATAAAGGCAAATCCACTTTGCACTACAATTGCACTTGGAAGTGCAGTTTCTGGAGATCCCAGAGGGACATGCAAGGAAAATAAAAAAACATCATCTTTGCTTCTACATGATTGGATGATAAAATCACTGGTGCTTCGCCTCAGATTTACAGCAAGTGCAATTGTATTGCAGAGTGGATTTGCCATTAATAAACCCCAAATACCTAAAATTTGGGGTGTACACAACAAAGTGCTAGAGTGCAATTTGCCTAATGGGGACACCAGTTAGATTGATCTGTGGGGCCCTAAGGAAAGACATTGGTAGGGTTTTACCCTCACTTCCTGTTTGGCTGTGACAGGAAGTGAAGCCTATTTTCAGAAAAGGGACACAAAGCCCAACCTAAAAAAACACAAGCAGGGGTTCTAACACTCACTTGGTTTCCCTCAAATGCCCACAATTAGAATAGGATTGTCTTGAGCTAGATTTTAGCTCAGTGCTCTAAATCAGTGGTTCTCAACCCTGTCCTCAAGTACCCCCAACAGGCCACGTTTGCAGGTTTTCCTTCATCTTGCACAGGTGCTTTAAATCACAGTCAATGGCTTGGTATTTTAGACAGCTATTTTAGCTAAGATAAATTCCAAAAACATGTCCTGTCGGGGTATTTGAGGACTGAAGCTGAGAACCACTGCTCTAAAATGGAAAATTGAATGCTTGCCTCTCTGTAATTTTCCTTTCCTGGTGCCTATCCATGGCAGCATGCGCACAATCCATGCATATGCTACCATAAAGGCACCAGGAAAGTAGCTTTCACACCAAGTCAAGCCAATCAGCCTAGTTAAGCTGCAGCTGGGAAATTTGTTGCATGAAAATTAACAAAACACATAAAACTTTGCTTCAAACTTTGGTTAACAAAACAGGACTTGAAAAAGAGCAATGAAAGCAAAAAACACATGTATGTTAATTTGGGACACTAACAGAATATGGTTTTGAGGTCTGACCATTTTGCAGAGGAAATTAACAGGAGTGCGCCCACAAAACGGACATCTATTAAGGATTTAAACATTAATTAGTCACAACATCTTGAGAAAGATTTTGCAAAATAATGCAGCACAGACAATTAAGTCAAAGTGAACAACCTGCAAACGACACACATTGACAACATCAAAAATATTTCAGGGGAAAATATCCCCCCCACCCAAAAAAAATACAATAAACCAAAGCAAAAAATACTTGCTCTAAAACATCTGATTTGCAAAGACATAATCATACTGATGCTATAAACACAAGCCCAAAGCCTTTCGACACTGGCCCTATTGGAGACTTTTTGCCCAAGTGTGGCAAGTGCATGGAATCTTTTTGGACCTCTTTGTAAGTAAAAGCCATAGCCCCTGGATAAAAGCAAGCTTGGAGGGCGAGGGTGGGGTAGTTTATGTTTATGTCAAGATATATATATTATATTTATATATAAAATATCTTTACATATCTGAGTGCAGATCCCCCCTTACATCAGGGTCCCCAGAGCCCCCCTCATTACATCAGGGTCCCCAGAGATCCCCCACTTATGTCAGGGTCCCCAGAGATCCCGCACTTACATCCCACATACGTACTAAATGAAAGTTGATCCAGGGAAAATCTGATTGCCTCTTGGGGGTCAGTAAGGAATTTTTTTCCCCTGCTGTAGCAAATTGGAGCATGCTTTGCTGGGGTTTTTCGCCTTCCTCTGGGTCAATTGTGGGTATAGGGTTGGGTATATGGGATTGTTTGATATTTATTTTTATGGTTGAACTAGATTGACTTGTGTCTTTTTTCAACCTGACTAATTATGTAACTATGTAACATCAGGGCCCCCAGAGAGCCTTCACTTACATCAGGATCCCCAACGAGCCCCCCTTTATATCAGGTTTCCCAGAGAGCCTCCCCTTACATCAGGGTCCCCAGAGAGCCCTCCCCCCTTATATCAGGGTCCCCAGAGAGCCCTTTCTTACATCAGGGTCCCCAGAGAGCCTCCCCTTACATCAGGGTCCCCAGAGAGCCCTCCCCCCTTACATCAGGGTCCCCAGAGAGCCCCTTCCTTACATTAGGGTCCCCAGAGAGCCCTTTCTTACATTTGCCCCCCCCCCCACACAGTGGCAAAATGCCAGGGCCCAGTCACAAGTGCGACTGCTGCGACCCTGAAAATTCCACCACTGATTGAGGGTACCTAACGTAAATATCTCAGAATGATACACTCATTGGACACCTCTGCTAAATTTGTCGTATGATGACAGCAAACAAGAGTAGCTATTTTAATTCCAATAGATATCTGAGGATACAATGGAGGTTAATGGATCCTGGTCATTTGATGTCAGCAGCACCGTTGCTTTCTAGAGAACCAAAAGGAAGGTACATCACTGGCTTCTGGTGAATTAATGACAATGCAGCCACATGATTTTGTTGAGTGGTTCTTAGAGAAATTATTTCATTAACTAGTTCCTGCCAAGCTGTGACCAGTGAGCTCCAGGAGAATTGATAGTGTCATTGGTGGTTCCTGGAAACTTGATGCAAATGATGGTTGCGGCTCCTGCAGAATTGAAATTGGTGATGTCAGTGGTACTGGTGGTTTCTGGAGAACCAATGGCAGTGATGTCACTAGTTTATCATAAAACCACATTTTCCAGTTGATCAGATGTTGGTGAAATTATTTTAGTCACTGGTTCCTGCTGAACCACAACAAATGACCTCAGTGGCTGCCTGCCTTGTAGATAACTACGGAGACTGTCTTGTTGGGAAATAGGTTCCATCATTGGTTTTCTTCATGGAAAATGTACATTTTAATTTTAAGAACGGAGTTTATTGTATAGCACAATTAGATTCCTCTTTCTGTAAAAAGGGAAGTGGAAGCATTCTAAAATTATGACCACATTGCAAAATATTTCTTAAATTCCCCTGACTACTTCCCATGCTTTTTATATAGTGTTTAAACTTAAAAAACCACTAAACCTGAAAAAAATTGTAGATGGCCTTTTGATTCTGATCATATTGGCCTGGACGAAAAACTAAGGTCTTAAAGTTACTGTAAACCCTTACATATACTGTACGTAGTGAAGTAACTGGCCACAAAGATGAAACAAATAAGTTGTCAGTTTGAAGTGCAGTATTTATACAGCTTGAGCTTCCAGAAAGCAGGGGGCAAGGAGCTGAAGTTACAGTCTGCAGTGCTCAGTGAGGAGAGTTGATTGGAGGTAAAGGACACCACCCCTCCCCCTTCACACAGCACACAGGAACAGAGCTGAGGCTGTCAATCAGCTGGAGCTCTCTCCCCGTCACCTTTTTTCTCTTGGTGTCATGAGAACTTGTCAGAAGTGACTCATGCAGACAGCAGAGGAACGAGGCAGCAGATAGAAATTACACTTAGCGCTCTGAATTGAGACAAGTACACACTATAGAGCAGGGATATGCAATTAGTGGACCTCCAGCTGTTGCAAAACCACAAGTCCCATCATGCCTCTGCCTCTGGGTGTCATGCTTCTGGCTATCAGAGTCTTGCTATGCCTCATGGGACTTGTAGTTCTGCAACAGCTGGAGGTCCGCTAATTGCATATCCCTGCTATAGAGGGATATGCTTTGTTCCTATGTCATTTCTGAGGTTTACAACCACTCTTAATTTGAATGTAGCACCTCCATCCTCTTTAACAGCAACAGCGTTAGTGATCCTCCTGATGATTTCCCAGCCATATCATGAGTTCCTCCTCAATGAGTCCAGTAAGAAAGCTAGCAACTCCAAATCCATATGAAAAGTTTATTAGTTACATGTTTAATGAGGCCTCATATGGCAAAGTCACCGCCAGGACTCCATCCCAGGCATCACTTCTCCTTTCCCGTCCTCTGCGAGGTTCCCTAAGCCCAGGGCCTCAAGCAACAGGACACTATGGACAGGCAGGTGCCTTCTGCTTCCAGGCCTCCACTCCAAGCACATACATAGGCCCCATCTAAGCTGATCCTCATATACTCTACACAGACCACAGCCTGAAGATAATAGAGAGATCGCTTGGACCTCCCCAGCTATTTAAACTCTCCCCCAGCATGCACCAGCAGCAATAAACCTCTTACTGGTTGGTTAGGGGAAGTATGAATATTCATAACTCAGTTTTACTGTAGCTTCTCACACTATTGGCAAAGGTACCAGTGTCACCTATGGGCAACAGAGAGAAACCACAGCTCCATCGAGTTTAGGGGAAAACCAAATGAACAAATAAACTATAAATCAATCTGGGCTGACTACCACCCAGCTTGAATGAATTTATATAGCCCCCATTTAGAACAGGGTGCTACATGAGTAAAGTTTTATAAATCCCAGTCTGTTTTTTTTTTCTGCTGTGTCCCATTGGGGAGATTTCTCTTTACTTACAGTCCTGTAGACACAACAGAAAGTATAAGGAAACATACCAAAATGTAGGTGATAGCCCCACTTAGTTGACACCAAAACAAGTACAGTGGTCCCCCCGACCTCTAAGGGCCTGATGGTGACCCCCATAGTCAGGGAGAGCTGACATTCCTCCTCAGGGTGCAGGTTACTAGGCATGGTGGGTGTAGTGCAAGATCGAAAGATGGGCGCCAGTCACTTTTAAAAATGAAGAAGAGAGTTTTTATTTCTCTTAACAAGTACAGGGGAGAGAGGGTCAGGGCACAGGTTACCCTTAGGCAAATGCAATAGCAACTTGGCAGACACCGCAGACCAAAAATAGAACTAGGCAAACAGCAATACAGAAAAATAGCCTTTAAGCTGAATGCAGCAATCTGTATATTTTAGCAACTGCTGTCTCCTATGGCAACAACTTTACTCACAGAACCCACTGGGTTCCACGGACTCTCAGCTACCCGCTGGATCCCTCAGGCTTGACTCACAGCTGCCCGCTGTACTTATCTTCAAGCTCCACTTACAGCTACCTACTGTACTTCTTCAAGCGTTGTTCACAGCTACCCGCTGTACTTCTGGATGAGTCTCTACTGAAGCTTTTCCACTTACTTCACCATCCCCGGCTAGTAAAGCGTCTGCTCTGGTACTCCTTCAGAAATCTATCCCTTTGAGACTTGCCTCTGGCAACAAAAGCGGTTTACCTTCTGGCAATTTCTTCTCATGTGCCTCCTGGCAACGATCAGGCTCCCCTCGGCCTGAGCCTCTTTACACGTGGCTAGGCCTCAGGCTTCAGGCTTCAGGCCTACACCTCAGCTGCTGCTCCACACACACCCACCCAGGCTGCAGCCCGGGTGGAAAGAAGCCCAACCACCTGACTCCTTCCAAATAAATAGACTATCCCAGCATGCTCAGTTGCCAAAGAAACTCCTACTGATTGGCTGAGACAACATATTCACTCATAACCTGAATTCACTGCAATCTATCATCCTAATGCCAAAGACTACAGTGCCACCTATTGACAGAAGAGAGAGACTACAATTAAACTCAAGGAGAAAACCCAGTTGATCAAGACTACAAATTAGCCAGGCTAGTTACCACCTAGCACAACTAAATTTACTAGCAGCCCTTTTTAGGACAAGGCTGCTACACAAGTGTCCGCATTCGAAAATTTGCCCTTACCTCTTGTTTGGATGAGAACTGTAATATTCTGAATTTTCCGCCACGTTCTGTCTCAATGACAATGGTCACTAAGACAAATAGGAAAGGTGAGTCTCCATAGAAGGAACTGGGGTTCTAACTCCTCACCACTATATTCTTTGAAGAGTTCATTTTCAAGTTTAACTTGCGTGTTGCTTTAAGTACTTTCCAAGTTTCCTTTTCTAAAAACAAAAAGATTTTTCATTTGACAGTTAAATTCCACTTACCAATAAGTATAACATATCTTTGCTTTCCCATGGCCTGCTTAATTAGAGGCTTTAGGCTTGCTTCCTGTTTGTATCAATCATACTTTTCAAATGACTGATCCTCTGTGCTTATACTAATTTAGAATTGGAGATATGTCTTCTATTGCAATGGATCAGCTGCTAGAGAAACTCATGATGCTGCCAATGCAGTCATAATGGAGGATACGTCTTTCTGTATAATTACAAGATAGAAGGAGATGACTTTCTGTAGCACTGTACTTAAATTATAACTTATCTTATGAGGCTTTGAAGAGGAATTCAATGCAATAAGTACAACATTTCAATGGGCTACTAATGATATCCAGTAAACACTGCAAGGGTGCTAAAGTAAAAAAAATCACTCAAGTTCTGTGTGACTGCCTGCAGAATTAGCTAATGCAGCTGCACAGAGGGTCTGTAGGAAGACAATGAGTGTGTACTGCGTGAAGCCTGTTTAACTTTCTCTCCTTCTCTGGCCTCACCAGTCACATCAAACATTTCAAAGACAACACAAATCTGATTGGTGATGTAATGAACATCTCAGACATTTTTTCCATCAGCATTCCTGTGTGAAAGGCAGCAAGGAGGGAGTTCTGACATCACCTGCAAGTGTTTTTCAGATCACCCGATTATAGATTTAAGGACCTGGAATGGGCTGAGTGAAGTATAAATATCTCTGGATAAAAAATGGAACTACCTAACCGCTTCAGTACCGGGTGCTTTTACCCACTTCTTGCCCAGGCCAATTTTCAGCTTTCAGCGCTGTCACACTTAAAATGACAATTTTTCACACAAATGGAGCTTTCTTTTGGTGGTATTTAATCACCGCTGTTTTTATTTTGCTAAAAAAAACAAAAAAAAGACAGAAAATTTAGAGAAAAAAAAATCTGTCAGAAAATGTTGTAAATAAGTTGTTTTTCTCCCTCACTGAAGCGGCACTGATGAGGAGGCACTAATATGCCGCACTGATGGGCACTGATAGGCGGCACTGATATTCAGCACTAATGAGCACTGATAGGCAGCACTGATGGGCACTGATAGGTGGCACTGAAAGGCGGAACTGATGGGCTGCACTGATGGGCAGTGCTGGGCAGCACTGCTGGGCACTGATAAGCAGACACTGATGTGCACTGAAAAGCAGCACTGACTTGCATCACTGATGGGCACAAATTGGCATCACTGCTGGGCACTGTTGGGGCTTCACTGATGATCTGTGCCACGATTATCTGTACAGGTCTCCCCTGTGAGGAAATGCCGCTGATCAGCTCTCCTCTCCTCACACCCTGTCAGTGTGGTGCGAGGAGAGCCCCCCTGGGAGCACAAGTGCAGTGAGACTGGGGTGACGTAATATGACATCACACAGAACAAGAGAGCACCCGCCCCCATATAATTTGTCTATATGGTGGGCGGGAGGTGGTTAAAATGCTTCTAAATGCTGGACATTTTGTACCTTAATACATTCTCAGCAGAAAAAAAAATGTCCCGTTCCTTTTCTCGTCCCCTCACCCCCTGTATACTTGCCTAAGCCTGATCTTGATCCAGCTTTGTGCTAGCCTGCAGTGGCTCTCTCTACTCACAGTGGCAACAGCAGGAGCCATTGGCCCCTGCTGCTGTCAATAAAATTCTGTGAGCAGAGGCGGGGGTGAGCCATACTGTGTGTGTCAATATACGCACACAACCTGGCTTGGGAGCAAGCCCACAGGTGCGCTCCCATAGAACTATGAAGAGAAGAAATCCAGAGCTCCGGTGGGGGATCCAAGAACAAGAGGTTCGAGGGCCGCTCTGTGCCGTCCCATTGCACATAGTAGGTAAGTATACCATGTTTATTATTTTAATTTAAAATATTGTAACTTTACAAATCATTTAAGCTGGCCATAAACAGATCGAAATTCTTCTGGTTTAGCAGGGACTGGATGAATTTCGATCACTGTGTGGCCATCCATGCTCAACAGAAATTGTTGAATGAACAACTTTTGTTGATCAGGAGCTGCAGCTGCTGATCTGTGTATTCTGACAGCACCAGGTCCTGAATACAGTGTACCAAGGGGGTTGCAGAAATTCGTTATTTTGTTGTTCATTCAGCCATCTGGCTGAACGGAAAAAGGCTACCTGTCCCTAACCAGTTAGAGGAGGTAGCCAGTATGTTGACTATATGTATCTTAATTTTAATAGTAAACCAGGGCAAAGTGCAGACTTTTTTTTTCAGTTTTTGGATAGAGTAGTGAAGGATTAGACCCATGATCAAGTTTTTATTGCTGGTTTTGTCCTGAGATTCACCAATTGAATTGTCATGGAAAAAGAAAATGATGAGAAATACAATAATGTTAAGTTGTCGCAAGAGCATGTGGTGAGGGAAAACACTTTTTTTGGGGACTGATGCTCAGGTGACATCTCAGGAAGTCCACTCACTTTGGAGAATTTCCTGTTGCATCTCCAGGTCAAATGAAAGAAAATCCCCTTAACGCAGTGGTCATAAACCCTGTCCTCAGGACCCACTAACAGGCCAGGTTTGGAAGCATCACAGGTGATATCATTTGCTGCTCAGTGATTGCAGTATTCTAGTCTGCATCTCCCCAAGGTAATACATAAAACCTGGCCTGTTAGTGGGCCCTGAGGACAGGGTTGATGACCACTGCCTGGCCACTAACCTGATAGAAGTTTTATTCCTTCCGTACTCTAAAGCTGAAAAAAATGTTTTTTGGCTTTGCAAAAATGTTGACCTCCCACCTCCCCATCAGCGTATGTTCACCTTTCCATTGCTCTCCCCTGTTCTCTTCTGCTATAGGGAGAAAAAAGGGAAAGATCTAGTCACTTAATGGCCGTACACAACAGAAACCGGCCGACATTTAACCTATGTGTACGTCAGCCGGTCCGAAAAAGGTCTGCCGATCGACATTGGATCACTGCTCTCAGCCAGTGGCTGAGAGCGCTGGCCGGGGTGTTCTGGTGGCCATCCCCCTGTCAGGACACAATAGCTCAGTGGGAAGATTGCTGTACTAACATTGTATCATGATGTCACCACAAAATGATATTAACTTGTACGAAAATTCTTGAACAATAAAGGCAAATATAGGCGAATGTAGCTACGCACTAGCGTAGTAGCAGAGGAAGTGATATAGTGTACATGACCCTTCCACATGACCCTTCCAGCCAGACCCATCAAATAAATTCAATAATTTCCATATGGTTACAGTACACATTGAATGAAAATTGGACATTGTGTTAATTTATGATAAAAATGTTCTAGCTTGCACTTCTGTTTTTTTTGTCAGAACAGTCAGAATCCACTGTTGAAAGCACTATACCAGGGTTTCTCAACCAGGGTTCCATCAAACCCTAGGGTTCCTCCAGAGGTTGCTAGGGGTTAAAGCGGGCCTCTACTCATTATGCACACTGGCACTGCAACTGTTCTACAGCTAACACCTTGTTCTCCGTGACAATGCGCACCTTCTTTGTATTCTGCATTTAGGTGGGACATGTTGAGCTCTGTCCACTACTACTCCCCAGTAGCGGAGGGGGCCTACGTGGGCTCCATGCATCCACCTAACTTAACTCTTGAATTTCTGTACCTCTGTACAGGATGGGAACCTCTGCAGCGCGAATCCGCTCCTGTTGCTCTGGGAGACAGACTACAGGCAGAAGGAGTGCCGACAACATCTCCCTCGCTGTTAGAGGCCATTCCACCTATAACAGGTACATGCTTCCGACAGCCTGCTTGTTAACTTTCCATTACTCTTGGCAATCACTTATGTCTTCACATAAGTGATTATGTGAAGTGGAGTGGAGTACTCCACTCCACACAAATACCTTCATACTCCAAGGTGTTAAGACCCACTCAGTGAACTATGCGTGTGGCACTTTAGTAACTTTAGTAACTTCAGACCAGGCAAGGACAAAGTTTCAATACTTTACTCAGAAATAGTGCAAAATAAATATTCCAAAGTCCAACACACAAGTGCAAGATGTTTCCTATGTCACTACTCATAACTACAGGCTGTTTGCTGCCCAGCATACCTGTAAATGTGAAGTCCAAGTAATTACAGTCCCTCAGAGGCACTCTCATGCAGATGTAAGTCCTTCAGAAGCATACACCAGTACTGGTGCCTTCAGGGCAAACCCCAGGTTCAGATGACTTTACATCCCGATGGAAATGTATGGCCTCCTTCTGCTCCTCATGGGTATCATTCCCTGTTGCCCTCCCTTATAGGTATTTGATCTCTCTCTTCTGCAAGGGGAAACCTTCTCTCTGGAACTGTCATCATGGGAAAGCCCCAAACTCTCTCCATTCTGGACCACTGTTCGTTTTATACAACACAGGGCCAGTGGGCTGGACCCAGAGAAGAACCAAAGACCAAAGAACCGGGAAAGGCATCAACTCCTACCCTCCTGGCTGGGACAGTACCAACTTTTTCAACCTGCTTACATACCATTTTCAATATCTTTGCACAATGTGTTCACTAATGTAGCGCTTACCCCCAAATGAGCTGCTGGATGTATTGGGTCCCCTGTTCCTGTGCCCACGACTCACCACACACTCTTACACACCTGGCTGTGTAGGGAATATTATTGCAGATGTATATGCAGTATCCTGGTAGCAAAAGAGATATGAAACAACAGCAATAATACAACAAACTATAGAAAGGAATATATTGCAAATAGGTGAACAGTACAAGAAAAGATACTGTAACAACAAGCAATGGGTGTAGAGATCAACTACTGGGGCAATCCTAACTAAGTAGCTTTTAGAGCAATTGTACGATAAACTGGTCCATAGTACACAGCTTTGGAGAGCCAATTACAAAAGTTAATCCAAATTATTCAAATGGACAAACACGAAAACTTTTCTCATTACGATACACAGGATTGTACGATTTTGTTTAATCAGTACAGTATTTATCCAAAAAAAGAAATGGAAGAGCAAGACGATGCATGCTCATAAACCAAAGAATACATTACAATACAATACAACACATTACATCACTTCAAAGTTGTATTCTGTTGTACGAGAGTTTTCGTAAGTTAAGTAACCTCTTCATTTTTAATATAAGACTAGCATGCAAAAAAAAAATGGACAATTATTTGTCAGAAATTCTCATTGTGTGTACGAGGCTTAACAGTTCAGCAGTCTGTAATATACTCTCTCTCTTCTGCTAGTCAGATCGCTGGGGCCCAACTGTTATGCTGGAGCGCACAGGATAATGTCCTTTTAGGCACTTATAGTGTCACTAGCTCTGTAATACTCGCAGGCAACATTGTTCCTCTTTCATCAAAGTGTAATGTGGGTTTGGCTAGCGGCCTCTCACCAACTCCTTGTGTTAGCAGGTGGTCTCCCTCTATATACCAGGTGAAACATAGCCAGTCTGTGTCTGCAGCATCCTTCCCTCAGGATCAGGCAGTGGTCTCCACCAACATCTGTGGCTCTCTCCAATGCCCCTTGTCGCTGTACCTTTCTCCCTTTCAGGAGCAATGGTGAGCAGTCTACCAGCGGCCAAATGTGCACCCAGTCCTCTCAGGACAACCTCCACACTTCTTCTCCTCAGCCTGGGAAACCACCTCTCCTTTATGCCCCAGTGCCTTCTGGGATTTTTTTTTTAACAAGAAAACCTTCTGGGATTTTTAAGTTCATTCCTTCCAGCTCACCATGCCAGCTTGATCTGTCAGAACTACACCTCCTACAATCCTGTGTGCCTTCCTGTTTGGTAGAGGGCAGTCTCAACACTAGCTGAACACAGCTCTACAGGGGTCTCACCTGTAGCTACACCTGTGCAAACATCTGTTCTGCTGCACAGACACAGAGTCTTTTTCCTGCCAGAACTGCAGACTGAGCTACACCAAGAAACAAGACACATATCTACACATCACACGTTTTTTGAATTTATCTACAATTCCCACTGACACCACCAACTGTGGACAGGAGTTCCACATCCTTATCGCTCTAACAGTAAAGAACCCCTTACGCAGTTTAAGGTTGAATCGGTTCTCGTCCTACTTGATTGTGTGGCTGTGTGACTTCTTTAGAGACCAGGTAAAAAGTTTCCTTCCACCGCTGGAGTCACCATTCAGAGATCTGTATATTGCCATCATATCCCCTCTAAAGCTTATCTTTTCCAGGGAGAATAAGTTTAATGTTTGTAGTTCTTCCTCATAACTGAGGTCCATCAGCCTCCTTATTAGTTCTGTTGCCCTTCTCTTGACTCTCTTCAGCTCAAGCACAACCTTTCTAAAAATTGGTGACCAAAACTAGACAGCATGCTCAAGATATAGCTGAACCAGGGTTTTATAAAGTAGAAGAATTATAGTTTTATCTCTTGAGTAAATCCCCTTTTTAATGCATGATAATAGTCTGCTGACCTTGCAGATCTAGGTACATACGATCTTATCCATGCCAGTGCTCAAGTTTTGTCTTTAAATACAGTTTACAGTGTTCAATGTGTCTGGCTGTATCTATGACTTGTAGGCAGGTGCAGTCTACTTTCTCCACTGTAGGTGGCCCTTGTCCACATTGCAGTTGGAGAGGAAGAGTTGGTCACTGGGGAAGATATCTGCTGGGATGTGACTCGAGCAGCCATCTTGGGTCCGGCAGAGCCTATTGAAGGCCCTGGCTCCCTGGCAATTGCGTGCATTTTGGGCAGAGTAGGGACAGGCACCCTGCTTGGTAGGAACAGAACTAGCAACAGAGAAAGGTTCCCGATGAGGATGGAACGCAAAGGACTCGCCACTTCTCTGGACATTTTCCGGTTTGGCCACATTCTGCCCCTCCTAACAGACTCTGTCAGTTTGGCTGAACCCTGCTTTCTACACGCTGGTGGACCGGTGAGTCTTCCTGGTTGGGTTGTCTTCCCATGGGATTATTGTCAACTGTTGATGCATTATTTCAATACAATTTCTTTAATTGCACTTAGTCTGTTAAATGCTGCCGCACCACACTACACCCCACCTATAGACTGTTTGTGCCAGCTCTGTCTAAATAGTAGTGATACTGTTAAAGACATCAAATCCCTTTTGAGGGGGGGCAGAGGTACTTGATAACAATAATAGTGTGACATCTGAAAATCATGCTACAATAATCTCATTACCATAGTCTCCCAAGTGATTTACATTCAAGGAAATGAGCTTCAAAACATCCTTGCCTTTCCTTTGTTGCTTTCCTCTGGGCAAAGATATTTTCCGGAAAGGCATGTTTTCCTCTTCCAAATCAGTAGCAGCAAGGCAGAAATTAAGTTTATATTTAAAGGGGTTGTAAAACCTTGTGTTTTTTCACCTTAATGCATCCTATGCATTAAGGTGAAAAAACACCTGGCAGTCACCGACCCCCCCAGCCCCCCCCCCCCCCCCCCGTTTTACTTACTTGAGCCCCTTCATCTCTTCGGTGGGGATGTGCCGTCTCTCTCTCCACGGGGTCCCAGCTCTTGATTGGATACATTGATATGATAGCAGTGCAGCCATTGGCTCTCTCTGCTGTTAATCAAATCCAATGACGCAGGCGCAGGGGGGCGGGGCCGAGTCCGGCATTCGTGTCTGTGGACGCAAATGCTGGACTCGGGAGCGTGCCTACGAGGTAACCCCTTCGGGGAAGCGCTTCTCCCAGGGGGTTATCTGATGCGGGGAGGAGCTGCGAGAGCCGCCGGGGGACCCCAGAAGAGGATGTTCAGGGCCACTCTGTGCAAAACGAGCTGTACAGTGGAGGTAAGTATGATATGTCTGTCATTTGAAAAAAAAACAAAAAAAAAAAAACGATCCTTTACAATCACTTTAAGTAGGTGTTAGTGTGTTCCCTTTACCCTCAGGTCAAAGGAGATTACACTCTACAGTCTTAAACTGGTCATACACTAAGCAAATGTTAGCCATTTCCAAACAAACCTCCTAAAATTCAAGTAATGGACGGCCCTACTGGCACCCTCTTGCCTGAGATTCTTCTGTCTGAAAAGTGTCAGCCGCACAGCAGCTGCATCCAGGCAAATGCAGTAGACCAGACATTTTCTGCCACTTTTTGTTTAGTTAGAACCTCCAAACATGATATACTTTTTTAAAGCAGATGCCCTAGAGAATAAATTGGTGAGTTTTGAAATTTTTTTATGTCACACGATATTTGCGCAACAGTTTTTCAAACGCAGTTTTTGGGAAATTTTTTTTTTTTTAAATACACTTTTTAAAATTTGAATGCAAAAGAAGACAATATATAACCCATTTTTTTGTAAAATATAAAAGATGATGTCACGAAGAGTAAATAGATACCAAACATGTCACGCTTTAAAATTGTGCACGCCCGTGTAGCGGCGACAAGCTAAGTAAATTTTACTATCCATGGGAGACGCTTTAAAAGCCTTTACAGGTTAGCACATGTGTGGGACGATCGCAGTTTGCCTGTGTTCAGGGCCGACACACATTCGCCTTTGTGCACTAGTACGGGGGGATGGGGGACTTTAATTTTTTTTTTTTTTTTTTTAGCTATTAATTTATATTATTTTTTTTTACACTGTTGCTTTATTTTTCCAAATCCCTCCTTTGCACTTGAAAGCATTCAAAACACCAAGATAGGCTTTTTAAAATATTTTGTATTTTTTAAAACTGGCGCCTTTAAGACTCCAGTAATCCAAAAGTGATGTCATGACGTCGATTCCAGGTTACTATTTCCGAGACCCGATCAAAGCCGACTTTGGCTTTGTTGTGGTCTCTGGCCAGCTGGCGGATGTGCCGGCCTGTCCCTCGGTGGGACGGGAGAGCTTGGGCGTGCGGCAGAAGGCGAGAAGGAGATGGGGGGGGGGGTTCCTCCCCTCCCGCTGCTTTTATTAACAAACGAGCAGCTGCTTAGACACATCAAGACTGCGTTACTTTAACTGACAATTGTGCGGTCGTGTGACGCTGCACCCAAATAAAATTCATGTCCTTTTTTTTTCACTATTTTTTAAATAATATGCACTGTGACTGTCCAAATGTCACTGGCAGGGAAGGGGTTAACATCAGGGGCGATCAAAGGGTTAAACATGTCCCTAGGGAGTGCTTCCTAACTGTGTGTGTGTGTGTGGGGGGGGGTTGCTTGTGCTGTAAAAAGACAGAGATATGTATTTCAGCTTAGCAGAAACACAAGAGCTCTTTCTTCCCTTGTCACAGAATGGCGATCTGCCTTGTTTACATAGGCAGACTGCCGTTCTGCTTCTCTCGGGAACGATCGGCAGGTCCCAGTTGAACAATCACAGCAGGAGCTGGTCGACGACGGCGATCAGGTACAGTTACGCGATTTTGCCTGTAGGAGCCGCCACCCCACAGTGTATGTACGTGGGGCGGTCAGCAAGTGGGTAAGACACTATATGTGCTGCCCACTTGTAGGCAGGGCTTAGGCACCCTAGTAGGGGACACTAGAGTTACACTCACTAAATGCCATGAGGGTATGAGGGAGCATGTGACTTCCTCCTCCAATGCAGTGCTAAGGTCTAATGCCCTGCATACACGGTCGGGCATTGATCGGACATTCCGACAACAAAATCCATGGATTTTTTCCGACGGATGTTGGCTCAAACTAGTCTTGCATACACACGATTGCACAAAGTTGTTGGAAAATCCGATCGTTCTGAACGCGGTGACGTAAAACACGTACGTCGGTTCTATAAACGGGGCAGTAGCCAATAGCTTTCGTCTCTTAAATTTATTCTGAGCATGCGTGGCACTTTGTGCGTCGGATTTGTCTACACACGATCGGAATTTAAAGGATCGGATTTTGTTGTCGGAAAATTTTAGAGCCTGCTCTCAAACTTTGTGTGTCGGAAACTCCGATGGAAAAAGTCAGATGGAGCCCACACACGGTCGGAATTTCCGACAACACAATCCGATCGCACTTTCTCAGTCGGAAAATCTGACCGTGTGTACAGGGCATAAAGGCCTCTTGCACACAGGGCCACGTAGGAGCAGTGCATCCCTCCCGACAAATCTATGGCAGACTGCAGCTGCACGGGGTTGCATGTGGTACCAACATTTAGGGCCCTAGGACAGGGTATCTAGGACAGACCAGCCATCAGTGCCCTGTGCTAAATCTAGCTAGCTAAATCTTCTTTGCTCCAGGGACTATCTGATATGTACCAATTATTTCACCTGCTGACCTTCTCACTCCCATTTCACTATTACCCAACGCTAACATATGACTGCAGCATGATGCTGGGTGGGTAGTTGTTTGTGTGCCTCCGCAGTAAGTGCCAAAGAAATGGGAAGTCACACACAGATCACATGCAAGTGAGAAGTGTCAAATGCCAGCGGAAAGCTGGATGAGTGTCACTTTTACTTACATCCCACATAATGATTAATGCCATGCAAACCAGTAAATGCTGATTCATTTTTTATGTGGTGCCACAGTGATGCAACTATTGAGCAACAATGAAGTTCTCAGCCACAAGACTCCAGGGGTAACGCTATAGGAGGATGACGGATACCGCCTGGTTGGTGAGAGATGCATTAATCTATTTTAGAACTGCATGTATATAGATGCGCTCTTTCAGCCTTTTGCACTCCCCCTGTTGATACCTGTATGAAAATTCATCTTAATGCCACTGCCCCGCTGTACCTCACCTGAAAATCTCTGTATATTCAAGTCAAGCTGCTCGTTGCTTTTGCTGTAATCCTGTCTACTTATGATGGTCTGTGTCTCTATATTTGACAGACTCTGTTGAACTGATACGCTCAATTAATTTTAATTAGCACACTCCAATCACCCATCCATTCACTCCGTATACCACGTCTATGGCTGATAACTGAAGGAACTTTATTACTAGGAGTCTGTTTTTGATCAAACCTCCAAGTCCAGCCTCCATTCTCAATTGGTTACCATTGATGCCGCGTACACACGAGCGGACTTTACGGCAGACTTTGCCCGGCGGACGGGATTTCGTCGGACAATGCGATCGTGTGTGGGCTCCAGCGGACTTTGTTTGCTCAAAAGTTGGACGGACTTAGATTTGAAACATGTTTTAAATCTATCTGTCAAACTCGAGTCCGGTCGAAAAGTCCGCTCGTCTGTATGCTAGTTCGACGGACAAAAAGCCACGCTAGGGCAGCTATTGGCTACTGGCTATGAACTTCCTTGTTTTAGTCCGGTCGTACGTCATCACGTACGAATTCGACAGACTTTGGTGGATTGTGTGTAGGCAAGTCCGTTCGTTCAGAAAGTCCGTCGTAAAGTACGTCAAAAAGTCCGCCGGGCAAAGTCTGCCGTAGAGTCCGACCATGTGTACGCGGCATTAGTGTTTGTAAGTGGTGACTGCGGTATGTATGTGGGATGTGTAGCCGCGGCTCCCTATGTTTTTAATTTTTGACAACGTTGTCCTTATTTTAATTTAACTGGTTTGTGTCAGCCACTTATCTGTGCCTTTCCCCTCCCCATTTTTTAGGTTTACTAGTGTGGTGTTTATTTTTGTACCAATAAAGCAAGTTTTTTGTACTTCCTAGTGTGTTCGGTTTCCTGCCCCCTTAACACTTGCTGACCGCCGCATGTACATATACGTTCTAAGTTTGGCGGCCGATATCGTTGTGCATGGAGACGAGTGAGGGGAAGATGGCGCCCACTCGTCTCCATGACACTGCAGGGCGGAAACGACGTCAAAACGTCACTTCCGCCCATACGTCTTAAAGGCACATTTTTTTCAATGTCATTGTTTTTAAATTACTTTTTTTTTTTTTAATTGCATTTTAGTGTAAATATGAGATCTGAGGTCTTTTTGACCCCCAGATCTCATATTTAAGAGGATCTGTCATGCTTTTTCTATTACAAGGGATGTATACATTCCTTCTAATAGGAATAAAAGTGACACAATTTTTCTTTTTTTTTAAAACAGTGTAAAAATAAAAAAAATCATGTAAAATAAATAAGAAAAATACATTTTTTTTTTAAAAACGCCCCGTCCCGATGAGCTCGCGCGCAGAGGTGAGCGCATACATGAGTAGCGCCCGCATAAAACGGTGGTCAGACCACACATGTGAGATATCACCACGATCGTTAGAGTGAGAGCAATAATTCTAGCCCTAAACCTCCTCTGTAACGCAAAACATGCAACCTGTAGAATGTTTTAAACGTCGCCCATGGAGATTTTTGAGTGTAAAAGTTTGACGCCATTCCACGAGCGGGAGCAATTTTGAAGCGTGACATGTTGGGTATCAATTTACTCAGTGTAACATTATCTTTCACAATATAAAAAAAATTGGGCTAACTTTACTGTTGTCTTATTTTTTTATTCAAAAAAGTGAATTTTTTCAAAAAAAAGCGCGCTTGTAAGACCGCTGCGCAAATATGGTGTGAAAAAAAGTATTGCAATGACTGCCATTTTATTCTCTAGGGTGTTAGAAAAAAAACAATATATAATGTTTGGGGGTTCTAAGTAATTTTCTAGCAGAAAAAAACTGTTTTAAACTTGTAAGCACCTAAAAAAACGAGGCTGGTCCTTAAGGCCCCTTTCACACTGGGGCGGTAGGGGGCGTCGGCGGTAAAACAGCGCTATTTTTAGCGCTGTTTTACCGCGGTATTCGCCCGCTAGCAGTGCGGTTTTAACCCCCCGAAAAAGGGTTAAAACCCCTCGTATAGCGCAGTATAGCCGCGCTGTCCCATTGATTTCAATGGGCAGGAGCGGTGAAGGAGCGGTGAATACACCGCTCCTTCACCGCTCCAAAGATGCGGCTTGCAGGAGATTTTTTCTTCTCCTGCCAGCGCACCGCTTCAGTGTGAAAGCCCTCGGGCTTTCACACTGAACAAACAGCGGAGGCTGTTTAGGGGCGGTTTGCAGGCGGTATTTTTAGCGCAATAACGCCTGCAAACCGCCCCAGTGTGAAAGGGGTCTTAGTGGTTAAGAGAACTTTATTCTCTTAGTTTTTCCTGTATACTTATAGGGCTACCTGAACTGCATCCTAGGTGACTCGTCTGGATAAAGGTTTACACACATTTGCTATTATTCTTTATAATAATTTTAATTGTTTATGTAGGTTGATCCAGGCAAATAGCCATTATTTTTTCAACAATAAAGTACTGTCCGGTGCAAATTTGGAATCAGAAACAGAGTTGAAAACAGGGTACATTCCACTCAAATGTGAAAATCTGAAATTTAAACTGTTGGTTCACCTTTATAAAAAAAATACTTGAAGCAGTCCATGAACACTTTCCCATAATTTTAAGCTAATCCAATTTTATAAATACGCTTTTGGGCACGTTTATGTGTGGTATTTGACAAAAAATGTTTTAAAGCACTCACTCTGAATGGCAATCAAAGCCCCTCTCAATAAATACAATAGTTACCCTAGAGGCCTGTTCACTGTTGCATTTGCTTTGCTTAAAAAATGACACCCCATGGCGCTTTCTTGGAGCTTCAAAGCACGTTGAAAGCCTCCATAGAAGTCTATCACCATGCTCGCTAACAGCAGAGCTGGGGGTTACTACTGAGCGGGCGATTATCAGAACTGGAGGTTACCAATGAGCAGGGGATCAGCAGAGCTGGAGGTTATTACTGAGTGGCAGATCAGCAGAGCTGGGGGTTACTACTGAGTGGCAGATCAGCAGAGCTGGGGGTTACTAGTGAGTGGCAGATCAGCAGAGCTGGGGGTTACTTGTGAGTGGCAGATCAGCAGAGCTGGGGGTTACTAGTGAGTGGGGGATCAGCAGAGCTGGGGGTTACTAGTGAGCAGGGGATCAGCAGAACTGGGGGTTACTACTGAGTGGGGGATCAGCAGAGCTGGGGGTATTACTGAGTGGGGCAACAGAAGAGCTAGGGGTACTACTGAGCCAGGAAACTGCTAAAAAAGGGTACTAATAGGCTCGGAATTTGCTGAGCGGCTGGGGATCTGCTGAAAGGAGGGTACTAATGAGCTGGGGGTATTACTATGTTGGGAGTACTACTGAGCCAGGTTTCTACTGAGCCCCGTAAAAAGCACAAAATATATACTGGGGTTATGGCAACTAGATGCTGCCATAACACCGGTATTAAATATCAAAGTAATGACGTATTTTTATTATGGGTCGGTCAGCAAGTGAAGGCTGCTTTTTTTGTTGTTGTTTTAATAACAAACATATCATGCTTACCTGCTCTGTGTAATGGTTTTGCACAAAGCAGCCCCGATCTTCCTCTTCTTGGGTCCCCCACCAGAGCTTCTAAGTTCATAAAATGCGGTCAGGTAAAACGCCTTCTGCTTTTACAACCACTTTAAGGTTGTGTGCTAAAATTAATTTTAGTGTATTTTTTACTGAAAAATTGCATTTAATAAACTGCTGTACAAATATTGTGTGACATAAAAAAAATTGAATCACCACTATATTCTCTGCTTTCAGAAAAGGTTTACTGTTTGTGGGCTTTAACTAATCTTCAGGCCTCAAATAATTTTTTAAACATGGGTACAAAAATGGAAAAACTGCTCTGGGAGCAAAAGGGTTAAAGCTGAACTACAGCTAACGCTTTTTAAGCAGTTACGGCAACCCTTTTTTTTTCCCTTTTGGAATAAATAAGAGATGATCATTGGTCATTGGACATGGTTTGTCCCCACCCTCCATTTGCCACTTTTTGCTGAACAGCTTGGTCTGTTATAATGGAGGATAAATAATAGAATTATTGACTGGATCAAAAAAAAATAAAAGGAAAAAAGCAATCACCTTATCTAAGAATTGCTAAGCTGCAATACAATATTTTTTTATTTTTGGTTATTTTTGGCTCCGCTTTAAATCAGTAAACAAAAAAAAGAGAGAATAAAATAAAATGAGTAGAGGGTATATCTGGAATGTGTGTACCTTTCAGTCTGCTCTATGAAAAGTTCACACATGAGGCAATGGGTCAGAGCAGAGTGAACCGGTAGGCCTCCGGGGATAATAGAGCGTTAACAAAGAGTACTTAAGAAGCTATACATAGTTTACTGATGGCTCACAGTGTATTCCTGAGGAAGAACTTTCAGTTGTCAGGAACGTTCAAAGTCACGGAAAGGTGTTGCCCAATCCCGGGAATGCCATCATTTGTTTCCTTATGTTACAACCAAACCTTGTGAAGTCATCATATCGGAGTCCGGGAAGCTCCAAGTTTCACAACCTATCATTCAAAGAGCAATTCTGGAGTCATTTCATAAGCAGAATATTATTTTAATATGAGCTGAAAGCCTGAAATTTTTCCCCAAAATCTGAATTTTTTTTTTTATGAAGAGGAAATAGTTGTATTTTAGTAATAAGTGTAGATATGGGGTTGATTTATCTAAGGTAAATAGTCTGTTCACTATGCAAGTTGAACTTTGCAAGTGAATTTTCCCCAAGATCATAGTGAATTAAGTGAAGGTCTGTTGACCTCCATCCTCCAATCATCATCCAATCACGTACAACAAGTAAAACATTTTTTTTTTTTCCTTGCACATGATTGGGATTTTTTGCAAAGTGAAATTTCACCACATTCACTAAGCTCTGGGGAAAATTCCCTTACATTGTGCAACTTTCCTTGGGTAGCTTATTTGTCTGTGGTCAATCAACCACAATATATAACAAATATCATTTGTTATCTGGCTTATCTACTTACAGTCCATTTCCCTGAAGTGTACAGATCTTAACTCAATGGGGTTGTATCGCTAAAGGTGAAAAGGCTGTTCGCTTTGGAAGGGAACTCTTAATGAATGTGGTGAAATTTTACTTTGCAAATAATAACTAATTATATGCAAGGAAGATAAAAAAAAAAATAAAAAAATGTGTTCATACATGATTAGATGAAGTCAGCAGAGCTTTGCCTCTTTCCCTGAGTTCTAGAGCCAATTCTCTAACAAAGAGCAACATCTCTTGAAAAGTAAACAGCCTATATGCCTTTAGTAAATCAACCCCAGAATAAACAGGGAGCAACAGATCAGTTCACTGGTGCCTTTCATGTGGAACATTTTTTCCCCAAAAACTGGAATAATTTCTACAGCCTCTCACTTCAGTGAGTTGATCTACTAAAGGGAAGTATGCTCTTCGCTTTTGAAAGTTGCACTTCACTTTTCCTTGCAAGTTGCACTTTGCAAGGAAATTCGTCGCAGAGTTCAGAGAAAATGGTGGAACTTCACTTTGCAAAGAATACTCAATTGTGTGCAAGAAAAAACCCCAAAAAACAGCATTCTGGATTGCAAATGATTGGATGATGTGAGTCAATAAAGCTTCATCTCATTCTCTAAGCTCTGGGGGTAATTTCCCTGCAAAGTGAAATTTCCCCTTCAAGGGGAACAGCTTATTTTCCTTTAGTAAATCAATCCTCTTGTGTTACAAAGTTTCACTGCATGTGGCCAAAATAATTGAATGATGACCCAGCAACTGGCAGAAGCACAGAGCTAACAATGTAAACATACACATGTATATTGTATGTAGTGCTAGCCCTGGAGGGGCCACTATAGATTCCATAGCTTCTTTCCCAAATCAGTGCAAAGTAGCCATACACTCTGGCTCTTTATACAGTCTAGAGGTTTGTCTTTTTGGAGGTTTACTTGCTTGTAAAACTTGGAAGGGGGTTTGGGCTGATGCAGGATGCTCCAAAATTAAATATACTGCTAGTAGAGGATACTTCTCCCTTAGAAACAGTAGCCCCAATGTAGGTAAACCTAAGCAGTCCACAGTTCATGGCTGGGAACGTGAAACAGAATGACCACAGACAGGGGCGGACTGACCACTCGGGCACTGCCCAAGGGCCCCATGCCACTAAGGGGCCCCATCAGGGTTGCCAGCCTCAATAAAACCAGGGACAGTATGTAAAAATATGTATTTTTTTAAAAATACCAAGATTATAGCTGCCCTGCCTCTCCAGTACCTTTTCAGTGTGTGTGTGTGTATTCTGTGTGTGTATACTGTGTGTGTATATTGTGTGTCTGTGTGTGTATACTGTATGTGTGTGTGTGTATACTGTGTGGCCCCATAATCTATTGCCTGGAGTCCCATAATCTCCTATTGCCTGGGGGCTCCATAATCTCCTATTGCCTGGGGCCCCATAATCTTCTCCTATTGCCGGGGGGCCCCAAAATCTCCTATTGCCTGGGGGCCCCATGAGTTGTCAGTCCGCCCCTGAGCTCAGACAAAAGAGGATTTGGATAAGCCACAGTCCATGGCTGGGGACCATAAATAGCAGATCTCACAGATCCATCCACAAGGGGGAAAAAAATACTTCACCCAGGACTCCAGGCTTTTTAACAGTAACCCAGCCACCATATGAGCAAGCCTCTCCAGGGATTGGCCAGGCCGTACTAAATATTCAGGCCGGGTATTTATATTCTCACACCCTAAACTCCAGAAGCTTCTTTTAGTGGCAGAGGAAAGCAATCAAACTCCTAACCTGCGGAGCTCTGAACAGACCAAACTAAATAATCCCTGTTCCAATGATTACAGCAGAAGCCCCAAAAAAACTAAATTTAACTAACAACCTAACAGGAAAGGCGCTCCATCCAGGTAAAACATGCAACTCTTAATCCTTTGCAGTTGCTAAAGACTATTTATATTTTGACTACCTGACTATTTAAAATTTTTAAATGCCGTACCCTTCTTCTAAATTTGTAACAACTATATTTCAGGAAACCAAGTGAGGGTTTTGCACACCCTCTGTTAACTCCGGCGCCCCACTGTTTTCAAGAATGACTCAGGCATTGACTGGAGAGCGAAAACCTGGAATGTTTCTTATCAGAAACACAAACAATGGCTGCAAACAGTCACCCTTCCTTGGAAATAATAAATCTCATCTGATGAGAGAAAAATCTGCTGTGTTACCTGATCACCTAGCTACAGGACTATTGCTACTTGGCACAGTTCTTAAAGCGGAAGTAAACCCTTTCATAAAACCAGTTTCATTTATGGCACGTGCCGAAAATGTAACACTCCCATTGGTTGTGCTCTCGACCAAACTGTCAAACCATCCAATGGCTGGTGTTATAACTGATCACATGTGCAGCATCATGGCAGTTGTAGATTAAACAGAGGCCAAAATGGCAGCTTCCTTGGCTGAAAACAATAGGAGGGTTTACTTACACTTTAAGTATTTGACAGTCCCACAACCTCCCAGCATAACACTAGTGGATGGTAGTCCTATGAGTTGCTTTGTTGGTGAGTGGGGGGTGAGGGAATGGCACCCACTCTGCCTTACTAGAGTACTGCCCCAACTCATTGACCCTTCCTTTGCCAATCCATCTTAAAAGGGGATCCCACCAGTATAATTTAAGCCCCATTCACACCTGATTTTTTTTGTAGCATGAAGATTGAAGCTCCAAAAAACTCAATATCCAAAATCCGAAGTATTTCAATGATTGCCATTCATATATGAGTTCTCAGGCACCTGTAACATCTACCTGAGCTACTTTTGAGGCAGATTTGGGCATTATTGGCCCCATAGGCTTCACCTGTAAACATTCAAATCAAGTGTTTTCAAGTGTTTTTCGGGCATATTTCAGCTATTTTTTAGCCTGTAAGAACCGCTTTCCTTCCCCTAGTGCAGGGGTCTCCAAACTTTCTAAACAAAGGGCAGGTTTACTGTCCTTCAGACTTTAGGGGGACCATACTCTGGCCATTTGGTGTAGAAAAGGTCTGTGGGGAAAAATGTCAGTGGGAAAAAATAATGCCCCATCATTTGTTTCAGTGGGAGGAATTGTGCCCCATCATTGGTGGCACCGGACACCATTGTTGGTGTCATTGGGAGGAATAGTGCCCTATCATTGGTGTAATTGGGAGGAATTGTGTCCCTTCATTGGTGTCAGTAGGGGGGTTATGTCCCATTGTTGGTATCGGTGGATGAAACAGTGCCCCAAGGGCCAAATAAATCAAGCAAACGGCAAGGTCACAGTTTGAAGATCTCTGCCCTAGTATTTTCCATTGGCTAAAACAAAAAAACGCCTGATACTTGAATACACATGTAGAATGCTTGTCTGATGTATGCTTCTAAAATGTATACTGTATGGGTGCAAAAAAACCTCTCAAACAAATACAGAAAATTGCTCTGCCCAGATGTCAATGCAGCCTAACACTATCCCTGAGTTAATTAGGGTCCTTTATGTAACTTACAGGGAATCTCCAGCAAAAACATTAACAACTGTGCATCTGGAGCAATTTTTTAATTTTTCACAAACAAATTAAAATCAGCATTTTGTGCTAGAAAATTACTTAGAACCCCCCAAACAACTTTTAAATACAATTTTTTTGTAGTTGCAATTTTTAAAAACGCCTAAATTTATTTGAGTCCATACAGCACAATATAATTCCCATTTTTCTGTCAAACTTTAAAAGATGGGGTTGTGTTGACTAAAGAGATACCAAACACAGCAGCGGCCAGTCCATAAGGGAAGCAGGGACGCCGGCCCCTAATCTCCATGACACATGGATTTCTACGGCGAGGCTTTAATTGGCTTCAAAAAGGTTGGGCTCGGGGAGCACTGTGCCCCGAACTCACCCGATTGTGACATTAGCAAATCAACATTCACTATTGTCTTCCTGCGTCTCCTCTCGGCCAATCAGGACAGGAAGCGAGTCCTAAGACCAGATTGGCCAGTAGGAGAAGCCAGGGAAGCCGCCCATGACCTGGATGGAGTAAGTGTGGGTGAGCAAGCAGGGGGGGGTTTGGCCTGCCACCCCCCCCCCCAAAAAAAGGAGCACCAGCCGCTACTGACCAAACATATCAAGTCTCAAAATTGTAAGATTGCAAAATTGCGGCCTTTGGCTTGAAGGGGTTGTATCGGGGTGAAACATGCAGCTGCACGCATCACCCCGGTACTGTTCTTTAGAGCAGTCAGTCAGCAGTCAGCTTTCTTGTGACAATAACCAATGGGGCTAAGCAACCACTCGGCTGTTATCCCAAGAAGCAGGAAGGGATGCCCCCCCACATTCCGCGGCTCTCCTCTCCCACCAGGAGGCCTGAGCAACCAGCCAGCACACTCGCCGGCTGGCCGGAGACCTGAACAAAGCCGGAATCGGCTTTCATCAAGTCTTGGATCTAGTAACCCGGAAGCGACGTCATGATATCACTTGCGGTTTACAGAACACTAATGCCGCATACACACGAGCGGACTTTACGGCATACTTTGTCCTGCGGACTTTTGACGGACTTTGCGACGAACTTTCCAAATGAAAGGACTTGCCTACACACAATCAACCAAAGTCCGACGGATTCGTACGTGATGACGTACGACCGGACTAAAACAAGGAAGTCGATAGCCAGTAGCCAATAGCTGCCCTAGCGTCAGTTTTTGTCCGTCGGACTAGCATACAGACGAGCGGACTTTTCGACCGGACTCGAGTCCGTCGAACAGATTTGAAACATGTTTCATTTCTAGGTCCGTCAAACTTTTGAGAAAAAAAAGTCCGCTGGAGCCAACACACGATCGAATTGTCCGACAGACTCCGGTTTGCCGGACCAAGTATTGCGTAAGTCTGGTCGTGTGTACGCGGCATTACAGTATTCAAAATGGACAAACTTGGCGTTTTAAATGCTTTTAAGCGCAAAGGAGGGATAGATCCCTCCATAAAGAGTACCTGTCACTGCCTATAAAAATAAACAAAAATGCAGCGCTCAATGGGACCAGTAGTAAAGAACTATTGCTGATGGTATAATCAATAAAGTTCATTTATTGGATGCATGCTGAGATTTGAAATTAAAAACAACTGTCAATGAAAAAATGAGATGATAAAATTATTAGACTTCATAAGCACAACTCATTATCATGGTTGAAGTAATCTGAAAATTAGTATATACAATACCACCATGACTTTCAGATGACAAGGGGTTAATGTCAGCAAGTGTGCTCCAAGCTCCGATCCTAAGTGTCAGACCCAATTGCTCAATGTGCAGGGAGAAAAATAGAGGTGGAAAGACACCGCTCTCTAAGGTGCACTTAGTGGCTGTATTCCGGATATCAGACTCGCTGTGATCCAGGAGGTGTAATGTAGATCGTGCCTCTGAACGACCTCGGTCAAGCTGGCTGATCAGGCTGGCTGGAACCTGGCATGCTGGAGGGTGCTCTGGATGCGCGCACTGAATCCGGAATCTGGGAAATGTAAACAGTGTTCAAACCACATATGTGAGGAATTGCTGTGATTGTAATGCCCTGTACACACGGTCGGATTTTCCAACAGAAAATATGTGATAGGACCTTGTTGTCGGAAATTCCGACCGTGTGTGGGCTCCATCACACATTTTCCATCGGATTTTCCGACACACAAAGTTTAAGAGCAGGATATAAAATTTTCCGACAACAAAATCCGTTGTGGGAAATTCCGATCGTGTGTACACAAATCCGATGCACAAAGTGCCACGCATGCTCGGAATAAATGAAGAGACGAAAGCTATTGGCTACTGCCCCGTTTATAGTCCCGACGTACGTGTTTTACGTCACCACGTTCAGAACGATCGGATTTTCCGACAACTTTGTGCGACCGTGTGTATGCAAGACAAGTTTGAGCCAACATCCATCGGAAAAAATCCATGGATTTTGTTGTCGGAATGTCCGATCAATGTCCGACCGTGTGTACAGGGCATTAGAGTGAGAGCAATAATTCTAGCACAAAACCTCCTGTTTAACTCTTAACTGGTAACCTGTAGGAAATTTTAAAGCGTCGCCTATTAGAGCTGCACGATTCTTGGGAGTTCCAAGTACTGTAATTTTTTGGCAAAAAATATTGATTTTTACTTAAGATATAAGTGTCAGAAAAAGGTCAAGTGGTTAAACTTCCTGCATTGTTTAAAACTTGGCAGATTGCCCAGGTTATTTGTTTACACAGAAGTTCTATCCCTTTGATCTAAGAAGGAAGTTAGTTACAATGTTTCAAGTTCTAAACTTGGCAGACTGCCCGGATGCTTTCTTATGATAGCTGAGTGAGCAGATAATCTCTCCACTTGTTTATATGAAAGAATCGGCAAACTCATCAGGAGAGATCGTCAGAGGGGGTGAATCGAGATCACGATTTTTTTAACGATTAATTGTGCAGCTCTATCACCTATGGAGAATTTTAGGTACCGTAGTTTGTCGCCATTTCACGAGCGTGACATGTTAGGTATCTACATAGGCGTGCGCACAGGGTGTGCCGGGTGTGCCCAGGCACACCCTAATCCCCCCCTCCTCATGCGCATTAGTGTTATCGTTCTGTGTAGCAAGAGGAACATGGGAAAGATCTCCCTCTTACTGGCTCTGCCATAAGAGAAGTGTTTAGCTTTTTCTCTTTCACTGTGTCAGCAGGGAGATCAATGTGCCGGGGTCATATATATATGTAGATACATACACATGCATGTATGTTTGAGATTAAGGGTGCACACCCCAATGCATTAGGCTGCGCACACATATGGGTATCTATTTACTCAGCGTAACATCATCTTTCACATTTCAAATTGGGCTAACTTTACTGTTTTGTTTTTTTAATTCACAAAAGTGTATTTCTTCCAAAAAATTGCATTTGACCGTTACGCAAATACAGTGTGACATAAAATATTGCCATGATCGCCATTTTATTCGCTAGGGTTTGGGGGTTTTAAGTAATTTTCTAGCAAAAAATACATATTTTAACTTGTAAGCGACAAGTGTCAGAAAAAGGCTTAGGCATGAAACGTTTTTTTTTTTTTTACATGTTTGTCAATAAGATTTTAAGAGCTTTTGGCTCCATATACATAGCTCCCAAATGTCCCTGATTTCGAGGGACTGTCCCTGATTTGGAGCAATGTCCCTCTGTCCCTCTTTCCTCCACATTTGTCCCTCATTTTGGTCTGATGTATATACTATATAATAAAAATGCACTATTTGTGTAACAAAAAGCGTTTTACAGTATTAAACCTTTCATTCCATTTCTAAATTGCTGCATTTGTAAGTTTCAAAAGCCAATATAAAGGAAAAGTATTGGTAAAAAAAAGCACTTGTGGGTTTAACTAATCATTTTTTGCGTATTAATTCTCCTAGTAATGCATACTTTTGCTTATGGATGTCCCTCGTTCCCATCTCAGAAAGTTGGGAGGTATGTATATATGAAAAGTATCTGGTGTTGATTAGGGCAATCTCTGCATGTGGATATAAACTTTTGGTTTATAGGAGACATCAGAGTGTGGTATTCATATATTACAGAGAACACTGGATGATTTGCTAGTCTTTAGATAGAAAATACACCCAGCATCTTCTAAATTCCTCACCCCCCTTGTTTATGTTCTCATCGTATTTTATGTCTTATTCTGGAATGTAGACTGAGATAAGCTGAGAACACTCTGGGTAGTAACTGTTTCTGAAGGCCCCTTTCACACGATCGATCGGACCTGTCAGTTTTGATGGCGGACCTGAACGGGCGCTCCATGTTAGCCTATGGAGTGACGGATGTCAGCGGAGACATGTCCGCTGACATCTGACCCCGTCCGATCCGCTAAAAGCAGACAGATGGCCCTACGTCCAGATCCGTCGTTGGCAGATCGGATCGGGTGAGATCTGACGAAAACGGACATGCTGTCTGTTTTCATCCGATCCCTCCATAGGCAGCAGCGGCGCCTGACAAGCCCCTCCCCGCTCAGTAAGCAGAGAGGGACCTGTCATCCGCCGGCTCAGCGGAGATCAACGGAGAGATCTCCCGCTGAGCCGGCGGACCGAGGCGGACTCCGTGGAAACAGAGTCCACCTCGTGTGAATGAGGCCTAAAGGTAAAGCTGGCCATGCACTGATCAAAATTTGGCAGGTTCAGCAGTCACACTAATTTTCCTTCAGAATTCTGTGCCATAAACTGTGGCTCCACCGCGCATGCACAGGAGTGACGTCATTGCGGCTCTGGCCAGTCACACATCCGGAGTCCGCGGACCCAGAAGTAAGACGAGCGAAGATGGAAGGTGCCTCCAGTGATGACATTGCATTGCTGAAATGCTTTGTTTTCAGGTAAGTTTCATATTATGGGCTAGAATGTGATGCATACGATGGCGCATGCGCGGCTGCCTAGGAGAGCGGTAATGCTGTCTTAGAGCTCCGCTCCTGGGACGATTATACCGGAGGACTACAGGTCCCAGCGGCACCGCGAACGACACACAGCGATAGCTGGTACTTCCTAGAGCCCTCAGGTATCATTATTATGGTCCTGCGGGGCCCAAAACTAAAATATAAAGCTGGTATGGCTAAAGAAGCGCCGGCCAGGCAGTCTTCCAAGATGGCGGCGGCAGTTACCTCACAGCCTTCTACACCGCACACTAGGAAAACACTGCCACACAGTGTAAAGACCCAGGATTTCACCGCTGAGTCTGACTCTGATACAGGAGGCTCACATACTGTGATTCAATCTGACATGTTTAAAACATTTGAAAGAATGTTACAGAAAGCCCTCAAACAAACTTCAGATCACATTACTGATAAATTGACAAAGGAAATAAGGGAGCTTGGACAGAGAACAGCTGAGTTGGAATTGAGAGTAGATGAAATAGATAGCCACACGCAGCACTTTATCTCTGAATTTGAGAACCTTAAAGAGGAAAATGTTATACTACAGTCACGTTTAGAAGATCAGGAGAATAGAGACAGACGATCGAATCTGCGAATTAGAGGAATCCCTGAGACTGTCATTGATCTCCAAGCCACCATGATAGCTCTATTCCAGGAATTACAGCCTGGCATTCCTGTAGATAGACTGGAAATGGACAGAGTACACAGGGCTTTAGCTCCTCGCAAAACCAATGGTCCCCCTAGGGACATAATTGCCAAATTTCATTATTATAAAACCAAAGAGCAATTACTTTCAGCTGCTAGAGGGAAAGATTCTCTGCAATTTCAAGGCCATGTGTATCAGCTTTTTGCAGATATTTCCCCACTCACAGTAGCAAAGAGGCGAGCAATCAAACCCCAATTACAGGTTTTACAACAAAACCAGATCACCTATCAATGGGGGTTTCCCTTTTCTCTCCGATTCACATACCTGGAAACCAAATATGTTTGTCGCTCTTCAGAGGACTTGCAGTCAGCTATGATTGAAATGGGTATTGTAGATAAAGTTACGCCTAAAGAGCAACATCGTAGACGATCGGCCTCCAGCTCATATCCACAAAACACAGCAGCAGGCTTCAACAATCCCTCTTCTTCTTCACGCCAGAATATTCATAAACGTGGACGATTTGAAAATTCAACACCATCTAATGAAGACACCATGGACTGATCTATACACCCTTTTTTTCAGACCACAACTCATTATTCGATCCCAGTACTCAATGCTGGTTTATACACTTTCCTATTGACACTAAAAACTAACAATTTTTTTTTTTTTTTTTTTTTTTTTTTTTTTTGCTGGACTCTCACCTTTTTTTTTTTTTTTTTTCCTTTCCTCTCCTCTTCCCTTTTTTCTTTCTAGAAGGTTTTAGATTCTACTAGCTCACCTGATATATCTTATATTTAGTTTCTCGTTCGTTTTTGATGGTCCTTTTTATTTTTATTTTTTATTTTTTATCTTTTTCCTTACCTCTTGATAACCAAACTACCACTCTTTTTGGCCTCATTAATTACCTCTTTCTTTTATCTGTTTAGGTCCTCATGAGGTTATGTTTGCGTGTACATGTGTGTGTGTGCGTGTCTGCATATACATGTGTATATATCTGTGTGTATGTGTATATACATATATACAGGTATAATATATTTTTTTTTTTTTTTTTTTTTTTTTTTTCATCTCTCTTTTTTGCTGATTAGAGTGAGTTTGGTAGTTGGTAGTTATGGTTGCATAGATTAAAAATGCTCTATTTTAGTGTTAACTACTTATATAACCCCTGTGGTCCTCCGGTGTTGATCTTCCCTTAGGAATTTCTTGCCGCCCCCTTTACCACCCTCAGGCCCCTGCTATTATGTGGGATTCTGTTGGTGGCCCTGGAGCCTCTCGGAGACTTCTAATTACTCTCTCGAGATGTTCCCACACCCTATTGTTCTGTCACAAATTAGCGATATTTGGTCCCTATTCTAGGGTAGTTCAATTTTATTATCTTACTTTTTTCTCTGTCACTTCTTTCTCTCTTTTATCTCTTCAGGTGGTGGTCCTGGTTCTTGGTATGTATTATATTCCTCATGATATAATGATATCCCTGACTCTATTATGGCCCCCATAAATATTTTATCTTTAAATGTACAAGGGTTTAATATCCTGCATAAACGCACAAAGGCTATGCGCTCCTTTACAGCTAAGAAAGCACATATTATATGTTTGCAGGAAACCCATTTTACAGACAAAATTTACCCTAAGTTCCTTTCGTCCTCATACCCACAATTTTATGCTGCCTCTGCCTCAGCTAAAAAGCGTGGAACTCTTATTGGCTTCCACCGCAATACCCCCTTTACCCTTGTGTCACAGTTAAATGACCCGGAAGGTAGATATATATTACTTACTGGCTATATTTCTGATACTCCTATTACGATAGTATCCTACTATGCCCCAAATAAACGCCCAGAAGCTTTTTTATCCCATCTTTTTCAACTAGTTGATACGCACAAATTTGGTACTGTTGTCTTATGTGGAGACTCTAATGCTACGGTTTTTCCTTTCTTGGATAAATCCCCTTCAGCCCCACCTACAAGCTCTGCTAGATTGACTCTCCAATCTCTGCTTTCTACTCATAACTTAGTAGATACTTGGCGAGAACTTAATCCTTCCAGTAAACGTTTCACACACTATTCATATCCACATAACTCTTTCTCACGTATAGATCATATCTTAACTCCATCTAGCTTGATACCAGAAATTATTTCCTCTAAAATAATCCCATTTCCATGGACTGACCACTGTGCTGTTTTCACAACCTTGGCTTCCACTATTCCCAGATCACACGATTCTACTTGGTGTGTTAATAACTCTTTATTGACTAATCCATCCCTTAAAACTGAGATTGAAGAGGCAATTACTGATTATCTTTCCTTTAATGACACGAATGATGTCTCCCCCCTCACTTTGTGGGAGGCCCACAAAGCGGTCATTCGGGGCAGATTGATACAACAAGCATCAGCAATTAAAAAAGAACGTAAACTACAGTTTGCTAAGCTTGAGGCTGTTTATAATAAATGCCATATGACCTTTCAATCTTACCCGAATGCCGCCAATAACTCAAAACTGGAGAAAGCTCGTCTCGATCTAGACCTTTTTTTAACCGATTCTGCTGATAAATTACTACGTAAACGCCAACATATCCAATATCTTAAAGCTAACAAACCAGATACCCCTATGGCGCGTAGTTTGAAGGCAATACAACACGCACAGACTTCTTTCAGATTGAAAATATCCCGTGATGGATATACTAGCAACCCAGTTAAAATATTAGAGATATTTCGCTCTAATTTAGCTAAATTATATTCCCCTGCTCACGACTTTGATAAAACAAAAGCAGATACTCTGTTTTCCAACATAAAGCTCCCTACCTTAGACCAGGAACAACAGGATAACCTCGAGTCCCCCATAACAGCACCTGAAGTTCTGACTGCCATTAAACTATTAAAACCAAATAAGAGACCTGGTCCTGATGGGTTCTCGGCATTATATTACAAACAGTATGCACACACTTTAGCACCCATCTTGACCAGGGCCTTCAATTCTATCCTGAAAGGTTATTCATTTGGGTCTGATACACTGACCTCCATTATAGCAATGATTCCCAAACCCCGTTCCGACTCTACATCTTGGACCAATTATCGCCCCATATCGCTCCTTAATCTAGACATTAAATTACTAGCCAAGATCTTGGCGACTCGTTTGAATAACGTTATAGGTCAACTGATTCACAGAGACCAAACAGGTTTTATGCCAACGCGCCAGGCAGGTGATAATGTCAGGCGTGCTCTCTTACTCATTCACGCAGCTAAAATTAGACACATCCCTACATGCCTATTATCTTTGGATATCAGAAAAGCTTTCGATTCTGTCACCTGGCCATATTTGCAATACATGCTTCAAAAATGGGGATTTGGGAATCATTTTCTTACATGGATCTCCTCTCTGTATAATAACCCAAAGGCATATATTAAATATGCGGGATATAAATCTGCAATGTTAGACATTAGAAGAGGGACTAGGCAAGGCTGCCCTCTATCCCCATTGCTTTTTGCTCTCCTGATTGAACCACTAGCACAACTAATTAGGTCTCATCCAGATATTAAAGGTATCGAATTAGGCGGATATCAGCATAAGTTGTGTCTTTATGCAGATGACGTCCTTATTTTTTTATCTCATCCCCATATATCAGCCCCAAATTTACTAAATGTCTTGGACAAATTTGCCCAAGTATCTGGACTTTTTGTTAACCCCACAAAATCGAATGTGTTAAATATTTCTTTGCCACAAGCAGAACTTCGACACGTCCAAACCTCATTACCATTCAACTGGGTTACCCATCAGATCTCATATTTAGGAGTACAACTTACAACCTCGATTAAAGATTTATTTGCTGCTAATTATCTTCCTCTACTGAAACAAGTTACAGGCTCTATGAAACAATGGACATCTCTTCCATTATCGTGGATAGGACGGATCAATGCTATAAAAATGTCTATATTACCAAAATTTTTATACTTATTTAGGGTATTACCTATCCCGTTACCTACATATTTTTTAAGACTCACACAACGTAGAGTCATGTCTTTTATTTGGGGAAACACTAAACCCAGAATTTCCAAAACTACACTATATCTCAAAAAATTGAATGGCGGATTGGGTCTGCCAAACTTCACTTCCTATTACTACGCTGCTCAACTATCACCCCTTCCTAAATATCACTCGTTGGCAGAAACACCCCTGTGGGTTCATATTGAGTCAGTTGACAGCGACCCTATCTCTGTGGCCAATATGCTATGGCTCCAACCTAAAGATAGATCACATCTATCTAATCCCATAACGAAACATTCTTTGTCTATTTGGGATAAATTTAGCAGAGCTTGTTATCTCCAATCCCCACATAATCCTCTTCTTTCGTTCCTTAGAAACCCGGCCTTCTATCCTGCTTGGAAATTCCCAAAATCATTTGCTGCATGGTCTTCCAGGAATTTAATTAGATTTTATCAATTAAGCAACAATACCGATATTCATGCATTTCCGGTGTTATGTGAAACATATGGGCTTCCTAGATCTGAAATTTTTCGTTATTTGCAAATCAAAAATTTTTATACTCCACTTCTTACCACAGGCTCAACAATGAATCAAATGTCACAATTTGAACGTATTTGTAAAAGCGACCCACATGTAAGGGGATTGATTTCATCTTTGTATCAACAACTTACTGAGACTCATAATGGTTCACTACCCTCTTATACAGATAAATGGGCACAGGATATGAACCGAGTGTTTGACACTAATGACTGGTCCGATATATGGTTAGCCACTAAGAATTCCTCCCCGAACTGCTATGCTTTGGAAACAAATTTTAAAGTCTTAGCAAGGTGGTACTTAGTACCAGCCAGAATTGCAAAATTTATTCCGACATACCCAATTAACTGTTTTAGAGGTTGCTCTGCACCAGGTACCCACTTTCACATATGGTGGCAATGCCCCATAGCTCAAGAATTTTGGAAGAATATTTTTGGAATGGCCTCTAAAGCTTTGGAAACCTCTATTTCCCCAGACCCAGCTTTGGCACTCCTAAATTTGAAACCCACTACCCTTACACGCACCCAATTTCAGTTATTTCTCCAGCTTAGCACTGCAGCCAAGCAAACTATTGCAAAAGCTTGGAAGTCTCAAACCTTGATTGTAGCGGAAGCCAAACACAGAATGAATAAAGCCCTCATTTATGCCAAAATGACAGCTATTGAGGACAATAACATTAATAAATTTTGCAAAATATGGCAACCATGGGTTAACCATTTCTTCCCCTACGATTTTGACCAGTCGTTATTGTTACCTTACTAGGATTCTTGATTGCTTACTGTCAAAATATTTGTTGGAGCCGGGCCACCACCTGGAGAGATTCTTCTTCTTCTTCTTCTTTTCTCTCTCTTATTCCTTTCCTTTATTTTCTTACTTTCTCTCTTCTCTACCATGATACATATTTTTGGGATACTCTTTTACTATTAATACATTACTTTCTATTTATAAATAATAATATGATTTATTATATCTGTATATTTATTTTGAGCAATCAAATTCTACAAATAAGCAGGTCAAGACCCTGATTTATAATTAATTTCATTTCATTTACCTCAGGATACCTTTGTAACAAATATTTTTAAATGCCCCCACCCTTCCACAGCTTGCACCCATTGGGGTGGTAGGGTGGTCTGGAGGCATGGTTTATAGGTTTCACAATATTGATCAGAGGCTCTCAGCCCGATCTTAAACTATCTATAAGAATATAGATTGCTCATACACTTTACGCTCTGTACTTTATTTAATTTTTTTTTTCTTATTTTTCATTTATTAAACCTTGATTGTATATCACAATATATTCATATATTGATCAAAAATCAAATTATTTGGACAGTATCCCTTGTAACAATGTTTATATTCTATTGTTCTTCTTTATGTAAATCTTAATAAAAACATTGAACAAGAATGTGATGCATACTAGACAATTATGCCTTTACCTTGCAGGTCAGAAAAAGAAAAAGGCACCCAGTGGTTTACAACAGCTTCAGGTTTCTTGAAGCAGATAAGAACAAGAATGACTTAGGCAGATATCTTTCAGTGGTTAAATTTTACTCTTGGTAAATATGCAATGTAAAGAAAATCACAAGTCAAACAGTAGTCAGTCAACAGTAGGTCCTGAAAGAACCTATAACCCCAGGTATAAAAGGGAAGAGAATGTCCTTTTATGTCTGACTGCTCCCTTCAAATCCTGATGCCACGGGGCCAGCAAGTTCCCCTTAATATGTGCAGATATTGTGCGCAGAGTCCTTTAAGTCAGGAGAGAAGAAAAGAGTGGAGGAGATCTTGTGATGTAGATGTTCAGTGTCTTCAGCTAGCTCACCAAGGACCCAAAAGGATTGCTGTGCAATGTTGGCCAGCAACTGAAAATAGCATGTGCAAAGTGTTTCCTTTTTGAGGCTTTAATGTAAAGAGATGGGATAAAGGTGTCTGCATGCAGTGTCTTTGTAGGGTGTACACAGGGTAGGTTTCTGCCCACTCACTATTCGTGATGATACCAAGGCTCAAAGGAATAGGATGTCCCAGAACAGGCTCTTGAAGAATCTCCAACAGTGAAGGGTTCCTGGCTGTGTAGCTGTGATTCTGCTGTAACTGTACCGGTGATGAAGAGAGTGACCCCCTTTCGACAGTAAATTGGCCAATAGGAAGCTGGCAATGGTGGATCTGCTCACTCACTCGCTGGAGACACTCCACCTCGCCCAGGCTGCGGCGCCTGCTCACATCCCCTGGAGCGACCGAGTCCCTGCTCTCAGCTCAAGGCCATGGTGCCAAGAGAAAGACCCCTCCCCTCACCAGGCTATTCATGTCCTTCAGCCTACTTGTGGGTATTCCCCAGGGCTGGACTGGGGCAAAAATGTGGCCCTGGACTTCATCCAGACCGGCCCAGGGCACAACACATCAGGGTACGATACATCAGGGCACAGCATATCAGGGTACAGAGCCCAGCACATCAGGGCACAAGGCACATCAGGGTAGAACACATCAGGCTACAACACACCAGGGTACAGAGTCCAGCACATCAGGGAACAAGGCACATCAGGGTACAACACATCAGGGTACAACACTCCAGGCCACATCAGGGTACAGAGCCCAGCACATCAGCGTACAGGGCATATCAGGGCACAACACATCAGGGTACAGGACATCAGGGTACAGAGCCCAGCATATCAGGGTACAGCACATCAGGGTACAGGACATCAGGGCACAGGTCACAGTACATCAGGGCACAACACATCAGAGTACAGGGCACAACATATCAGGGCACGTCAGGGCACAGTACATCAGGGTACAGGACATCATGGCACAGGACATTGGGGCACATCGGGGCACATCAGGGCACAAGGCACATCAGGGCATAGGACATCGGGGCACAGCACATCAGGGCACGGGGCACATCAGGGCACAAGGCACATAAGGTCACGGGGCACATCAGGGCATAGGACATTGGGGCACAGCACATCAGGGCACGGGGCACATCAGGGCATAGGACATCGGGGCACATCAGGTCACGGGGCACATCAGGGCATAGGACATTGGGGCACATGAGGGCATGGGGCACATCAGGGCACATCAGGGCATGGGGCACATCAGGGCTTAGGGCACATAGCACATCATAGCACATCAGGGCACGGGGCACATCAGGGCTCGGGGAACATCAGGGCTCGAGGGCACATCAGGGCACATTATGGCACATCAGGGCACATGGCACATTATGGGGCACATTATGGGGCACATTGGGGCACATAGCACATCAGGGCACAATGCAAATCAGGGCACATAGCACATCAGGGCACATAGCATATCAGGGCACGGGACACATCAGGCCACCGGGCACATCAGGCCACGGGGCACACCAGGGCACATGGCACATCAGGGCACATGGCACATTATGGGGCACATAGCACATCAGGGCACATAGCACATCAGGGCATATGGCACATAGCACATCACAGCACGGGCACATCAGGGCACATGGCACATTGGGGCACATCAGGGCACGCGTCACATCAGGGCACATTATGGCACATTATGGGGCACATTGGGGCACATAGCACATCAGGGCACAATGCAAATCAGGGCACATAGCACATCAGGGCACATAGCATATCAGGGCACGGGACACATCAGGCCACCGGGCACATCAGGCCACGGGGCACACCAGGGCACATGGCACATCAGGGCACATGGCACATTATGGGGCACATAGCACATCAGGGCACATAGCACATCAGGGCATATGGCACATAGCACATCACAGCACGGGCACATCAGGGCACATGGCACATTGGGGCACATCAGGGCACGCGTCACATCAGGGCACATTATGGCACATGGCACATCAGGGCACATAGCACATCAGGGCACGGGGCACATCAGGGCACATTATGGTACATCAGGGCACATAGCACATCAGGGCACGGGGTACATCAGGGCACATGGCACATCAGGGCACATAGCACAACAGGGCACATAGCACATCAGGGTACGGGGCACATCAGGGCACAGGGCATGGGGCACATAGCACATCAGGGCACATGATGGGGCACATCAGGGGGCACATGATTGGGCACATTATAGAGCACATCTGGGGGCACATCATCAGGGCACATCATGGGATCTTACTAGCCAGTATGCAGAGTAGGCAGCGCAGGAAGCATCTGTCTGTAGTAAGTTCTCTCTCATGTCACTCAGCGCTGCTCGCTCCCCAGCGGCCCCTCCTCTCTTCTCGTCTATCCCAGATGATGTCACAAGCCAATGGGGATAGACGAGAAGAGAGGAGGGGCCACCGGGGAGCGAGCAGCGCTGAGTGACATGAGAGAGAACTTACTTGGCTAAATCTCGATCTACCCATCAGGCGCCAGCTGACGGCGGTTGACGGGTAGATCGCCGCGCACCGCAGATGCGGCTAAAACCAGCCCACACTGAGCCATCGGCCCACCGGGAATCTCCCGGTAGTCCCGATGGCCAGTCCATCCCTGGTATTCCCTAGTGCCGTGTCCAGGCACTGTACCATGTAAGCAGACATTTTATGTTTTTAATCAATTGTCACATTGAACTGTATAACGCTATTGGCTCCCCTTTATCTTGCTTTAATGTATTGTTATAGTAGAGAGGAGGAGAGAGTCCTGACCAACATTAGAGAGGTGCCAATCAAGATCCAAGACCCAGCCACATAGGCGTTATTTGATCCTCTTTTTAACTTAAAGAAAGGGGTCATGGTCTTCTGGTAAGTGGACATCTAACTAATCTGGGTGATTCTGATTATGTTCCAAGCTGGTGATGGTCTTCCACAACCTACCCTATTGAAGATTTAGTATTGAAGAACCTATGAACTGTGGTAAAGGGCATTTTGAAATTTTGTTTATTGACATTTATGATTTATTTAGCACATTGTACAGCACTAATATGTCACAGGTTTAATATCCAAGGGATTTTTTTAGTAATTTAAATTTCTAACCAACCACATAAGTATTTGTTCGCTATCAGCGCCCCCTCACATTTATATTCAATAATCTTCGGTAGGCCACCTACACTATTGGGGAGCAGCTTTTAATCACATTTTTATTTTTATCTTTATACAGTGGTACCTTGGATGATGAGCATAATTCGTTCCACTCGTAAAGCACTCGTATATCAAAGCGAGTTTTCCCATAGGAAATAATGGAAACTCAAATAATCCGTTCTAGTGGCACTGCTAGAGTATGCAGGACTGCATGTGGCCAGAGGTGGGGGGGGCGCCGGAGACATTCGGAAACACTTGGAGCCGCTCTGATGCACTTGGAGACACTCTGGAATGGAGTGTTTTTGAGTGGCACCAAACAGCTCCGAGTGTCACTGGCGCCCACCCTCCCCAATCTCTGGGGAATCCTGCTTGCAAACTGAATCAGGATTTAAAAAAAAAATAGCTCATATTGTGAAACGCTCGTAAACCGCGTTACTTACAATCCGAGGTATTACTGTACATGGGAATTAGTTTAAACCTATAGGTACGAGGTACCCCCAATTTTCGTTTTATTTATGTCCTCACCCAGCATTCCTTGCTCTCTCCCAGCTGGCTGGAACGTGTAGTTTGCAGCAGTCTGGCTCCTTGGACCACATATCCCTTGATCCTGCATTCAGGAGATGATGACATAGTGTCCAGGCTGGGCACTAGAGGGAAACAGGTTTACTGCAGCTGGTGTTAGAGAATGTCCCACGATGACTCAGGCAAAGTTAGCCAGCACCTGGCTACATAAAGAATACCCAATCAGGTGCAAGCAAATAGAAAAAACAGCATTTTACTTGCACATGATTGTATGATGGAAATCAGCAGAGCTTCACAACATTTACTAAGCTCTGGGGAAATCGAGTGCAACTTCATGTCAATCAAACTTTTGTCGATCAGAGGTTGTAGACGCTGATCAGTGCATTCTGACAACGGTCCTGCTGTAAGAATTCAATGTCCTGGGAAGGGGGTGATTACTCCATCCTCCTTGTTTGTATGGATGGAGGAATCTTTTTATTTTTTACGTTCACCCTGAATGAAAAAAAACTACCCATCTATGGGCAGCTTACCTTACTGAGAGGAGCATGGCGGCTGCTGTTGATTGCTATCCTGCAGATATAGGAGTGAGAGCGTTGAGACAAACCACTGACACTGGCAGGGGTGCTGTTTTTCCTGTGAGTTGATGTGTATAGCACTATGCTAACAGGCATTACAGTGCACTGTGTTGCACTGAAAAAAGTAGGGCTCAACTTTTTCTCTATTGAACACCAGCACATATCAGCACCAGTATGGACTGCTCCCATTTACCTTCATTTTTAAGGCTCCTTGTCTTATGGTTAAAAAAAAAAGTGCCAATGCATCTGGTCTGAATTGACCCTGAAGCAGAATTAAACCTCCACTATAGGCGTGTGCACAGGGTGTGCCGGGTGTGCCTGGGCACACCCTAATCACCTAGTGCAAATTAGCATTGTCGCCAGTGTGCCAGTGGGGAGATTAGAAAGATCTCCCTCTTACCTACACTGCCATAAGAGAATTGCTTACTCACTTCTCTTTCACTGTTCCAGCAGCAAAATTATTGTACCGGGGTCATATACATGTAGACACACACACACACGCATGTGTGTTGGAGCTTTGGGGTGCACACCCTAATGCAATAGGCTGCGCACACCTGTGACCTCCACATTAAACCTTACAAAAAAAGAAAAGTGGCTCCCAGGAGCTTTTTCTCATACTTTACTAGTATGCACCATATAATAGCACATTATAGTGGACGTATCTGGCATTTTCATCTTCTCCCAGCCTTCCTACTGAGTTCAGATTCTTCGGCCACTAAATTGGCCGGGCTGCAATGACGTCACGCATGCACACAGGAGCTGGTGGGGTCAGCTGTCAAAATAAAAAAGCCGCAGTGGGAGATTTGTTCATCCACGCCGTATAGCATGCATTGATGAATCATTGAGGTTGATTTACTAAAACTGGAGAGTGCAAAATCTGGTGCAGCTCTGCATAAAAACCAATCAACTTCTAGATTTTTTTTGCTAAAGCTTAATTGAACAAGCTAAAGTTAGAAGCTGATTGGCTACCATGCACAGCAGCATCAGATTTTGCACTCTCCAGTTTTAGTAAATCAACCCCAGTCAGTTTTTTTTCATTCATTCTGCAGGCCTGCCTAATTTCTGGTGCAAACATAAAAAATTATTGACCAATAATTTGGGATGGGGCCCAAATGCAAATCTTGGGGATCCACCCTAAACTCAAGGTGTTGGTGAACTTGGAGTCATCTCTAATAATCAGTGTTCTGGACAATTTATAATTTACACTGTGTTGTGATTGATGTGGATTCTAAATTTGGCATAGTTTACACGTGCAGTTAAAGTGGTTGTAAACCCTTTACAACCACTTTAAACTACAGGCAAGCCTATAATTAGACTTGCCTGTAGCTGCACTGGATATCTCCTAAACCTGCACGGTTTAGGAGATATCCCTGTATTTGTATGTGCTGACGTCATGCGGCACATGCACACTTAAGCCAACTAAATCAATGGCACGTATGTGCCGTTGCTTCAGTTGTACTGTGCCGTTCGCGGCGCGCGGGAGTGATGTGATCGCGGCTCCGGCCATTTACAGCGCCGGATACCTGGAAGCAAGCCCCGGGCGACATGTTGGCGGCCTGAGGGGGAGATGAGGACGGCTGCGGGGGCTTCGTTCTTGGGTAAGTAATTCATAATGAGCTAGTATGCTATGCGTACTAGCTCATTATGCCTTTATCTTGCAGGGTGTGTTTTTTTTTTTTTTTTTTTTTGCAGGAGGGCTTACTTCCTATTTAAGGGTGTTATAAAAAAAAAGGCAATGGAGAAGACAAGGGATGTGAATATGCCCCAACACAAATTTGACTCCCTGGCATATTCGGCAGTACTGCCAAATGCAGTCTATTAATGGGGTCAATCTGCAGTCGCCTGTACTTACAGCATGGTGGTGTGGGCTTTTGAGGGTTAAACCAGGCAGTGAGGAGGTGACATATTGCCTTCCAGATGCCTCTCAAATGACCTCTGAAAAGCTGCCCACCTCGAATCACCTCTCACAGGGATAGCAGGGGCTGGTACATGTGTAAATTAGTAAATACAAAAAAGGTTCTGGGGCACCCCTTGAAACCCCACATTGGGAAGGGGTGAACCTCCTTTTCTACATATTTTTGGTAATAAATAAGCAATAAGCGTATATTGATTGGATTTGCACAAAAGTTATAGCGTCTAAAAACTATGGGAAAGATTTATGGCATTTTTATTTTTATCTTATTTACTAGTAATGACAGTGATCTGCGATTTTTAGCGGTACTGCGACATTGCGGCGGACAGATCGGAACACTTTTGACACATTTTTGGGACCATTGACATTTATACAGCGATCAGTGCTATAAAAATGCACTGATTACTGTGTAAATGTCACTGATAGGGAAGGGGTTAACACTAGGGGGTGATCCAGGGGTTAAATGTGTTCCCTAGTTAGTGTTTCTTACTGTATGGGGTTGGGACTGACTGGGGGAGGAGACATATTGCTGTTCCTAATTACTAGGAACAAACGATCTGTCTCCTCTTCCCTGACAGAACAAGGATTTGTGTGTTTGCACACACAAATCCCTGTGCTGGCTCTCATGCCCGTGATCAGGTGGCCGGCGACGATCGCACCCGCTGGCTACGCGCATCGGGTCCCCCCGCCGTGCAGCGGGCACACACGCGCCTCCGGTGGCTCTTAAAGGAGACAATTTACCCATACGTTGTTTTGCGCACCCGTGCCATTTTGGTGATGTATATCGGCGTGAGCCGGTCAGCAATTGGTTAAAGAAGGACTGGTCTATCTGGAAAGCCGAGCAGTGAAAGGTAAAGCAAGAGAAAAGAAAGAGTCAAAGCAATCACAAAGGAAACTGAAGACACATCATGAAGTTACACCTTTGAGGTGGCACAGAGTGGCAAGACACGTGGCTGGTGCACAGATTCACATAGTTGCCAACAGTCCCATTTTCCCCGTTACAATCCCGATTTTGGAACCCTCGTCCTGATTGGAGGCTGTCGCAAATCTGGATTTTCCATAAGGAAAATCGGGAATGTTGGTTTTTTTATTTTTTTGGAGCAGCGGGCTCCAGCAAAATGGCGGCCGGCGCCGCCGCTCTATCTTCCTTTAGTGTTGAGTGGAGAGGGGAAGGGGGCTCGATCCGTGCAGCCAATGCAGCGGCTTCTTTAGCTGCACGACCCCTCCCCTCTCCACTGAAGCGAGCAGAAGACACTGCGCCGTCGCTGTGTCTTGCTGAAAGTTCCCCAGCCCCGTACTGCACAAGCGCTGCGCCTGCGCAGTACAGGGGGTCCTCCATTGCTGAGGGGAACTTTCTCGGCAGAACACCGGCCGCTCCTGCACTGAGCGGGGGCCGGGCTGCATTGAGGGGGGGGGGGACTGCACTAACTGAGGGGGGCTGCACTGAGGGGGGGCTGCACTAACTGAGGGGGGGCTGCATTGAGGGGAAGGCTGCACTAATAGAGGGGGGCTGCACTGAGGGGGGTCTGCACTAATAGAGGGGGGCTGCACTGAGGGGGGGTCTGCACTAATAGAGGGGGGCTGCACTGAGGGGGGGTCTGCACTAATAGAGGGGGGCTGTACTGAGGGGGGGTCTGCACTAAAAGAGGGGGCTGCACTGAGGGGGGCTGCACTAATTGAGGGGGGGCTGCACTAATTGAGGGGGGATCTGCACTAATAGAGGGGGGCTGCACTGAGGGGGGCTGCACTAATAGAGAGGGGGCTGCACTGAGGGGGGTCTGCACTAATAGAGGGGGGGCTGCAATAATAGAGGGGGGGGCTGCACTGAGGGGGGGTCTGCACTAATAGAGGGGTGTCTGCACTGATGGAGGGGGTCTGCACTGATGGAGGGGATCTGCACTGATGGAGGGGCTCTGCACTGAGGGGGTCTATACAGACTCTGGCGGGGGCACCTGATGCAAGGACAGACTCTGGCGGGGGCACCTGATGCAAGGACAGACTCTGGCGGGGGCACCTGATGCAAGGACAGACTCTGCTGGTGGTACCTGATGCAAGGACAGACTCTGCCGGGGGCACCTGATGCAAGGACAGACTCTGCTGGTGGCACCTGATGCAAGGACAGACTCTGCGGGGGGCACCTGATGCAAGGACAGAGTCTGCTGGTGGCAGGCGACGTGGCTAGTGACACGCTCAGGGATCCCACTGATTCGGCATTATGGTGAGTTGAATGATTTAATTTTATATTACAATGTAATAATAGAAATAATGCGCTTCAATCATCCTGACACCATAACAACCATGGTGCCGGGATGATTGAAGTGCTAACACCAGGTGTTTGGAGTATCTTTATCTGCTGATTGTTAAACTTTCTAGAATACACATATTTCTATTGTGTAGGATCTGGGGCTGCTGCCCCGTCATTTCCCTCTCCCCCTTTCCTTCTCCCCCTTTCCCTCTCCATCCCTCATTCATCTCAGACTCTAACCACACCCTCTTGAGCCACGCCCATTTAAGCCATGCCCACTTTCCACACACGCCACGCCCACTTTCCACGCAACCCATGCCTATTTTCGCCGTGGCACGCTTTTATGCGTTTTCTAAGCCACGCCCACAAACGAATGCCCCCCCCCCCTAATTATTGTACGGCTCTGCCTACAGCCAAAAAAGTGTCCCACATATTTTTTTTTCAATGTTGGCAACTATGCATCGGAGTGACAAGCCACATGACTAGCGATGAGATCTTCTTCACAAACATTGATTACAGTGCAAAAGACAACGTTTTCCTAGCAAATGGGAAAAGCATCACCTCCGAAGGTAAAGGCCAGGGCTTCCTGAACTGCATTACACCACAAGAAGGTAAGCAGAGTATCCTTGTAAAGAAAGTGCTGTATGTTCCAGAACTAGAAGGCAGCCTTCTATCAGTGAAAAGTCTTGCAAGCAATGGTCTCACAGTTAAGTTCCAGGGTGATGAATACACAATTCACAATGTGTAAAGCGATTCATCACAAAAGGAAAACTGGATGATCTCCTATACAAGATCATCACCACAGACCAGCAAGCCAATATAGTCTCTATTGACCTACACAGCAAATGTATTCACTTATGGCACAGGCGGCTAGCAACAAATTCCAACAGAAACCTGGAATAATATGCACCGACAATGGTGGAGAATACATAAGTAAAGAAGTGGCCTCATCTGAAGAGACAAACAATAGTTCACCAGACAACCTTTCTATACATTCCTGAACAAAACGGTGTAGCAGAAGGGAAAAATCACACTCTTATGCCCCGTACACACGGTCGGATTTTCCGATGGAAAATGTCCGTTCAGAGCGTGTTGAGTGTGTGTGGGCTCCATCGGACATTTTCCATCGGATTTTCCGACACACAAAGTTGGAGAGCAGGAGATAAAATTTTCCGACAACAAAATCTGTTGTCGGAAATTCCGATCGTGTGTACTCAAATCCGACGGACAAAGTGCCACGCATGCTCAGAATAAATAAAGAGATCAAAGCTATTGGCCACTGCCCCATTTAAAGTCCCGACATATGTGTTTTACGTCACCGCGTTTAGAACAATCGGATTTTCCGACAACTTTGTGTGACCTTGTGTATGCAAGACAAGTTTGAGCCAACATCCGTCGGAAAAAATCCTAGGATTTTGTTGTCGGAATGTCCGAACAAAGTCCGACCGTGTGTACGCCCTATTACAGAAATGGCCAGATGCATGTTGTCGGATGCCAACCTACCTCACAATACTGGGAAGAAGCAGTCATGACTGCAACCTACCTACAGAACAGACTACCCTCAAGAGCCATTAAAAGTACTCCATTCGAAATGTGGCATGGATCAAAGCCTAGCATAGGGCACATCAGAGTGTTTGGATGTAAAGCATATGCCTATATTCCAAATGAAAAGTGATCCAAGCTGGAGAACAGAGCCATAGAGGACATTCTAGTAGGCTACGGTGAGCAAACGAAGGGTTACAGAATCCTACACCCAAAGACTGACAAAGTGACAATAAGCCTTAGTGTTTATTTTGATGAGAGCCCATCACCAGAAACACTGATCCCTGAAAGCTGTGAAGTGAATATGCCAAGCAAATCAGAAGAAAAGGCTGACCGAAGTGAACCTGTGCAGGAATCAGAACAAGAGGTGGAACTCACAATACCTAAATCAAGTTTCCCACCAGATCCTCCTGAACTCCCTGAAGTCAGAAGATCCACTCGGACTACAAAGGGGATACCACCCCGCAAGCTGTCATACACGGTCAAAACACACAGCATACTTGAACCAACGTCCTGGGAAGACATAGAAAAACTGCCAAAACATGAAGCCAATAAATGGAGAAAAGCAGCAGAAGAAGAATTAAAGTCACTTCAAGAAAATAAAACCTGGACACTCACAGAGCTCTCACCTAACCGCAAAACTATATATACTATTCATGTTTCCTATGCTGTAAGACATAACTGCTAATCCTCCATGAAAATAAAGCTATCCTCTTCATACAACAAGCTTCCTGCTCATGATTTCAATATTCAGTTTCTCCATATATCAAGCTTTCCAATATTGTGTTAGCGTTCATCCTCTAGAATACAAATATAACCTTATTATAGTCATTAGGCATAGCTGTGTCTCATGACTCTTTGTGAAAACGTTCATACAGTAAATGCATCTGGTCATGAGATTTTTCTCATGTAAGGACATTCTTTCATTTAATTTAAATTGAAACAAATAAAAAAAGGGTATTTGGCTTTCTACCTTTATACATGAAATTTGAAGGCCATAATGAATAATCTTTCTGTGGCATGTGGATGTTTTATCCCTGCCTTTACTTTTAATTGGCTTTAGGCCGCATTCACACCTGAGTGTTTTCAGCTCATAAATGCCCTAAAAAAACGCCTGAAAAAATGGCTGAAAAATGCCCAACAAGCAAAATCCCATTCATTTCAATGGCACCTGTTCATATATAAGCAATTTGTCACCTGAAGCAAAACGCCTTAAGGTCAAAAAAGAACATGAGCTTCTTTGATTTTTACATTGGTGACCTGTACAAAATAACGTAGCAAAAAACGCAGTAAAAACGACTTTGAAACGCCCGGGTGTGAATGCAGCCTAATGCCCTGTACAAACGATCAGGCATTGATCGGACATTCGGACAACAAAATCCATGGATTTTTTCCGACGGATGTTGGCTCAAACTTGTTTTGCGTACACACAGTCACACAAAGTTCTCGGAAAATCTGATCATTCTGAACGCGGTGACGTAAAACTCATACGTCGGGACTATAAACGGGGCAGTAGCCAATAGCTTTCGTCTCCTAATTTATTCTGAGCATGCGTGGCACTTTGTGCGTCAGATTTGTGTACACACGATCGGAATTTCCGACAACACAATCCGATCGCACTTTTTCCGTCTGAAAATCCGACCGTGTGTACAGGGCATTAGGGTTTCTGTTGCTGTCTTTGTGCAAGTCAGAAAGACTCTTCTCGTTAACCTCTTTCTGAAGTCTTTAGGCCAGTCACATGACCGCAAAGGTCTATGATGCCGAGAGAAGCACTCATGTAACGTCAGTGCCCCTCCCTCCATCATTACACTGTGAATGAAGGGTTCCATCATTAGGCTCCCTCAGGTGATAGGTCCTTGAAGCCCTGCACTCACAGTAGGTTCTCATTCTTCCAAGTTGAATAACACTGGGCTTGATTCAACCCAGGAGAGTGAGGACATCTTGTGGAGTACCGTATATACTCGAGTATAAGTCGTTCTGAGTATAAGTCGAGGCCCTAATTTACTACAAAAAAAATGGGAAAAACTTATTTACCCGAGTATAAGACGAGGGTGAGAAATGCACAGCTACTGTAAGTGGAAAAGAGGGTCAACCATGCCCATTTGCAGCATCACTGTGCACATTTGCATGCCTCACTGTGCCCATTTGCAGCCATAGGTCCCCTGAACTTCAAACTCGGTAGTTAAGGGTTCCTAGATGCCCCCTAGCTGCAGCCAAAATTTGGGGTCTCTGAACCCAAAGGGTCCTGAAATGACATTGCTGCAGATGGACACAGTTGACCGAATTTGGGGCCCCGTATCTCGGGGCTACTTAGTGCTAGGAACCCTGAATTTGGTGTGCAAACCCAGTGGAACTAGCACCATAAAATTTCCAAACCTGGGGTTTCTAGCACCAAGTGGCGCCGAGATACAGGGCCCCAAAAATCAGTTCAGAAAATGTCAAGCACTTTTCTGCAGCAGAGAATGACATTTTCCGAACCGATTTTGGGGCCCCGTACCTTGGGACCACTTAAAGCTAGGAACTTCATCTTTAGATATGTTGTGGTACCAGTTCCACTGGGTTTGCACACCAAATTTGGGGTTCCTAGCACCAAGTGCCCCTGAGATACGGGGCCCCAAATTCGGTTCGGAAAATGAAATTTTTTGCTGCAGAAAAGTGCTTGACTCGAGTATAAGTCGAGGGGGGCACTTTCAGCACAAAAAAATGTGCTGAAAAATTCGACTTATACTCGAGTATATACGGTAAATGAAATTCTGCAGGGGACAGCTCCAGAGAGGAGATGAGTAATATAGACCAAGTTGCTTTTTTTTACCAAGACTTGTTTTGAAAGAAGCTGACGTTGGTCCTTAAATACACTGCTTTACTGCAGCACGTGATCCCACACCTCCCATGACCCATGAAGTCACTTGGCCACTTGGCAGGGGAAAGCACACAATTTGCTGTACAAAGTGATTTCAGGCTGGAAATGCAGAAGTGCCTAGACAACCTCACATTCCAGGAAGTGTACTGTTACATTTCAGGAAGATTTTAAGACAAAGGATATATTTATCAGGGTACAGTTTAGGCACTAACATGAGAAACCTTCACTTTGTTTAGATGAGCTCTGCCTTGAAGCCCAATTCCTACTAAAATTTTTAATTTATTTTAGGGATGAAGAGAAGGTTAGATCCTTTGTTAGAATTTTGTGGGCCTCTATTGAGGTGATTTCCCCCCATTTCTTGTACGCATGTCCCATCATGGTGTAGAGCTACCCCCATAAGGGCCACTGGTATTAACTGGTTCTTCCCAAGACAAGAAAGTACAGAGGCTGCCCACCACTGCAGCACCAGTCCATTCACATTGGCTCTAATAACACAATCTAAGGGATGTCTTTTTAAGGCATATTGCTTGAAGAAATTTAAACAGGAGAGGGGTATGGAATACCCTAAAAATATTAGTACATACCAATTAGAGAACAATCTTCTCCTTAAAGTAGATATTCACCATCTAATACATGATCCCTCCTCTCCACCCCCACCCCTCCTCCAGTCCTCTGCATGGATTGCGCTCCTTTTTATTTCTTTAATGACCTATTTTTAAATAAGTTCTTTGCTCCGACCCCCCGCACATCATTTACTTGGGCCTAATGGGGAATCATAAGGAGGCGACCCAGGTGAACCCGGGACAGCCAGCAGCCATTCAATGACATCACACCAAACATGATGGCCCGGGACTGAGAGCTACCAGACAGGAAGAGGATATCAGCTTGACAACACTGGATCCACGGGGTAAAATTAGTATCTGAAATGTGTAGAACTCACCATCAGGTAAGTGGGGGTTTCAAAGAAATGAGGAAGGTAAAAAAATCTGTATTCAGCTGAAGACCAGGAGCTAACTTTCTGAACAGGCTATGGATGCACAACTGCAGACCACGAGGCAAGTTTCTTTGGAATCTGGTTACCTTGTGCCTATGTAGAACTACTGATAGGCAATGTGATTTCCAGAACACTGCACAATCATAGGGGTCAATTTAAAGGTCTTACTCACAAGTCCCCAGGACAGCTGCCACATTCCGGCTCCCTCCAGACATGGTCCAGTGAGTGAGACAGTTCTTCTCCGGGCCAGATCCCTTGTGGTGAAGTTCTGCAACCAGCTTCCAAGAAGATCGATCAAGGCCCTCAGCCCTGACATCATTGAGGCCTTCAGAACAGCTACACAGTTCATATGCTGCCTCTGGATGGGGTTTTGGAACTCCCCTGGCGAGATAGAATCCAGTGTTTCAGACTATTTAGCACTTTTCCAGACCCTTTCTGGACACTCCTCTCCAGGGATTGGCTGGAACATGATGAATATTCAGGTGGTTCTGAAAGCTTCTTCCAGAGACAGGAGGAAGCAATCAAGCTTCCAGCCTGTGAAACCCTGCACAGACCAGGACAAATGATCACTACTCCCTTGATTACAGAAGAAACCAAAAACGAAATTAACGTGGCATCCTATGCTAGGTGGGTGCTACAATGGATTGGGATAGTTGGAAGGTATACTGTAATAGGTATACTATTCTGTTCAGCCTTTTGGGATTTTTATCTTGAGGACTCCTTCCGGTGGAGAGATTAGTTATTTTTGTTGGCCTCCGACTTCATGAATGTTGATTTTGCTGATTATGTCCTTCTCAGTTGCCAGGAGATCCTGCTGTTGTATTTGAATATTTTGATGATAGAAGCACATTTTTCCAATAACACAGCTTGCACTTTATGTGACACTGGGAAGTTGAAGAGCAACCTAAGCGTGACAATAATTTAAATTGGGGAAGTAAGTAACAAAACTGCCAAGAAAGATACAAGGAAGACATAGATCAGTGACAATAGAGAAGATATTGTTGTTAAAAAGCAAATACTTGCATTGCTGAAGATAAAATGGAACCCTGGGCCCATTCATAAAAAACGAAGAAAAACTCTGGCATTTGAGGTAACAATTTGGAGGCCACAGAGTTTTTAAAAAAAATGCTAATAATCCAAAACAGGAGACCTGAGTCCTGTCAATTAAAGGGGTTGTAAAGTCTAAACATGTTTTACCTAAATGCATTCCTTGCATTAAAGAGGAACTGCAGTTTGCTCACAAAATTTGTAATAAAAACAAATTTGCCATTCTGAGGCTTCCCTCCAACCACTTTGCATATTATTTTATATATACTGTGATTCTGTACTTGCCAAATATGCTGCAGAAATCTCCCTCCACTGAGTCTGGCTGATCATTTGGCTAATCATTTTAACTGTGGGCAGCTGAAGCTGCTGCCTGTTCAGTTCCTGGATTTACACAGACACACAGAGGCACACCTCCAGCTCTGCAGCTCTCATTGGCCCTCTTATGACTCATCCGCCCTCCCTTCCTGGCAAATTCTCAGGAGGGTGAAAGAGAGAGCTGTGCATGATGCCATACGTCTAGGCTAATGACCAGGCAAGAAACAGGAAGTGGGCTGTATAAGGTATTTACTGGCAGAAAAAAAACATGTCCACATGTAAATTCAACATGTTTCGAATAATCTTCTTCAGGAGTACATGTAAAAATAAACTACAAATGTGAACCTGAAAATAAGTCTTATTTACTTATTTACAAATCGACGATCCCTTGTAACATAGGGTAATGTATAGTATGCATACATATATGTTGCACTATGAACAGTTTATGGGGTATTCTAGCCCTTTCTTCTCCTTTTTTCTTAAATATGTATGTTCATTTTTCTAGACCCTGAATCTACCAACAAGTGCCTGCATACTATGTTTTGACCATTTTTTGAGACTGCAAAGCCTTCCTAGAAGAGTTGAAGCTGTTATAGTGGCAAAGGGTGGACCAACTCAATATTGAACCCTACAGACTAAGACTGGGATGCTATTAAAATTAATGTGCATGTAAGGGCAGGCGTCCCAATACTTTTGGTAATATACAGTAGTGTATGTTCATATTCGTAAATTCTATTCACATGTACTCCCTAAATAAGATTATTTGAAATGCGTTGAGTTTACATATGGATTCTCTTGGATCATGACATCCAAGTGAACCAAAAAAAAACATCTGTTATGCCTTGCAGTATCTTCTGCTATTGTGTCTTTTATCCATGTTTGAATAAAATGTGTTGTGCATATAGTAGCTAATAAGTGTTTGGCTTTCCACATGCTGCAGAAGACTGAAAACTCTTGGACAGGGGGAAATACACAACCAACTGGTCTTTTATTGTGGCAAAGACTTCTGTGGGCTAAAGATTGCACGATACAAGGGTAAAAAATGTGAGTGTTCCTAAAGGACATGGTTTATTATGACATACTATTTTAAATCTTCAGCATCAGCTTCCTTTGTTTCGCTTGGCATCCCAGAACCCAAAATGAAAGTGGAAATTCACAATTTAAGACTAACCTATCTAGCCCTGTATAGATCGCTATACATACCTTTTCTGAAGCCGATCCGGTCTCCAGCGGTGGAAGCTCTGCAGAAGAGACAGCCGACAATGACTGGGAAATTGGAATCGGAAGTGATGTCACCCACCCCAGTTAAAATGGGGCTTCCGCTGTTGGCTGCCTCCTCTGAACCCACCTTCACAGAGAAGTCACCGCTGACAGCTCAGCGTGGGACCAGACTCGATCAGATTTAGAAAAGGTATGCATAGCGATTTCTTCTTTACAGGGCTAGAGATTGTGGGTGCCAGTAGATTTAGAGATATTAGTATCAGAGTGAACTTCTACTTTAGGTAGGTACCGGAAGACCTCTTTGTGCTAGATGCATTGTTCACAAATTTGAATGGGGATGTCAGGAAGATCCTGCCAGTAATCGGCGTCCCAGGCTCACCGGTGCGCGGCCGATACCGCGAACGCGCACACGGGCGCTGCCGCGCATCCCTGTTGGCGCCAGGCGGGCTATTTAAACCTGCCTGTCATACTCAGTCCCCGCTGTCTGCTCTACAGCGTTCTGTGTGCCAAAACCTGATCTGATCTGAAACCTTCTGTTACCTGACCCGGCTTCCTGTTTTGACTATCCAGCTATCCGCCTGCATCTGACCCCCCGCCCCCGGGATGCTTAGACCACTCTCCTGTCTAATCCCTGGTACCTTTACTGTCCACCTGATATCGACCACCAGCCTGCCTGACTATCCTTCTGCTTGATCCCTGATACCAGCCTGCTACCTGCTGTTGTTCCTGGTTCCAGTCCAGCATTCCAGTATCCAGCCTGCTACCTGCTGTTGTTCCTGGTTCCAGTCCAGCCTTCCAGTATCCAGCCTGCTACCTGCTGTTGTTCCTGGTTCCAGTCCAGCCTTCCAGTATCCAGCCTGCTACATGCTGTTGTTCCTGGTTCCAGTCCAGCCTTCCAGTCTCCAGCCTGCTACCTGCTGTTGTTCCTGGTTCCAGTCCAGCATTCCAGTATCCAGCCTGCTACCTGCTGTTGTTCCTGGTTCCAGTCCAGCATTCCAGTATCCAGCCTGCTACCTGCTGTTGTTCCTGGTTCCAGTCCAGCCTTCCAGTATCCAGCCTGCTACTTGCTGTTGTTCCTGGTTCCAGTCCAGCCTTCCAGTATCCAGCCTGCTACTTGCTGTTGTTCCTGGTTCCAGTCCAGCATTCCAGTATCCAGCCTGCTACCTTCTGTTGTTCCTGGTTCCAGTCCAGCATTCCAGTATCCAGCCTGCTACCTGCTGTTGTTCCTGGTTCCAGTCCAGCATTCCAGTATCCAGCCTGCTACCTGCTGTTGTTCCTGGTTCCAGTCCAGCCTTCCAGTATCCAGCCTGCTACCTGCTGTTGTTCCTGGTTCCAGTCCAGCCTTCCAGTATCCAGCCTGCTACCTGCTGTTGTTCCTGGTTCCAGTCCAGCATTCCAGTATCTAGCCTGCTACGTGCTGTTGTTCCTGGTTCCAGTCCAGCCTTCCAATATCCAGCCTGCTACCTGCTGTTGTTCCTGGTTCCAGTCCAGCCTTCCAGTATCCAGCCTGCTACCTGCTGTTGTTCCTGGTTCCAGTCCAGCCTTCCAGTATCCAGCCTGTTACCTGCTGTTGTTCCTGGTTCCAGTCCAGCATTCCAGTATCTAGCCTGCTACGTGCTGTTGTTCCTGTTTCCAGTCCAGCCTTCCAGTATCCAGCCTGCTACCTGCTTTTGTTCCTGTTTCCAGTCCAGCATTCCAGTTTCCTGCCTGCTTACCTACTGTTGTTCCTGGCTCCAGTCTGCGTTCCAGTTTCCAGTCTTCTCTTCAGTTCCAGGTTCCTGAGTTCCCACCACTCCTGGACTCAGTCCCGGATTTACTCCCTTTGCCGCCCCAAGGCCGGGTCCTTCAATGCCGCCCCCCCCCCCCACACACACACACCACGTCCTTTATCGATGACTTCTACAATAGATCAATTAAAAACATATCTCCATACACGAGAACACTGAAAATAACTGGCTTTAATTGTACAGACTAAAAATACTTCAGGGTAGGCGCGCGAGGGGGTAAGGATTTTTCGCAGGCAAATTTTCAAGGCAATGGCTGGTGTTGGCGCTTCAATCATCCCCGGCACCATGATTGTTATGGTGTCAGGATGATTGAAACACATTATTTCTATCATTACATTGTAATATAAACTGAAATAGTTCAACTCACCATAATGCAGAATCATTGGGAGCCCTGAGCGTGTCACTTGCCACCATCTCTTGTCACTTGCCACTATGCCTGCCACCAGATGGGGATATCACTTGTCACACTGCCACCAGATGGGGATGTCACTTGCTACGCTGCCTGCCACCAGATGGAGATATCACTTGCCACGCTGCCTGCCACCAGATGGGGATGTCACTTGCCACGCTGCCTGCCACCAGACGGGGATGTCACTTGCCACGCTGCCTGCCACCAGATGGGGATGTCACTTGCCACCATGCCTGCCACCAGATGGGGATGTCACTTGCCACCATGCCTGCCACCAGATGGGGATGTCACTTGCCACGCTGCCTGCCACCAGATGGGGATGTCACTTGCCACGCTGCCTTCCACCAGATGGGGATGTCACTTGCCACCAGATGGGGATGTCACTTGCCACGCTGCCTGCCACCAGATGGGGATGTCACTTGCCACCATGCCTGCCACCAGATGGGGATGTCACTTGCCACCAGATGGGGATGTCACTTGCCACCAGATTGGGATGTCACTTGCCACCAGATGGGGATGTCACTTGCCACCAGATTGGGATGTCACTTGCCACCAGATGGGGATGTCACTTGCCACCAGATGGGGATGTCACTTGCCACCAGATTGGGATGTCACTTGCCACCAGATGGGGATGTCACTTGCCACCAGATGGGGATGTCACTTGCCACCAGATTGGGATGTCACTTGCCACCAGATGGGGATGTCACTTGCCACCAGATGGGGATGTCACTTGCCACCAGATTGGGATGTCCCTTGCCACCAGATTGGGATGTCCCTTGCCATGCTGCCTGCCACCAGAAGGAGGAGGGCGGAACAGCGGTGCGGACAATGAGAGATGTCATCTTTCTCCCCCTCCGCCGCACCGCTGACATTACTTGCTACTCTCAATTTGTTCAAAAATGGCGCCGGGCGGCGCAATCACGCTACTGCGCATGCGCCGCACCGCTGACATTACTTGCTACTCTCAATTTTTTCAAAAATGGCGCCGGGCGGCGCAATCACGCTACTGCGCATGCGCCGCCCGGCCGAGAGCTTACGAGTTTTCCCGAGCCCGGCCGGCTTCAGAACGGCGCATGCGCAGTTTCGTGGTCGGCTCGCGGCCATTTTTTCTATGGGCACTGGTGCCCATAATAGACTGTAATCGGCAGCACGAAAGGGGGGGCGGCCGCGAAGTCGCTGCAGGAGTGGCGCCGCCCCTAGACCACTGCCGCCCCGAGGCCTGGCCTCGGGGGCCTTGTGGCTAATCCGGCCCTGCCTGGACTTCTGGGTGACTGTTGATCCTGCCAGGCACCCATACCACTCCTCACTCCTGTGTCCTCTGTCTCCATTCCAGAGGGCCGTGAGTGGGAGCCATAGGGGAGGTCTCTCTCTGCACTTCAGGATTAAAACCTACCAGGTACGTGACAGGGGAGCAGATAGCTATGTGGTGCCCATAGTGCCTATCGTGTCAATGACTGCAGGTCCAGCTCTGTTTAATGTCTGAATGGTGAAGTATCTCAACTTAGGGCCACCAGCCTACTATATCCTATTAATAAAAAGGCATCTCAGACTCCAGACCACTCCTGCCCACATAGCTAGGGGTTCTAATGAGGAAGGAACAGACCACCAGAAGTTACAAAGGAAATTAGTTGAAAATCTGAGGTCAGATGAGGCTGACCTAGACTGAAGGAAGGCAAAGCAGATGGAAAAGCATTTTCTGTTGACTGGTTTACAGAGTAAACATTTAAAAAAGTGTGTAGAACCGTTGCCGCCGTAGAGGCTTGTTTCCAGTAAATAGAATGTGGAGTAAGGCCACAGGAGGCATGATGAGATTCCTCCTCCATTACCATAAGTACTTTGGTTATCCTAATCTTTCCTCTCCCACAGGTTGTGTTTCAAAACAGCTTCTAAAAAGATAAATGGCTATTGCCCAATTGTTCATCACACCCCAAGCTAAGGATCTGGGCACTGCTCAGGGAGTATATAAAGCGTGCAGCAAATATTTGAATGTCATTTCCTAAGACCATGGGGGGAATTGTTATGTTATGAATGAATTTAACATGAATTATGACAGTAAACATCAGTGTTTCTGAGGAAGTAGTGAGTAAAGTTCTGATCCCTACTGTGAGATAGGTGCATTCCTCTGTAAATTCTTATCAGTATTAGTCAGTGGGAGGGAGGGCAGGATATGCATCGGTGCCTTCATTTTTTATACTGTGTGTATAAAACACCTCAAAACTAAACATATTGGAAGTATACAGCGGGTAAAATAAGTATTGAACACATCATCATTTTTCTAGGTATACAGTATGTCACAAAAGTGAGTACACCCCTCACATTTTTGTAAATATTTTATTCTATCTTTTCATGTGACAACACTAAAGAAATGACACTTTGCTACAATGTAAAGTAGTGAGTGTACAGCTTGTATAACAGTGTAAATTTGCTGTCCCTTCAAAATAACTCAACACACAGCCATTAATGTCTAAACCGCTGGCAACAAAAGTAAGTACACCCCTAAGTGAAAATGTCCAAATTGGGCCCAAAGTGTCAATATTTTGGGTGGCCACCATTATTTTCCAGCACTGCCTTAGTAAAAGTAATCCATGTCCTTTGTCTGCTTGTCTTTAGCAAACTGTTTGCAGGCTTTCTTGTGCATCATCTTTAGAAGAGGCTTCCTTCTAGGACAACAGCCATGCAGATCAATGCCATGCGACGTATGGTCTGAGCACTGACAGGCTGACCCCCTCCCACCCCTTCAACCTCTGCAGCAATGCTGGCTGCACTCATACGTCTATTTCCCAAAGACAACCTCTGGATATGACGCTGAGCATGTGCACTCAACTTCTTCGGTAGACCATGGCGAGGCCTGTTCTGAGTGGAACCTGTCCTGTTAAACCGCTGTATGGTCTTGACCACCGTGCTGCAGCTCAGTTTCAGGCTCTTGGCAATCTTCTTATAGCCTAGGCCATCTTTATGTAGAGCAACAATTCTTTTTTCAGATCCTTAGAGAGTTCTTTGCCATGAGGTGCCATGTTGAACTACAAGTGACCAGTATGAGAGAGTGAGAGCGATAACACCAAATTTAACATTAATATGAGCTGGTTCAGTCTCAACTGATTGCCTATAAAAAGGAGTCACGCAAGAAACATCTCATGATGGGTAAAAGTGAAGAGCTCTCTCAAGACCTACGCAGCCTTATTGTTGCAAAACATACTGATGGCATTGGTTACAGAGAAGAATTTCTGAACTTCTGAATGTTCCACTGAGCACTGTTGTGGCCATAATCCGGAAGTGGAAAGAACATCATTTTACCATAAACTGACCACAATCAGGTGCTCCTCGCAAGTTTTCTGACAGAGGAGTGAAAAGAATTATGAGAAGAGCCAAGGACCACTTGTGAAGAGCTTCAGAAAGACCTGGAATTAGCAAGTACATTTGTTTAAAAGAAAACAATAAATAATGCACTTAACCACCATGGCCTGTATGCACGCTCACTATGCAAGACTAAAGAACAGTCATGTTGAAGCTTGTTTAAAGTTTGCTGCACAACATTTAGACAAGCCTATGAAATACTGGGAGAATATAGTCTGGTCAGATGAGACCAAAATTGAAATCTTTGGATGCCAGAATACATACCATGTTTGGAGGTCAAATGGCACTGCACATCACCCCAAAAAACACCCCCCTACCAACAGTGAAGTTTGGAGGTGGGAACATCATGGTGTGGGGCTGTTTTTCAGCATACGGTACTGGCAAACTTTGTATCATTGTAAAGTAAGGGTGGATGGAAAAATGTACCAAGACATTTTTATTGAAGTATGATCACATCACAAACAAGAGAGCGCAACGTTTCGGAGCCGTGCAGGACCCCTTCATCTGGCACATGATGATATTAAACCCAAAGCACACATTACGTGCCTGACGAAGGGGCCCTGCTGGCTCCGAAACGTTGCACTTGACAAGGGTAGCTAAGAGCTTTACCCTGCTAAATACCACTTACCTATTTACCATAACACCCCATCATTCCACTTAAATAATCACACAACACCTAAGGTGGGTTAAAATGGCCAACATGGCCTTTTATTAATAACCAACTTTTGATTAACACTGCATAATATAACACCCACCTAAACTTCACTATTCTCACTGAAAATGTATAACTTTATTTGAAGATCCAAGGCGGTACCAATGTATAAACAACCCTCTTTGTTTGTGTCCGAGGCCCATCTAACTGAGTTCCCACCCCAGCCGCTATTTCTAAAGACTCAGGGCCTAAACCCAGCTGACCTCAGCCACCCCCCAGGGTCCTTTATCTACACGGTCACTAGCCAGTGACCCGTTCCACTCGAGGATACCATACCTGATGGTTCCCCACCGTTTTACCAGAATGCATCACATTCTACCACCGCCAAGGATCCCAAAATGCCCTTCCTAACCATTGTAAGTATACTCCAATACCCCATACCTGTATGCAGGGCGGGAGGGAGGGAAGCTCTTGTCCAGTTCAGCAGACTGTTGCAGCCCCACCCACTCCTCCTTATTTTATGAACTACTGGCTCCCCCCCCTTTGCACCAAATATTAAGCAATAAATAACCATTTAATTACAACTATATGCCACAACTTAACCTGACCTTGCTGGCTTTCCTTATCACCCTGTCATGTCCCCCTTCGCTGACTTGTTCCTTCTCAGCTATGGGCTTCTCTTTCTTGTTTGTGATGTGATCATGCCTCAATAAAAAAAGCATTTGGCCTAAACTTAGAGTTTGCCTGTGCTGGCAAATATCTACACTGTATTATGCATTCACATGCGACTCAGTGGGATGTGGTGGGATTTGAGTCCATTAAGCACCAAAGTATTGCATACACCAATTTTTGAAACACACTGCAACTGGATTGCATTGTCATTTTCTATTTGATACTCTTAAATGTTAAAGTGGTATTAAACCCAAAAACAAAAATGTATTATATTGCAGATTAGATGTGGTAGCTGCATTATTTTTCTTTTCTCTGCCTTTTTCCACCTGGTCAGTAACACACCTCCTGTATTAGAGTGCCGCTACTCAGGAGACACAGCAGATGGCAGTATTGTCAATCAGGGGGGGGGGGGCATTTGTGTAAAATATATTAGCAGAGTTAGAACCACTAAAGTCGCGTACACACGAGCGAAATGTCTGACAGAAAAAGTCAGACGGAAGCTTTTCATCGTCTATTCCGATCGTGTGTATGCCTCATCGGACTTATTTTTTGGAAAATTCTGACGGACCTAGAAATGGAATATGTCTTAAATATCTCCGACGGAACCAATTCCTATCGGGAAAACCGATCGTCTGTATGCTGTTCTGACGGACCAAAAATGACGCATGCTCTGAAGCAAGTACGAGACGGAAGCTATTGGCTACTGGCTATTGAACTTCCTTTTTCTAGTCCCGTCGTACGTGCTGTACGTCACCGAGTTCTGGACGGTCGGACTTTGGGTTGACCGTGTGTAGGCAAGACCGCTGGAGTGGAATTCCGTCGGAGTTCCGTCGGAGAAACCTTCGGAGTTTATTCCGACGGCAAAACTGGTCATGTGTACGCGGCATAACAAACTGAAGCCAAACTCCAGCTCATACTTCATAGGCAGTTACAGCAAACAGCTTTTTTTTCCTTTTGGGATAAAGGTTTTGCATGAATAAATAAAGCCTGTTCATTGTAATCACCCCTGCCAGTGTTTTGACTCATCCATGTAAACTGATACATTCTGCTGGAGATTTGCGGCTGTGAAAAACAAACTTGCTGACTGGTTTACCAGATCAATATAGAAGAAAGAAAGCCTAAAAAAGAAAACAAATGCAGCCATCACATCCAAGAATTGGTAAGCTGAAATATAATAACTGTTTGCTTTTCAGTTAAATACAACTTTAAGGCTGGGTTCACACTATTGTGAATTGAATGTGGGTGTCCCAGCCTCCAATTCACACAGCAGAGGATGTGACGGGCTCTCTATGGAGTAGGTTCACACATCTCCGCAGCGGCTCCGTTGTGAAGTCCGGTGCGTCTTTTGGACTATTTCAAGTCTGAATTCAGCCACAAATTCGGGCTGAAATCGGACCTGAAACGGTGAATGGAGATGCACCGGACTCCTGCTGGGAGCCGCTGTGTTCTCCAGTGTGAACCCAGCCTTATGCCCCGTACACACGGTCGGATTTTCCAACGGAAAATGTGTGATAGGACCTTGTTGTCGGAAATTCCGACCGTGTGTAGGCTCCATCACACATTTTCCATCGGATTTTCCGACACACAAAGTTTGAGAGCAGGATATAAAATTTTCCGACAACAAAATCCGTTGTCGGAATTTCCGATCGTGTATACACAAATCCGACGCACATAGTGCCACGCATGCTCAGAATAAATAAAGAGATGAAAGCTATTGGCTACTCCACCGTTTATAGCCCCGACGTACGTGTTTTACGTCACCGCGTTCAGAACGATCGGATTTTCCGACAACTTTGTGTGACCGTGTGTATGCAAGACAAGTTTGAGCCAACATCCGTCGGAAAAAATCCTAGGATTTTGTTGTCGGAATGTCCAATCAATGTCCGACCGTGTGTACGGGGCATTAATGTTTCAAAAAGTCCTAGATTAACTTTTGTACCAGGTGCTCCTCTGTACAGATTCAAGAATCTGTAGAAAATTAAATATTTAACTATCAAATAGTACTGCACTACACAATTCTTTAACCCTTAAAGTGATTGTAGTGGCCCCGATCCTTAATTTCTGGGGTCCCCCCCCCAGGTGGCTCTCGCGGCTCCTCCCCACATCACATAACCCCCTAGGAGAAGCTCTCTCCCGAGGGGGTTACCTTGTGGACATGCTCCTGAGTCCAGCATTCAGCGTCCCTAGCCGCTGAATGTAAGACTCGGCCCCGCCCCCCGGGTTCCGCATCGTTGGATTTGATTGACAGCAGCAGGAGCCAATGGCTGAGCGGAGAACCCCAGGCAGAGAGATAGCGCGTCTCTGCTGGGTCAAGTTCCAGGGATCAGGTAAGTAAAGCGGGAGGCTGGGGGGGGGGGGGGGGCAGTCACTGAGAGGTGTTTTTTCACTTTAATGCATAGGATGCATTAAGGTGAAAAAACACAAAGATTTACAGCCCCTTTAAAGCAGTACTAAGCCCAAAAGCTTACATTTATTATATTGCAATTCTTCGATGTAATAGCTGTATTTGTTTCCTTTTTTATGGTTTCTTTTTTTTTTTTTTCCATCTGGTGATCCAGCCAGCAAGTCTGTTTTTCAACAGAAAAGCTCTCTTGCAGTTACCGAGATGAGACAGACCATTTAACACTGGCAGGGGTGTTTACAATGATCAGCTTTTATTTCTTTATGTAAAAAGTTTATCTCAAAAAGAAAAAAAAAAAAAGATTGTTGTAACTGATTATAAAGTATTAGCTGGAGTTTGGCTTCAATCTGTTAGTGTATTTAAATCTGCTAGTACTTGTAATACTCCCCTTCCCCACCAGACCAACAGTGCTGCTTTCTGCCCTCTGTGACCCTTCATCCAGAGTGATGTATGTACAGTGCATCTGGAAAGTATTCACAATGCTTCACCTTTTCCACATATTGTTATGTTACAGCCTTATTCCAAAATGCTTTAAATTCATTATTTTCCTCAAAATTCTACAAACAATACCCCATAATGACAATGTGAAAGAAGTTTGTTTGAAATCTTTGAAAATGTATTAAAAATAATAAAGTAAAAAAAAAATCACATGTACATAATTAATCACAGCCTTTGCCATGACTCATGGCACATCCTTTTTCCGCTGATCTTCCTTTAACCTTCCTTTAAAAATATGAAAAGATTATTTCATATTTTTTGATGCTGAAAGCGGTACAATTTATTTGCACGGAAATTTGGCGTTTTATATTGTAGGCCTGTAATTCTTAGGAATAACTCACTTAAATCTGTCCAAACAAGAGTCTAGTAGACATCCCGGGTATGATAAAGTTTGAAACACGAAATCATAAATTATAATATAATAAATAACTATAAATAATTATACCAAATAATAATATAATAATAATAAAAATGATTCAATAATGTAATCAAATCAAAAACACTGAAATTTGCTCAGTTGCAGAATTGTCGCTGTCGTTACTTTTCAGTGTTTGATGACGGATCACCCCACAAATCACTATCGCTCAATTCTGCGAGTGATTCTAATTTATTATCGCTGTTTTCTAGCTGGTCTAAAACCACTTTTTATGTAAAGGGACGGTTTTGGTTGCTATGGACAATCTCCAGTTTCCAGGCAGAAAGAACAGTTTTTATAATATAAAACTGCATACAGGGCACTGGAGAAACCACTAAGGCCAAAAGGGAGGTGAAATAATTTCATACAGTAATGTAATCTGTAAGATTACAGTGTACTGTATGTATAGTGTGTGTTTCACTTTTTGAATTTGGCGCCGTTCTCCGTCCCCGTGCGTCACAACGCTCGCAGGGAACGGAGGTCGGCTCCGTGATGAATCGAGCGGAGGACGAGCCGCTCACACTGCAGGGAGACATCGCAGGATCCAGGGGACAAGGTAAGTAAGCTCTTCCTGGATCCTGCGATGCGATCCCGAGTCTGGCTCGGAATTACTGCTTTTGATTCTGAAATTCCACCCCGAGTCAGACTCAGGAATACCGTCAGGGAGGTTAAGATGTTTCTACAACTTTTTTTTCTTCCATATTTTTATTGAAGATTTTCAAGAAAATTACATTATACAATTGGACATTGTATGTCGTGCAACGACATTTTGGTTAGTCAATACAAGGTAAACTGTTCAACTTATAATTTCAACACATATAGCGATTCACCAACTTGGGTTAGTTATAACTTTTATTAAACATATATCTATTGTAGCTTCTAGGTTACCGGAGTTGTTGTTCGTTTTTGCGTAGTTTGACCTCTTCACTAGAGTCGCACCCCAAATGGGATCTTTAGTGCCACAGGAGTGAAGAGGCCCTGCCTTTCTTAAGATTAAATTGATAGAAATGTGCTAGTTAGAACTAGCTGTTGCAAACTAGTTGTTTCTCTTGTCTACATAAAGGTATTGCTCGGTCAAGAAGAAGGGGTATGTATTAGTGTTTAGGTTAGTGGTTTGTGCATTGCGTAGTCCAGTCAGTCCATGGTTGCCAGTTCTTGTTTGTTTTCGTCACCTGGCCAGTGTGCGTAGCTGTTATGATTTCGTAGCTGTAGTGAAGAGATACTAAGTCTGTGACTTGAGTTATTGTCAGGGGATTGTCAGACTTCCAATGTCTGGTTATGTTGAGTCTTGCTGCCAAGAGGATATGAGTGATTACTGGCCTGAATGAGTATGGGATTGATTCAATGTTTAGGTTAAGTATCGCCAGTGCTGGGGAGGGGTGGATTTTAATTTGGGTTATGTTCGAGATTAAATTGAAAATTCTTTCCCAGTAGTTGTGTAGTTTAGTGCACGTCCAGAATACATGGAGTACGTCGCTAGGAGAAGAGTGACATCTCCAGCATATGTTGGGAGTTCTCGGGTTAAAGATTGTAATTCTGGCTGGGGTGATATACCAGCGTAATGTGATTTTCTGTGTGAGTTCCCATAGGGCCGCGCAATTAGTGGCCTTGTATATAGATTTGAGGGCAAGTTGCCATTGGTCTTCCGTATAAGACTGATCTAGGTCTTTTTCCCAGCTTTGGTGGGGTTTTAGTTTAAGGAAGGTACGTTTGTTGTGGAGAATGTTGTAGAAGTAGGATATACCTCTAGTTTTAGTGGCTGTGTTGGTGAGATATTCCCAGGTCTTAGGGTGAATTTTGTAGGGGGGGAGGGTTAGAGTGTTGAGGTAGTGGTGTAGACGTATGTAAGTGAATTTATCAGATGCAGTTAGATTGAATTCGGCTTGAAGTTGTGCGAATGTTTTAATGTGGTTGTTATGTAGTAAATCTTGTATGAGTAGTATTCCTTTGGCGGTCCAAGGTGATAGGGAGATTTCTGGTAGTGTGTGATTTAGGGATTCCAAGGGGATGCAACTTAGAGACGTGGCGGGATTGGAGGTGAGTAGAGTTACTGATTTCTTCCATGCGAGTGCCGAAGCTCTCATGGTCGGGGGAAATGCTTTTGGTATAATGGTTCCCAATGGAATACTAAGTATCCAAGTTCTTAAGTTGGGTCGAGATAATGAGGAGCTTTCAATTGGTCTCCAAAGAGTTGTGGGTTGTGTTTGGAACCAGGCAGGCATTTGAGCTAGGAGTGTTGCTAAGTAATAGTCCTCAAAGTCTATAGATCCTGTTCCACCGACTAGTTTGTGTTTTACTAAGTTGTGATGGGCGCTCCTCGGTTTTTTCCCGTTCCATAAATATTTGTTAAATATTGTTTTGAGAGATTTGAAGAAGGTGTTTGGCAAGGGTATAGGTAGGGTTCTAAAATGATAGAGTATTTGGGGAAGGCATATCATCTTAAATGCTGCAAGTCTGCCCGACCATGAGAGTTCGTGTTTTGCTATTTGTTGTGAAGTAGATTGAATTTGTTGTAAGAGTGGTATGTAGTTGCATGGATATATTTTCTTAGTTTCCCTCGGGAGTTGAATGCCCAAGTATGATATGTCGGTTTCTGCCCATTTAAATGGGTATTGTAGTTGTAGGAGGTGTTTCATGGTGGTGTTTATGTTTATGTCTAGTATGAATGATTTGGTCACATTAACCTTGTAATAGGAGATCGAGCTAAACCATGTGAGCAGTTTTTGTACTTCAGCCAGGGAAACAGTCGGGTTTGTAAGGATTAGAATAACATCGTCCGCAAATAGACTGATCTTGTGGTGTGAGTGGCCTATACACATACCTGAGATGTTAGGGTGGGAGCGTATGTGCTCAGCCAGGGGCTCCATAAGCATGTTAAATATTAGAGGGGAGAGGGGGCATCCCTGGCGTGTACCGTTAGTGATGGGGAATGGACGTGAGAGCATGCCTTCTGTGAACACTTGAGCCTCAGGGTTGGAGTACAATGCTAGGATGGCTGTTAGGATCTGTCCCTGGAATCCAAATTTGCGTAAGACTGCTTCTAAATAAGTCCAATGTACTCTATCGAACGCCTTCTCTGCATCTAGGGAAAGAAGCAGAGAAGGCGTTCCAGTGGATTCAGCGTGGTGAATGAGGTCCAGCATTCTTCTGGTGGCATCTGAGGATTGTCTGCCTTTGGTAAAGCCAGTCTGATCCTGGTGTATGATGGTTGGCATGATCTCGTTTAGTCTGTTGGCTATGGTTTTGGAGTAGATTTTTAGGTCTAGGTTGAGTAGGGAGATAGGGCGAAAATTTTGGGGGGTATCCGACTGCTTCCCTGGTTTTGGTATGGTGATTACTAGCGCTTTTAAGTATTCATTCGAGAAGCTAGCAGAGGAGGCAGCGTGGTTAAAGAGATCAGTAAGGTGTGGGATTAGTTGATTGGAGAACAATTTGTAGTATTCCCCTGTTATCGCGTCTGGGCCTGGTGCCTTGCCACTAGGCAATGAGTCAATAGTAGCCTTGATTTCCAGGTCTGTGAATGGAGCATTCAAGGTGGTCAGTTGGTCTAAAGTAAGTTTGGGTAGATTGATTTTAGTGAGGAAGTTATCAATATCGTCTGGTGTGGGTTGGGGGGTTTGGTGGTCATGTTTTAAGTTGTACAGGTCTTCATAGTAGGTACTAAAAGCATCTGCAATGTCTTGGGGGTTGGTCAGTGGGGTGTTAGTGTGGGGGTAATTTCTTTCCTGCCTTGTTGGAGGTAGAGTAGGAAGATGCTTTAAATTTCCTTTGAAGGAATTCGTATGAGTGAAGGAGAAGGGTTTTCAGCTCCTGTCTTAGGGACAATAGTTGGTTTGTGAGTGGGTTTTGAGGGTCACATTTGTGTTTCTTTTCTAGGTCCGCTATTTGGGCTGTTAGTGTATCTATACGCTGCGTCCTCTGTCGCTTATGATGAGAGCACAATTTAATGAGCATTCCCCTCATATACGCTTTATGAGCGCTCCACACCACGGCAGGGTCGGGTACCGACCCCTTGTTCAGCATGAAAAATTCTGAAATGTGTTCTGAAATTTCTGGGGTGTATTTAGCATTTTGAATAATGGAGTTGTTTAGTCTCCATAGAAACGTGTTACGTTGGAGGTTGTGATCTTGGATGGTAATTGAGGTGGGGGCGTGGTCCGACCATGCCGTGGTGTGGATTACAGATTGAGATATTTTTTTGTAAAATATACTTATCAGACAGAAACAAATCAATTCTGGAGTAGGAGCGATGTCTGGGGGAAAAAAAGGTAAAGTCACGTTCGGCGCCATGGTGACAGCGCCAGACATCATACAGATCGTGGGAATGCATAAACGCTTTTAGAGGCGATTCGCGTCTCTTTGCTGAAGAGGTAGAGTCCAGGGACACATCTGGGACCAGGTTGAAGTCCCCACACACAATAGTGTGGCCTTTTTGGATGGGTTTTAATGTGCGGATAAGCTTGCGTAGGAATCTCATTTGTTGAGAGTTCGGAGCGTACAGGTTGATGATGGTGTAGGTTGCTTTATTAATGGTGCAGATTAGGATTATGAAACGACCTTCGGGGTCTGGAAGTATTTCTAGGAGTTGGAAGTCTATGGTGTCTTTGATGGCGATCATGACTCCTCTGGACTTGGTGGAATGGGTTGCGTGAAATACGTTTGGAAAGTGGTGATTGTTACACAGAGGGGTGTTGGGAGCTAGTAGGTGGGTTTCTTGGACGCAGATGATATCACTCTGGAGGTCCTTAACGGTTTTCCATAGTGAGTGGCGTTTGGCTGGATGATTAAGCCCGTTAACGTTGAGTGAAAGGATATTAAACGCCATCTTGTGAGTGTGGGCTTAGTGTAAGCTTATAATAACACTTACAGTTAGATGATCTCGTGAGAAGCTGGTCTTTTTTCCTTTTCCAGGCGATGAGGTAAGTAGAATGCGGTGTGGAAGTCCGAGATTCAGTGCAGTTTTGTTCCGTGTGGAGGAGCGAAGAGCGTTGCTTCTGGCTGGCCAGGGGCCGAGGCTAGGATGGACTAGTAGACTGCAAATAGAGCAATACGTTAGGTGTCAAGGTAGTTATAACCAGTTATAGATCGTGTATGCTTTGGGTAGCGGTGAAACTTGTGAAAAAGGTCTGTGTTGTGACCTAGTGATTTAGCTTGCTAGAAGATAGGTACTTGTTATAACGTTGCAAGAGAAAAAAAAACTTTGTGTAAGAGATAACAAAAAAAATAAAAAAAATAGAATACAAATCAATCAGAGGGGGTGCTGAGCACCTGTGGACCTCTGTAAGGGGGTACAAAGAGTCACTGCCGCGGGTAGCAGGAAACAAACAAAGAGGATAGCCATAGCACAGGGGAGCTGTTGATGCTGTTATCCGCTTAGTGGATGTTGTATATTTTCATTTGGTGTTTTGATCACGTTGTCTACGGGGAGAGGATGAGATTCTGTCTTGTTGAGCGGTATTTGGCAGTTCCGGGTTTATGCCCCAGGTGTGGAGTAACTTTAGGCCTTTTTCAAGTTCTCCTATTGCGTGGGTTTGACCATTGCGGGCAATGAGAATGGTGGCTGGGTATCGCCATTTGTATTGCAACTTATGGTTCTGTAAGCTTTTGGTGATCAGGTTCAAATGACGTCTCATTTGGACGGTGTATTTTGAGAGATCAGGGAATAGCTGGATTCCTGTGTATGGCGCTGGTAGTGGCGACTTAGCCCTAAGTCCCATGAGCAGCTTTTCTTTAATGTGGTAGAAGTGAACCCTCATCAGGACATCTCTGGGGACAGAGGCAGCTAGGTGGGATGGTTTAGCAATTCTATGGATTCTATCCACAATGACGTCTCTCGGGGAGGCCTCAGGGAGAACTAAGTGCATCAGTTCTTTTGCGTAGCGTGGCAGATCTGCGGGTAGTATGGACTCTGGGACCCCCCTCAATTTCACATTGTTCCTGCGAGATCTGTCTTCTAAGTCGGCCAGCTTGGCCCGCATCCATGTCTGTTCCTCTCTAATAGTTTCAAAGGCTTCAATGGTGTCGTTCACTGTGGAGGTACAGGCATGTATTCCTTTCTCAGCGTTTGTGACTCTATCATCCAGTATGTGGATGTCAGTGGTGATTTTGTGGAAGAGGGATGATAGATCTGTCATGAGGGAGGTCTGCAGGGATATGAGCATATCCTTGAGCGTTGTGTCCATGACGGGCTGCCCTGAAGTGGGGAAGGAGGCCATAGAGGAATGTAGGGCCTGGTCGAATGAGAAGGGAGTAGGAGCCTGGGCCTCAATTTGCGAGTACCGCGACCGCTGCGGCATCGCATCCATCCTCATTTTTGCCTTTGCAGGGCTACCTAGGTTGGGGTCACTCTCTGGGGTATGTGGGAGGTTATCCACGGTACCTGTATCTGGAGGATCTTCATTTTCGTCATCCGGCAGGTCCGTGTATGCTGTGGACGGCGCGGCCTGGCCGGCGCCATCTTGGATCTTCCATCCCGCCGGCTTGTATGCAAATTCGGTGAGTTTCTGCGGCATGTGGTCTGTGAATCTTTTCCTGGATGTCATCCTTGTTGTCCCCTTGCTGTGAGGAATGTAGCTGGGTAGGTTAGAGCCGTTTTAGTCAGCCGATGGCGTTGGATTCTATCCCCTGGCTCAGAGCTGTGGAATTAGGCGTCCATCTGCTATCCCGGCTGGCCACGCCCCCCATGTTTCTACAACTTGATTGGAGTCCACCTGTGCTGAATTCAGTTGATTGGGCATGATTTGGAAAGGCATTCACCTGTCTGTATAAGGTCCCACAGTTAACAGTGCATGTCAGAGTACAAACCAAGCCATGAAGTCCAAGGAATTGTCTGTAGACCTCAGAGACAGGATTGAATCGAAGCACAGATCTGGGGAAGGGTACCAAAAAATTTCTGCAGCGTTGAAGGCCCCAGTGAGCACAGTGGCCTTCATCATCCGTAAATGGAAGAAGTTTGGAACCATCAGGACTCTTCCGAGAGCGGGCTGCCTGGCCAAACTGAGCGATTTTACCAATTTGTTGGGCAGATTAACCGCTTAAGGACCGCCCCACGTACATATACTGCGGCAGGGCGGCCCTTTAGCGCAAATTCACGTACCTGTACATTATTGTTTGTTTCTGCTCTGGTTTCTCGTGCGCCACCGGAGCCCTGCTCTCGCAGTGGGTCTGCCGATTGTTCCGAGGACTGGCAGAATGGTGGTCTGCCTAGGTAAACAAGGCAGATCGCCGTTCTGCCAGAGAGGAAAATTGAGATCTTGTGTTTCTGCTAAACAGAAACACAGATCTCTCTTTTCCTCCAGTGTCAGCAAGCTGTGATGTACAGGTACATTACAGTGCGTGTACAAGCTGCAAGTGGTTAAGGTACTACCTATACATCTGCATGAAATATTCCCCACCCAGGCAGGTATGGTCTGTTTGCAGAGTCGTGGGCACAGGAACAGGGGACCTGAGAAACAGCAGCTCCTTTGGTGGTAAGTGCTACAATTATATATTGCTTTCTTCTGTCCCTAAACACATCTGTGAGCAAAGAGGGGACCACAAATAGTTTTCTTCTTTTATTCACATGTTTTAGCAGAATACAAAATGCTGTAAAGAAGAAACCAAAAACAAAACAATACATCTTTGTGGGAAACCCCAAGCATTATGAAATTGGAGAACTGAACATAGCAAAAACATCCATACATGAGAATGGGTATAGTGCATAATACCCACAAATAGTTTTTTTCGATGGATCCCAAGGCTTGCTGTTATGTAGATAGATAGATAGAGTAGATAGATTAGATAGATAGATGTACCCAAATACATAACACATATATACAATGTTCCCAGTACAAGCCGAGCACAGAAGATTCTTAAGTCATGAAGACAGGAAAGTATCAGAAGGTTTGGCTTCCTCTAGTTATAGTATAGGAAGTACAGTAGCCTATCCTCTGATGAGATATGAACCATAGGACAACCTTGGTGCCTGTATGTGTGATCTCACTCTAACAAACCCATTTTTATAAGGGTCTTCAGGCCTCAACCTTTCTCTAAGGTCACAGTCTTAGTTTCCTGTATGAGATCTTTCCTCATACATTTTCTTTTATTCCTACACCCACTTCCAGCCTTTTGTTACTTTTCCCTTTCCTCAGGAACTCTGTACTTACAGCATCCAGCAATGTAAACCTGCCTTCAGATCACTAAAGCAGAGTTCCAGTCCTCCAAACACTTTTTTTAATGGACTCCTCTGTACTTGTCTGAACATATACATTAACATTTAGGCTACATGCCCACGGACGTTTTTACAGGTGCTTTTATGAGCGTTTTTTGCATCTTAAAAGCGCCTCTCTATGTTAGCCTATGGTTTCATGCCCACCATGGCGTTTTTGAGCTGTAAATAGCATAGCCGTTTTTAAGCTGCAAAAAAACCCAAGACCAGTTTGTTCTGAGGCTCCAGCGCTAGAGCTGTAAAAACGTCAGAGGTGTTAAACGCGATTTAACGAGGCTTAGAGCTGTGTTAAGCCTCGTCCGGCGTTCCCTATGGGAGCCCATTGATTTGAATAGAAGTCGGATCAAGATGATCCGACTTGCGGTGTGGCATGTGTGCTGAGAATCTTGTAAGGGGAACCTGGCTACCCAGCATGCACCTCCCGATCTCATGCCTGCGCAGACTGGTCCCAAGCAGATATGCTCTACTTCCTCTTAGAAAATGGGGCCTAAGAAATGGTCTGGAAATATTGTGAGATTTCATCACTAGGTGATTTGCAAGGACTGATGGGATACATGATGCCGCTATCACAGGAGCCCTTGAGAATCGCCTAGTGACGTAATCGCGTAGGCAACCACAACCGGAAATGCTGCTGAAAAAAGTAGAAATAAGGTATTTTCAATGCTTTTAACATACATCGCAACAATAAATAATGGGTGAAACTTCGCTTTACGTACAACCAGCATAATGAGATAGTTCAGATTAACTAACACCACTTAAATAAATAAATAAAAATGAACAAATATAAGTAAAATGTGTATCAATAAATAATACTTATTGGTTTAAATGGTACCCGCAAGTCGATGATTGTAAGTGATGAATGGCTTTGAAAGGTCGCTTTCTTTTCTCGCAATACTTTATTTTGTCTTATTTTACCCTATTTTAATGCTCTACGTATGGAAATGCTGTACACGCTACCAATATATGTTTTTTTGATGTGCATTTTTTGTTATAAAACTTCCTTTGCTTTCTTATTTTTGGTTCTATAATTTAACCAAAACCTTCAACAAAAATTGTTAAAAATAAAGAAAAATAAAGAAATAATACTTATAAAACATAAAGTGCTATGTGCTCAATAGTGTCCTCCGCTTTACACCTTCACCAAAAAAAAAAATGATACCAAACATACCAGTGGCGATTGGTGCTCAAAATCTTTGGGGGGGGGGCGCAAACAAACTCTGAACGCTGAAAAAAAAACATCAATTGCAGCCTCACTGTGCCATCAATTGCAGCCACTGTGCCCACAAAATGCAGCCACTGTGCCCACCATACACAACCACTGTGCCCACCATACGCAGCCACTGTGCCCATAAAATGCAGCCACTGTGCCCACCATACGCAACCCACTGTGCCCACCATACGCAGCCACTGTGCCCATAATATGCAGCCTCTGTACCCATCATATGCAGCCTCTTTGTCCATCATATGCAGCCTCTTTGTCCACCATATGCAGCTTCTGTGCCCACCATATGCAGCTTCTGTGCCCATCATATGCAGCTTCTGTGCCCACCATATGCAGCTTCTGTGCCCACCATATGCAGCTTTTGTGCCCACCATATGCAGCTTTTGTGCCAATCATATGCAGCTTTTGTGCCAATCATATGCAGCTTCTGTGCCCACCATATGCAGCTTCTGTGCCCACCATATGCAGCTTTTGTGCCCACCCTATGCAGCTTCTGTGCCCACCATATGCAGCTTCTGTGCCTATAAAATGCAGCGACTGTGACCCCCCCCCCCCCACTCGCCCACCATCAAACTGGCACTTACCCCATATGGGTGACGGCAGTGAGCTGTGGGATGGGCAGGCGACGGCTCCTGCATGGTTCCCGTGCATCTCCTCCTCCATTCCGCTGGGCACACAGCACACCGGCAGAACCTCGCGGGAGGAGGACCAGCACTTACCAGGCTGTTGGGTCCGCTCCTGTGTCAGCAGCGGCAGCGAAGGAGTCTGATCCTCCAGCTTTCTCCCCTGTGTGTCTCTTCCGCCAAAGCGCCGGGCATCCAGTCGGGAAACAGGTCTCACTGACCTGCCTCCTGATTGGCGGGGAGGCACTGTCGTGTAATAATAGTGAAAATGAATTCGCTATGGTTATACAACAGGGTGGGATCAGGGCGCAGAGAGCCCCCCCTCAGGCTCTAATCAGGTGCTTAAAAAAAAAAAAAAAAACCCTCCAACGCTGCTATAGGAGTCCATGCGTTCAGCTTCCTGAAAGGGGCCGGGCGCATAGATAGGGAGGCGACGGCAGGGATTAGGGGGAGCGGCGCCCGTGCTCCTAAAATACACGGGCCGCCCCTGAAACATACACTGTTTAATTGACATTGTCCCTTCTATTTCTGTATATTGATGATGACATTGTAATCATTTTAATTTAAAAAAAAATTGAAGTATCTTTTTCCTAATCAATATACAGCTGTCACATGACTAATATCTTTCCCAGCCTGTAGGCAGGGAAACATAAGCAAGAGGAGCTCTTAGTCCTCTGCTGCTGGTCACACGTTCAAAATACAGCCTTTGTAATAGAGTAAATATGAATAATTAATATCAATAAACTGTTTTAAATTATCATACAAATATACACTATATTACCAAATGTATTGGGACGCCTGCCTTTACACGCACATAAACTTTAATGGCATTCCAGTCCTAATATGTAGGGTTCATTATTGAGTTGGCCCACCCTTTGCAGTCATAACAGCTTCAACTCTTCTGGGAAGGCTGTCCACAAGGTTTAGGAGTGTGTCTATGGGAATGTTTGACCATTCTTCCAGAAGCGCATTTGTGAGGTCAGGCACTGATGTTGGATGAGAAGGTCTGGCTAGCAGTCTCCACTCTAATTTATCCCAAAGATATTCTATCAGATTGAGGTCAGGACTCTGTGCAGGCCAGTCAAGTTCCTCCACCCCAAACTTGCTCACCATGTCTTTATGGACCTTGTTTGTGCACTGGTTTAAATAATTTGGTGGAGGAGGGGGGTGTGGCTTGTGGTTGTTTTTCAGGGGTTGGGCTTGGTTCCTTAGTTCCAGTGAAGGGAATTCTTAAGGTGTCAGCATACAAAGACATTTTGGATAATTTCAAAGGTGTTCTATCAGGGTTGAGGTCAGGAATCTGTGTAGAGCAGTCAAATTTCTCCACCCCAAACTCGCTTAGCCATGTCTTTATGGACCTTGCTTTGTGCACTGGTCCAAATCATTTGGTGGAGGGGAGATTATGGTGTGGGGTTGTTTTTCAGTGATTGGGCTTGGCCCCTTAGTTCCAGTGAGGGGAACTCTTAGCATACCAAGACATTTTGGACATTTTCTTGCTCCCAACATGCCTGACCTCACAAATGTGCTTCTGAAAGAATGGTCAAACATTCCCATAGACACACTCCTAAACCTTGTGGACAGCCTTCCCAGAAGAGTTGAAGCTGTTATAGCTGCAAGGGAAGGGGCAACTCAACATTGAACCATACGGACTAAGACTGGGATGCTATTAAAGTTCCTGTGCGTGTATTGACAGGTGTCACTTTCACAATACCTTTGACAGTATAGTGTATAAGGTTTTATCTTTCCTCTGAAGGCCTTTTTTATTGGTTGAGAGAAATGTGCCTTTATTGGTTGGGAGAAATGTGCCTTGTGTAATCTGATTTGCCAGATTATGACTATGACTATGTCATTTCTGTAGAGAAAAGGAACTGATCTTTCAATGAGCGCAAGATCTTTCAACACATTTATCTGTAATGGCAAGAGATTCACCAGGTGATGCTGGACACATCCACTGGAAAAATAACACTCATTTGCTGACGTTTACTGAACTGTAGTAACATAGAACATTATCAGACAGAACAGGTGGAAAACAAAGGCAATGTAGTACAATGACTTTAGCATCTGGGTCTCCTATAAAGATAAATAAGCATATTGAAGGGGCCCCACATTGGTTGAGCTTCACAAATTAGGACTTCTCACAGAACACAGTTCAAATGGCTCCAATACAGTCCTAAAGATGCTTCCTAACTCACAGGAAGCTACAGAGGATCTTGTCTTTCAGGTCTGGATGTTTGTAAAACCTGATGAAAGCTGGGTATGGCCAAATGTTAGGAGACAAAAAACAACAACATTCTGTCCATGTGTATGTTGATCTGTCCGACAGAAGCCGGTAGTTTGACTTCTGTCGGACGAGCATCCTGGAAAAGCAGCATCCAACCAACTCCCAATCAGCACTCATCTCCCTGTCAGAACACAACAGCTCAGCAGAGATCACTGAACTAACCTCTCATGGTTAGTACAGCGGCTCCAAATGGAGCTGACAATTTTTTTTCATTCAACCAGTGGGGTTGAACGAAAAAAACAAACAAATAGTGTGTACCCGGCTTAAGAGTATTCACAAGGCCTATCAATCCTCACTTATTCAATAGAACAGCTGCTGGCAGTTGTTGTGTCCAATCATTGTCTATCGCAACAATGAGTGTGTTTGACATTAGGTTTTGCAGAGGTATCTGAACTCACTTACCCTTTGAAAACCTCCAGAACATTTGGGATGAACTTTACTTTTTGAAAAGACCTACCCAAACCAACAGAGCATTTGGGATGAACCTTGCATATTGCAAAAACCTATCCAGACCTCCAGAACATGCAGGATGAGCTTTGCTTCTTGCAAAGACCTACCCAAACCTCCAGAACATGTGGGATGAACCTTAGATCTTGCAAAGACCTACCCAAACTTCTAGACTATGCAGATGAAGGCCTCTTGAGCCCCTCGGGAAAGAGAGCCCTGACTGATGGGGGCATGGCCAGGGAGGAGTTAAAGTGAATTTGGCTAACTCAGGATTGGTACAAGAGGGGACAAAGGGTTGGGCCTGAGCTCAGGAGTTTGGCACCCCAGGGGATTATGGTCCTTTTCGGACGAAAGCATGGAAGAGCTGCCCACCCTCCCGCCCTAATTTTTGATGGTATGTCACAGCGTGTTGAGGTTTTGGTGACCTTGCCAGCAAATATGGAACCTTTTTTATGCCCTGATGGTAATTGGGAGATAGACGGCCGGTCCGGCACTTATGGTAAGGACAGGCCCCTCCTTCATCTCCCTTTTACATTTGGAGTTGAGTGCTCACAGTGCAACTGTGACTGGCACGGTTTAAATATTTAATGTTATGTTTGAGTTAAATAAAGCTGTGGCCTTGCCCTTTCCAACGTTAATGGTTGTATGTGGTTTTATTGGATGGGAAGAAGGGGTAAGGTATGCTAAGTGGTCATGGTAAGTTGGATGGGACCTGGGCTTATTGCACCTCAGCAGTCATGAACCTTGCTTCTAGCAAAGACCTACCCAAACCTCCAGAAGATGCAGGATGAACCTTGCTTCTTGCAAAGACCTACCTAAACCTCCAGAGCATGTGGGATTAAGCTTTCATCTTGCAAGGGCTTAATAAAACATCCAAAGACTGTGGGATGAAGCTTTTATCTTGCAAGTGATTACCCAAATCTTGAAAGTGACAGCGTTACAAATTGTCACCTTGGACGATGCCAAGGAAGTCATACGTGGATCCTTTTTTCCTCTAGAGCTGAATCCTTATCTACACAGAGCCAGAACAGTCAACACAAGCAGCCACCCAGTGCCAAGTCTCAAACACTCACTCCATGCTCCGAAACACTCACGCTAAAATCCAGACTCATGTTCAGCCTCCACCCCAGTAGCTCCTGGTGCCATTCATTATTTAGTAAATGTTCCCACACAGCTAGGAAGCTGTCCTAAACATTTGAATAAAGTAAGTGGTGATTGCGCTGTGATAAGAGGGGAAGGAAGGAGGAGGGAGGGGAAGGGGCTAGCTCAAATGTATAGAGAGGTGAATGAAAAAATTATACAAAATATAAAGGTATAATGAGCATGAGGGCTAGTATCATACTAGCACATAAAAAATATCATGTAAATACTGAAACAGAAGAAAAGAAAAATCTCAGTGCAAAAGGGCTAGTACCATACTAGCACATATGTGGTAACTCAGCAAATACTTATCAAAAGAAAAATCTCTGTGCAAAAGGGCTAGTATCATACTAGCACATATGTAGTAACTCAGCAAATACTTAATGGTGACTCCAAGTAAATAACTAAATGGTGAACAGTCCCACCGCCTTGTAGTACAAAGTGCTCAAACAATGAGTCATCAGTTCCAAAAGGCAAAATGGAAAAATTATACAAAATATGAAAGTGTGATGAAATGTAATAAAGTGCAGTCTAATGAGCACTAAATCCGAATAAACTGAAGAAACAAAATAGTCTAAAGCGTATAAAAAGCTATGAAATGAGTGACAAATACAGTGTGGGTACAAAAAAAAAATTGAACAAAATAAAATATATAAATCAAACAAAGTCCATGTGCATGGGGGCTAGTATCATACTAGCACATAAAAATATTGTAAATACGGACACAAAAGAAAAGAAAAAAATCTCAGTGCAAAGGGGCTAGTATCATACTAGCACATATGTGGTAACTCAGCAAATACTTATTAGTGACTCCAAGAAAAATAAATAAATGGTGAACAGTCCCACCACCTTGTAGTACAAAGTGCTCAAACAATGAGTCATCAGTTCCAAAAAGGCAAGTCCACAAGCCACAGGAAAGGGAAACAAAGTCTTCAGTGGGGACACCTCTGTGCTCGCAAGCAGCTCACCTTATTGCTGCAAGACAACAGCTTGTAATCCAGTAACAAATCACCAGCAAGCAAGGGTCCCATCCAGTAGTTCAGGCGATTCGGGTGGTGGGTGTGCAGGATGGTATATAAAAAAACATAAGCAGACAGTATATAGTATAACTCCGTGGCGGCCAAAGTGGAAAAAAGGGACAGGACACAGAAGAGGAACCTCTGATGAAGTCACGTGACGTGACGATACGCGTGAGGTTTGGAGCACGGGAACTGTCACAGACTGATGATAGGATATGAGCTCGGCGCTCGTGGATGTTTTTTACTATAGCCTTCTGCTAAATGTAAGTGTACCATGTTGTTTTTAACCTAATAAACTGATTTATATACGGGATCACGCTATGTGCACTCTCTTCCAATACTCTACATATATGCATCCCATTGTGACGAGCATTGAGGAAATGGGGACGGTTTGAAGACACCCTTTTTTGAGGTATATGAACTCGGCGTTCGTTGGATTGACGCCCACACTCATTTTACAAAAGTGAGTGCATCCCCCTTCTGTGTCCTGTCCCTTTTTTCCACTTTGGCCGCCACGGAGTTATACTATATATTGTCTGCTTATGTTTTTTATATACCATCCTGCACACCCACCACACGAATCGCCTGAACTACTGGATGGGACCCTTGCTTGCTGGTGATTTGTTACTGGATTACAAGCTGTTGTCTTGCAGCAATAAGGTGAGCTGCTTGCGAGCACAAAGGTGTCCCCACCGAAGACTTTGTTTCCCTTTACTGTGGCTTGTGGACTTGCCTTTTTGGAACTGATGACTCATTGTTTGAGCACTTTGTACTACAAGGTGGTGGGACTGTTCACCATTTATTTATTTTTCTTGGAGTCACTAATAAGTATTTGCTGAGTTACTACATATGTGCTAGTATGATACTAGCCCTTTTGCACAGAGATTTTTCTTTTGATAAGTATTTGCTGAGTTACCACATATGTGCTAGTATGGTACTAGCCCTTTTGCACTGAGATTTTTCTTTTCTTCTGTTTCAGTATTTACATGATATTTTTTATGTGCTAGTATGATACTACCCCTCATGCTCATTATACCTTTATATTTTGTATAATTTTTTCATTTTTCATTCACCTCTCTATACATTTGAGCTAGCCCCTTCCCCTCCCTCCTCCTTCCTTCCCCTCTTATCACAGCGCAATCACCACTTACTTTATTCACACCACTTTTGTCTGTTTGGATCAGCCATTTAGGTGTTGCAGCAGTGCCCCTTAGCATAGGTAATTCTGACAGCGCAGGAGTTTCTTCATTATTTGTCCTAAACATTTGTTGGTCATTTATTCCAGCAAGGGAGAGCTGTTATTCCCTTGCATATTTCTCCAAGACACGACGATCTGCATTTTTTTCACCCACATGAGCCAAGATTTTTATTGCTAGTCTACACATTTCAGTTATCACAAACAGACCATCATGTTTATCTAGCTTTGCAATAGTCACAGGATGTCACTTACATACTCCAGAAGAAACCCCCTTCCACAACATTTGGCAGGGCCATTCATTTTCATTATATTGTAAAAAATGTTAATCAATGGAAATAAATGTTTGCCTTAAATAATTTTGTACAAGTAGTAAATAATTCACATTATACCACAATGCACTAACCACAACAAGCTCTGTTTTCTATGCCAGTGCTTTCATAACATAATTTAAAATATGAATAATTTAGCCTGTATGAGAAAATAGATTAAAAATAGGAGTGGCAGGCCACAGCTGTTTCTTCTCAGGCAATGCCCTGGCATGTAATATTAAAGATTGGAAAGATATCTATTGCCTTGGCTGCACACAGTCTTTTTTTTGTTATAGAATGGTATGAAACAAGATTTTGTAGCTATCTAATCAGGGGTGACGTTTCACGGAAGTGGGCAGAATCCACCAGGCTGAAAGGCAGAAGTTGGAGAGCCAACAGCTTTGACAAGCTTGCATTTAGACGCTGGGCATGTGGGTGGCAGGGGCTGTATTTTTTTTTCCGCTGCAGCATATGAGGCAGAGAAATTTGCCGGCTACAGTCTACAGCTGGTGGTGTGCTGCTGGCAGATGTGCTGCTAGGACCTGGGACACCCTGTGCTATACCATCATCCCTGTAAGGCTGCTGAGAGGTAATGACTCGGTATAGCAGAGGCAGTCTGAAGTGGGTAAGGAGGAGGAGGAGGGACAGATTTGTGCCCTTTTTGTGTAGCTTTTAGGTGCTCTTGCCAACAGGCTGATTGGTTGGACGTTAAATGCCTTGTTAAGCATGTGGTACCCAAATGTTTGGTGTTTTTGCCACGTTTGATGTGCCTGAAACACAGTTTCTCTACTCTTTCTTGATGTTGGGCTCCTTGGGGTTGTGCTGCCTCACCTTCAGTTTCCTTCTCTGTTCTATCTGGCACCCAAGTCGCATCAGTGACCTCATCATCATCATCTCCATCTCCTTCATCTCCTCTATCTTCATCATTATCACTGGAGACAACTTGGTAATACGCTGCAGCTTGGGGAACACAAATGCCAGTGTCTACCAGTGTTCCTCCCTCTCTCTAGGCGCATGTTCCTGTCATCCTCAACCTCATCACCAACATCTGAATCCAGTAATGGCTGGGCATCATCAAGGGGCAAGTGGCTGATGCTGTGGTCAAATAACTCAGCTGACTCCTCAATGGCTGATGTTGGGGCTATGGCAGGAATAGATGTGGACAAGGAGGCAGGTTTATCCACTCTGGCAACTGTAGGGGACTGCACACTTGTCTCTGCTTGCGTGACAGAGGATGAGGAAGGTTTAGTAAGCCAGTCCACCACCTCCTCTGAATGTTGTGGCTGGATAGCACGGGCAAACTCACTAAACAGAGGAAATGATGCCCTGCCTGATGACTGACCACCACATCCACCTTTGCCTGTGGACACATTTGTTGCCGGCCCCCTTACAGTGCCAAGGGAATGTCTGCCTCTCCTTGTTGTCCTCCCAGACATTATTGGGAGGAAGAGGGTGGTGCTTATAAGCAAATGTAAAGAAGAAGTTGAAATCTGTACGTAGATGCACTTTAATCAATGTAAAGAGGTGTTTTGTGCACTTTAATTTGAGTACTCACACTACACAGACACACTCCACAGATACACTAAAATATACTGCAATATAATGCACCAAATGTACAGTGACGCACAGAACTATATGGCGTTAAACTGGCAGTAATGCACACAAAAGTAAATGGCATTAAACTGGCAGTAACACACACAGAACTATATGGCGTTAAACTGGCAGTAATGCACACAAAACTATATGGCATTAAACTGGCAGTAACGCACACAGAACTATATGGCGTTAAACTGGCAGTAATGCACACAGAAGTAAATGGCGTTAAACTGGCAGTAACGCACAAAACTATATGACGTTAAACAGTCAATAACGCACACAGAACTATATGGCGTTAAACTGGTAGTAACGCACACAGAAGTAAATGTCGTTAAACTGGCAGTAACGCACACAGAACTATACGGCGTTAAACTGGCAGTAACGCACACAAAAGTATATGGCGTTAAACTGGCAGTAACGCACACAGAACTATACGGCGTTAACCTGGCAGTAACGCACACAAAAGTATATGGCGTTAAACTGGCAGTAACGCACACAGAACTATATGGCGTTAAACTGGCAGTAACGCACACAAAAGTATATGGCGTTAAACTGGCAGTAACACACACAGAACTATATGGCGTTAAACTGGCAGTAACGCACGCAGATGTAAATGGTGTTAAACTGGCAGTAACACACACAGGACTATATGGCATTAAACTGGCAGTAACGCACACAGAGCTATATGGCGTTAAACTGGCAGTAATGCACACAGAAGTAAATGGCGTTAAACTGGCAGTAACGCACAAAACTATATGACGTTAAACAGTCAGTAACGCACACAGAACTATATGGCGTTAAACTGGTAGTAACGCACACAGAAGTAAATGTCGTTAAACTGTCAGTAATGCACACAGAACTATACGGCGTTAAACTGGCAGTAACGCACACAAAAGTATATGTCGTTAAACTGGCAGTAACGCACACAGAACTATATGGCGTTAAACTGGCAGTAACGCACACAAAAGTATATGGCGTTAAACTGGCAGTAACGCACACAGAACTATATGGCGTTAAACTGGCAGTAACGCACACAAAAGTATATGGCGTTAAACTGGCAGTAACACACACAGAACTATATGGGGTTAAACTGGCAGTAACGCACGCAGATGTAAATGGTTTTAAACTGGCAGTAACACACACAGGACTATATGGCATTAAACTGGCAGTAACGCACACAAAACTATATGGCGTTAAACTGGCAGTAACGCACACAGAAGTAAATGGCGTTAAACTGGCAGTAACACAATCAAATAGACGGTGTTAAACCGTCACTACACTGACACTATCTGAACTGTCTCTACCAGCGGCGGCTGGTGCTCAAAATTTTTGGGGGGTGCAAACAAACTGAAAAATTCTGAAAAAACCCCATCAATTGCAGCCTCACTGTACCATCAATCGCAGCCACTGTGCCATCAAACGCAGCCACTGTGCCATCAAACACAGCCATTATGCCCATCAATTTCTGCCACTGTGCCCATCAATTGCTCCCACTGTGCCATATCAAATGCTGCCAGTGTGCCCCCCTCCCGCCGTCTGCACTTACCTGTCTCGTGGGACAGCTCATCGATGTCTTCTCCCGTCCAATCGCAGCGCCTGTCGTTTCAGCTAATCAGGTGATGGGTAACAGATCCGAGCACCTGATTGGCGGAAAGGCGGTTTAGTGTTAGAAAAGCGAATATTCATTCGCTTTTCTAACACAGCTGGGTGACCTGCGAGCGCCCAGCATCGCGCTCGCAGGTCACCTTTTTTTGACGCCTATTAGAGCCTATGGCTCTAATCAGGTGCTTCAAAACCACCCCCACCGCTGTCATTCAGGCGCCTAGCGCCCGAAAAGGGGCCGGGCGCCTGAATAGGGGGTGGCAGCGGTGGCCATAGATAGATTAATGCATCGCATGAATCTATCTATTGGTGTTAGAGGGGTGGCTGGAGAGGGGGGCGGCGCCCGTGTGCCCTTATGGACGCATCGCCACTGGTCCCTACTCTAGCTATACACTAATGTAAAGATTACTGACACAGTCTCACTACACTACACTGAAACTATCTGAGCTGTCCCTACTCTACACTAATGTATGTATGAATGACACGGTCTCACTACACTACAGTGAAACTATCTGGGCTGTCCCTACTCTAGCTATACACTTTGCAAAGCAGAATGATGGTCCTCCTCACTACACTCACACTATCCCTAGACTGACACTAAATTAATATTCTACACTGACAATTGAAGCAAAATAGCACAGTATAGCACACTAACTAACTAATAGCACTGAACAGAGCCCTGTTCTATCTCTCTCCATGCCGAAATCACACTTAAAGTGGCTCCCATTGAAAGAAAAAATTTAATACTGTGGGGCGGGAATGAGCCATGATTGGATAAAGTCATGATGCCAGTGTCCAATCATGACTCTGAAAGTACTCTGTGCCCTGACTGGCTGAAGCTTTCACTGCTTCAGCCAATCAGGGCTTGCAATGCGCTGTTCAGCGCTGCAATGCACTGTGGTCGGTTCGGGGGGCCAAACAAACGGTCGAATGACCCGTTTGTTCGGCTGTTTGACGAACGTCCGAACAGCGAAAGTTCAGCCCAAACTTATGAACTTAATGTTCGCCCATCCCTATTGTACAGCATACAAACCACTACACAAGCAACCCAGGGCATCACTGCCAACATGTGCAGTGAGGTGAGGAGTGATGGTCAGGAATTTTGGAGTTAGCTCACCCTTTAATTCTTCATGAAAAGGTGAACTTACCATTTAAAAGAATACATGCTGATCCTGCTATGAAGGTTCTTGTTCAGGCATTCCCTGTTATAAGGTGACAACCTATCTTCCAGTTGGGCTTCTGTGTTGTCACCTTGTAATGAGCACCCCAGGCAGTAACTATAGGCAATTGTACTGACCCACATTGCACAGGCATGAACCGCCATTGTCACTATCAGGAAGCCGGTCCAAAGCAATGATCTGTAGCCAATACTAGAGACATCAATGGGACGGCCTGCACAGGAATGCATGAAACACCCTTCACTGTGAACGCGTTAATCAATGCCCGGGGCCAGGCGGGGACTGCGATCAAGTGGAAATTAAACATTAGAGCAGTTCCCCGACTTAGCCCCAGTTCACATGGGTGTGACTTGTCATGTGATTTGACAGGTCCAAATAGCATGATAAGTCGCATCTTATTGTCGGCAATGGAACTGTTCAAATCGGTGCGATGCCGACTTTTCGGTGCCTCAGGGATTTGAAAAAAAGGGTTCTGCACTATTACTGGCGATTTAAGGTGCGACTTGCATAGACATCCGTGCATGAAGTCACACAGATGTCACCAAGTCTCACCTGAAGTCACACTGACCTGCGGCTTTGAAATCATGTGATTTCAAGTGAAGCTGCACAGGTTTAAAGTCGGATTCGGTGGGAAGGGGGGCTTAGAGATGAGCCGTTCCAGTGTATAAATAAATAGGTACAAAGATGATCGTATGTGCAGTCCATATATTATCTTAAGTAGTGAGCCCCACCATCCAGACACCATCCGCAATAAAAATGCTTCCCTCTCCAGCCTTCCCAAATAGCAACTAAGAAAGATGAACCAAGATGACACCTCAGCAACTGCTTTATATCTGAGGCTAAATTGAACCACAACAAAATAGAGAACTCCCTGGGACTACAATAAAATAGCATTGCCTCCAACAACTATAAAGCAGTTATACCATCCCCTCCAATAGAAATCCCCCTGAGGAAGACACGTGACCTTGTGTTGACATGCTAACTGCATATTGGTCTGTTGTAGCCTGGTGCACTGGAAGGGGGGGGGGGTCCCTGGTCTTCTGGTAAGCCCCCACTGTGATTACTTTCTGGGTGTCACGTTTGCAGTCCTTGGATTCCTTTTCACCTGGCACAGAATTTCACATGGGTCTTTTTATAATAATTTTATTAATTTCATTTGATATATTTGATTTGTATGCACACTTGTCACTATTGACTCACATGAGTTTATATTGTTACACTGTATTTGTTTACTGCTTTTTATATGTTATTTTGTACGGAGCTGCACTTTCTTTTTATCTGTTGTTATATGCCTTGTATAAAGGGTATAGTGTTCATCTGCTAAAACGTTAAGTTCCAAGTGCAGATAATCCCCTCTTCGTTCTCTTCCATTCTTATTTAGCTTGTCTAGCAGTACAGAATCTAGAATGTCCCCAGTGACTTCAGGATATGAGCAATGGCGGAGTAATGTGTTTTTTGGATCAAGTGGAAATGTCAGTCTTTCAGAGCAAAGTGAAAAGGAAAACAACAATAGTTACCTCTAATATTTATAATGTACATTAGAAGTACTTTGGTACTGCTATCTCACTTTCTATTGTGGGAAGTCCCAGCTGCAGGGAAACTCCTAAGTAGTTTTGTTATATGGTTGCTTAAGAGACCGGTATGAATAAACCACATGACTTCATGGGAAAGAGGCACTTCTACACCAACATTCAGTGATACCGATGCAGATGTTTTCACTCCTGTAAACCACATTCACATGAGCCCCCTGCATTCGGTTTATTTAAACAAAGGAGAAATTATCGGGGAAGTACAAACCAACTTTAGGGTTAATTCATGCGGTGATCTGTGTGCGAACAACCACAGCCAGTAGCCAGTAGCCTGTATAAATCAAAGAAAGGAGCCGCTGCAGTTCGCATGTAACCTTTTTTTTTTTTTTAAATATACGTTTTTATTAATTTTCAAAAAAACAGACAACAAACAAAAATGAATACTTGCAGCAATTAAAGAAACTATATACATAGAAAACAAAACACACAAAAAAACAAATAAAAACAAAAAAAAACAAAAAAAAAAACAAACCCCACATACATACATACATACATTGGTCATACCTGGTTCCTATGCCAGTTTAATTTTAGAGAAAGGTGTCATCCCGTGTTACATATGTACACCTAGAGCCCAATAACTAATGGAGAGATTTCAAAGAGTCATATTCCTCTAGGAGGCTATTGAGGCTGTAGAGGGGTCCATGAGCCATTTGGACCAAACCTTTTCATATTTGAGGAGACAACCCCTATTTATATATGTTTCTTTGTATAATGGTAAGCTATTATTAATGAGTTGTTTCCACAAAGTCAGCGATGGGGGCAGGGCCGGTCCCAGGCGGGTGCACGGGGTGCAGTGCACCCAGGCGCCAGAGAGGTGGGGGCGCTGAAGCGCCAGAGTGCTCCCTTCCCTCCTCCTCCTCCCCTCCGTGTCCAGAAGTAGCTCTGTCCGCAGCAGCTCACCGCCGCGGAGCGGCCGCGCCGGCGCCGCTGTGCTTTACATTGCTAGAGCCTGTCCCCCTCCCTCCTCCTCCTCCTGTCAGAGGAGAGCAGCCGCCGGAGATCGGAGCGGCTGGTCTCTGTGTTGAGAGAGACCAGCCGCGCAGTGACTTCGCTGGGGGGAGTGGGGAGGGGGGGCGGCCCGTGCCTGCAGCCTGACACAGGTTCTCTCTCTCATGCGCTGTCTCTCACTCCCGCCTAAGCTGATGCCTGCAGCCTGTCTCGATCTGTTCACGGCTGCACACTGTCCTCTCTAGCTGCTGCCCGGGTGTTAATGTGTCTGTCTGTACTGATAGAGGGAGGTTTGTCCCTGGGGCGGTCTGTGCTAATGGGGGGGTTGTCCTGGGGGGGCGGTCTGTACTAATGGGGGGGTTGTCCTGGGGGGGCGGTCTGTACTAATGGGGGGGGTTGTCCTGGGGGAGCGGTCTGTACTAATGGGGGGGTTGTCCTGGGGGGGCGGTCTGTACTAATGGGGGGGTTGTCCTGGGGGGGCGGTCTGTACTAATGGGGGGGTTGTCCTGGGGGGCGGTCTGTACTAATGGGGGGTTGTCCTGGGGGGGCGGTCTGTACTAATGGGGGGGTTGTCCTGGGGGGGCGGTCTGTACTAATGGGGGGGTTGTCCTGGGGGGGCGGTCTGTACTAATGGGGGTGTTGTCCTGGGGGGCGGTCTGTACTAATGGGGGGGTTGTCCTGGGGGGCGGTCTGTACTAATGTGGGGTTGTCCTGGGGGGTCTGTACTAATGGGGGTGTGTCCTCGGGGGTCTGTACTAATGGGGGGGTTGTCCTGGGGGGGCGGTCTGTACTAATGGGGGGTTGTCCTGGGGGGGCGGTCTGTACTAATGGGGGGTTGTCCTGGGGGGTCTGTACTAATGGGGGGGTTGTCTTGGGGGGTCTGTACTAATGGGGGGTTGTCCTGGAGGGTCTGTACTAATGGGGGGGTTGTCCTGGGGGGTCTGTACTAATGGGGGGGTTGTCCTGGGGGGTCTGTACTAATGGGGGGGTTGTCCTGGGGGTCTATACTAATGGGGGGTTGTCCTGGGGGTCTGTACTAATGGGGGGGTTGTCCTGGGGGGTCTGTACTAATGGAGGGGGAGTTGTCTTGGGGGGGTCTGTACTAATGGAGGGGGGATTTGTCCTGGGGGGTCTGTACTAATGGAGGGATTTGTCCTGGGGGATCTGTACTAATGGAGGGGGGTTGTTCTGGGGGGGTCTGTACTAATGGAGGGGGGTGTTTGTCCGGGGGGTCTGCACTAATGGAGGGGGGGTCCTGGGGGGGCTGTACTAATGGAGGGGGGTTTGTCCTGGTGGGGGGTCTGTACTAATGGAGGGGGGTTTGTCCTGGTGGGGGGTCTGTACTAATGAAGGGGGGATTTGTCCTGTGGGGGTCTGTACTAGTGGAGGGGGGGTTCTCCTGGGGGGTCTGTAGTAATGGAGAGGGTTTGTCCTGGGGGGTCTGTACTAATGGAGGGGGAGTTTGTCCTGGGGGGGTCTGTACTAATGGAGGGGGGGTTTGTCCTGGGGGGTCTGTACTAATGAAGGGGGGATTTGTCCTGTGGGGGTCTGTACTAGTGGAGGGGGGTTCTCCTAGGGGGTCTGTACTAATAGAGGGGGGTTTGTCCTGGGGGTCTATACTAATAGAGGGGGGGTTTGTCCTGGGGGTCTGTACTAATGGAGGGGGGTTGTCCTGGGGGGGTCTGTACTAATGGAGGGGGGTTGTCCTGGGGGGGTCTGTACTAATGAAGGGGGGCTTTGTCCTGGGGGGATCTGTACTAATGGAGGGGGGTTGTCCTGGTGGGGGTCTACTAATGGAGTGGGGGTGGTTTGTCCTGGGGGGGTCTATACTGATGAAGGGGGGTCTGTACTGAGAGAGGGGTTTATACTTAGTGGGGGTCTATACTTAGTGGAGGGAGGTCTGTACTGAGGGGTGACTAAAGTTGGTGGAAGGAGGGTGACACCATGTAATACCGCACCTGGTGACACCAACCCTAGTGACGTCACTGCAGCTGCAGGCTCTTCTTTCGCCCCTTCCCCTCCCTCTCCCTCTCCTCCGCATGTGCACTGCTATACTAGTGAGCGGCGCTGGCCAGCACAGCCTCCCACTATGTTTCTTCCCCCGCCTTCATATCAGCCAGGGAAAAATAGAATAGAAAAAGGAGAAGAGGATTGTGGGACATGTAGTCCCGAGGACTGGCAGCCCCACTGTAACACGGAAACTGCAGTCCACACAGCAGGCTCAGCTGAATGGGAGAGAGAGAGATACAGGAGCCAGAGGGAAAGCCACACAGCCTGGTGCCATCCCTGGTGGAGAAAGGAATGGAGTCATTGCCAGAATACAGATCTGGGTGCTACCCAGCGGAGTCACCATGGGCAATTCAGAGTGAGCTTACTCCTGATCAGAGGAACCATCGCTGGGTCAGGTGAGAGGGCCAATCGGCCATTATCTACTAATGTCCATAGGAACTGCAGTCTCTGACCATCTCCTGTATTATATCTGCAGTCTCTGACCTTCTCTTGTATCATGTCTGCAGTCTCTGACCATCTCCTGTATTATATCTGCAGTCTCTGACCTTCTCTTGTACCATGTCTGCAGTCTCTGACCTTCTCTTGTATCATATCTGCAGTCTCTGATCATCTCCTGTACCATGTCTGCAGTCTCTGATCATCTCCTGTACTATGTCTACAGTCTCTGATCATCTCCTGTACCATGTCTGCAGTCTCTGACCTTCTCTTGTATCATATCTGCAGTCTCTGATCATCTCCTGTACCATGTCTGCAGTCTCTGATCATCTCCTGTACTATGTCTACAGTCTCTGATCATCTCTTGTACCATGTCTACAGTCTCTGACCATGTCCTCTACTATGTCTGCAGTCTCTGACCATCTCCTGTATTATATCTGCAGTCTCTGACCTTCTCTTGTATCATGTCTGCAGTCTCTGACCATCTCCTGTATCATGTCTGCAGTCTCTAATCATCTCCTGTACTATGTCTGCAGTCTCTGATCATCTCCTGTACTATGTCTGCAGTCTCTGATCATCTCCTGTACTATGTCTGCAGTCTCTGATCATCTCCTGTACTATGTCTGCAGTCTCTGATCATCTCCTGTACTATGTCTGCAGTCTCTGACCATCTCCTGTATTATATCTGCAGTCTCTGACCTTCTCTTGTACCATGTCTGCAGTCTCTGACCTTCTCTTGTATCATATCTGCAGTCTCTGCTCATCTCCTGTACCATGTCTGCAGTCTCTGATCATCTCCTGTACTATGTCTACAGTCTCTGATCATCTCCTGTACCATGTCTGCAGTCTCTGACTGTCTCTTGTATCATGTCTACAGTCTCTGACCATGTCCTCTACTATGTCTGCAGTCTCTGATCATCTCCTGTACCATGTCTGCAGTCTCTGATCATCCCCTGTACTATGTTTACAGTCTCTGATCATCTCCTGTACCATGTCTGCAGTCTCTGATCATCTCCTGTACTATGTCTGCAGTCTCTGATCATCTCCTGTACCATGTCTGCAGTCTCTGATCATCTCCTGTACCATGTCTGCAGTCTCTGACCAACTCCTGTACCATGTCTGCAGTCTCTGACCATCTCCTGTATCATGTCTGCAGTCTCTGACCAACTCCTGTACCATGTCTGCAGTCTATGATCATCTCCTGTATCATGTCTGCAGTCTCTGATCAACTCCTGTACCATGTCTGCAGTCTTTGATAATCTCCTGTATCATGTCTGCAGTCTCTGACTGTCTCTTGTATCATGTCTGCAGTCTCTGATCATCTCCTGTACTATGTCTGCAGTCTCTGACCATCTCCTGTACCATGTCTGCAGTCTCTGACCATCTCCTGTACCATGTCTGCAGTCTCTGACCATCTCCTGTATTATGTCTGCAGTCTCTGACCAACTCCTGTACCATGTCTGCAGTCTCTGATCATCTCCTGTACCATGTCTGCAGTCTCTGACTGTCTCTTGTATCATGTCTGCAGTCTCTGATCATCTCCTGTACTATGTCTGCAGTCTCTGACCATCTCCTGTACCATGTCTGCAGTCTCTGACCATCTCCTGTACCATGTCTGCAGTCTCTGACTGTCTCTTGTATCATGTCTACAGTCTCTGACCATCTCTTGTATCATGTCTACAGCCTTTGACCGTCTCTTGTATCATGTCTGCAATCTCTGACCAGCTTCTGTACCATGTCTGCGGTGTCTGACTGTCTCTTGTATCATGTCTGCAGTCTCTGACCATCTATTCTATCTTGTCTGTAGTCTCCGACCATCTCCTGTATTATGTTTGCAGTTTCTGACCATCTCTTGTATCATGTCTGCAGTCTCTGATCATCTCCTGTACTATGTCTGCAGTCTCTGACCATCTCCTGTACTATGTCTGCAGTCTCTGATCATCCCCTGTACTATGTCTGCAGTCTCTGATCATCTCCTGTACCACGTCTGCAGTCTCTGATCATCTCCTGTACTATGTCTGCAGTCTCTGATAATCTCCTGTATTATGTCTGCAGTCTCTGATCATCTCCTGTACCATGTCTGCAGTCTCTGATTATCTCCTGTACCATGTCTGCAGTCTCTGTTCATCTCCTGTACTATGTCTGCAGTCTCTGATCATCTCCTGTACTATGTCTGCAGTCTCTGATTATCTCCTGTACCATGTCTGCAGTCTCTGTTCATCTCCTGTACTATGTCTGCAGTCTCTGATCATCTCCTGTATTATGTCTGCAGTCTCTGATCATCTCCTGTACCATGTCTGCAGTCTCTGACCATCTCCTGTATTATATCTGCAGTCTCTGACCTTCTCTTGTACCATGTCTGCAGTCTCTGACCATCTCCTGTACTATGTCTGCAGTCTCTGACCAATTCCTGTACCATGTCTACAGTCTCTATCCAGCTCTTGTATCATGTCTGCAGTCTTTGACCGTATCCTGTATTATGTCTGGGGACTCTTTCTAACAGAAGCCCTCTCTGTGTGGATCAGAGAGTCTCCCCTCCAGGTCTCATTAGTGTTCTCTCTTCCTGTATTTTCTTTATTGTTAAGAGATCATGGGAGGATTTCAGGGTAACAAAGACTTCTTAGGGGAGCAGCTCTGTATTTGAGTCGTTGCCATAGAATCATTTGTAAAGGGGTGGAGTTGGTAAGATGACCACGCCCATGTGGGGGCGCCAGAAATATTTCTGCACCCAGGCGCCGGTGACCCTAGGATCGGCCCTGGATGGGGGGGGGTTTCTTCCAGCTGAGAGCTATGGCTTTACGAGCATAGAACAAAAGCAGCCCCACCAAAGTGCGCCCTGCTGTCGTAGGAATAAATTGCTCTTTCAGACCTAGAATACATATTGGCATTGATCGTTGCAGTGGGATATATGTTATTTTGAATATAAAAGCTAGTATTTCTTCCCAATACCTTACGATAGCTGGACAAGTCCAGAACATATGGGTAAAGTCTCCAGGAATCTCCCCACATCGCCAACAGCCAGGAGCAGAGTCTGAATTAATTTTATTTAATATATGGGGGGTGTAATATGCCCTGTGGACTATCTTAAACTGAATAAGTCTGTCTCTCAAGGAGACGAGAGAGTTGAAGGGAGAGTCCCATATATTATCCCAATCATCCTCATTAAGTTCAGGGATATCCTTAGACCATTTTGATCTTAACAACTGCCTCTCTCCCTGATTTAGAGAAATTAAGTGAAGATACAATTTAGATGCGACATTCTTTGTGCAATCCAACCTAAGAAGCTTCTCTAAGGCAGGTTGGACTAGTTGTAGAGGAGAGCCAGAGAATTGACAGCTGAAGGCATGGGAGAGTTGAAGTAAATGAAAAGAATACGACTGAGGGATATTGAAATCAGAGATTAATTGGGAAAAAGAAATCAAAGATTTATCCAAAATGATCTGTGTCACTGTTTTTATCTTAAAATTAGTCCAAGCATAGGGGTCGGGTAGTGAATAGAAATGCTCCAGAGTGGGATTTAACCAGAGGGGAGCATTAGGTGATATTGCCTGTAGGGGGATATCGTTCAATTTCTTCCCAATTCAAAAAAAACTAAGCTCTGGAGTGCAACTGCACTTGCAAACTGTACAGTCTATTTGCCTTTAGTAAATCCACCCCTACAAGTCCTATATCAGTCAATTAAATTAGCCGTTATGCTTTACAGATCAGTTTATCCAGTGTGTAAATTTACTTGGGATTTCATGCTTTTACACACATTCGGAGCATCTAATCTGCCTTTTGGATGCACAGAATTCTATTTTCTTGAAACACATTTAAAATCATTGCATGCTTATGTGTTTAGAAATATCCTATAAGTGCATGCATGGCATTGCTAGTGTGAATAAGGCAGGCCATAGACGGAGCAAACTTCTATCCTGCAACCACCAGTTGCAGGAAAGAAATTTGCTCAATTCCTACAACAACACAGACAGTGTATCCCCCAGCAGGGTGCGGGGAAAGCCATCCTTGCCAGGAGAAGACAATGGTTATGCCTAGTGGCTATAACCACTGCTAGCAATAATCACATGTAAAATCTGGCAGGCTGGTAGTACTCAAGTTGATCGATCCATCAACTTGGGCACATTCAATCTGCTCATACAACCAGGCTGAGATTTGAACCGTCTATGGCCGGTATTAGGATGTACATAAAACTAAAGCCCAACTCCATTTGACCTCCCCCAGTGGAGAAATCCCAGACCCATAAAAAAAAGTATGTACCTTTTCCCTATTTTACTACAATTCACATGCATCTCTGAAAGCTGATGTGAAATTGTTTTTTTTTTTTTTGAGGGGGGGGTTAAGTGTTTTTATTTACTTACCTTTCTTGTGTCCACCTCCTGGTTTCCTAAAGGCATCAGTATCTTCAGGGAGATCTTTTCTCTTATCTGTGAGATCTTATAGTATTTTTGTACTGCACATACTGTATGTGTGTTGGAGTACATCATGTGCTCCTCTTGTGTATGCGCCATACAACGTTACATTTATCTGCTTTAAAAAAAAAATCATTGCCTAATCTTGAACACTCTCAAAAGATCTAAATTTGTGGGCCCTGGAAAATAATTCCAAAATGGCAGCACGGAACTGAGTCCACAGGAAGGCAACATGAAGAGAACGAAAAATGAAGGAGAGGCTTCATGTGGCTCATCTCATGCATGCACCATACAATGATACATTAAAGTGTTTGTTACCTCAACATTTCATATTCCTGATATGTGTCTGCTGTACCATGTACTTGTATGAAGAAATATCTTGTTCTCTTTGTATTACTTCCTTTGTGTGAAATCCCTGGTGTTCCTGCTATTCCCTCTGCTTTCCTATTAAAAACTGACCACACTAAGCAGGAGAACTCAGCCTGCTCTCCTCCAATGATCAGACTTGTCCTGACACGCCCCTGCTGCACAGCCTCACTGGGAAGCTCAGTGCGATGCTACTTCGCCTCCCTCCAGCTCTTATGCAGCTGAGAACAGAGGGAATGTGATCACATATAAAAAAGTGAAAAAAAAGGTAATTATTATTTTTTTTTAATCTATACACAAATGTTTTGCCCTTTCATTTATTTTTCAAACTGAGTGGATCGTTTTACAAGGTGATCATTTACAACCACTTTAATCTGTTTTAAAAAATCGAGTTCTAGTGGGAAGGCTTTAAAAAAAAAAAAAAAAGAAAACATACAAATGTAATGTTGTTTGGCGTATGCGCGGGATGATCCACATGACGTCATGACCTAATCTTGCACATGCTCAAAAGGTCTATAACGCAAGTGGACCCCGGAAAATAATTTCAAAATGGTGGCACGGGAGCAAATCCACAGGAAGCAGAAAGGCGCCAGGAAGAGAACAAAAGAAGAAGGAGAGGCATCATGGAGGTAGGTAAGTACTTGTTTATGTTTTAGGTCAACTTCATGAAGTTTATTCTATAAAATGGCCTCTTTAAGCTGGTCATGCATAGTTATTTTTTAAAAATTTTTTATCGTTCAGGTAGGGGGCTGAATGCCGTGGCTGGAGGAACCCCCCTGCCAGGACATTATAATGAAGGACCACCTGGTTTGTGTCAAGCATTTTAGCTTTGCAGCTTTTTGTGGCACCAGCGTGCCCATTGGACAAATTAGCATCATCACAGGACTACTTTTAGTCTGTAACTGGAGGAACTGACATAGCTGTTGACATTCCCAGAAAAAGTAGAAAGACGCTTTCTTGCGAAAGTAAAAATAATGGCGCACTGTCAGCCATAGGAACTTGTATGCTATTGCTTGTCTGGTAGTATCATCCATGGGACAATTTAAAAAATGGGGGCTGTCCTGCTAAAAAAAAAATAGCTACAACAGGCTACCATTTATAGTCAAGCGTCCTCTACCAGTTTATAGTAATTGTAGTGAGACTCTCTTCTCCCAGTTACAGACCCCCCAAACTTTATCTAGCTCTATCACCCACTTAACTGGAGCATGTGTTAGTAAACTGTAGGGAAGCCCCTCTGACATAAAAATCCTTTACTCCTATAGTGGTTGGGGTAGGTGATTCAGCTCCACACATTTCACGACCAACATATTAGTATTTATACATATATATTTATTAGCCTATTCCTGCTGCTTGCTACCTGGGTATACACCTCATCTTTTAACAGTAAAAACCAGTGAAACGTTGCCTCTGTGCAGGAGCTTCCTGTAATAAAGACCGGTTACTGCTGATCTCTCTCCTTGTGCAGGGCGACTGGTCTTGTCTCCGCCCCCTTCAGTAGTTTTCTGCAGGAAGCCTGTAGTGGGTGGAGCTGCTGAGCCCCTCCCACAGCTCTGCTCTCTGCACAAATTATGTACAGAACAGTGATGATATCACTGCTACTTTTATATGGTAATATCTGGGTTTAGCAATCACAAAGGCAATCACAAAGTAGATTTATATCCTTTGTGGCTATTGCAGAATAACTTAAAAATAAAAAAAAAGGTTATGTGTCTGGAGTTCAGCTTTAAGTATCTAAATTTGACTGGTGTGAGCCTTTGGCTTTAACTATCATCTGTACAGAGGAACTCAGACTGGGAAAGGAAGGAGTAAAAGTAGGAGCCTGGGACAGAACCGCCTGGCACCTTGCTTAGGTGCTTCCTCCAAACAGTGCCTCCCGGCCTCCAAAGCGTTCCAGAAGACAGAGAGCTAATACCAGCCCTGTTACTCCAAGCATCATACACAGACAAGATATTGAGGTAAACTCCAAAGGAATGACTGTTTATTGAACAGAAATACAGGTTTTTATACACTTCAAAAGTAGGTCAGTCACCACATGAACAATAAAACCAAATATTTACCCAAAATATCACACAATGGTTAGATAACGAAGTAAAGTTGACACAAGGCTAATCACACCATGTAGGATCCTCCAAAAGTTAGCCAACAGACAGAAACAATAAGTGACTCAATTAACAATGGGAATGCACACAATGGGAGAAAGACACTTAACCCATAACACCTTAAGCAGATTATATTAGGAGGCCCCAGAATCAGGTTGGACCAATCAGGTGTTTCGCATAAATGTCTGGTGAGAAAGTATATGCTGCTGCTCCTTCAATATCCATTTGTAGGCTAGGGGAGGTAGGAGACCAAGCTTTATTGCCTAACTGCAACAGAGAAAAGACAGGTCACCAGCTTGGCTGTGCTTTGTGGCAGGCTTGTGTAAATCTCAGGACTAGATGAACAGAAGTACAATTCCTTTGACAGGTAGAACCCCTCCCAAGTTCGCTAGAAGTATGAAACCGTGGCATCGCCTGACTGTCCATGCAGTGTGGCAGAGGTGTGGGAATCGCAAGACTGGCTAAACGGAATCAAATACTTTATTTATTGGTGTATAATACGCACAGGTGTATAACACGCACCCCAATTTTAAGAGGGAAGTTTAAGGAAAAAAAAGTACATTTTAAATAAAGAACTTTGAAGCAAAATTAGGGTCAAAGCTCATCAATGCACCCTGCTCAGTGCCCATCTGCAGCCTCTAAATTGCTCATCAATGCACCCTACTCAGTGCCCATCTGCAGCCATTAAATTGCCCAACAATGCAGCCTGTTCAGTGCCCATCTGCAGCCTCCCCTTTCCCATCATTGCAGCCTCGCCAGTGTTGGATCATCCCTGCTGTCTCCGAAGGAAGAGGAGCGAGCGCCGCTGAATTACACAGAGCCGCGATCTCCTGTGTACCCGGCGCTCCGTCACTCACAGCCACGCCTCCTGGCCCTGCTCATATGATAGACAGAACAGGGGCCCAATGCGGGGCCAGGAGGCTTGGCTGTGAGTGACGGAGCGCCGGGTACAGAGGAGATCGCGGCTCTCTGTAATTCAGCAGCGCTCGCTCCTCTTCCCTTGAAGACAGCAGGGATCAGTGTATAACACGCACCTACGATTTCCCGTGATTTTAAGGGGGAAAAAAGTGCGTGTTATACGCTGATAAATACGGTGTTTTTTGACAATTAAATCAGTTCACATGTACTAAATGTATTTCAGCAGTGCGCTTAGCACTTTTCCTGGAGTTTTGGTTTCAGATGTCTGGTTTCGAGCAGGGTTCACTAGCTGGGTAAATATTTATATTGCCCTTTTGGTCTTAACAACAGCTTTAACAAAGATACATTTCAGATTTCCCACTGTAAATAACATGATTCAGAAACATTTGGCTATGGATATTTCCGGAGTAAATTCCTACAGATGCATGTCACTGGAAACTGCTTTCCCTGGAGTATAAACCTGTGAAACTGTATTTAGTTTAAACACCAATCATGTGCAGGGGTGATTAAAGAAGATCTATACATTTGCAGTATATATTTGCATGAACATTATGAAAAACATGTGCAAATATATAGTAGTAAAAATTTCTGCACCTGATTAAATCTTTCGTCATGTAAATGACCCCCCTAAAACAACAGTGTGTCCGTTGTTGAATTTCTCTATGGAGACAATAATAGTAAAATACATGAATTTCAGCATCCCAGTATGATAAGGTTTTCCCTTATTAGTATTGTAGATCGTGTTCTTTCTATAAGCACAGCATTGTGTAGGAAAAGAGAATAGATTTAGGGCCCATTCACATTGAAGAGTCCCATTGAGGTGTGTTAATACATACCTGATAGCGCGCATTATGACACACGATAACATGTGCAGCATTAGGGTAACCCATTTATTATGCATGGGCTGCCAATGCGCCACAATGGTTAACAAAAAAATGTGCAAAGCTAGACATGTGCAGAACGATAAAATTTGAAAATCGAATTTATTCTATTCGAAATTCAGATTTTGAAAGATGGTTATATTCTTTCTATTCCATACTAATTTATTGTTTTTTTCTATTCTATTCTTTCATTTTCTATTCTATTCTATTCTTTTCTATTCAAAATTTGAATTTCAGAAAACGCTTATATAGTTATATTATTTCTATTCTATTATTTAATTTTCTATTTTATCTTATTATTTTCTATTCTATTCGAATTTGAATTGATTCTAATGGAAATTCTAATTTCAGAAGATGGTTATATTCTTTCTATTTTATTCTATTCAATTCTATTTTTATTCTATGCTATTCCTTTCCTTTATTTTCTATTCTATTTTATTCTGTTCTTTTATTTTCTATTCAATTTTGTTTTGTTTTACTCTATTCTTTTAGTTTCTATTCTATCCCTATTCTTTTATTTTCTATTCTGTTCTGTTTTACTCTATTATATTCTATTCTTTTATATTCTATTATATTATTTTCCAATCTATTCCTTTATTTTCTATTCTATTTTATTCTCTTCGGAAATTCAAATTCAATTAGAAAAATATTCGAATTTGATAAGAAAACTATTTAAATTTGAATCAGGTCCGAAATTGTAAGAAAACAATTAGAAAACGTCTGGCGTGCACGCGCTCACGGGCAACTGCAAATGCCCATAGGCACCAATGCGCATGCGCAACGGACTGTGTGCATGCACAGGAGCGCATCCCTAGTGCCAGTTGGTGCCAGACGGCTTATTTAAAGGGTGCCCTGACCCCTGATCAATGCTGACTGGTCTTCAGCTGTTCCCTGATACCCTGAGTCCTACTGTTATCCTGCTTGATACCGTTGCTGAACTTGGCTTTCCTTGACCCTGCTTCTGGACTCTGCTATACTCCTGATTACTGGTTCCTGATCCCAGCTTACCATTTGATCTTGCTTCTGCCTCATGCCTTGGTACCTTGCTGTCCACCTGCTACCGAACCCGGCTATCCTAGTGACCTCGCACCTGTTCCCTGCTTGGCTCAACACTGCCATCCGAGTGTCTGCAACTACGGTCCTGCGACCAGCTGCGACTTCCTGATGCAAGCCTGCTAGAAACTCTACATCGCCTCATGTCCCAGTTCCACAGTCCAAGCAGAGTGCCTCTTAAAACTCAGCTGACCCATGGTGCACGGCTGCTCTTCCTAATCTTATGGTTCTCCTGCCTTCCCAAGGTCGCATCCTCTGCTACAAGTTTCCAGGTCTACATCTGCAGGCACTCATGTTGCTCCTGTCACTCGGCTCCCTCTGTTCCACTCTCAGCGGGACCTGGGTTGGAGATACAAGAGAGGCCGACCTCGTAATTTCAGTCTCCCTTCAGGTATGTGACAGAAATTTTGATTTGTTATTTCAGATTAGTTTAAAGCGTAACTCCACTTTTGTTGAGAAAAAAACATTCCCCTCTGGGTGATCTATGTACATCGCAAGGATTATAGCAACCTTTTGGGAAGCATCCCCCTGAGGAAGATACGAATTTCCCTTGTATCGTCACGCGTAGGGGAGGGGACAGGACGGTGTAGGAAGCAGCCGGTCTGCTTCACAGAGAACTGACATACGACCTCAACCAAATCCCAGCGTATTAAGGCACATTACAGATTGGTGTACTTAATGCACCTAACCCATGTGAGTACCCTGTACTGGGGCTTTTTGTTTGTACAATAAAATTGTGTAAAAACGGTATCACACTATGGTGTCTCTTTCTACTGTTTGTATATGAGGACACAGCACCAGTGAGCAGTTTGGATCCATACAGCTAACTTAGAATCCCTGAGGTGATTCATATGCGCGTTTGACTGAACTTACTTGTGAGGTCACACGCTCTAAGGTGAGCGGCCATTGCCTGAGGGTGGGGAGAACCTGAGTGTGGACACTGCAACACCTTGTTTTCACGTTTTTATGAAGTCACCATTATACCTTTAATAAGGACTATATACTGATTATGTTGGATTAGAATGTCACTGTTATATGCACTATAGACCTTTTGATTCACGTTAGTGGCACCATATATATAACTATTATAAGTTTGCTTATTATTTTTATTTTGTCTGTGGAATGTGACACTTAACACAGACTTTATCATCACAGCAATCAAAAGACTGTATATACAGTTTTAGAACATATTATAATTTTTGTCAGGTTATCACGTTTTTTTATTATTTTTTCTCATTATTGTAAAGTTGGCACTTTAAAATTATTGTTAGAACTAATATCAGGGGATAGCACAGCACAATATGTTTCTTTAGACAGCCTATAGTGCTCTGTTAATCCATTGTCATGTAATAAGTGTTTATTATTATAACAAAGATTGTATTTAAATCAATCTTTAAATACATTTGACCCACACCTGCTATAGTTTAGTTCAAGCTTTATGCCTTTTCACCCAATCTATACCAAGATTTTTGGACAAACAGAGGCAGTATCTGACATATCTCATTCCTTTCTTATGCCATGTACACACGGTCGGATTTTCCGACGGAAAATGTTTGATAGGATCTTGTTTTTGGAAATTCCGACCGTGTGTGGGCTCCATCACACATTTTCCATCGGATTTTCCAACACACAAAGTTTGAGAGCAGGCTATAACATTTTCCGACAACAAAATCCGTTGTCGGAAATTCCGATCGTGTGTACATAAATCCGACGCACAAAGTGCCACCCATGCTCAGAATAAATTAAGAGAGGAAAGCTATTGGCTACTGCCCCGTTTGTAGTCCCGACGTACGTGTTTTTCGTCACCGCGTTTAGAACGATCGGATTTTCTGACAACTTTGTGTGACCGTGTGTATGCAAGACAAGTTTGAGCCAACATCCGTCGGAAAAAATCCATGGATTTTGTTGTCGGAATTGTTGTCGGAATCAATGTCCGACCGTGTGTACGGGGCATTACTCAGCAAGCTGGAACAATATGGCATGTAATGGGACTGTTGGAAGGTCTTCATTGACCCCAGCAATTTCTTTTTTTTTATCCAGAAAAAAAGTTTGAGGCAAACATATAAATACATACCGACTTTCAGATACATCCAAGTATACATACAAATGTTAGATACAACAAACATGCTTAATCTGCATACTGCACTTTTTCGTAATATCGCTTGTACCACTTAATTGTCTATACACTTCTTGACTATCTGGTCATAGCTCATGTCCTAATCCGGTTTAAGGCACTGGTGTCAAAAGAAGAAAAAGAAAAAAAATATCCAGTGTGTCATTATTAGCTTACGTGCCAGGAATAAAGCTCTAGTAACTGCCACTCTAGTACTCTCCTCCCATTCTAACTCATCTAATACATAAGTAAACAGTGTTTTGGATTTGACCTGAAACACCCTGTTTATGGTGTCCACCACCCCCTTCCAGTAGGGGTGAAGCTTCGGGCACCTCCACAGTAGGTGGTTTAGGACTCCATGGTCTCTCTTGCATCTGGTACACAGTGGAGTGGGCCGGAGACCCATAACATACAGTCTGTGGGGGGTATAATATACTCTTAACAATATATAGAATTGCGTCAATCTTTGCGAAACATTCAAAGAGCATGAGGGCACAGCCTGCAGGACCTTTTCCCACTGATCTCCGTCAATCGGACCCACATCTCCCTCCCACTTGGCCAGCATTCTCAGGCGGTGCTTACCCAAAAAGTTCTGTAATAGCTTACTATAGCACTGCAATATAAATCCCTTAGTATTGGCTGCCCTTGGACCCCAGCAATTTCTAATGCAAAAAAAAAAGCAGCCTAATTATGGGATACAGTATTTACCTAAAGTGAGCCTGTGTCCTGGTTATGCACACAAATTATTAACATATTCTGAACCAGAAGTAAAAGCACTTTAAAACAACCCCTCACCTCTGTAGCTACAGGCATCATGGAGAAATTAATCTTCAAAGGTCACAACAGAGAAATCTGTTACTCTCTCCTTTATTTTCTATAGAGAGGAGAATATTGTCAGTCAGTCATCCTTCTAATGTTAGAAATACACTAGATGGTTGCAACCAAACCAACTATCCCTAAAGTTTTGGTTTCCTGCATTTTTTACATGAAAAATTCTGAGGATCGGAACAGTGTTCAGTGGTGTGATCAGCAGCAAAGGTATTTACAACTTCTTTTACAGATATGGCTTGATTTATTACTTAGTATAGCAACAGGGTCGCTTTAGCCCTCCCTCAGACCCCTTTCACACTGGGGTGCTTTTCAGGCGCTACAGAGCTAAAAATAGCGCCTGCAAAGTGCCCTGAAACTGGGGTAGGATGCTAAAAAAAGTCCTGCTGCTAAACCGCTCCTGCCCATTGAAATCAATGGGGCAGTGTGGCTATACCGCCAGCATAGCGCTGCTGCAGCGGCACTTTGTGGGCGGTTTTAACCCTTTTTCAGCCGCTAGCAGGGGTTAAAACCGCCCCGCTAGCGGCCGAATACCGCTGCCAAAACGATGGTAAATAGCGCTATTTTACTGCCAACGCCGCCCCAGTGTGAAAGGGGCCTTAGGGTTATTAAGAGGGGTTGCACAGCCATATAGAAGTATATTTATATATATTACCAAAGGTATTGGCACGCCTGCCTTTACACGCTCATAAACTTTAATGGCATCCCAGGCTGTAGGGTTCAAAATTGAGTTGGCCCACCCTTTGCAGCTATAACAGCTTCAACTCTTCTGGGAAGGCTGTCCACAAGGTTTAGGAGAATGTTTGAGAATGTTTGACCATTCTTCCAGAAGTGATTTTGTGAGGTCAGGCACTGATGTGGATGAGAAGTCCTGGCTCGTAGTCTCTGCTCTAATTCATCCCAAAGGTGTTCTTTAAGTTGAGGTCAGGACTCTGTGCAGGCCAGTCAAGTTCCTCCACCCCAAACTCACTCATCTATGTCTTTATGGACCTTGCTTTGTGCACTGGTCCAAATCATTTGGTGGAGGGGGATTATAGTGTGGGGTTGTTTTTCAGAGCTTGGGCTTGTCCCCTTAGTTCCAGTGAAGGAAACTCTTAAAGAAGTTGTAAAGGCAGAAGGTTTTTTTGCATTAAGATAAAAACCTTTTGTGTGTAGCAGCCTCCCCAGCACCGCCCTGATTACTTACCTGAGCCCCATCTCTCTCCAGCGATGTTCACAAATGTCTAAGCCTTCTGGGACCCTCCTATTGATTGGCTGAGAAACAGCAGCGACGCCATTGGCTCCCGTGGCTGTCAATCAAAGTCAGTAAGTCAGGGGAGAGAGGGGGTGGGACTGGGTCGGGGCTGTGACTCAGCTCCAGTGCCCCCATAGGAAGCTGCTGACTATTGGGGCACTCAATAGGAGAGAGGGACTAGGAGCAGCAAAGAGGGACCCAAGAAGAGGTGGAATCCGGGCTGCTCTGTGCAAAACCAACTGCACCAACTTTTTTTTTAAAACAAGACTTTACAATCACTTTAAGGCGTCAGCATACCAAGACATTTTGGGCAATTTCATACTCCCAACTTTGTGGGAACAGTTTGGGGATGGCCCCTTCCTGTTCCAACATGACTGCGCACCAGTGCACAAAGCAAGGTCCATAAAGGCATGGTTGAGCGAGTTTGGGGTGGAGGAACTTGACTGGCCTGCACAGAGTCCTCAACCCGATAGAACACCTTTGGGATGAATTAGAGCGGAGACTGCGAGCCAGGCCTTCTCATCCAACATCAGTGCCTGACCTCACAAATGCGCTTCTGGAAGAATGGTCAAACATTCCCATAGACACACTCCTAAACCTTGTGGACAGCCTTCCCAGAAGAGTTGAAGCTGTTATAGCTGCAAAGGATGGGTAAACTCAATATTGAACCCTACGAACTAAGACTGAGATGCCGTTAAAGTTTAAGTGTGTCAAAAAGGGGGCCCAGTACTTTTGGTAATATAGCGTATATCCTTTTATTCACTGACAACCTGTACTGCTCACAGGCATCCAGAAGCCAGATAAAGAATTTGTAGAAAATGATTTCTTTATGACCTCCAGGAATTTAGTAGGAGTGTTCCCATTGTAAATATTTCCCATACCCCTGGGTAGGTTATACACGCATCAATGCAAACACTAAAAACAGCATTAGCATAAGCTGAATGTTGTGAGCAGCAGCCAGCTAGGGCATCAAAGAAATGTTCCTGTAATTAAAAAAATACAGGGCAGCTTTATGGACTTAGCCACTTGTCTACCAAGGTATACTTATAAATACACTTATAAATGGCATGCTACTGCAGCTGTGAGCTTGGTACTGGCTTTAAAAGCTGGGCAAGGGCTTTCCAATAAAAGTGATCACTTTTTTGGGGCTCTCCAAGGGTGACCCTCAGTGCTTTTTTTCTCCGAAAATAGGTGCAGGAACTCAACCATGACCCTCCAAAAAACCCCTCCCTTCCACACTCACACCTTGTGCAGAGTTCTGGGGGGTTACACAGACAGTGCAGAGTTCAGGGGTGCGCTGAATACATAGTGCAGAGTTCAGGGGAGCCCTACACACAAAGTGCCGAGTTCAGTCTTACCTCTGCATCCTCATCCACAACTCACTTTCACTCCTCTTCAGCTCTGACCTCGGCATGCAACCCCCCCACTGCCCCCGCCCCATATTCTCCCCCCTCCTTAAAAGGTCCACCATCTTCCACATGTCTTACTTTTGTTGCTGTATTTAGTTGGGGTGTTGGCATCTGCTCTGCACCCCAGGCACCTGCATCTCCCTTGTCTCCATCCTGCACTCAGTGGGAGCCGCTCAGGAGATCAGATCGGTGGGAGCTGTTGGGAGACAAGCTGTCACTTGTAAACACAGAAGCTGAACTTCTGTGTTTACAATACAAGTATCAGTGGTGAGCAGGGAGTGGAGGGCCTGAGCCAGAGGTGGTGGAACTGAGTTCCGCCAAGTTGCAGCTGAAAAAAAGCCCTGGTGACCCCCATCCCAGCACCGGCAGCACCCACCATGGTTTCTGGCTCTCCCATTCCACCGGAGAGTCCTTGACAGTGGGAAACATCTTTCCTGTTAAAAGCAGGAGTAACTCAGAGGAACATTCATTCCCCAATCCCTACTGCAACTAATGACCTTGGAAGCAAAGTGTATTACGTCACTTCAGGGGTCACAGCTTTCATTCCTCAGCTAAAGTAGCGGAGGATGCAGCTATTCAAACACGATCTGTGTTTGAATAGCTGCATTGGAGGGGAGTGGAGACATTGGGGGTCTTATAGACCCCCAATGTCTCTGTAAAGAGTACCTGTCACCTGGCTATGCTATCAAATAGTGGGTTTGTAAGGCAGCCCAAGGACAGTGCGAATTTCTTTTCTGCAACCACAGTTTGCGGAAAAGAAATTTGCATGATTCCTTCATCAACACAGTCAGTGCTGACAGAGGAATCCCTTCTGCCGAGCAATTGTCTTCTCCCAAAGGGGGTGGGTCAAGGGCAGGCAGGCGAAGTGTAGTGCGAGCATGTTGTATGTTTTTTACCCCAAAAAATGGATATTGTGGGTTTTTTTGCATTAATATTAATTTATTCAATTTTTTCCTTAAAAATATGCGTTTGATAAATAACTGCACAAATATTATGCAACATAAAGCAATTGCAACTACCATAATGTTATTCTCACGGGTCTCTGCTTTCAGAAAATATATACTTTTTTGGGGTGTTTATAGTATTTTCTAGCAAAAAAAGAGTGCAAAAAATCTAAAAATTGCCCCGGTAGGCAAGTGGTTAAACATTATTAGGACAACTCTTACGTAAACCAATCTATATTCCGTCAGTGTAGTCAGACCTGCAGAGTCTCCTGATTTCTATGAATCTTCTGGCTTCCCGGAAAATGAAAGTGGAAGAAAGCAGAGGTAAGGTCTTCTTGCCAGTCTATTCATGTCATTTGCACGCTAAATCTGTGCCTGCGGGCAACACAATCCAGTCTCCTAACATTTCCTTTATCAGCTAAAATGTCCATGGCATGTGGAGAATGGGGGCGTTTTAAAACTGAGCTCCTCGCAGATACACAGAAAAAACTGTTTAATACAGTTGTATATAACTTCAGAAATAATTAAGTGTATTTTTACATACAACTAGTATAAGTACCAGATTTACAGTCATTGTAATCATTTGATTAAGATTTTTCTTTTGTCTGTTCACTTTGCTGCATTTGAATCGAAAACAATATAACATTTTCAATTCGAAAATTGATCGGTTCGAATCAAAAAAAAAAAAATCGGTGAATTTGAAGAAAATTGCATTCGCAAGTATGCAACAGGAGCTTTCCAGTGCCTGCTTGGCTAATGTTCTGGGAGCGTGCAGGGAGCGCTCTCTCAGCATAAGTTGTTTTAACAGGTCCACTCGACGTTAAGGCCCACCCGCCGAGCGGCCGCATATATGCAAGCAGCCGTCATCAAGGGGTTAGAGAGAACAATATTGAAGAAATTTGCATGCAGTGCAGAGATTTAGCCCACACATACGCTTTAAATATATACCAAAGTCTTATACAGCTTTAAGTAGACCTCATTTAAGCTGGCCATACACAGCTGAAATTTCGGGCTAACGGTGGCTCTGTCAGCACCCCAACAAATGGTGAGGCTGCAGATGTGCACTGACCCTTATTTTGCTTCAAAGTTCTCTATTTAAAGTTTAAGTTTGTTTCCTAAAATTTCCCTCCTAAAATTAAGGTGCGTGTTATACGCCTGTGATAAATACGGTACTTCCATATAAGACTTCAAAATGGGTACTTTTGATTTTTCCTGTTCAGCTCCCATAGACTTTAAAGGGGTTTGCCGTTCAGGTTAGAACATTTCCTCTGTTCGGGAGTTCTGCTGCAAACTGAACAGGGAGGGTGTTCGGCCCATCCCTACTTACTACTAGAGTTGGGCCAAACACCCCCCTGTACGGTTCACACCAGAACTCACGAACATGAAAAAAGTTCGGGACCGAGCCGCGCACTCTATTAAAGTCTATGGGACCCGAACTTGAAAAATCAAAAGTCCCCATTTTGAAAGCTTATATGCAAGCTGTTGGCCATAAAAAAGGCTAAGGGGGCCCAGGTACTGCCCTAGGGGACATGTATCAATAGAGAAAAAAGGTTTTTAAAAATATCGTTTTTACAGGAGCAGTGATTTTAATGATGCTTAAAGTGAAATAATAAAAATGAAAAATCACTTTAAATACCATGCCTGGAGGTCCCCTTAGCCTGCCTGTAAAATGGCGCAACTGAACCATGTATAGAACCTGCTGCAGGAAAACTGACATTTATAAAGGAAAAAAAATGACATATTTAAATTGCCAGCAATACAATCCGATTGCAGGCAATAAAAAAAAAAACAGTGTGGGGGTCCCCCCAATCCATACCAGGACCTTTGGGTCTGGTATGGGTTATAAGGGGAACCCTATGCCAAAATTAAAACAAAAATGGCGTGGGCCCCCCCAAAGTCCATACCAGACCCTTATCTGAGCATGCAGCCTGGCAGGTCAGGAAAAGGGGGGGGACGAGCGAGGGTTGGGGGGAGGAGGATCTTGTCCCCATCCTGCCCCAAAGCACCCCCCCATGTTGAGGACATGGGGCATATGGTTCAGGAGGGGGGCACTCACTCGCTTCCCCCCTTTCCTGGCCTGCCAGGCTGCATGTTCAGATAAGGGTCTGGTATGAAATTTGGGGGTGACCCCATGCCATTTTTTTTTCTTGGCGTGGGGGTTCCCCTCAAAATCAATACCAGACCCAAAGTGTCTGATATGGATCCTAGAGGGGACCCCAACGCGTTTTTTTTTAAACATTTCTCTATTGCCGGCAATTTTTGATTTTTTTACATTCAGCTGTCAGCGGGAAAGCCTGTTGACAGCTGATAATTCATCTGTTGTTAAGAATGCTGCGGCTGGCTTCTTGGCCTGCTCCTTAACAACCAGATATTTATCGTGCCCTGATTGGGCAGAGCTTTTCCCAATCAGGGCTTAGAATGTGCTGTGCATTGTGGGGAAAACATCCCGCCTAGCTCCCCGCAAATTCAGGAGTTCACCGAACAGGCAATGTTCGGGCCAAACTTTTGCTTGGCCTAAACTGCTTGCCCATCTCTACTTACTACAGCCTTGAGCTTTCTCTGAGCCACTTCCCTGAACTTCTGGTGGGGGGTTGCAATGATAACATCATTAGAGTGTCCCCTGAGCACCTTCCTTTAGGACTACAAGTCTCTGTACTCTGTAGAGTTTGCACTTTTCGAAGTGCAGCAGTACAGAAGTGCAGAAGAACAAAAGTGCATAGTTTTGAACAGCAGTAGCTGAATACAGTAAGTTTAAATTATTTCTAATTTGTTTAAAAGTATTTATAATTGCTTTTCTTCAATTATTTACTTTTTTAACCTTGGCATTTTGGCTGTGTTGTGATTGGTGATTGGTGATACTAAATACTGGAGTAAATATTATTGTGCTGCTGAGGTCTTGAGTACTGGGTGTTATCAATTAGCATATGTAAAAGAGGTGAGCTGTTGTCCTAATTGGTGCCTAATTAGCGTTGTATTTAAAAAGGGGCATCAGGACAAAAGTGCATGGTTATGAACAGCAGTAGTTTGGAGACAACCAACTAGCTTTGGTTAGTACCTGTGTTTGAATATAAGTAAATCTTGTTAAAATGTCTGGTTTGGTTCAGTGCAATACTTGTTTGGCATTTGTTTTTCGTGGCACTTTTTGGAAGCTGGGATGCTGTCCCATTTATTTGCAGATTTCTAGTCTATGGAATCAGAAGGGGATCTTCAGGGTGGAGACTGGGAAAAGGGGCTGGTAAATGTAATTCACCAGCCTTTACCTTTTCTAAAATAACACAGTGAGTGATCGATAGTGATCACTCACTGTGTTCTTCATAACTGAAGCATAGTAAACTATGTTTACTATGCTCTAGTTTATGAATGAACAGGAGCCTCTGTCTCCTGTTCATTCATCTGCAATGCAGCTGAGTCTACAGAGAAAGGAACTGGGGAATGTGTTTCCTCAGTACCTTTCTCTGTTTTAAAAGTGAGACTTCAGGGGTCCATTTAGACCCCTTATATCTCACCAAAGAAACCAAAAAACTCTCACCAAAAAAATTTAAAAACTACTAAAATTTCTAATCAAACTAAAAAGCCATGCCCAATATGTAGAATCATTTAGCCATACTCACTGTTTTTTCTGTATAGCACAGGACACCATCTACCTAGTAGGGGCCCCAGTGCATTACTTTGCCCATGATGCTATTATGATGGTACTGTACAATGGCGGTAAACCTGAGTAGGAGAGGAAAGTGGAGGGTATGACGGTGGGAAGTATGTACATGAGAGGGGTGCAGAGTGTAAGGCGGTGGGTAGTATGACATGAGAGGGGTGCGGAGTGGATGGCGGTGGGTAGTATGACATTAGGGCAGTGCGGAGTGTATGGCAGTGAGTAGTATGACATGAGAGGGGTGCAGAGTGTATGGCGGTGGGTAGTATGACATGAGAGGGGTGCAGAGTGTATGGCGGTGGGTAGTATGACATGAGAGGGGTGCAGAGTGTATGGCGGTGGGTAGTATGACATGAGAGGGGTGCTAAGTGTATGGCAGTGGGTAGTATGACATGAGAGGGGTGCAGAGTGTATGGCAGTGGTTAGTATGACACAAGAGGGGTGCTGAGTGTATGGCGGTGGGTAGTATGACACGAGAGGGGTGCAGAGTGTATGGCGGTGGGTAGTATGACACGAGAGGGGTGCAGAGTGTATGGCGGTGGGTAGTATGACATGAGAGGGGTGCAGAGTGTATGGCGGTGAGTAGTATGACATGAGAGGGGTGCAGAGTGTATGGCGGTGGGTAGTATGACATTAAAGGGGTGCAGAGTGTATGGCGGTGGGTAGTATGACATGAGAGGGGTGTAGAGTGTATGGCAGTGGGTAGTATGACATGAGAGGGTTGCGGAGTGTATGGCGGTGGGTAGTATGACATGAGAGGGGTGCAGAGTGTATGGCGGTGGGTAGTATGACATTAAAGGGGTGCAGAGTGTATGGCGGTGGGTAGTATGACATGAGAGGGGTGCAGAGTGTATGGCAGTGGGTAGTATGACATGAGAGGGTTGCGGAGTGTATGGCGGTGGGTAGTATGACATGAGAGGGGTGCGGAGTGTATGGCGGTGGGCAGTATGACATTAGATTACAATTCATCTGCAGGAATCAGCGCTGTATACTCGCCCTGCCAGCTTGAGGACACTAACCAGGGACATTCCCTCCCATTCTCTCACACACATCAGGCAAATTAGGTGGCCGCGAGGCCCCTGGGAGTGTGAGGTCTTAGGCGACCACCTTATTTGCCTAATTAGAGAGCCGCCTCTGAATGGAATTGCTTGTCTAAATTCCTTGGTTTGTACCCTGCAGTCTGAGATCAGGAGGCCGTCGAAGCCAATTTGTTCTGTTGAGCTGCACTGCAAAAAGCCACCTTTTTTCTCAAAGACTGTGCAGGAGAACGGCAGTTTGGACAACTGTTGGGTCAGGAAGAGTGAGGTCTGTGGACCATAAACATGTAGCTTTTGGTGTGACACTGCATAACCCCAATAATGTTATTTCTGAGCTAGAAGCAGATACAAAGGTTGCAAATATAGCTGCTTGTGAGATTGGCAACCCTTCTCTGAATAGAAAGAAGGACCCTGAGAAAAAAAAAATTGCATTGCCAAAAGTAACTGTTTTATCTCAGGTTGGAAACCAGGTGAGTGTTGTGGATAATGCTCCTAAAAAGAGAAGTCATCTTGTGGTGATTCAATTGTAAGAGATGTCCTTACAAGGAAATCATGTGAAAGTGTCAAAGGAAGTTAGGTGTTTGTCTGGGGCTACTGTTAGGAGAAATAAAAGCATTTAAAAAAATGGAAAAAAAGCTATTGAAGAGTGCAAAGTTGATGTTGTTTTGCAGCTTGGCACAAAAGATTTGTCCCGGAATGATGTGCGTTCTGTACAAAAGGATTTTCAAACTTTGGGCTAGGATCTTCAACAGTTAGGGTGTACTGTTACATTTTCAGAGGTCTTACCTGTGCATAATGGACAATGTTTGGTCAAAGGATTAGTGCTGGTGCAAAGCTGAAGGTTTTGGTTATGTTAGTCATTATGCTATCAGGTGGTCTGCTGTACAAAAGAGATGGTCTGCATCCCTCACACAAGAGCACTGAGCTTCTTAGTATGAAACTTAGGATTTTTTTGGACATGTATTTAAACTGAGAAATGGGTTAGAGGTGAAATTTATGAGGACCAATTCTGTCCCCAGTGGGTTGAAACAAATGTGAGGGTTTGTGTTGATAAGGACTGGGCTGATGGGGTAGTCACTTCTGTTAAAGTTTCTGGTGCTAAAAATAAAGCAATAGATAGCAGTGTTTGTTATGTCATGTGCACTAATTCTCATAGCTTAGGCAACAAGCTTTGTGATCGGACAACTCTGATGTCTAGGGACAACTTGGACCTTGTTGCAACTACAGGGACATACCAGGGTAAACACTATACAGGAACAACACAGTAGTAGTATGACATGAGAGGGGTGCAGAGTGTATGGCGGTGGGTAGTATGACATGAGAGGGGTGCAGAGTGTATGGCGGTGAGTAGTATGACATTGAAGGGGTGCAGAGTGTATGGCGGTGAGAAGTATGGCATGAGAGGGGTGCAGAATGTATGGCAGTGGGTAGTATGACATTAGAGGGGTGCAGAGTGTATGGCGGTGGGTAGTATGACATGAGAGGGTTGCGGAGTGTATGGCGGTGGGTAGTATGACATGAGAGGGGTGCGGAGTGTATGGCGGTGGGCAGTATGACATTAGATTACAATTCATCTGCAGGAATCAGCGCTGTATACTAAAGGCGGTGACCCTTTACCCGTCCGGCCCGTTCGCCCTGCCAGCTTGAGGACACTAACCAGGGGCATTCCCTCCCATTCTCCCACACACACATCAGGCAAATTAGGTGGCCGTGAGGCCTCTGGAAGTGTGAGGTCTTAGGCAACCACCTTATTTGCCTAATTAGAGAGCCGCCTCTGAATGGAATTGCTTGTCTAAATTTCTTGGTTTGTGCCCTGCAGTCTGAGATCAGGAGGCCGTCGAAGCCAATTTGTTCTGTTGAGCTGCACTGCAAAAAGCCATCTTTTTTCTCAAAGACTGTGCAGGAAAAGGGCAGTGTGGACAACTGTTGGGTCAGGAAGAGTGAGGTCTGTGGACCATAAACATGTAGCTTTTGGTGACACTGCATAACCCCAATAGTGTTATTTCTGAGCTAGAAGCAGATACAAAGGTTGCAAATAAAGCTGCTTGTGAGATTGGCAACCCTTCTCTGAATAGGAAGGAGGACCCTGAGAAAAAAAAATTGCAATGCCAAAAGTAACTGTTTTATCTGAGGTTGGAAACCAGGCGAGTGTTGTGGATAATCCTAAAAAGAGAAGTCATCTTCTTGTGGTGATTCAATTGTACGAGATGTCCTTACAAGGAAATCATGTGAAAGTATCAAAGGAAGTTAGGTGTTTGTCTGGGGCTACTGTTAGGAGAGATAAAAGCATTTTAAAAATTGTAAAAAAAAGCTATTGAAGAGTACAATGTTGATGTTGTTTTGCACCTTGGCACAAAAGATTTGTCCCAGAACGATGTGCGTTCTGTACAAAAGGATTTTCAAACTTTGGGCTAGGATCTTCAACAGTTAGGGTGTACTGTTACATTTTCAGAGGTCTTACCTGTGCATAATGGACAATGTTTGGTCAAAGGATTAGTGCTGGTGCAAAGCTGAAGGTTTTGGTTGCTTTTGGTTGTACAGCAGGTGGTCTGCTGTACAAAAGAGATGGTCTGCATTCCTCACACAAGAGCACTGAGCTTCTTAGTATGAAACTTAGGATTTTTTTGGACATGTATTTAAACTGAGAAATGGGTCAGAGGTTTAATTGATGAGGACCAATTCTGTCCCCAGTGGGTTGAAACAAATGTGAGGGTTTGTGTTGATAAGGACTGGGCTGATGGAGTGGTCACTTCTGTTGAAGTTTCTGGTGCTAAAAATAAAGCAGATAGCAGTGTATGTTATGTCATGTGCACTAATTCTCATAGCTTAGGCAACAAGCTTTGTGATCGGACAACTCTGATGTCTAGGGACAACTTGGACCTTGTTGCAACTACAGGGACATACCAGGGTAAAATTATAAAGAAACCGCGCTGTACAAATTATAAATTAAAAAATTAATTCTAAAATATGCACATCAGAACATAGAGTCCATTTGTAGATAAATGTAAATGAATGTCCGACAAAGCAAAAGATCATCAAGGGATATAACTCTTCATCCTTATAATCAGTGACATCACACTCAGTTCACCATTGGAAGTAGTGTTAGAGATAGGACAGTCCTCCACCTTCAAACAAACTGCCTCTTACCAGCTCCCTTGATCTCTGGTCAGGAGATCAATAGTGCCTTTTGGCTTATAACCCAGCCACAGTCTCAGGTATAGATGAATATAGGTCAGATCGACTCCTCCTGTTATCTCATACAGCCCATATACAGACTCTGGGTCAATGACCGGTAATCAACTGAGGTTTCCATGTGCTGTTAAAAAGGTTGTGGTCTCCAAAACAGGTGGAAAAAGAAAAATATCTTCACACCTGATCTGGTGTCTTCTGCAGGTTCTCATTCAGAGCAGAACACAGACAGGCAAAGCCAAACCTTCTCCAGACCAGCCAAGGTCAGACCCAGCAATCAGATCCTCCTAAAAAGTCCCTCCTTGGAGTCAGCTTGTCCTCTTCAGTTTGTGAATTGCACATATCCTGCAGGAGATAGAAAATTGCAATTTTCTATCTCCTGCAGGATATGTGCAATTCACAAACTGAAGAGGACAAGCTGACTCCAAGGAGGGACTTTTTAGGAGGATCTGATTGCTGGGTCTGACCTTGGCTGGTCTGGAGAAGGTTTGGCTTTGCCTGTCTGTGTTCTGCTCTGAATGAGAACCTGCAGAAGACACCAGATCAGGTGTGAAGATATTTTTCTTTTTCCACCTGTTTTGGAGACCACAACCTTTTTAACAGCACATGGAAACCTCAGTTGATTACCGGTCATTGACCCAGAGTCTGTATATGGGCTGTATGAGATAACAGGAGGAGTCGATCTGACCTATATTCATCTATACCTGAGACTGTGGCTGGGTTATAAGCCAAAAGGCACTATTGATCTCCTGACCAGAGATCAAGGGAGCTGGTAAGAGGCAGTTTGTTTGAAGGTGGAGGACTGTCCTATCTCTAACACTACTTCCAATGGTGAACTGAGTGTGATGTCACTGATTATAAGGATGAAGAGTTATATCCCTTGATGATCTTTTGCTTTGTCGGACATTCATTTACATTTATCTACAAATGGACTCTATGTTCTGATGTGCATATTTTAGAATTAATTTTTTAATTTATAATTTGTACAGCGCGGTTTCTTTATAATTTTACATTTCTAGTGTGGGTATCTCGCATTTTTCTAACCGCAGCTCATTAACTCAATCTGGAGTCTACAAATTGAATCCAGTTATGTGCGTCATGCTACGTTTTTCCTGACAGCGCTGTATTCTTTTACATACCAGGGTAAACACTATACAGGAACAACACAGTAGGGAAGAGGGGGTGTGGAGTTGCCATATTTGTCAAAAATAGCATAATGTTGTTAACATTAAAAAAACAAATGCAATTCTTGAAACCCTCTGGGTCTTCCTTCCAACCAGAAAGGGATTTTCACTTAGAATTGATATAGTAAACAGACCACCAGGACAGACTGAAGATTATGATAGCTTGTTGATTGACAAGATAACTCACATGGCAATGAAGGGAGAGGTTTTGATTATGGGTGACTTCAACATGCCTGACATTAACTGGAATTCTCAAACTGCTATTACAAGCAGGAGCAAGGATGTAATGGAAGCCCTAGAACAGAGACCAGTCACTAGTGGGGTACCACAAGGCTCTGTACTAGGTCTTGTTCTATTAAACCTCTATGTAAGTGATATAACTAAAGGTTTGTTGGGCAAGGTATGTCTTTTTGCTGATGACACAAAGGTGTGTAATAGGGTTGATATCCCTGGAGGTGTATGTAATATGGAACATGATTTGGCATTGCTGGAAGATTGGTCAAAGCAGTGGAGACTGCAGTTCAAATGTTTCTAAATGTAAAATCATGCACCTAGGGAAAAATAATCCCCTGAGAGAGTCCAATATTGGGGGTACAGTGTCTGTCAGCACTACAGAGGAAAAAGATTTGGGGGTACTTATTTCAGATGATTGCAAAATGAGTAAACAGTGTAACCAGGCGGTGGGAAAAGCAAACTGAACTCTAGGATGCATCACTAGACAGATCTCTAGCAGAAGGAAGGAGGTCCTGATTTCTTCTATATAGGTATTTAGTGAGACCTCATTTAGGATACTGTGTCCAGTTCTGGAGACCTTACTCACAGAAAGATATTGATAAGATACAATAAGTTCAGACACGGGTAACACAAATGGTGAAAGGTTTGGGGGATAAAACATATCGAGAATGAGTTCAGGAACTTAATATGTACAGTCTGGAGCAGGGGCGTAACTAGAAATAGCAGGGCCCCTTAGCAAAATGTTGTATGGGGCCCCCCTGCAAACAGCCCCCCCCACAGCTGCCCTAGTGTCAATGCAGCGTGACCTGTGCCACATACAGCGTGACCTGTGCCCAATGCAGCGTGATCTGTGCCCCATACAGCGTGACCTGTGCCCAATACAGCCTGGTCTGCCTGTGCCCCATACAGCCCCACCTATGCAGAGGAAGAGGCAAGCCACCCGGATCAGCAGAGAGCAGGATTGCCCGCTGTAATAGCTTTCATTTGAATTTCCTGTCTTTCCGGGGCTCATCGTCACATAGCCCCACCTCTTGGCCCAACGCCTTTGATGACGTCACATGTCCCGCATTGGATCGGGGTTCTGTCTATCAAAGGCACTGGGCCAAAAGGTGGAGCTATGTGACGTGAGCCCCGGGAACACTAAAAGTTCTAATGAAAGCTCTTACATCGGGCAATTCAGCTCTCTGCTGATACGGACAGCTCGCCTCTTCCTTTCCTCTCTCTTCCCCTGGCTGGGAGACTGTGCCGGCGGTGCTCTCATCCTCACTGGGCCCCACTCGTCTGCGGGCCCCATAGCGCCCGCATGGGTCGCTATGGTGGTAGTTATGCCCCTGGTCTGGAGGAAAGAAGGAAAAGGGGAGAAATGATTGAGACTTATAAATACATCAAGGGGGTGAATAAGATTCAGGAGGGCAGTATTTTCAATATGAAACCAAAATCAAGAACACAGGGACCCTCAAACAACATGGAGGGAAGTTCAAAACTGATCTTAGAAAGTATTATTTTACTGAAAGGGTAGTTGATGATTGGAATAAGCTTCCAGCAGAGGTAGTGAGCCAGTCAACAGTAAATGGCTTAAAACATGCTTGGGACAAACATAGATCTATTCTCAGACATAAAAGTTAACGGAAAAAAAAAATCTTCCCCCTGCAAATTAAGAGCAAAATGTGCTAGTATTGCATTGCATAACTGCTGACAGGGCTTCCATCTTCACCCGATCTTCCTTCTGGGTTTGTGAGCTCCGGCCGCTTGAATGGCCGCGCTGTGATGATGTCACTCCTGTGTAGGCGCGCAGGAGTCACAACCATGGCACAGTTCTCTCAATCGATGGCATGTCATCAGTGATGTCACCGGCTGCCAATAAAGTAAATATTTACTGTACCTATAGGTAAGACTTATTATAGGCTTACCAGTAGTTATAAATAAAAAAGGGGACTTTACTACCACTTTAAGTTGACCATACACTACTGAAATTTGCTTAATAGGTGGCCCTGTCATCGCCCTCCTGCCCAACATCCTTAGTTTGAAAAATCAAAGGAGTTAAACAGAAAATGTTTGGCTGAACAACAGCAGCATTTAATCACATGCAGCCATTGTTAGGGGATTCTGACAGGGCTATCCTGCCGATAGCTGCCAGAATAGAGTAGCCTAGCGGGAAGGGGGGGGGGGGGGTTCTACCCTCTGCACTGTATTGCATAGATAATGGAATCTATTAGATTGGATATAAAAGTGTATGACCAGCTTGTGGTCTCTCTCCTGGTATTGCGCACATAAGGGTGGGTCCATAGAACCCCGCAGGGCAATGGAGCCACCCCAAAAGAGGACCTTTGATCTGGTTTAAAAAAGAAGAAAGACAAGCTTTTAAAAAAGAAGACAAGATAAGTGTTCAGGTAAGCTGCTATAATGGCTATTAACATTTTAGGGTTTATTAACGATTTAATTATATTCCTTCCAAACTGTAATCATTGGTAATAGAAAACGCACTGGCAGGTGCAAAAAAAAAAAACAGTCACACACAGATGGACCATGTAGTGAACATAGAAGTTTTCTGATATTTTTCATTACACAGTGGTGTACGCATCCTCTAATTGGGACTAGTTGTTCTCATTCTACATATTCAAAGTGGACTTTACATTTTTTTTGCACTTTATTGGTGTGTTTGCATCACGTTATTATTAGCGCTGCCGACTTTTGTTTATACCTTCCAAACTGGCACTATTGTTTGTGACCGTGCCACGATAAGCCAACTTTTTCCTGTGTAGCGTTCCGCACTAACTGTCAGAACCCTAATTAGTATACTTGCAACAGCTAGCTCTGGCCGAGGATGAAGATTTTTTGGGAAATTCCAATTATTCTGACCTCGCAATGATAGGACTGTGACAGGTTCCTCATTGCTTCGGAAATCCCCCCTTTCCACCCCCCTGCTACTTCTCATAATAGAAAGAGAAAGGAGCTGAGAGGGAGAAGTAGAGGAGTGGGCTGCAACAGCTGCCGACATAGAAAAGGAGGGGAGAGCAGCAGAGACCTGCAGACAGCTGGAATCTATTACATAGAACAGACCCGAGAGAGAAGCCTTTAGGAACCAGGGAGAGAAGAGGGAACCTTTCACATGTGTTTAAATAAAAACCTCCTTTAAGACCAAGCAGAACTTGAGAAGGGGAGGTCCAGCCTACAGGAAACAGAGTGGAAGTGCTTAAACTTTAAGATTTCAGAGTTTTGAAACAGAAGGGATTGGAGGGAAAACTATTGACTCTACTGGATCCTCTGCGTTACGGTGTGGAGCTAAACTTCTGGATCATACCTCACCATGGGAACCTATTGGATCCTGCTGGCTCTACTCCACATGACTGTCCTCATACATTCAGGTAGGCTCTGATACAGTATGTCTTTAAGATAGGGATACCACCATTCTTAGTACCAAATACCAACCTTATCTATTTCCAATTGCTAATTTGCACTTTTACTGGTGGTAGATGATAGATTCGTAGATACATAGTTTTTTTTTTTGATTAGTTTGGACGTTAAGGTTTCATAGGAGTTTACAGAACATGTAGAACCCTCAACAGTGGACAGAACTCGTCATATGGTAGATTTTCACATGAATGTTCACCCAAAAAAAATCTCATTAGTACATTTGTTAATGCCAACATAGACTTGTTGTTCGAAAGTACTTCAAGAATTCGTGTGCTTTTTACAATTGATTATGGAATGAATGGAATTTCCCAAATGTAAACACTCTTCTTATAAATCTTTTTATTGAAGAAAAATGTTTCCATCCTGCTCCTTCAGTGTTTTTCAGTTGAAAAAAAAGGTCGTGGTTTAGACCCTCACTAATGATTAGAAAAATCAAAAGAACATTCTGAAAATTAGAAATATTGAGCAATATTCTTCTGGTGTACGGCCAGGTTGTTCTCGGTTTTGAGTAACTTTTCAGGCTGTGGAAGGAAATTGAAGCAAGTCCCACACAAACACAAAGAGAACAGACACCTCCGTAAGGATGAGGTCATTTTTAGAGGCAAACCTAGATGTAGCATTGCCACTATGTTATGGCACCCAGAGTTAGCATGCTGCCCAGTACATGAATGATTGTGACCTAAGGGTCCTAATGAACAAAGAAGATTTTGGAGGCGAGGAGGGGATTTCAAATCTTTCACTAACTCTAGGTTCACACTTGATGAGCATTTTTGGAGTGTTTTATTAGGCGTGTTTGTACACATGTATTCAGGCTTCAACCTTTTTTTAACCAATATAGAACTAGTTACTAGAAGGAGAGGCAAGAAACCACGTGAACAATATATTATGCAGTTCAGGCACCAGTTCTCAAAAAAAAGGGAATTGGGGAACTGGAGAAAGTGCGGAGAAGGGCAACCAAACTGATAAGAGGCATGGAGGAGCTCAGCTATGAGGAAAGATTAGAGGAACTGAATCTATTCCCTCTTGAGAAGAGGAGATTAAGGAGGGAATTGATTAACATGTACAAATACATAAGTGGTCCATATAGTGGACTTGGTGTTGAGTTATTCGCTTTGACTACTTCAATGCCAGGCACTTACACCCCCTTCCTGCCCAAGCCAATTTTCAGCTTTCAGCGCTGTTGCTGCTTAAATGACAATTGCGCGGTCGTGCTACACTGGACCCAAACACAATTTTTATCATTTTGTTCCCACAAATAGAGCTTTATTTTGGTGGTATTTGATCACCTCTGCGTTTTTTCATTTTTTGCTAAACAAATTTAAAAAAAATTTCCTTTTGTTTCTGTTATAAAATTTTGTAAAAAAGTAAGTTTTCTTCTTGCACTGATAAGGTAGCATGAATGAGGTGGCACTGATGGGCACTGACGATGGACACTGATAGGCGGCACAGATGGGCACTGGTAGGTGGCACAGATGGGCACTGGTAGGTGGCACTGATGTGTGGCACTGATATGCAGCACTGATGGGCATTGATAGACGGCACTGATGGGCACTCATGGGTGGCACTGGTGGGCACTGATGGGCACTGATAGGCGACACTGGGCACTGAAAGGCTACACTGATGGGTACTTATGGGTGGCACTGCTGGGTACTGATGGGCACTGATATGTGGCACTGATATGCGGTACTGATAGATGGCATTGATAGGCATCACTGATGGTACTGGCAGGCATTAGGGATGGGCACTGATTGGCAGCTGCCTGGGCACTGATTGGCATTTCCCTGGTGGTCTAGGGTGGTATACCTGGTGGTCCAGTGTGGTGGCAATCCCTGGTGGTCCTGGCGGCATCCTGGTGGTTCTGGGTGGGCATCCGAGGGGGGGGGGGGGCTGCGCTGATAAACAATCAGCTCAGAACTCCCCTGTCAGGAGAGCAGCCGATCGTCTCTGCTCTACTCGAGTCTGTCAGATGTGAGTGAGGAAAAGCCGATAAATGGCTCTTCCTGTTTACATCGTGATCAGCCGTGATTTGACACAGCTGATCACGTGGTAAAGAGCCTCCGTCAGAGGAGATCGGTGCAGCAGTGTGTCAGACTCACACACCACACCACCGATCGCTGCAATGCTTGCCCCCACGGGCGCTCGAGAGCGGTGGTTCTGGAGGGCCGTCATATGACGTCCACCCAGAACGAGAGCAGCGCCACCCAGCCGTCATTTGACGGTGGGCGGGCGGCAAGTGGTTAATGTCATCACAGAGGACAAGGGGGCACTCGTTACGTCTAGTGGAAAAAAGATTTCATCCCCAAATACAGAAAGGTTTCTTCACAGTAAGAGCTGTGAAAATGTGGAATAGACTCCCTGCAGAGGTGGTTCTGGCTCAGTAGATTGTTTTAAGAAAGGCCTGGAATTTTTTCCTCTGCTGTAGCAAATTGGAGCATGCTCTGCTGGGGTTTTTTTTTTTTTTTGCCTTCCTCTGGATCAACTGTGGGAAGGATTGTGTATATGGGATTGTACAAGTTTTTTTTGGTTGAACTAGATGGACTTGTGTCTTTTTTCAACCTGACTAACTATGTAACCATGTAAACCTTTCCATTCTCAAGCGGGTAAGCAGTTGACCCATGAAACCTGATCAGTTTATATTGTTACTGATTCACACATGTGGACTTTTTGTAAAAAGTTACCCTCTTCACATCTATCTTTAACCCATCGCTGACCCCCAGTAAATGACCTGTGGAATGAATCATTACACTTTACTGAAACAGGCAGGGGTGGGGGGGTTTCGAGGGGCGGGGGATGAGGTATCTTTGATGTGCAGGCTGTGATTGACCCTTCTCTATACTATGTGAAAGGCAAAATGGTGGCCCCCAGTGGGGGGTGGGGGGGGGGGTAGTACGGACTCTGGAGACAGAATGGAGCAGAGTTTTTGTTTGCGGATTATGCATTAGTGAGTTGTTGATACACTCAATAGGAAGCACCCGCAAATAAAAGGCTTGCTTTAACAGAAATGTATGTGTAAAGCGCTGCATAATTTGACGGCGCTCTGTAAGTACCTGAAATAAATAAACAGATGATGTAATGAATGCAGAATTTCAAGTCTTAGCTTGCTGTTCTGCTTTACAGTATTCAATCTGATACAAAAGCTACACTTAACAATGGCCCTACACAAAATGAACAAATCTAACACACAAATCTAACCATAATTTGCTCCAACTTTTACCTCATTGCCACCCCAATCTGCTACTGAAGTCATCCTAAAATCTTCTCCGCTCCTCGGGTTGAGGTCAGGCCAGTCAAGTTCCTCCACCCCAAACTCACTCATCCTTGTCTTTATGGACCTTGCTTTGTGCACTTGTCCAAATCATTTGGTGGAGGGGGGATTATGGTGTGGGTTTGTTTTTCAGGGGTTGGGCTTGGCCCCTTAGTTCCAGTGAAGGGAACTCTTAAGGCGTCAGCATACCAAGACATTTTGTACAATTTCATGCTCCCAACTTTGTGGGAACAGTTTGGGGATGGCCCCGGCGCACCAGTGCACAAAGCAAGGTCCACAAAGACAAGGATGAGCGAGTTTGGGGTGGAGGAACTTGACTGGCCTGCACAGAGTCCTGACCTCAACCCGATAGAACACCTTTGGGATCAATTAGAGCGGAGACTGCAGCCAGGCCTTCTCGTCCAACATCATTGACTGACCTCACAAATGCGCTTCTGGAAGAATGGTGAAACATTCCCATAGACACACTCCTAAACCTTGTGGACAGCCTTCTCAGAAGAGTCAAAGCTGTTATAGCTGCAAAGGGTGGGCCAACTCAATATTGAAACCTATGGACTAAGACTGGGATGCTTTTAAAGTTTATGTGTGTGTAAAGGTAGGCGTCCCAATACTTTTGACAATATAGTGTGTATATATACAGTATCTCACAAAAGTGAGTACACCCCTCACATTTTTGTAAAAGTTTTATTATATCTTTTCATGTCACAACACTGAAGAAATGACACTTTGCTACAATGTAAAGTAGTGAGTGTACAGCTTGTATAACAGTGTAAATTTGCTGTCCCCTCAAAATAACTCAACACACAGCTAAATCGCTGGCAACAAAAGTGAGTACACCCCTAAGTGAAAATGTCCAAATTGGGTCCAATTAGCCATTTTCCCTCCCCAGTGTCATGTGACTCGTTAGTGTTACAAGGTCTCAGGTGTGAATGGGGAGCAGGTGTGTTCAATTCGGTGTCATCGCTCTCACTCTTTCATACTGGTCACTGAATGTTCAACATGGCACCTCATGGCAAAGAACTCTCTGAGGATCTGAAAAAAAAAATTGTTGCTCTACATAAAAATGGCCTAGACTATAAGAAGATTGCAAAGACCCTGAAACTGAGCTGCAGCACGGTGGCCAAGACCATACAGTGGTTTATAGGGACAGGTTCCACTCAGAACAGGCCTCGCCATGGTCGACCAAAGAAGTTGAGTGCACGTGCTCAGCGTCATATTCAGGGTTGTCTTTGGGAAATAGACATAAGAGTGCTGCCAGCATTGCTGCAGAGGTTTAAGGGGTGGGGGGTCAGCTTGTCAGTGCTCAGACCATACGCCACACACTGCATTAAATTGGTCTGCATGGCTGTTGTCCCAGAAGGAAGAATCTTCTAAAGATGCACAAGAAAGTCCGCAAACAGTTTGCTGAAGACAAGCAGACTAAGGACGTGGATCACTGGAACCATGTCCTGTGGTCTGATGTCAGGCATTTCTATTGAAGTCTATTGGGCCAAAAACACTTGTAATCTGCCAACAAGAAGCTCATGTACTTTTTTGAGCGACAGGAGTTTTGCTTCAAGCGACAGAACCCTCAGATGTGAACAGGGGCCATTGAAATGAATAGGATGTGGCTTGTTGAGCGTTTTAGAGCTACAAGCTTCAAGTAGAAAATCGATCAGGTGTGAACGGAGCCTAAGTGATCACATCCTTTCTGTTCTCAGCTGCATAAGAGCTAGGGGAGAAGAAACAGCAGCACACTGAGCTTCCAAGTTAAAGGCTGTACAGGTGGGGGCATGTCAGCACAAGTCTGATCACAGGAGGAGAGAACACTGAGTTCCCAGCTAGAAAACACTGTGGTCTCATGCCTAGTGTGGTCAGTTTTTAATAGGAAAGCATAAGGACTGGCAGGAACACCAGGGATTTTGCACGAAGGAAGCAATACAAAGAGAAAAGGATACTTTTTCATACAAGTACATGGTACAGCAGGCACACATCAGGAATATAAAATGTTGGGCTTACATATTCTTTAACTATTAAATGTTTGAAAAAGACCTTCAAGTGAAATGAATGTTTGTGCGCGCCTCCAAACATATCCAAAAATAGTATTTGTTTTTTTTTTTTAGCAAAAAATAGGAGTGTTGTATGGCAGTTTTAATCCCATTTGTTGACTGGTTGTATAGGACAGGACCCCAGTGGTTAATAGTATACACAGCACTGAACCTAATGATCTGTTTATACATGGCACTGTGCATGAGAAAACAATGTCAGTCTGTGTATAAGCCAGCCGCCTTCCAGATAATCTCTGCTGCTGACACATGTACATTATTCAGACCCCGGGATATAATCACTCTGCATTCTCTACATGCTTAGTAATGAGGGAGGGCGGACGCTGTCTACTTGTCCTCTGTACCATGGACATTGCGACTGAACGTAGGGCTGAAACAACTAATCGAATAATCGACAACTAATCGATTATGAAATTAATCGATTACCATTTTCATAATCGATTAATCGCCCAGTAACATAATGGGGTGAAAAATAATAAAATTAGCCCTTTATAGTACAAAAAGAGCAAATAATCGCTACTGTAAATATTATTTTCACAGTTCTACAGTAAAAAAATGAATTCCTTACATTAGCGATTATTTGCTTTTTTTGTACTATAAAGGGCTCATTTTAGTTTTTTTTAACCCCATTATGTTACTAAACGTCTTAGACCTGGTTCACATCTTTGTGTTTTTTGGTGCTTTTTGCAGAAACACTACAGTTCATTTAACATGGTTTTCTATGGGACACGTTTACATCTATGCTTTTTTTCAGCCGCTGCGTATTTGGAAAGGTTCAAGGACTTTTTATTTTTTTAACGCAAAACGGTGCTTTTTGGTTTAATATACTTCAATGGAGAAGCTGCAGAAAAGCATGTAATGCGTTTTTGCAGCAATTTGTATTTTTTAATCTGCCCAAAAACAAATTGGCCAAAAAACTGTATTTCTCTTCTAATAGTGTATACAGTATATCTCCTCTAACAGTGTATACAGTATATCTCCTCTAAAAGTGTATACAGTATATCTCCTCTAACAGTATATACAGTATATCTCCTCTAATAGTGTATACAGTATATCTCCTCTAATAGTGTATACAGTATATCTCCTCTAATAGTGTATACAGTATATCTCCTCTAAAAGTGTATACAGTATATCTCCTCTAACAGTGTATACAGTATATCTCCTCTAAAAGTGTATACAGTATATCTCCTCTAACAGTATATACAGTATATCTCCTCTAATAGTGTATACAGTATATCTCCTCTAATAGTGTATACAGTATATCTCCTCTAATAGTGTATACAGTATATCTCCTCTAAAAGTGTATACAGTATATCTCCTCTAATAGTGTATACAGTATATCTCCTCTAATAGTGTATACAGTATATCTCCTCTAATAGTGTATACAGCATATCTCCTCTAATAGTGTATACAGTATATCTCCTCTAATAGTGTATACAGTATATCTCCTCTAATAGTATATACAGTATATCTCCTCTAATAGTGTATACAGTATATCTCCTCTAATAGTGTATACAGTATATCTGTCTGTTATTCTCAGAATGGATTCAATATTTTTCTCCCTAACCATATAGTTGGTTGTTTATATTTACCACTGCATAGAGATATTTAAGAATAAATTTCTTTTTTTTTTTAACTTTACATATTAACTAAATTATACACCACACTTTTTTTTTTAAGGTTATTAACCGATTAATCAAAACAATAATCGACCAACTAATCGATTATGAAAATAATCGTTAGTTGCAGCCCTAGACTGAAGCTGGCCATATACCGGAGGAATTTAAAAAAATATATATATATATTGTTTTTGGCAAGTTCGTTCGATTTTTCGAATGATTACTGGGGTCAAACCAACATTCGGTTTTTTTTTAACCACATTGACAAGAAAATTTGAAGATAGTAGTATGGAAAATATTTCTCAAGCTAATGAAATTTTATTTGCGAAGGTGGTTTTTGTTGGCGAAAAAATGATTCATATTGAAACAAAAAAGGATCGAATACAGCTGGTATTCCATTTAAATAGTAAGTCTGGAGGAAGTTTTAGGGGCTTTCAAACAAAATGAGTTGACTCGATGATGACAAAAAAAGTGAGGCCCGGAGCAGAAAAAAAATGTCCTAGGGTAGACATGACGGTGTGAAGAAGAAGAAGGGAGACAAGTCAGGAAGGGGTTAACAGTCGGGTGTTTATTGCTTTGTAAAAGGGCTTACCCGGTCGGTCGGGGGTATCCTGTGGCTGGGTGGGGTCTAGTTCAGCTTAAGGAGGGGTGGCTCAGCCCTGGCGTCCAGTGGAGCTCGATGGACGAAGGAAGCAGCTTCTCATGCACCCACCCTGTTCTGGTCAGTTTCCTCATCGGGGGGGGGGGGGGGGGGCATTACTGGATGTCATGCCAGCTGGGCAATTGTTGGTCTTTGATGACGGAAGAAAATTTAGGATAAGGAAGGGTTCGGGACCCATCAGTGGGATGTGTCCCTCTGGTGTATTCCAGTTAATGATGGTTTAGCTGGAATACGGTACTGGTTGCAGTGCGGTTGGTGTGTTGTCTCCGAGCCGGTGTGATTCGACTGGAGGCCTAGTATGGTAAAAGGTCCAGCAGTGCATAATTGGAACATAGTTTGCAAAGGCATAACTAGAAATAGTAGGGCCCCATAGCAAAATGTTGTATGGAGCCCCCCTGCAAACAGCCCCCCCCCCTCCCACAGCTGCCCTAGTGTCAATGCAGCGTGACCTGTGCCCCATACAGCATGACCTGTGCCCAAAGCAGTGTGACCTGTGCCCAATACAGCATGACCTGTGCCCAATGCAGCGTGACCTGTGCTCAATACAGCGTGACCTGTGCCCAATACAGCGTGACCTGTGCCCAATACAGCGTGACCTGTGCCCCATACAGCGTGACCTGTGCCCAATACAGCGTGACCTGTGCCCCATACAGCGTGACCTGTGCCCAATACAGCGTGACCTGTGCCCAATACAGCGTGACCTGTGCCCCATGCAGCGTGACCTGTGCCCAATGCAGCGTGACCTGTGCCCAATACAGCGTGACCTGTGCCCAATACAGCGTGACCTGTGCCCCATACAGCGTGACCTGTGCCCAATACAGCGTGACCTGTGCCCCATACAGCGTGACCTGTGCCCAATACAGCGTGACCTGTGCCCCATACAGCGTGACCTGTGCCCAATACAGCGTGACCTGTGCCCCATACAGCGTGACCTGTGCCCAATACAGTGTGACCTGTGCCCCATACAGCGTGATCTGTGCCCAATACAGCGTGACCTGTGCCCAATACAGCGTGACCTGTGCCCAATACAGCATGACCTGTGCCCAATGCAGCGTGACCTGTGCCCAATACAGCGTGACCTGTGCCCAATACAGCGTGACCTGTGCCCCATACAGCGTGACCTGTGCCCCATACAGCGTGACCTGTGCCCAATACAGCGTGACCTGTGCCCCATACAGCGTGACCTGTGCCCAATGCAGCGTGACCTGTGCCCAATACAGCGTGACCTGTGCCCAATACAGCGTGACTTGTGCCCCATACAGCGTGACCTGTGCCCAATACAGCGTGACCTGTGCCCCATACAGCGTGACCTGTGCCCAATACAGCGTGACCTGTGCCCCATACAGCGTGACCTGTGCCCAATACAGCGTGACCTGTGCCCCATACAGCGTGACCTGTGCCCAATACAGTGTGACCTGTGCCCCATACAGCGTGACCTGTGCCCAATACAGCCTGGTCTGCCTGTGCCCCATACAGCCTCACCTGTGCAGAGGAAGAGGCAAGCCACCCGGATCAGCAGAGAGCAGGATTGCCCGCTGTAATAGCTTTCATTTAAATTTCCTGTCTTTCCGGGGCTCATCGTCACATAGCCCCACCTCTTGGCCCGACGCCTTTGATGACGTCACACGTCCCGCATTGGATCAGCGTTCTGTCTATCAAAGGCACCGGGCCAAAAGGTGGAGCTATGTGACGTGAGTCCCGGGAACACTGGAAGTTCTAATGAAAGCTCTTACATCGGGCAATTCAGCTCTCTGCTGATATGGACAGCTCGCCTCTTTCTCTCCTCTCTCTTCCCCTGGCTGGGAGACTGTGCCGGCGGTACTCTTATCCTCACTGGGCCCCACTCGGCTGCGGGCCCCATAGCGCCCGCATGGGTCGCTATGGTGGTAGTTACGCCCCTGATAGTTTGGGGTGCCTTCAAAGACCAACAGGCTTAGTGACTTATCTGTTTCTGTTCTAAGGAATGTTTTCACCTTTATGTTATTTTAAGTTTTAATTGTTAATAAAGAGGCTGCTATGGCCATTTGTTGCTCCATCCATTGTGTGGTCTAAATTTGTTAGTAGGTAATGGAAGGGGATGGGGTGGAGTATCGGGTATGGCTTGGCAGCCATTGACTAAGGTTGGGGACATCTGTTCTACACTGGTCAAGAATGGCAAGCAAACAAATATGGCAAGCAAACAGGAACCTTTTACTGAATATTGACAGTCCTAAGACATGCAAAATCAGTCCCTGAGCATCGTTTCAGTAAATTTGACTACGCTGAGATGATGCCATTAGTCTGCTGCAGGCAGGAGGAAGCATTTCCCTTGCCTCCTCTCTCCCAGTGATCAGATTAGAAGTATTGTAACCTTGAAGCAAGTTGCAAGGTGAGAGGCTGCAGCAAGGCCTGATCTAGACTATATTACCAAAAGTATTAGGACACCTGACTTTACATGAACTTTAATGGCATCCCAGTCTTAGTCCGTAGGGTTCAGTATTGAGTTGGCCCACCCTTTGCAGCTATAACAGCTTCAACTCTTCTGGGAAGGCTGTCCACAAAAGTTTAGGGGTGTGTCTATGGGAATGTTTGACCATTCTTCCAGAAGCGCATTTGTGAGCTCGGGCACTGATGTTGGACGAGAAGGCTTGGCTCTCAGTCTCCATTCATCCCAAAGGTGTTCTATCGGGCGGGAGCGACTTCCCATGAGGGCACTGGACATGGAGGAGGGGCCAAGAGCGCCAGCAGGGGGACCAAACAAAAGGAGTTTCGGGGCTGCTCTGTGCGATTCCATTGCACAGAGCAGGTAAGTATGCAGATGTTTGTTATTTTAAAAATGTAACTTTACGATCGCTTTAAGGCAGCGCACCCTTATTTGTGTCTGTGTTGCTGTTGGAGAGTCATTATTATTTATTATACAGGATTTATTGAGCGCCAACAGTTTGCGCAGCGCTTTACAACATGAGAGCAGACAGTACAGTTACAATACAATTCAATACAGGAGGAATCAGAGGGCCCTGCTTGCCTCATTTCCTGTCTGGTAAAACATCATCAGCAGGTTAGGAAGTGAGCATTAATCTCCCAAAAGCCCCAGCTAGCAGTAAAAATCTCACAGGGGTTTTAACACTTCTACACTCTTTTCAAAAAAAGAAAAAAGGTTTGGACATAGCATTAAGTACCTTAAAGTGATCGTAAAGTCTATAACTTATTTTTGTAATTAAAACAACAAGCATGTTATACTTACCTGCCCCGTGCTATGGTTTTTGCACAGAGCAGCCTGGATCCTCCTCCCTCACCGGCGCTCCATGCTTCTTCTCTTCTCTGTATGCTCCAATAGCAAGCTGCTTGCTATGGGGCACACTTGCAAGCTCGCTACAGCATTTTGCTGTGTCTTGTTGACACAGAGGTTGCGGAGGGGGGGGGGGGTATGGTCCGCAGCTCCCTCTGTGTCTGTACAGGCAAAATTATGTACATCACTTTGCCTGTACATGCCGCCCACCCACAGTAAATGTACTGTGTGAGGTCGGCAAGTGGTTAATTTGCAGGGATTTCCTATCACTTCCTGTTTGGTTATGAGACAGGAAGTGAAGGGACATCTGCCCAATGTGACACAGATGGGAAAAAAATCTGACAGTGGTTACAACCCCCCCCCCCCCCTTACTCTATCCAAAATGGGAAAAAAAAGTTTTGCTTATAGTTCTACTTTAAAACTGCATGTGGTAGCGAAATGGTGAGAAATTATTGTTGTGCCATTGTTGTTATTATTGAAGTATTCTTCTCACTATAGTGTGCAGCATTACCTAATATGAATTGCCCAATTGTTTATGTAACCATGTGCGCCATACACGTACATTTGAGCACAGAGGCAGAGGTGCCTTCACAATGGATGGCTTGAAAGGAAGCCATCCATTTATTTACAACTGTCATGTGACCTGCTGTGATTGGTTACAGCGGTCACATAGTACTGGGCAGCAGGCTGGTACAGTGATTAGCCATCGCCTCTCTCGGTGGATGCAGCCACCGACACAGGCGATGGCGATCTTTGGAGGACGTCATATTTATACTATGGCAACATTGAACTACTCTGATGAAAGTATTTTAAAAAGTATTTAAGTGTGTTCTCATTTTTTTTTTTTTTTTTAATGTGGGTTTTAGCACATGCAGAAAGGAAAACCCGAAAACGCGTATTCTTCAATTTGACAGAATGTTTTGCAAGGATGGTGTAGATGTGTGTGGGGCAGGACTTACATCATTATAGGAGGCTCTATATAGTTGCAGTATATACGAATGAAACTAGGGCAGCATGACACCAAATTTCTATAAACGTAACATATTGCTAGATGGGTGCGCATGACCTACGCGCTTCCTCTTTATACCACAAATAGGAATTACCACGTGGGAATTTTGCTCATATGATTTCCTTTTTGACTTTATTTGAAATGCTAACAGAACAGAAATGCATCACATGTTTTATGTCAGGACTATGAATCACAACAGTCTGTATTATTATCTACAGACAAGGTCCTAGTTATGGTGATAACTGACCTGGGGCGTATATGTGGTATATGGGGCTGGAAATGGATGATGCCACTGGAGACTAAAGTGTTTTTTTAACCGGTTCCCGACCGGCGCACGCCGATGTACGTCGGCAGAATGGCACGGCTGAGCAAATGGGCGTACCTGTACGTCCCTTTGAATTTTTCCGCCATGCCATCGCGTGCGCTGAGAGCTCTGTGAGTCGGGTCAGACTCGATGTCCGCGGGGATACCCGCGATCGTCTCACGGAGAGGAAGATCAGGGAGATGCTAATGTAAACAAGCATCTCCCCGTTCTGCCTAGTGACAGTGTCACTGATCTCTGCTCCCTGTGATCAGGAGCTACGATCAGTGATGCGTCACCCCTACAGTTAGAACACATCCCTAGGACACACTAAACCCCTACAGCGCCACCTAGTGTTAACCCCTTCCCTGCCAGTCATATTTACACAGTAATCAATGCAATTTTAATCGCACTGATCCCTATATAGATGTGAATGGTCCCAAAATCGCGCCAAAATTGTCCGACGTGTCCGCCATAATGTCACAGTCACGAATAAAATCGCTGATTGCCACCATTACTAGTAAAAAAAAAAAATATTAATAAAAATGCAATAAAACTATCCCCTGTTTTGTAGACGTTATAACTTTTGCGCAAACCAATCAATAAACGCTTATTGCGTTTTTTTTGTTTTTTTTACTAAAAATATGTGGAAGAATACGTATCGGTCTAAACTGTGGGAAAAAAAAGTTTTTTTTATATATTTTTGGGGGATATTTATTATAGCAAAAAGCAAAAAATTATTTGTTTTTTTCAAAATTGTCGCTATTTTTTTGTTTATAGCGCAAAAAATAAAAACCGCAAGAGGTGATCAAGTACCACCAAAAGAAAGCTCTATTTGTGGGAAAAAAAGACGTGAATTTTGTTTGGGAGCCACATCGCACGACCGCGCAATTGTCAGTTAAAGCGACGCAGTGCCGAATGGCAAAAAGGTCTGGGGCTTAAATGGTTAAAGAGCTTGTCATTGTGGGAGTTATATTTACGAAAGGAAAATCCACTTTGCACTGCAAGTGCACTTGGAAGTGCAGTTGCTGTAGATCTGAGGGGCAGATCTGAAATGAGGGGAAGCTCTGCTTATTTTATCATCCAATCATGTACAAGCTAAAATGCTGTTTTTTATTTTCCTTGCATGTCCCCCTCGAAATTACAGCGACTGCACTTACAAGTGCACTTGTAGTGCACAGTGGATTTGCCTTTCGTAAATATTCCCTTTCTATTAAGTCAGTTGGGGGCATTTCCTTTGTCTGCAAACTTTGGATGAAAGTTGTCCCTCTATCACATATTAGAAAGTTGGGAGCTACGACTAAGAGAACTGAAATGATTGAACTAAAAGTTGAGTTCATAGTATGAATTATTGTAAAGTCACGACACAAGCTTTATTTGACGTCCTGTGTCTCCCTCTGCTGAGCTGTATTAGCTTACGTTGTAGAATAATGTGTGCAGCCTATTGCATTAGGGTGTGCACCCCAAAGCTAAAACACGTGTGTGTGTGTGTGTGTGTGTATAGATATCTATATAGATCTATATATATATCTATATATAGATATATATACGGTATATATATATCTATATATAGATATATATATAGATATATATATCTATATATAGATATATATATAGATATATATATCTATATATAGATATAGATATATAGATTATATATATATATATATATATATTATAGAGATATATATATATATATATATATATATATATATATATATATCTATATATATCTATCTATATCTATATAGATATATAGATATAGATAGATATATATATATATATATATAAAACACACAGTGTATATACACACACACACACACCCTGTGTGAACGAGTCTTTAATTTTTAAATAAAATTTAACATTTTGAATTATTTTGACATTTTTTTTATTATTTGTTGCATTTTTTTTACATGTTTTTTCACAATATTTTTTTTGGGGGGGGGGGGGGGCTTTGGTGAAATATCAGGGGTCTTCGGCTATGAATGAACACACTGAGTGATCAGTATCAATCAAGCACTGTGTTCATTCAAAAAAGGAAGGGGCTGGTAAACGACATATTTACTGGCCCCTTCCCCACTCTCCTTCCTGAAGATCTCCCTGTGTGTCTGCAGCAGCCAGTGGGAGAGGAGAGGATAGTGCAGAGGCAGGGGTGATTGGTGCGGCGGGGGGGGGGGGGGCCATGTATTTCATGCAGCGCCTGAATGCTGTGATAGGAATTAGTCCTCAGTCCCTTTCTCTGTCTCCAAAGTAGTGAGACATCTTTAGACCCCTAATATTTCACCAAAACCCTCCAATGGGGATCTTAAAAATATGTAAAAAATAAAAAATAAAAAAAATAAACGTTTTTTTTTTTAATATAATGGTAAAAAAATAAAACAACAATTAAAAAAAACTACTGACACCAGTGGCGTAACTACCAGTGTCACAAAGGTCCCACTTGAGACTGGGCTCTGGCAGCTACCTCTCCATATACCATTAATCTATAAAACGAATTCTCTAATTCAACTTCTAAAATGAATTCTCTTTTGGTTTTCATGTTGCATTACTCATTTTCATTATCATGAGCAGCCAGATGTTTAGCTTTCCTGTGAAGTGGTGAGGTCAGACCTGTAGCGTGTATGAACATGGTGTGTGGGTTGACTTTTCTGAGAAAGATAAAATGGCTTTTGTTGCAATTGGCATCTACCTGACTGTAGAATCTGCGAGAACCATGAAGGATGAGCACTTTGAACTCCAGACAAATACTTACATATACCGTAAAAAATTGATTCAAATGCTGTTTTGTCTGTCAAATGATTTGTCTATCTGTCCAGCCAGTTCTGAGATTTTCAAAGCCCTGCCAGACAGCACAGCCCACTTAACAACCTGACTTTTTCTCCACTACAGTTAAGCAATATAGCCTGGTCACCTCCCTGCCCCTAGCCTGCGATCAAACAACAAAGATGCATAAGCCAACTGAAGAGCTCATCTGCCTGCTTTCTCCTCCTGTCAGCATGTTTCCTGTCGACAAAACTGCATAGGAACAGTGCCTGATTGGCTCCTAGGACTGTTCCTCCTTCTCGCCAAATTAGCATTAATTAATATCTTTGTATCCCACTCTCTTCCCTGCAAGGTACACTCCTGATTTTGATGGTATGTGACCTGGTATGGTTCGGTGGGGAAAGAGGGTTGCAAGTTGACAATGACAGCTGCCATTGGCATACCTCCCAACTTATTGAGATGGGAATGAGGGACACCGATCAGCAAAAGTACGCAGGCATAGGACACACCCTCAATTTTTAAATTGAGCCCCACCAAAATACATGGTACTGCGGTACCATATGTTTAAGTGGGCACAACCAACTATGCTTAAAAATTAATGGCACCTGTGTACAACTGCAAAAGGCAATGCATTTTTGTGTGGTGTGGGAAAATATGTGATTTTGCACGTTTTACCGCATTCCACCTGGTGTGAAAAAGCCCTAAAATGTAGTTTGTAAGGCAGTGTTAAGTGGTCAGTAGGTTCTAAATCCCCCCACCCCCTGCTAGCACAACAACCCCCCCCCCCCCCAAAAAAAAAATCCCCGTCTAGCACAAATCACCCCCTCCAAAATCCCCCTTCTTGACACAAACACCCCCTGCTAGCCACATACCCCCCCTTCCTAAATCCCCTCTTTACCCTTGCTGCACAAAAATGACACACAGCCCCGTACAGTCCAACCATGAGAGTGTTACCATGTTAAGTTCTGTGTACAGAGAGGAGGGAAAACACATCCCATGCCTCCTCTATGCTGTTATCTGTACTTTTGCTGGCAAAACTGAAAGTTGTGCCCAACCTGTACTTAGCAACCAATGATGTCATTGGTTGGTAGGATGCAGGTGGGTAACGTCATAGAGGAGGAGAGAGCCTGGAGGGGGAACGGGGAGAGAGCCTGGAGGAGGAACGGGGAGAGAGCCTGGAGGGGGAACGGGGAGAGAGCCTGGAGGGGGAACGAGGAGAGAGCCTGGAGGGGGAACGGGGAGAGAGCCTGGAGGAGGAACGGGGAGAGAGCCTGGAGGGGGAACGGGGAGAGAGCCTGGAGGAGGAACGGGGAGAGAGCCTGGAGGAGGAACGGGGAGAGAGCCTGGAGGGGGAACGGGGAGAGAGCCTGGAGGAGGAACGGGGAGAGAGCCTGGAGGAGGAACGGGGAGAGAGCCTGGAGGGGGAACGGGGAGAGAGCCTGGAGGGGGAACGGGGAGAGAGCCTGGAGGAGGAACGGAGTGTGTTCTCCCTCCTCTGGGTCCACAGAACTTAACACAGTAACCCTTTCAACGTTGGACTGTACTGAACTTTGTGTCATTTTTCCGTGGAACCCCTACGGGGACTCTTTACGGCACCCCGGTTTAAAAATCCCTGATCTAGATAGTAAATCTAGATCGGGGTCCCCAAATTTTCTAAATAAAGGGCTAGTTCACTGTCCTTCAGATGTTAGGGCGGTGGATTATAACCCGCAGGAGCCACTGGTGAATGAAGCCAGGTACACAGAATTTTCCACCACACGCTGGAGACAAGAATCAGTCCTTGCAGCTTTGTTTTTGTATTTTATTAGGGGTATTGAACATGGATAGGGATGAGGGTATCTTCTAGATTGTAAGCTCTAACGAGCAGGGCCCTCTGATCCCTCCTGTATTGAATTGTATTGTACCTGTACTGTATGTCCCAAACTGTTGGTGCTATATAAATCCTGTATAATAATAATAATAGTAATAATAATTATAAGATGCCAGCAAAAGAATTAATCAGGGACAAAACTACCGTATATACAGTCCATGTATACACTTCTCCTTCTACCTCCAGCACAATCTTGCTTGTAGAACAACAACTCCCAGGACCAGCTGGCACTGTATGGATGGTCTGACAAGAGCAATCAGACCAGTAGGAAATGCCCTTTGCAGGGACCGCAGGCCTCTTTGGTAGTGTAGCAGAAAAGAAAGTCCTAGTGCCCAGCTGTCCTCCTGTGGCTGCTGATCCCAGCACCACCTCTTCAGTTACTGCCAGCCCACCTGGCTGCAGCTGCCCCTTTCACTAGCCCTCCTGGCTCCTGCATCCATCTCAGATTGCTTGCACCCAGTCCTCTCAGGCATGCCTCTCAGTCCTCTGACTGCAAACCTCACTAGCCCTCCTGGCTGTATTCCCACCTGGATATTTGTCTGGCAGTGTTCTCCTGCTGACCTCCACTTTGCCCCCCATGCCTCTCGGTCAGGACACCTCTGTGTGTCGTGAAGAGGGTCCCTTCCGCACCCAAGCCCAGGCCTGATGTCACCCCCCCCCAAGACTAGGGGACACCCTCAAGTGCCACCGACAGCCTAACACTCCATCTCCAGCTTCCACCCAAACTCCACGTCTGCCAGCTGGGCTGACCCTGAGTAATTGAGGGGTCTTGCTCCCTGTCACCCATCTGTTGGGGATTGGTCAGGACCCTCATGAATACCCCAGGCAGCTCCTCCTCTCTTCCACTCCCTAACAAACCCTATTCTACTTCTATCCCACTAGAGGGTGCTACATCTAAATATCCATAAAAACGTTTTGTATATTTACACAGATGAACTGGGTAACCCAGCAGGACCCCACATTGATTACAATAAGGTCAGAGTGGTGGTCGTAGATACGCCATGACTGATCCATCCTATTCCCAGAAGTTGTCAGTCTGACAACTTCTGGGAATAGGATGGATCAGTCATGCCATATCTCCCTTCCCTAGTAATCTATATGCAGTCTGTACTCACATAGCACTGAAAGCTCCTGGTACTTCCGGCTCACCTATACGCTCTGCGTTGAACTTCTTCTGGTCTCGTGGTCTGTGTAATGACTCGTGCTGCCAGGAGGAGTTTGAGTATCCAATCCATTTCATCCTATATCCAACCTCCAGTCCGTCAGTGGATCTCCCCTATGAGGAAAGGCCCTGGCTGGGTATAAGCCAACTGCCCAACTTACCTGCCAGCTGGTAAGCAGGTTTTTCTTCAGGTGGTGGCACGGTTGATATAATTTCTGATTCACCTGGGTAATCAGCACTAGATTGAATTAATATCGTCCATCCAGGAACCCCTGTATCTCCTGTATTAGATCCGCAGTCTCTGGTTATCTCCTGTAATAGATCCGCAGTCTCTGGTCATCTCCTGTGCTAGATTTGCAGTCTCTGGCCATCTCCTGTACTAGATTTGCAGTCTCTGGTCATCAGATTTGCAGTCTCTGATTATCTCCTGTACTAGATTTGCAGTCTCTGGTTATCTCCTGTATTAGATTTGCAGTCTCTGGTCATCAGATTTGCAGTCTCTGATTATCTCCTGTATTAGATTTGCAGTCTCTGGTCATCAGATTTACAGTCTCTGATTATCTCCTGTATTAGATTTGCAGGCTCTGGTTATCTCCTGTATTAGATTTGCAGTCTCTAGTTATCTCCTATAGTAGTCTCTCAGTGAGCAGTAATGATGTGCAGTAACCTCTAGCAATGAATGAGGAAGCAGAAATGATGTGTTGTAACCTCTAACAACCAGTCAGTGATCGGTAATAATATGATGTATCCTCTGGCAACCAATTGCAATTGCTGCCCGATCTGCTGCTGTAAACTGATTTTGAGTCTTACTGCTATTTGTTATATGTCTAAAAGCGGTTGGGGGGCCCCAAAAAAATGGTTGCCCAGGGCCCAATCAATATTAACCACTTCCATACAGGGAATTTTCACCCCCTTCCTGCCCAAGCCAATTTTCAGCTTTCAGCGCTGTCGCACTTTGAATAACAATTGCGCGGTCATGTAACACTGTATCCAAATTAAATTTTTATCATTTTCCCCCCACTAATAGAGCTTTCTTTTAGTGGTATTTGATCACCTCTGCGGTTTTTATTTATTGTTCTATAAACAAAACAAGACTGACAAGTTTGAAAAAAAACCCAATATTTTTTACTTTTTGCTATAATAAATATCCACATTTTTTTTTTTTAAACAAATTTTTTCCTCAGTTTAGGCCGATACGTATTCTTCTACATATTTTTGGTAAAAAATATCGCAATAAGCATATATTTATTGGTTTGCGCAAACGTTATAGCGTCTACAAAATAAGGGGATTGATTTATAGCATTTTTATTATTATTTTTTTTTTTTACTAGTAATGGCGGCGATCTGCGATTTTTATCGTGACTGCGATATTGCGGCGGACACATCGGACAATTTTGACACATTTTTGAGACCATTCACATTTACACAGCGATCCGTGCGATAAAAATGCATTGATTACTGTATAAATGTGACTGGCAATGAAGGGGTTAACCAGGAGGGGGCGCTGTAGGGTTAAATATGTTGCTAGGGAGTGATTCTAACTGTGGGGGGAGGGGACTCACAAGGGGAGGAGACCGATCGGTGTTCCTCTGTACAAGGAACGCACCATCGGTCTCCTCCCATCTGACAGGACGTGGATCTGTGTGTTTACACAGATCCACGGTCCTGCTCGGTTACCGGGCAATCGCGGGTGCCCGGCGGACATCGCGGCCGCCGGGCACCGGGACCGGAGCGATGCGGCGGGCGCGCGCCCCCTGGGCTGCCTGGAAGGCTGCGCCGTCATATGACGGCGGCCCAGAACAACAGCTGCACCATCCCGCCGTCATATGACGGCGGGCGAGCAGCAAGTGGTTTAATAACGGCCCTGCAATTATCAGTTTTTAGTTTCTGAAAAATAGTTTTATGTATATATTTTTCTAATTTTACTTCCCCAACTTAGACTATTGTGTTCTGATCCATCACATATAATTCAGATTAAAAAAAACATTGAACTAAAGGCTGTAATGTAACAAAATAGGTAAAAAGCCACGGGGGGGCGGGGCGGGGGGCATGGGCATGGCATGGCATACACTAAGGGCAGTAAGGGGTAGATGTATGTGGAAAGGAATTATGATAACTGAAGATGAGAAGTAGTAGTAAAGAAGAGTTGAGTGGTCAGGTTATGATAACATTGTAGGATGTTACATTGTTCTGTTCTATTTCATCCTTTTCCATGTTTCTTTTCTTTTTCAGGGAACTCCTGTACAGTGCATATCGAAAAGGAGAAAGATTTTGTACCATTTGGACAAACAGCTGTCCTGAATTGCACCAGCAACTGTACAGACCTGTCTTGGGAAACCAGACTGACTAAAATAAGAGTCTCTAGAGACAGGAGAAGCAACTTCACATGGGTTGAAGTCGAAGTTAGTGAGTGGGAAGACTCACCTATACAATGTCTGGCAACCGATGACGACAAAGACGAGGCCAGAGTGATACCTTATGGTACGTTCTTCTTACACTGTAGATGCTATCATGTCGTTTAACATGCTTCAATTCATATATAGGAAAAAAGGTCCACCGAACATACCAAAACTCACATATCAATCTGCAAAAAAATACATAAAACTAAAACCTTTTATATATTCACTAAATAAAAAAGAAAATCTATTTGGTAAATATAAAAGAGGTGGGTAAGGTGGGCGAGGATTAGAGCCTGATAGAAATGTAAACTCCATTCGTTCTAGTGCCAAAAAATATTTTTACAGGGTTAAAGTGGAAGTCCAGCAAAAATGATTTCTATCAATAGTATATTAAATATCGTTATCTTTGAAATTATAAATTTTCTGGCAGAGAGAGAGAGAGAGATACCCAGCTGCTGTAAACAGCGGAGGCAGATCGATTTCTTTTGCTCATTACATGTCAGTAATGAGTTTAAGGCTCCGTTTCTACTAGTGCGACTTGTCATGCGACTTTGGACACATAAAGTCACATCGCAAGTCGCAGCCCATTGACTTCAATGGCAAACGTTCTCATCTATGCGACTTTGAAAATCAGCGACTTTGAAAAGGTGGCTGCACTACTTTGATGCGACTTTTGATGCGACTGATCCAGAGTTTGATCAAAGCTGCACTCTAAATCGTACAGCTTTGGAGTCGCACCAGTGGAAACGTAGCCTGAGGCTAGAGTGTGACTTTGGAGTGTGACTTTGATGCGACTTTGAGTGCAGCTTTGATCCAACTTTACACTCTCTGGATCAAAGTTGCTTCAAAAGTTGCATTAAAGTAGTGCAGGTACCTTTTCAAAGTCGCTGATGGGAACGGGTACCATTAAAATCAATAGGCTGTGATTTGTAATTTGACTTTGGACACAGTCGCATGACAAATCAAGTTTCCACTATTGCGACCCCAAAGTTGCGCGATTTAGAGTGCAGATTTGATCCAACTTTACACTCTCTGGATCAAATTAGCATCAAAAGTCGCATCAAAGTCGCAACGATGGGAATGGGTGCCATTGAAATAAATGGGCTGTGACTTGTCATGCAACTTTATGTGTCCAAAGTTGCATGACAAGTCGCACTAGTAGAAACGGAGCCTTAGTGTGGCTGCCTGTACTGTTCCTTTGGTGTATAGTGATCATTGTAGACTGTGAGCTGAGACCCCAGAGCACTTCCAGCTGCAATGACAGTTCCACCACCCCGTTGTTCAGCTCCCTTCTCCTGTAGTAGTCTTCATTCAAAGCCCCAGCACAGCTATACTCATAGGCGTACGCAGGGGGTGAGCCGGGTGTGCCTGGGCACACCCTAATCTACCGATGCCACGCAGTTTTCCCTGCTGATATTTCACCAAAGCCCCCCAATGCAGGTCCTCAAAAAATTGTAAGAAGTAATAAAAAAATAATAATTAATAAAAAAACTACTGACACCAACTTCTGATCTACTAAAAAGTCCACTGCTCTACTGACGCCATCCACTGCCCTACTAACACCATCCATGTTTTAATACATTTTTGGGTGCACACTCTAATGCAATAGGCTGCGCACACCTATGTCTATACTGTGTATGCGCCCTGCACCTCCCACCCCCCCTGTGTTATGTGTGGATGGGGCTTTTTTTTATCTCTTAATTTTCTCATGAATTAGGATGTACAATGCATCCTTACTGATGAGAGAACACTGGGCGGAAACCTATGATCAGCTCCTCCCATCCTGTACACACCCACTGGCTACACAGGAACAGTGCCCGTCCCAGGAAGTGATGTCACTAGCTTTCAGTAACCACACCCACTGGCTGCTTTTAGACTCAAAAGGAAGTAGAATTGAAGTCATGTGACAGCACTGGATACTGCAAAATAAAGGTAGAAAAACTGGGATTTGTTTCATTTTGAGGCATAAGGCTGAACTTGGCTCACATTAATGATTGCAGGGAGAATTTAAGTGTTATGCCGCGTACACACGATCGGATTTTCCAACAACAAATGTTGGATGTGAGCTTGTTGGCTGAAAGTCTGACCGTGTGTATGCTCCATCAAACATTTGTTGGCGGACTTTCTGCCAACAAATGTTGGCTAGCAGGTTCTCAAATTTTCCACCAACAAAACTTTGTTGTCGGAATTTCCGATTGTGTGTACACAAGTCCAACGCACAAAAGTTCACGCATGCTCGAAATCAAGGAGAAGAACCGCACTGGCTATTGAACTTCCTTTTTCTCGGCTCGTCGTACATCTTGTACGTCACTGCGTTCTTGACGTTCGGAATTTCTAACAACATTTGTGTGACCGTGTGTATGCAAGACAAGTTGGAGCCAACAACCTTCGAACAAAGATCCACGGTTTTGTTGTCTGAAAGTCCGATCGTGTGTACGGGGCATTAGGGTGGACTTCCATTTTAAGCTTTAGGGCCCTTTCACACTGATTACGTTTTTTTCTCCGTTTTTTTCCTTACAAGAAAAATGTTTCCCTTTAAATCCTATGGGACTTTTCACACCACCCCGGTGCAGTGCACTTTGAAAAGTCCTACATGCTGCATCTTTGGTGCGGTTTTGAAACCACACCCAAAGAACAGCTTCCCATTAAAATTAATGGAAATTGCGGCAAAATCACAGTGAAATTGCGGTAAAAGCGCACTGCAATTTTGCACTTTTGGTGCCTTTTTGAGTCACATGTCCATTTTTCACAGGTGCAGGCAACCCAGAAACGCACAGCAAACACATCTAAAACACAGCAAAATCGCGGCAAAAACGCATATGCATTTTTACTGTGATTTTTGCTAAAGGGCAGTGCGAAAGTAACCTTAAATGCATATAACTATATACAATTAAATACCATATAAATCTGTTGTGACATTTACCTTTAAGTTTAGGTTCAGACTAGATGAGGTGTGAATTAGTTGCAGATTCAGCACTGCATCCAAATCGCAACCTGTCCATACAATCAGATTTTGGTGAGGACAAAAAAGGGTCCGGGCGCTGTGCTAGGGAGTGCGCCCTTGTGTTCCCGCTGTGCTGCGATTGGCTGCAGCACAAACCAATCAGTGGGTGCTGGCCACTGATTGGTTGCTGGCACCCGCGATTACCAATGAGAGCCCTGTGTAAGTAAACGAACACAGGGCTCTCTTCTGACAGCAGCAACGTGCTGTTGTTTTTTTTTTTTGGTTTTTTTTTTTCTTCCTGCAAAGCAAGAAGTAAAAAACAGCACATTACATAGTGAAAACTCCTCACACAGTAAGAAATGTTGGCCATACATTTAACCCCTTCCCAGCCAGTGTCAGTACAGTGACAGTGCATATTTTTAGCACTGATCACTGTATTGGTGTCACTGGTTCCCAAAAAAGTGTAAAAAGTGTCAGTTAGGTGTCCGATTTGTCCGCCGCAATACCATAGTCCCGCTATAAGTCGCTGATTGCCACCATTACTAGTAAAAAAATAAATAAATAAAAAACTCCATAAATACATCCCATAGTTTTTGGACGCTATAACTTTTGATCAAACCAATCAATATACGCCTATTGTTTTTTTTACCAAAAATATGTAGCAGAATACATATTGGCCTAAATTAAAGAAGAAATTCGTTTTTTGTTTTTTTTACATTTTGTTATTGGATATGTTTTATAACAGAAAGTGAAAAATATTGTTTTTTTCTTTTTCAAAATTGTCGGTCTTTTTTGGTTTATAGTGCAAAAATTAAAAAAAGGAGGTAGATCAAAGGTGATCAAATACCACCAAAAGAAAGCTCTATTTGTGGGAAAAAAGTGACACAAATTTTATTTGGGTACAGCGTCGCACGACTGCACAATTGTCAGTTAATATAACGCAGTGCCGTATCGCAAAAAATGGCCTGGTCATGAAGGGGCTTAAACCTTCCGGAGCTGAAGTGGTTAAAGAAGATTTCCAGGTACGGTATATTTTTACATAGTTACAGTACATGGACCGATGTAACTATATACTGTATATACCATACCTGGCCAATGCCCCTGGAAAGCCGGAAAGTAGACTCCGCTATTACAATGAGCTCTATTTGCCCCCCTTGGTTCCCCTCTGAGCAGCTGCCCCTGCCAAGCGGCCAACCTCCTGTGTTCAGAAGAATGCAATAATTCTGATCACAGGAAGTTATCTGCCTGGCACGGGCACCATTAACAGAATGCTTTGCATTTTCTAAATTAATTCAAAGTTTTCTCTGATTGGACTAGGTGTAGAGTGTGATGTCACCATGTGATGTGCTTCTTTCAGTGATACTCTTTATTGGTTAACTTAAAGGGGTTGTAAAGCTTTGTGTTTTTTCACCTTAATGCATCCTATGCATTAAGGTGAAAAAACACCTTGGACTCTCCGGCCCCGTTTTACTTACCTGAGCCCCGAATCTCCGTGGGCGCGATCCTGCGTTGCTTTCCCCCAGCTCCTGTGGGCTCTTCATTGGATGATTAATAGCAGTGCAGCCATTGGCTCCCGCTGCTGTCAATCAAATCAATGACGTGGTGCGCCGGGGGGGCGGGGCCGAGCAATACACTCAACGGCTACCTATACAACCCCTAATGATGCAAGCTTTGATCCCTTCTCAGGCTGTATACAATTCCATACTACATATTAGCCTATTCCACTTTCAATAATAATATCTCTCTGGATGGACACAGTGGAGTGACTTGACTTTTGTGTAATTTCAGTTCTACCATCTAAATGGGACATAGACCTGAAGGAGGAACTGGAGGAGGACAAAGAACATGAAGTCACGTGCTCAGTGTATGGTGTGGCTCCTGTCCAATATGTCATTTTATCAGTGACCAGAGGAGGGGAAACAATTTTAAGGAGAACATATGAAAAGGACACCAGAATAGGCCCACAAGACTTGAAGGAAATATTTAAGTTTAAAGCAACTCGTAGAGACAACCTGCAGGACTTTGCCTGCCAAGTCACATTAAATCTTACAAACGTCCCCAATACCACTGTGCGGACATCTCCTGTCACTGTCAGGACATATGGTAAGTCAGATCGTCTATTAAATGTACACACTCTATAATGGTTTTCTGAAATCTCTTTGCTCTGCCTATAAATGGCTGCTTTTTCAATCATGAAAATGTTTTTAAAAACAACTCCTTAGACATTTTAAAGAGTACCGTATATACTCGAGTATAAGTCGTTCCGAGTATAAGTCGAGGCCCTAATTTACCACAAAAAAATGGGAAAAACTTAGTGACCCGAGTATAAGACGAGGGTGAGAAATGCACAGCTACTGTAAGTGGAAAAGAGGGTCAACAATGCCCATTTGCAGCATCACTGTGCCCATTTGCAGCCATAGGTCCCCTGAACTTCAAACTCGGTAGTTAAGGGTTCCTAGATGCCCCCTAGCTGCAGCCAAAATTTGGGGTGCTAAGAACCCCAAATTTGGTGCGCAAACCCAGTGGAACTAGCACCATAAAATTTCTAAAGCTGGGGTTTCTAGCACCAAGTGGCCCCAAGATACAGGGCCCCAAAAATCAGTTCAGAAAATGTCAAGCACTTTTCTGCAGCAGAGAATGACATTTTCTGAACCGATTTTGGGGCCCCGTATCTCGTGGCCACTTAGTGCTAGGAACTTCAGCTTTGGATATGTTGTGGTACCAGGTCCACTGGGTTTGCACACCAAATTTGGAGTTCCTAGCACCAAGTGGCCCTGAGATACGGGGCCCCAAAGTCGGTTTGGAAAAATGAAATTTTGTGCTGCAGAAAAGTGCTTGACTCGAGTATAAGTCGAGGGGGGCACTTTCAGCACTAAAAAATGTGCTGAAAAATTCGACTTATACTCGAGTATATACGGTACCTGTAAAAATGTATGCTGCAATGAATAGAGGTAGAGTGGACAGATTGAGAGATGATGTGAAACCAGTCGTATTTCCACTTTCCATACCAATTCACCATTTTGGCATTATCTTCCAACTTTTTTTTTGTATGCGGCCATTATCCACTTTACCACCAGGCCTTTTTTTTTTTTTTGGAAAGAAAATTTGTTAGAACCCCCAACAGCAGAGGCCCTAGAGAATAAATTGGTGGGTTTTGCAATTTTTTATGTCACAGGGTATTTGTGCAGCGGTTTTTCAAATGCAGTTAAAAAAAAACAAAAAACTTTTTGGAATTTTAATGCAAAGAAAAATGCAAAACGCAATTTTTTCGGTAAAATATAAAAGATGAAGTTACGCCGAGTAAATAGATACCAAACATGTTACGTTTAAAACTGGGCCTGTGCAACGGCAATAAACTATGTTCATTTTACCATCCTTAGGCGACGCTTTAAAAAGCCTTTTCAGGCTATTACTTTAGATTTACAGAGGAGATCTGGTGCTAGAATTACCGCCCACGATCTGACGTTCACGGTAATACCTCACATGTGTGGGACGATCGTTGTTTGTGTAAATGCAGAACCAGCTTGTGCATTCAGCTTTGTGTGTGAGCACGGGGGGGACAGGTACTTATCACTGTCACAACTAATGTAAACATCACTTATGACAGTAATCAATAGGCATGTGACAGGTCCTCTTTATGGAGAGATCTGCTGTCTATAAGACCCCAAATCCCTCCTCTGCTCTTAAAAGCAATTGATCACACTAAGATTTGTGTGATCAAATGCTTTTCATTTTTAAAAATGGCACCGTTTACATCCTGGTAAACTGGAAGTGATGTCAGGTCATTGCTTCCGGGTTACTATATAATAGAGTCAGACAAAGCCATTCGGTCTTTGCTCGGCTCTATGATCAGCTGGCGGAAGTCCCAGGTCGTTGATCAGGACTCCTGGTGGGACGGGAGATCACGGAAAGGTGACGGGAATGGATAGCTCTGCCGAAGTGCCTGCAAGACCCTTCGGCAGCACCACAACACAGGCGCTTTTAAGGCTACTTGCACACTGGGTCGGGGGTCTGTTGACGGTAAAGTGGCGATAGTTTTAGCAGCACTTTACCGACATTTTGGCGGCGCTTTTCAGCCGCTTTTAATCCCTGCTAGCCGCCAAAGAAAGGGTTAAAAGTGCCCGTGTTGCGGCACTACCCATGTATTTCAATGGGCAGGGCGTTTTGGGAGCGGTGTATACAGCGCCCCCAAACATGCTGCTTGCAGCGCACCTGGGAGGCATGAGAGGCACTTTTCAGGTGCTTTACAGGCGCTATTTTTAGCGCTAAAATGCCTGAAAAGCGCCTCAGTGTGAAAGGGGTCTAAGTCCTAGCTAGATCCCCCCCCCCTATTTCCTCCATGTTCCCTTAGTCAGTGTTAGTACTGCGCAAAGATGGGGCTTAAGAAAGTCATTGGGGTTGATTTACTAAAGGCAAATCCACTTTGCACTACAAGTGCACTGCAATGCACTTCGAAGTGCAGTCGCTTTAGATCTGAGGGGAAGATCTGAAATGAGGGGAAGCTCTGCTGATTTTATCATCCAATCATGTACAAGCAAAAATGCTGTTTGTTGTTTTCCTTGCATGTCCCCCTCGGATCTACAGCGACTGCACTTCCAAGTGCAGTGCACTTGTATTGCAGAGTGAATTTGCCTTTAGTAAGTCAACTCTATGGTCTTCTACTTCAAAGGACTTGAAACAAATCCTTTGTACTGCAATTAGCTGAAGAAAAGTTGTATTGGATTTAGCTTCAGTGTCTTATTGAAGAGTTAAGAGAAGTATGACTTTTTATTTTTTTAATCAATTTTATCTAGGTGGATGCAGCACCGGTCTGATGCTGTATCTGTCCCCCACCAGCTCTAAGACTGGGAACTGAGCGATCAAACACCACTGATCACTCAGTTCCCGCTAGTGGCTGAAAAGCGCAGCTAAAACGATGGTAAGGAGCCGCTACGACAAGAAGCGCTTTAACGCTAACGCACCCCCGCCCCAGTGTGAAATTAGCCTTAACTAACTAGAGCTAAAGAGGAGGGAAGGACAGGGAGAGATACCAAATCACCAAGTAAGCAAGTTGCAGTGTCTCTAAATCACCACTAGATGTCAGCACACTACAGAACAATAAGAACCTGATCCAGTTCAACACAACACAAAAAAATACATATACCGCTTATATTCTCGAGTATAAGCCGAGTTTTTCTGCACATTTTTCTGTGCTGAAAATGCCCCCCTCGGCTTATACTCAAGTCAAGCACTTTTCTGAAGCAGAAAATGAAATTTTCCAAACCGACTTTGGGGCCCCGTATCTCGGGGCCACTTGGTGCTAGGAACCCCACATTTGGTATACAAATCCAGTGGAACTAGCACTACAACATATCCAAAGATGGGGTTCCTAGCCCCAAGATACGGGGCCCCAAAGTCGGTTTGGAAAATGTCATTCTCTGCTGCAGAAAAGTGCTTGACATTTTCCGTTGTCGTTGTAGTGCTAGTTCCACTGGGTTTGAACACCAAATTTGGGGTTCCTAGCTCTAAGTGGCCCCAAAATACGGGGCCCCAAAGTCGGTCAACTGTGTCCATCTGCAGCAATGTCATTTCGGGACCGAGTTTGAAGTTTGGGGGACCTATGGCTGCAAATGGGCACAGTGAGGCTGCAAATGGGCACAGTGAGGCTGCAAATGGGCATTGTTGACCCTCTTTTCCACTTACAGTAGCTGCGCATTTCTCACCCTAGGCTTATACTCGAGTCAATACGTTTTCCCAGTTTTTTGTGGTAAAATTAGGTGCCTTATATTTGGGTCGGTTTATACTCGAGTATATACAGCAAGTGGGACAGAAAAGTATGAGAGATTGTCCTGCTATGTCCTGCTTATAGGTATTGTCATTCATAATGATGTTATGAGCTGGTGGATACAGGTGGGTAGTTTGTGAGGCTTTAGGTATTGGGTTTGAAATGTTAGCTGCTGTTGGATTGTGTGCAAAGGAGCTTACTATAATCATTTCTTAATACGAATGATATGAATGAGTGTTGATTGGTTACTGTGGATTGCTGCTCTTTGCACACTCTCATGCCTCTTTTCTTTACATTACTCAATAAGCCCTTTTATGTTGTAATTCATAGTGGGTTTTGTTAGCACTACATTTAATTTGAGAATAAAGGGTAGCGCTGCACTTTTTTTAGTTTGGTTAAACCCATTTATGTGACAGGCATCAGTAATATATTTCTGTGTTATTTCTGATGACAGCTCTGCCGGAGGATCCCCGCATTACAGCCGATACGTGGGTGAAAAAAGGGACAGAGACTATGATCAGCTGTGAGGTCCCCCGTGCATTCCCTCCACATGATATCAATACAGTGTTGTCTTTTGATGGTCATCCTGATATCAGTGTCACTGGGAAAGCGTTTGTTTCATTCGGTCTGGATACCAATGTACTACCGGAGGCTCGGCATAATTTGGTCTGTGTATCCCAAGTGTTCAATGCCTCCAAGAAGAGCAATAAGCACATATATATTTATGGTAAGTACATGTTCCTCACTATACTATACACACTGTCCACTTTTTTCTTCTTAAAAAAAAAACTAAATTTTTATTTTTTAATTGTGAATGTGTTCTACTTCCATCATGTTACTTGAAGCCTTACTCTGGGTAGCAGAAATAAATTATACCCCCCCCCCCACACTCCCACCCATACCGACCCACTCCCACCCACACACACACACATACACCTATACCGACCCACTCCCACCCACACACCACAAGCAATAAATCCTTGTTTAGTCTTTAGGGCCGGTGCAATTTTTTCTACATCAAAAATGCATGGGCCGTAGATCATATGGTTTCCAGTGGCATAGTTCACACCAGTGCAGTCAGTTCCAGTGCAGAAGAAAAAAAAAAAGTTGAACAGTGTGCATTTTTTTCTGCACAGAACTGTACTGGAATGTGGCAAAGCACACTGGAGCACATTCTTTAAAAAAAATTAACCCAGGAAAAAAAAAAAAAAAAACAAGGGGAAAATTGCACTGCAACGCAATGAAAGCACATAAAAAAATGTGCATGCAGAAACGCATCTGGAGTGAATTTTTGTCATGTGACCTATAAGCAAAAAGGCATCCGGAATGCGTTTCTTTGATGTCAACTGTCCCTTAGTCTAGGGCAGGGGTCTCAAACTGGCGGCCCTCCAGCTGTTACAGAACTACAAGTCCCATGAGGCATTGCAAGGCTGACAGTTACAAGCATAACTCCGACAGGCAGAGGCATGATGGGACTTGTAGCTCCGCAACAGCTGAAGGGCTGCCAGTTTAAGACTCCTGGTCTAGGGGATAGGAGTAAGCGTTACTTTATTCCACTGTTCTGCAGGCTTCACGAAAAGCTGCAAATCCACCCTTCTCCCCCATTGCTGGTTGCCTATGCCACTCCTCGGGTCACAGGCTTTCAAGCATCATTATATACAACTTATCTCCGAACACAATCCCATAGACAAAACAAAAATTTAACCCTTGCAGGGGGGGGGGGGGGGGTGGCAAAGGTAATTTTTTTACACTATCCCGGAGTTTCGTTTTTATCCTCCTCTACGTCCATCATGACACCCTACCTTCCAGCCCCTCAGTGTGCTTACAAAGCATTGTATAGGACTGAGACCTGGACCGCTGATAAGTATTACAGGTACATAAGGAGATTTGAGGAAAGTGCAGGACAACCTACCCTTCTAGTCTTCTATCCACACCAATTACACAATCATGGTGCCATTTTGTATTTTTTTAGGCTACTGTGAAATATTTTATAATATGATGTATTTTTATTTTTAGTCAGCAGGCGGAGCTCTTGACCCTTTTTACACATGTTTTCCTGGGTCCCCTTACCCCTTACCTGGGTTCTCTGTAAAAAGTCTGTTGCTTACGAATACCAATAGTTCAACAAATAAATATGTCAGAGCAGGACAGCTGCTTGACACCTCCATCAGCCGTTTCAATCTGGCAAAGACAGCCTGAAAGCAGGGAGCTTCTGCTGTGCTACTTCAGTAGCCAGTGAAACCTGGGATTACGAGTAACGCGGTTTACGAGCGTTTCGCAATACGAGCTATTTATTTATTTTTTTAATCCTGACTTGGCTTGCGAGCTTGTCTCGCAAGACAAGCAGGATTCAAGCCTCTAGGGTGTGCAGTACCGCAGGTGGCCAGAGCTGCGGGGATGCCGGTGATGCTCAGAGATGCTCGGAGACACTCGGAATCACTCCATTTCCGAGCGTCTCCGACACCCCCGTACCTCTGGCCACATGCAGTACTGCATACACCAGCAGTGACTGTGGAACGCATTATCTGAGTTTCCATTGCGTCAAATGGGGAAACTCGCTTTGATATACGAGTGCTTTGGATTACAAGCATTCTTCTGGAACTTATTATGCTCTTAATCTAAGGTATTACTGTACTTAAAATTTAAGTGGAGCCCAGCCATAGCCGCTCTTATGTTCGTGCTTCAGCCTTGCATGTGCTGTATTATTATGGCACTAGGGATAAGTCCATTATGTGATGTCTACAGAGCGTGCTCTGCAGCCTCGGACATGGCGCTCATGCGCTGTTTTTTCATTGGAAATGAGGGAATATGTACTTCTGATGTGCGTGGGCCTGGGAGAGAAGTGCTGTGTTTTCACTAAGGATGAAAAAAAATGTTTTTCTCTGTGAACTCTGATGAAGAAAAGATTTTCCGAAACGCGTCTGGTTCAGGGAAACTACACAATCTTTCATTGACAGTTTTTAACATATCCACATTTATATATAACTGTGTTCCAATATTTCATGTTTTGTGATGGTTTTTTTTTTAATAAAAAATTTCTATATTTATTTATATACATTTTTTTGGTAGTGCTTATAAAGTCCCACCATAGGGGTATTCCCTTCTTTCTCACTAGGGATGAGGGACCATGTACTGGTCATGTGACCATTATGTGACGTCTGCAGTGCATGCTCTCCGCGTTTCCCAACCAGAAGTTTGGCCAATAGAAGTGAGTAGCTGATGACAACAAAGTGTAAGGGCCTGTTCACACTGTGTCATTGGGTAAAGCACAGCAATGCACATTAAGTTCCTTGGTGCAATGTGGTCCTATTCACTCATACTGAATGGCACCCCAATGTACCTTGGATAGATGTGCATTGTGGTGCTCTGCCAAAACATAATGCACAACGCATCTGCATGAATGGGCCCTTAAAGGAACACACTGCAATAACTAAATAAATGACTGTACTTTCCCTTTAAGTAAAAACACATTCATAATATTATGTATACCAAGCTGATCTGTTTTACATGTAGAACTATTTTATTGCCTTTCGTTTTTTTTACCAAAAAAATGTGGCCATGGTTTAGCCTAAATGTGTGTATTCTGGGTGGAATTAGCAAAGATAAAAAAAAAATGAGACTTGAAATGTTAATATCTCAAAATTGATATTTTAGCTCCTATGTACCCAATAAAGCCCTCACCCACCCCTTCATTGATTTTTTTTTTTTTGCAGAACCTCCTATGGTAAACTTCACGGTGTCCAGTAAGATTGCAAACCTGGGTGACACGGTGACCGCTGACTGTAAATTAATTCAGGGTAATGCAGAGTACTTTGATCTGTCCATAAGTGTGGATGGAGGAGAAGTGAAGAGGAAGGAATCCCCGGACCTGGCTGAAGATATCACCATAATAGGAAGAATACCAAATCTCACTGTTACCTGTAAAATAATAATTCGGGACAATAATGAAGAGATACTTACAAAAGAAGAGAGCCTCACTGTGCACTGTAAGTGTCTTGTGACAGGTTTTGCAATGCAGAAAACACTACCAATATTCGTCAATGTTTCTTAAGATTAATGCCTGAAAAAGTAAAGTCCTGAAAGGACATCCGCTCTATAGGATTTTATGTCGTTTTAATAATGGTATTACCGCTATTTATTATTATTATAATTATTATTTTCTATTATTTGCATTTTTCATACCTATTGGAAACCCAAGAAAAAAATATATTTATAGAGACTCCCATTTCTGACCTCCCTCAGATATTCCTAGTTGCCTGGCTGTCTCATACTTTAAAGTGGATCTTTAACCCGAATTACATGTTGCCTCGCATCCGCCGCCCCTCCTCCCCTCCATTGCACAAATCAGGCTTTTTTTGTTTTTTTTTTTCCTTTGTTTACTTTTTTTTTTTATGAAAGGTCCCCCCCCCATGCACGTCATTCACCTAGGCGATTGACTTGCACTTTGCCCACTCTGCCTCCTGGGATATGTAAGTCACATATCCCAGGAGGCTTACATTTTCGTTGAGAAGAGAGGAGGGGGCAGGGCCTAGTGGCATGTCATCAGAGAGCCGGAAGAGCCAGCAGCTTCCTGTTGACTTCACCAAAGAAGATGGCAGCATGGGACTGATCGAGGGCAGAAGAGAAGTGGATCTGAGCAGGATAACACTGGATCCGCTGAACAGGTGAGTACCTTAACTGTGCAGGACTGGAAAAAAGGTAAGCTGGGGTGAGAAAAATGGGGGGGGGAGAATGAAGATCTGCTTTGAGGAAGAATTCCAGGTATGGCGTTTTTTACAAGAGGCTAAACCACTGTATTCAAAATGCAACACTTGGCACTGTACCTGGAAGCTAATGGAGATCACTTGAGTAGCGGTCTCTACTACAGTGATTTCAAGCTTCTAAAGGGGTCACGCAGGTATGCTATATATATATTTAAAATTAAACTAAAAGTTGCGCTAATCTCAAAAATGAAAAAAAAAGACTTAAAGGGGTTGTAAACCCTCAAAGTTTTTCAAGGTGAAAAACCTCCTGTTATGCAGCATCCCTCCAGAGCCCCCCTTTTACTTACCTGAACCCGGTCTTTCCAGCAGCAGGGATGAGCACACCAGCTCCAGCCCGTGTCTTGGGTCCTGATTGGATAGATCGATGGTTGCGCAACCATCGGCTCCCGTTGCTGTCAATCAAATCCAATGACGCGGAAGCCGGGGGGGCAGGGCTGAGTCCTGCTGTCTGTGCCAAAAGAAGCAGCAGCAGGACACGAGAGCGCATCCGCACGAGTGCCCCGAGGGAGAGCGGCTTTCCAACAGGACACTCGAGAAGAGGAGGAGCCAGGAGTGCTGCTGAGGGACCCCAGAAGAGGAGGATCGGGGCCACTCTATGCAAAACCAACTGCACAGAGGAGGCAAGTATAACATGCTTGTTTTTTTAAAAAAAAGAGACTTTACATTTCTTCTAAAATCCTTAATGTGACATTAAACACTCTGTGCATAAATAATGTCCTTGTATTTTTCAAGTGATGAGAAAAAAGAAGACAGTTCAAAAATTGTGCAAGAAATTAATCATCGTGGTAAATACTGTATGTAGGAATCCAAAACAAAACTGATTAGACAGGGATTCCACCACCAAAAAATCTTGCAGAGCCTTCTGTGGCACCCCACACCCTGTGATCAGGGACGCTTACCAGATGGTAGGGACCACCTATTGCTAGAATGATCCCACTTTGGATTTCCCACTATGAATTTGACCACACCGGAGGACCCATCCTACCACCAGAGCGTCCCGGAGGCTTCCTGGTTTACTTTACCCTGCAGAGGTTGTTCTGCCTGCCTGTCTGACCATTCTAGCAATAGGTGGTCCCTACCATCTGGTAAGCGTCCCTGATCACATGGTATGGGGTGCCACAGAAGGCTCTGCTGCGATTTTTTGGTGGTGGAATCCCTGTCTAATCAGTTTTGTTTTGGATTTCTACATATCTACCACAAAGGTTAATTTTTTGCACAATTTTTGAACGGTCTTTTTTTCTCAGCACTTGAAAAATACAAGGACATTATTTATGCGCAGTCAGTGTTGCCAACCGTCAGTATTTTTACTGGCAGCCAGTAAAAAACAGGCAATTTTCTCCTGCCAGTAAATGCCAGTAAAAGGAAAAAGTTGCCAGTAAAAAATATGGCTGTGATGTTCGGCTCGATCCAGAGCCGGCCGAGACCATTCGAGTCCCTGTTACAGTGTGTTCGGGAATCTCTGGTGGAGGCGGTGTCCGAGCGTGTCGTGTGATGTCATGGTGCAAGGGAGCCAAGCAGAGCGGCCAGAGCATGGTGTGTGGGTCTGCAGGACAGGAGCAGGTTGGGAGCGGGACTGTCAGTGTTGTTTAGACTGGAGTGGACTGAAGGGACCAAGAGTCAATATTATGTGTGTGTGCCTTCCTATTCTAATTTCTTGCCCTCCTGAGTCCTGTCCCTGAGCTACTTACTTACTATATCGAAAATAAAATAAGAAATATGTTTTTTACACTAATATCAACCTTAAATCGCATTACTAGTTGCATATTGTACTTTTTTGTAGCCTAAATACTAAAATTTGCAATTAAAACTATAATTTTGTAACTTTTGGCAATGCCTGTAAAAACTTGGCTGTGCCAGGAAATTTTAGGTGTCGTGTCAGTTAAATTCAATCTGGTAGGTTGGCAACACTGTCAGTGTATCATGTCACATTAAGGATTTTAAGTTTCTTTCTCTTTTTTTCATTTTTGAGATTAGTGAGAATTTTTGTTTAATGTAAGTTTTGCTATGTTTATATTTTATCACATGATTAGTCGCTGCAGTCCCTCATTATATGTACATATTCACTAAGCTACTTTAGCGCGGTATAACACTTTTAGATTTTTATATATATATATATATATATTATATTTATATATATATATATATATATATATATCTATATATATATAAAAATATATATTATATTTATATATATATATAGATATATATATATATATATATAAACATATATCTATATATATATAAAAATATATATTATATTTATATATATATATATATATATATATATAAATATAAAAATATATATATATACATCTATATATATATATATATATATATATATATATATATATATATATATATATATATATGTATAACCATTTAATCAGAATGACAGCCAGCAAACAAGCATTTCCAGAAGACATCGGCAATGGCAGCCTTCATATTTCTATCACAGCAGGTTTGCTTGAATAGTTTTATTACTATCTTGTCCCTATTTGACAGTTTACAGGGTTGGACCTTTAAAGAGAATTATTTCTTTTTGACGCTTCCTTGGAGGGACCAGCTGATCAATAAAGGGGACAAAGGAAGTGAGGTCTGAGAATAGGATATCATGTTATATACATAGAGCTACATGAATCAAAGGGGAGAAACAGAGCCCCCCTCCATCTCATGTGGGCCGGATCAGATTTTTAGCAGCAGCTATAAGTGCAGAGCTAGTATTGGGTTTTCTTATTAACTAGCCCAGCATGAACTAAGTATAGGAGCACCATGTAGTAACAAATAGACATTTTAGACATAATAAATATAATATCAAATATTAGTTTAGGAAAAGTAAATCAGGGCAAAAACCCCTATAGTTTCCCTTTAGGTCACTATCTATTAAACTGTTGATTTCCTTCAACCAGATTACTGCTACGTGTGCTGCTGTATACACCTTTGATGTCTCTCTTGTATGCTGCATTTGGGATTGGAGAGTATTTAAAGATCCCTAATCTCCAACGCATCTGGCCCCAGCTCTAGGGGTTTTCAAATGTTCTAAACAAAGGGCCAGTTTCCTGTCCTTTAGACTTTAGGGGGGCCGGACTGTGACTACTGGGAGTCGTAATTGATCTGGTGTTAGTGAGAGTAAATAATGCATCATTTGTGTTCATGGGGAGAAATACTGCCCCATGATTGGTATTAGTGAAAAGGAATAGTGCCCCATGATTGGTATCAGAGAAAAGGAATAGTGATCCATCATTGGTATCAGTCAGAGGAATAGTGCCCATCATTGGTATCAGTGAGAGGAATAATGCCCCATCATTGGTGCCAGTAAGAGGAATAGTGATCCATCAATGGTATCAGTGAGAGGAATAGTGATCCATCAATGGTATCAGTGAGAGGAATAGTGATCTATCAATGGTATCAGTGAGAGGAATAGTGATCTATCAATGGTATCGGTGAGAGGAATAGTGATCCATCAATGGTATCGGTGAGAGGAATAGTGATCCATCAATGGTATCAGTGCAAGGAATAATGCCCCATCATTGGTGTCAGTGGGAGGAAATAGTGACCCATCATAGGTATCAGAGGGAAGAATAGTATCCCATCATTGGTGTCAGTGGAAGGAATAGTGCTTCGTCATTGGTGTCAGAGGGTGGAGTAGTGCTCCATCGTTGGTGTCAATGGAAGAGATAATGTCCCGTTGTTGTCAGTAACAGGAATTATGCCCCATTGTTGGTGTCAGGGGGAGGAATAGTATCTTGTATCATTGGGAAGAAAAATACTCTGAGGGCCAGATAAAGGGGAGCAAAGGGCTGCATATGGGCAGTTTGAAGAGCACTGCTCTAGATCGTTGAAGTGCATCATCCCAAGCATTTCTATGCCCCATTAATTCTGCTTGCAGAAGCTTCTGTACAGAACAAGGGACCTTGAGCAGACTCCTGAGTATTGCACATTCCTGAAAGTTTCCTATCACAGCCACATTGCACCACACCACAAAGCGCATGTTTTGGTGCATAGAGGCATCCTGCTGCAACGCTGCATTGGGGAGCCCATTTAAGATGAATGGACTACAATACATTTCAATGCATGAAAAAATTCAAAGCGTCGCAATGCACATCACATGTTGTGGTGGACTGTGGTGCCTTGCAACGTAGGTGTAATATGGAGGTGTATTGAGGGGCCGTTCAAAATGAACAGGGGGTCGTGTCCTTGTCAGGTTGTCTCAGAGTCTGTAATGTCACAAGTATAAATCATGGTTCAGTACAAAATGAAAACATGATATTGTATGGAATTATGCAACAGAAACTATTGGATCTTGAGATTAAACTTTATCATATGCTATATGGCCAAAAGTTTGAGGACACCTAACCATCACACCAACTTCATGGCCCAAACAATGTGGACAAATTTATGGGTTCTGGTGTTACCAGTGAGTGGTACTGTTAACATCACAGCACATTTTAGACACTTAGGCACTTTTCTGCTGCTGCATAGATTGTGCCCTGTGCACAAAGCCAGTTCCATAAAAACGTGGTTTGATGGGTTTAGTGTGGAAAAACTTGAATGGCCTTCACAGAGCCTTGACTTCAACTGTGTTGAACAACTATAAAATGAATCGTAAAGCTTGTGAGCCAGGTCTTTTTGTCCAACTTCAGTACCTAACCTCACAATTTATGTCCATTCTGGCAAAAATTCCCAGAGGAACACTCCAAAATCTTATAGAAAGCCTACCAGAAGAGTGTTGGTTGTTGTAGTTGGAAAGAAAATAAGGGGTGGAGGTCAGGTGTTCACATTCTTATGGCCATATAGTGTTCTACCTATATGGACATGCTGAAATATAATGGTTCTTCTTTGTTTGCTCTTGTCACAGATCCGCCAGAGTTCAGTGAGAGTTCTTGTCCGGACTCTATCGTTTGGGTAGAGGGAAAGGAAAGGATGTTTGGCTGTAGGTCTGAAGGGAACCCAACTCCTAAAGAAAAGTGCACCTTGGATCTTGCAAACTTGCCTCTGCAAACCACAACAACCTTCTCTGCAGAAAGAAATATGTCTGGAATCTATACATGCCAAGCATCAAATCTTATAGGAACCGTGAATAAATCTGTGGAAGTTACAGTGCAATGTATGTATATACTATCAAACAATGAATTTAAGATTGTATTCTTTAAGTTACTGTGGTCATACCTGAAGCTGCATTACAAGTATAATGATTTAATGACAGATTTCAAATTGGCAGTCGTTTGACTGTTTTCCTTCATTTTTAATTTTTTTTTAAGGCCGATTGCTGCCATAGTCTCCAAGACACCCAGGACTAACTATGGCTGTCAAGTCTGCACTAGAGAGGAGCTCAGGCATGTGTCCACCTCTGGCCCTCCTGTGTCCTCATCCTCCCCCCCCCCCCCGTGTCCTCCTCAGGCCCCCCCCATGTCCTCCTCTGGCCCCCCCGTGTCCTCCTCGGGCCCCCCCGTGTCCTCCTCCGGCCCCCCCGTGTCCTCCTTTGGCCCTCCCGTGTCCTCCTTTGGCCCCCTGTATCCTCCTTTGGCCCCCCCGTGTCCTCCTTTGGCCCTCCTGTGTCCTCCTCTCCTGCTGCTGCAGGGTATCTGTCAGGATGTCATTTACTGGACCCTTCCTTTTCTGAATGAGCACAGTCAATGATCACTGGCTCTGTCCATTCATAACCGAGCATCGTAACCTGTGTTTACTCTGCATCAGTTTATGAATGGAGAGGAGCCTCTGTCTCCTGTTCATTCATCTTTAGTGCAGCTGAGGCTACGGGAAAGGGACTGGGGAATCTGTGTCCTCAGTTCATTTCTTTGTCTCAAATGGGAGATGTCATCTCACCATAGCCCCCTAAATGGGGCTGATAAAAAAAGAATTGCAATAAATATTACAAAATTAAATTGCAAGAAAAATGATATAAGTAAAAAAAAAAAAAAGACCCCCCCCCCCCAAAAAAAAAGCGTGTGTGGAAAAAAAATATATTACATTTTTAAAAAAAAAAAAATAATGCTGTGCACTGCCCTACCAACAAAACCCACTGCCCCAACCCCTTTCCCCCTAAAGAAGCATTATGAAAAAAAGAAAAAAAAATGTAATTGTACATTTTTTTAAATGAATTTGTAAAAAATAAATAAATAAAAATAAAAAAAACTACTGCACCATCCACTTCCCTACTGACTGCACATACTACCCACCTCCAAACACTCCACACTCCTCTCCTGTGCATACCAGCCACCGCCATGCACTCACCAGTACATACTACCCTGTGATTATTTAATAAACCTAAAGAAGGTGCAGCCTTTCCATTTGATGATTGCATTCACAGTACAGCTGGCGAGCCAAGCTAGCACCTCTAGGAAGGAGTGAGACTACTGACAGCTAGGGCCAAAAACAACTAATTGATTAGTCGATTGTGAAATTCTTCGATTACTATTTTCATAATCGATAATTCGGCCAGCCGATAATTTAGCCTGTTTGTTTACATATCAGGTATTACAGTGCAGCACACATACAGCTCAGTACACTGTCCATACATTTAAAGTAAACTTTTACGAATATTGTGTGTTATATTTTAAATAATTATATCCATGAAAAAAATAAAGTCTCAGCTTTTAATACTACTTTAATATAAAAGATTTATATCTCCCTTCCACCTTTCATATAGCTTCATGTCTGACTCCTATTTATAATGCCCATATATCCTACTTCTGGGTGGATTTATTGTTATTATTATTATATATATGATATAAGTAATGTATATTATTACTTTCACTTTTCCACAGTAAAAAAAAATGAACCCCTTATAGGAGCGATTATCTGCTCTTTTTGTACTATAAAGGGCTAATTTTAGTTGTATTAACCCCATTATGACGAGTAATAGAAATAAAAGCATGCTGCTGCTACTAAACATCTTAGACCCAGTTCACACCTATGCATTTTTTGGTGCTTTTTGCAGAAAAGCACTACAGTTCATTCAACATGGTTTCGTATGGGACACACATCTATGCTTTTTTTCAGCTGCTGCGTATTTGGAAAAGGGTCCAGGACTTTTTTCAATACAAAACAGTGCTTTTCTGGTTCAATATACTTCAGTGGAGAAGCTGCAGAAAAGCATGTAGTGCATTTTTGCAGCAATTTGTGTTTTTTAATCTGCCCAACAACAAATTGGCCAAAAAAAAAGCCTAAAAAGCGCAAAAATGCAATTTGCAGCAAAATCATGTGTGCAAAAATCAAAAAGCACAGCAAAAAGCACTGCAGAAACGGATCACAAGCAAACAGCATAGGTGTGAACTGAGCCTTATGCTGGCCACACGGATCAATTTTCAGACGAGAATATTTATACAAAAAATCTTTGTACTTTCGCTGAATGAAAGAATCTTGTTCGAAATTTTCACTTGCTTTTAACATCCTGTTTTAAAATGAATGTCATTTCTGAACGAAAACCACGTACACTGTCTGAAAATTCCTTTGACCAAGAAGCTTTCTATTTCTATTTTTCCCATCACTGTGGCTGAAAACTAATGTCGATTTGACCCCACAAACGATTAGAAAATCTAACAAACGTTCTTAAAATTTTTAAGGAAGACATTGTTTTTGTATGGCCAGCATAAAATATATTTCATTTCTACTTAAAATTCTGCAAAACAGTCTTTAACTTTTTTTTTTCTTTAAATAAAAACATTTGTTCTGAGTCTGAAGATATTTACCAGATTCGACCCCTAATATTATATACAGTATATCTCTTCTGTCTGTAACACTTTTTTTTTTTTAAGGTTATTGACGGATTAATCGATTAATCGAAACAAACAATTGGCCAACTAATCGATTATGAAAATAATCATTAGTTGCAGCCCTACTGACAGCTTCAGTGAAGGCGTACATATATTTCACATAGAAACCAATCAGCTTCCAGGTTTTATTGTCAAAGCTTCAGAGCCGGTTCACACTAGGACGACTTGTCAGACGACTTAGCTGCCTGACAAGTTGCGTCCCGTTCTGTACAATGGAACCGTTCTAATCAGAGCGACGCAAGTCGCTCCAACTTAGAAAAAGGTTCCTGTACTACTGGAGGCGACTTGAGGCGACTTGTATTGACTTCTATATAGAAGTCGTTTTGCAAGTCGCCGCTGTTGTCGAGTTCAAGTCGTCTGAGGCAGTCGCGCTGCAAGTCGTGCTGCCTCAGTGTGAACCGGCACTAACTGAAATAAACTGAAGTTTTAAGTTGGTTGACAACCATGCACAGCTGCACCAGATTTTGCACTCTCCAGTTTTAGTAAATCGAGTGTCACTTTTTTGTCTGCTGCCTAGTGTAATTTCAGCTCTCCGCCCCCTTTTTTTCTGAACTCTCAGACAAGCTTTATATTTCAGCACTTTGAATGGATATAGAGAAGAGGAGACTTCAGATAAACAGATAAACTTAATATGTAGGAGGATTTGTTTCAGCTATGTGTATCCTGAGGATAGTTCCTCCACTGGGTATATGTAATGCCGCGTACACACGATCGGACTTTACGGCATACTTGGTCCGGCGTACCGGATTTCGTCGGACAATTCGATCGTGTGTGGGCTCCAGCGGACTTTGTTTTCTCAAAAGTTTGACGGACTTAGATTTGAAACATGTTTCAAATCTATCCGACGGACTCGAGTCTGGTTGAAAAGTCAGCTCGTCTGTATGCTAGTCCGACGGATAAAAACCCACGCTAGGGCAGCTATTGGCTACTGGCTATGAACTTCCTTGTTTTAGTCTGGTTGTACGTCATCACGTACATGATCGTGTGTAGGCAAGTCCGTTCATTCAGAAAGTCCATCGTAAAGTCTGTCGAAAAGTCCACCGGGCAAAGTATGCCGTAAAGTCCGGTCGTGTGTACGCAGCATAAGGGTTTACAACCACTTTAAAATAATTTAAAGTCTAAGGTTACCCTTGGGAAAACCAATACATTGGTTCAGTGGGAAGAATTACCATTACATTGGCGGGAAGAATGTGCCCCTTACAGTGGTTGTCAGAACGCTACTCTTACAGATAGCTAAAAAGATCATTGGTGTCATGCTGCTGCCTCTGCCAATTGGTGTTGGCCTGGAACTATATGGGCACCATCAGATGGATGGTCAATCAGAACCCTGGTTGAGAATGGCTGTAATATGGTGTCATGTACTGTTGATATAAAATACTGTACAGCACTTTTCCTTATATAAGGACCTCTAAAATTTGACATTGTATAACTTTGTACATAGCTTGAAAACCCAATAAACATAGATTATACATAAAGAATTTTTATTTTTCAGACCCACCAGAGTCCCCAACAGTGAACATCTCAACACAATCATCAGTTAGTACAGGAGATTCTGTCAATTTGACTTGTCATTCAGATGCTCTGCCTTCTCCTACATACAGCTGGGAAATCCCACCCCATGCTCAGGTGGAATTCTCCCAAGAAAACAGATCGATCACCATCAAAGAAGCATCATCTTACCATACCGGAACGTACACCTGTAACGTCAAGAACGAACATGGTCATTCATCCGCACCATGGGATTTAGAAGTTAAAAGTACTAGTAAGTAATGCCAGGAGATATTAATTCCATTTAAAAAAGGAAATCTACTATTTGCTTGTGTAGTAACCCAATATCCTTCCTACCAACCCCCATGATTTAAAAAAAAAACACGTCCTGTGGTTACATGTTTTACATGCAGGACCTTCCTTTGGTGAACTCTGATACTGTATTGCAGAAACACCGATGCCATAATTCTTTATGAGGATTATTGTACCTATCAAATCCATCTGTATCAAATACTGGGGTACTTTTTACAAATAAGTTCTACAGTAGAAATAACACAATATACAGTAAGTGAGGCTACTGCAGCTCTTTTCATATTTCCAGAGCCAAAGGTGGCCCTTTTCATTTCTAGATAGAAATGTTAAATATTCCTCCTGGTATAAGCTTGTGAGAGAGAGAGAGAGAGAGAGATGTAACAATTAACCACTTGCCGGCCGCTGCACGCCGATATACGTCGGCACAATGGCAGCGGCGGGCAAATGGGTGTACCTGTACATTCCCTTTAATTGGCGGGGCTAGCGGGCGTGCGCGTGACCGTGCACGCGGGACCCACGGACTCGATATCCGCCGGTCTCCCGGCGATCGTGTCACAGAGCGTCAGAACGGGGAGATGCCTATGTAAACAAGGCATTTCCCCATTCTGCCTAGTGAAATGACAGAGATCTACTGTTCCCTGTCATCGGGAGCAGTGATCGCTGTCATGTGAGTAGCAGCCCCCCCCCTCACAGTTAGAATCACTCCCTAGGACACACTTAACCCCTTGATCGCCCCCTAGTTTTTAACCCCTTTTCTGCCAGTGTCATTTACACAGTAATCAGTGCATTTTTATAGCACTGATCGCTGTATAAATGACAATGGTCCCAAAATAGTGTCAAAAGTGTCCGATGTGTCCGCCATAATGTAGCAGTCACAATAAAAATTGCAGATCGCTGCCATTACTAATAAAAAAAAATAATAATAAAAATGCCATAAAACTATCCCATATTTTGTAGACGCTATAACTTTTGCGCAAGCCAATCAATATACGCTTATTGCGATTTTTATCGGTCTAAACTGAGGGGAAAATGTGTTTTTTATATATATTTTTTTGATCACCGCCATTAGTAGTAAAAAATAAAATAATAATAAAAAGGCCATAAATATATCCCCTATTTTGTAGACGCTATAACTTTTGCGCAAACCAGGCAATTATACACTTATTGTGATTTTTTTTTTACAAATATATGTAGAGGAATACATATTGGCCTAAACCGATGAAGAATTTTTTTTTTTGCTTTTTTTTCAAAATTGTTGCTCTTTTTTTGTTTATAACGCAAAAAATAAAAACCGCAGAGGTGATCAAATACCAACAAAAGAAAGCTCTATTTGTGGGAAATAAAGGATGGCAATTTTGTTTGGGTGTAACGTCACACGACCGCGCAATTGTCAGTTAAAGCAATGCAGTGCCGAATCGCAAAAAGTGCCCTGGTCAGGAAGGGGGTAAAATCTTCCGGGGCTGAAGCAAAGAAAAATAACTTTATTGAACACCTATAAGCTAGAACATACAAAAACCCAGTATCTAACTAATAAAATCATAATTGGCCAATTATTAAAAACCCAACCCCCCCCCCCCTCCCAAAAAAAAGGGGAACAAAATTGTGCAATTCAAAATGTTCATTGTTATTTACAGTGCCTTAAAAACGTATTTTGGACATTTTGAAATTTTCCACATTTTGTCATGTTACAACCAAAAACGTTAAATGTATTTTATTGGGATTTTATGTGATAGACCAACACAAAGTTGGGCATATAATTGTGAAGTGGAAGTAATTTTTTTTTGAAAAAAATAAAGGTATGTGAAAAGTGCAGAGTGCATTTTTATTCAGCCCCTAACTAAAATCTAGTGGAGCCAATTGCCTTCAGAAGTCACCTAATTAGTGAACAGAGTCCACCTGTGTGTAATTTAATCTCAGTATAAATACAGCTGTTCTATGAAGCCCTCAGAGATTTGTAAGAGACCTTAGTGAACAAACAGCATCATGAAGGCCAAGGAACACACCAGACAGGTCAGGGATAAAGTTGTGGAGAAGTTTAAAGCAGGGTTAGGTTATAAAAAAATATCCCAAGCTTTGATCATCTCACGGAGCACTGTTCAATCCATAATCCGAAAATGGAAAGAGTATGGCACAACTGTAAACAAACCAAGCCATGGCCGTCCACCTAAACTGACAGGCCGGATAAGGAGAGGATTAATCAGAGAAGTAGCCAAGAGGCCCATGGTAACTCTGGGGGAGTTGCAGAGATCCACAGCTCAGGTGGGAGAATCTGTCCACAGGACAACTATTAGTCGTGCACTCCACAAATCTGGGCTTTATGGAAGAGTGGCAGGAAGAAAGCCATTGTTGAAAGAAAGCCATAAGAAGTTCCGTTTGCGAGAAGCCATGTAGGGGACACAGGCATTGCACCTTAGGTGCAATGCAGGACTCCTGCAGACTATCAGTGTAAGCTTTTCTGCTTGTACCTTGTATGGGCAAGCAGTTACACAATGACAGGAAAAATGATTGAACTACCTAGAGCGCTCAACAGCACCCTGGTAGTTCATTGAGAACTACAAGCTATCAGCCGCAAAGGCTGTAAGTACTTGTAGTTCATTTAGTCACAGAACTTTGTAAATGAATGACACAACCTTGTGGACATGCCGCATTTTTTTCAACTAGTGACAGCTGGTGCAGGGAGAAGATCCCTGGCCTGCTGTCACAGGGGTGGGGGGAGGGGGGTGCCATGCAGGACTCCTTCAGACTGCCAGTGTAAGCTGTCTGCTCGTACCTCATACTGGCAGGCAGTTACACAATGAAAGGGAGAGACCATGAACTACCTAGAGAGCTCAACAGCACCCTGGCAGTTCACTTAGAATTACAAGCTGTCAGCCGCAAAGCCTGTAAGTACTTGTAGTTCTCCCATTCACAGAACTCTGTGAATGATGTGGCTGGGGGGGGGGGGCGAGACCCGCATGCCAGTGTTTTTTTCTTAAACGGTGACAGCAAGTTTGGGGAGAAGATCCCCGGCTCGCTGTCACTAGTGGTGGGAGGTCCGGGAAAGGCTGCAGTAGTGGGAACATGTTGCATGTTCCACCCTAAAAACAGGTGAAACATGTAACATGTTCCCAAAGGTAAACTTTTTCTTTAATTCCTATCATCCTCAGCGTTCTGCATAAGAATCTATAGACTTTTCTGGCTATAGTCCCCCCTAGTCCAACAACATTCAGCACAACAGCAGAAAGTGAATGCAAACTGACTGTAAAGAGTCTCCTTCAAGTCTCCTTCTCCATGCTTCTGTAGTCCGGCACCTGGTTTTACATGTAATTCCCTTAAAAACTATAATGAGATTATGGTAACAAACTTTCATTAGAAACTTAGCAATAATGGAAAATGAAAAATGCAGTCAGCTGAATTTATACATTTGTGTAAATAGTGTGAAACTAATTTGCTTTTTTTTTGCTTTTTTTCTACAGGTAACACTACACTTATGATAGCTCTTCTTTGCGTTGTAGTAGCAGTTGCGGTAGTAGCCGTAGTAATCTTCACGATCTACTATTTTCGTCAAAATGGAAAAAAAGGGTTTTATGACCTTATGAAACGAACACCAAAAAAGCCTAACAGCTCAGAAGTTCCACTGCAGGAAAAAGATACAGTCTAGGCTTGTTAGTTACCCATTTTAAGTTGTACTCTCAGCACAGACATTTTGAATGTATAGCCTGGCCGAATACCGATGTCCGATGCAGATCCTTCTGCATACTTACCAGCACAGTTATTTCTAAAAAAGGACCAGGTCTAATCAAAAAACACATGCATGGAACACGATCATGTATGAACAATCTGGGTGTGAAGCTTGTATATATGAGGGGCTCCTGCGTCCTATTCATTTCATTTGAATGTTGCCATCTGGATATTATTATACCTGGACGATACATTTTAATAGATCTTATTCTTTATATTTTGTACAGATTTCTGTGTGTGTTTGTTTGGTATGGTGTTACACTTAATTATATCTACAGTACGTTACTGTCCTGAGGATTTAATATTGTTAAATTGGCAATGCTACTATAGTTTGGGAATAATGCATTATTTTTATTAGAGCTAGATACTATAGAAAAACACTAAAATGCACAATATTGCAGGTCAGATTGGCAAAGTAGGCATAGATCTACAGCACATAGTAAATATGATCAATGTGAAAAGATGTAAACTTTAGGATAAAACCAGAGATAGGCATTAATGATAAAGATGCTGTATACAAGAGAGAACCACGGATACACGGGACAGGTGGACAGTTGGCCAGAATGGATAGATAGAGCAAAATACTTTTGGGGACATCTAAAACATTTTGTTGCACATCTAAAAATAATAAGGATTGAGCTGGAACAGAGACAGAAAGATTAAGACAGGAGACAGAGCAGATAATGAGGGAATTGGTAAAAGTAGGTAGTGAATTAGGAAAGATGGGATAGAATAAAAATGGGATGGGATGGCTAGAAAGGGACAACATAAATGAAGATATATGGGAAAGGATGGCAATGGCCCTTAAAAAGGTAGAAACAACAAGACTGGATGGAGATGAGGACCAATGGGTTACCATGGGCAAAGTGACATACATTATCACTAAAAATTAGGATGGAATGATAATGGAAATTTTAATGGAATGATAATGGACCCAATAAGCTATATAGAGGGCACATTAGACCAGAAACTCGAAAAAGCAAATTAGGATCGAATAGGAATAGAAGAGGGATGGTTTGGGAGTAGAATAGGGTGGGCAAAATAAAATAGGAAAGGGAGAAGCAGGAAAGGACAGAATTGGGAGGGACAAAGAAGAATGAAAATGGGAATAGATGGTTCAGAACTGGAAAGGAGACAGGCAATATAGGGCGTGGATGGGGAGAGACAGAAAAGAAAATGGATGAGGGATTGACGGAATAGGAAAGGAATGAGGTTAGACAGGACAGTAAAAGGGATAGAATACAGATCCAAAATATAATGTGGTAAGAAATTACTTTTGACAGTGATATCTACAAATAAAGTACTACTATAAAAACTATTTACAGTATTTGAGGCTATAGAAATGCTTGAACGCTCCACCCATAATGTAATGCAGGAAACTGATGGGGACTCTAATTGGGACCTGATATAAGCGGGGAACTAATGGAGACCTACTGCGGAGATATGTGAACAGGCTCCAAAGAGAGCCAATCAAAATCTCCCGCTATTGCGAAATGGATGCGGAGATCCCGCATCCAATTCGCAATGGTGTGAACCCAGCCTTAATTGTCTCATCTTGGCAATATACCGTAATTGAAGTTCAAATTCTGTGCATTTTAGATGCATATCTCAGAACATTATTTGATTTTATATCTAGTAAAAATATTTGTTGTGCATAGATGTATTTTTTTACATTAAATTGTAATGTTTATATGTTTAATAAGCTAGAATAAATTTCTTACTTTGCTGATTATGTATTATACTTTTCGGAGCTGTGCAAATCTCAGGAACCAGGTAACCAAAGTGGTTGAAAGAATGCAGCTACTTCCAACTGTTTATCTTTATATGCCTAGAGAAGCTCACATGCCAAGGCTTCTTAAAGCAGAACTCAAGACAAAGATGAAAAGGACACCCAGTCCAGTTATGTAGTCATTAAAAAAATGTGTTTTAATTACTGTTCGTATAACAATGAGCGGGTGTAACTGTAAATAATAGTGTTGACCTCTTTGCAGTGTGGCAGCGGTGTGTGGATCACATGACTGAAAATAATTAAAGTATTTTTAGAAGGATCCATGTAATTTGTGTACTTATCACTTGCCTGTAGTTCTGCTTTAAAAGTAAGCATTGGCTTTTAGATGCAATGAACTGCCCCCCGTGATGGGGTTTGTCCACATCCCTCATTCTAGATGCTTTATTGTAAAACTACCTAATAGTCCTTTATTCATCTTGGGGAATCCTGATATCTACACTTGAGTTTCCTGCTACCTACTGTGAATGCCAATGGTTCCCACTCCCCCTTTTACATGTTCTATTTATTTTGTGTTGTATTTTATTTAAAAGGATGAGTAGAAGCATATAGGGTGGACAGGACAACTCATAAGTCCAAGGTTGGTGGGATCAGATCAAAAACTCCTTCAAGACTATAATTTTAAGGTGGGGTGACACTTTACTTGCTTCGAGACCAGCTAAAGACGACCCAACCCTAAATCTGTAGTTTAATTGCACTTTAATCTGCAGGATTGTGTACTGGTAAAGTGTGCATGTTCGTGTTTTATGTATACTAAGATGGCCTCAGTTAAATTCTTCTCCAAAAACTGTTTCTGGTCTTGAAGGGACTAAAATGCCTCAGTCATGGAGAGGTTGTACCCTAATGCCTTTGTCCACCATATTTTATAAAAGTGAATGTTGCCAACCATTCAAGTGTTGACTTGAACTGGTAAAAGAAGAATGAAAGCGGTAGTGTGATGGCCCCAGGTAACTCGATCCCCATAGTTGTGTCTTGTTCCTCATAGTTGTTCTTGTCTCTCAGTGGTCTTCGCTTTCCAATAATACTTTAGAGTTTATGTCTCAATAAAAGGGGCCTAAAGGGACTTTTCGTCCTCACCAAGAAAGTGGGTGAGCACCATTGATCTTGTTGTTCAACAGTTATGCCAGCTTTCTGGGTAATGGGAGTGTTCAATTGCATTCAGGTTCAAGAGATAAACAAAATTAAGGCTCATTGAGCCAATGCTCAGGATTTCAGACTTGGCTAGCCATATGTATATAGGTTTCTCTTGGTCAGCCCAGGAGCTGAACACGAAAAATTAAACAGGTTCCTCCATACACACTAAACAGTATGGATGATGGCATCTGCCCTGCTGGCTATTGAATTCTGACAGCCAAATCTATGGCTGTCAAAATCTCTGAATCTGATTGGATGCAGGCGCTGCTAGCCAACTATTTTGGCCATCCAGCTCCTTAAAAAATTGACTTTTTTAGAGCTAGATGGTGGCAAAAGGGCCACCAATGGCTCGAATTTTGGCAATTTTTACATTATACAGAACCCCATGATCAAATTGTCTTGGGTAGCAATGGGAAGGTTTTTGGAGATTTATGCCTTTTTAATAACTTTTTAATGTCTTTTACAAACAAAAAAAAAAACAAATTACATATATAATCCAATCTGTCAGTAACATTAGCACAGCAGTTATTTTTTCTTCTGCACCATAGTTTTGTTACCTGTTGATCCTGGCAGTAGTCATGTTATTTTTACACTTCCTTGAACAGGGTGACACTGCTGTTTGTTCAGCTAATAAATCACACAGCAGTGTTGTTGCTCTGTGGACAGGATTGTTTTAGATGCATTTAGTTTAAAATGGACTTTAAAAGAGAAGTATGAGTATTTTTTTTTCTTAGAACCATACCTAGGTGGATACAGCATCGGTCTGATGCTGTACCTGTCCCTCGCTGGCTCTAAGGCTGAGAACCGAGCGATCAAACACCAGTGATCGCTTGGTTCTCAGTGGTCCCTGAGCAGAGAGCTGGTGACTGCAGCCCCACCCCCTCTCCCCCTGTGCCCCCTGGAGCGCTGGGCTGTGGAAAGGGTGGGAGCAGCTGGCTCAGGCTCTCGGTGGCTTGCTGAGAGGCTGAGCAAGGTGCCAGTCCAGGCTCCTGGGCGGATCCCAACCATATGGTCGCCATCTTTCCCCAGCCTGAAACAGCTCTGTGACATCAGCTGATAGCGGGCCTCAGCTCACTGTCAGCTGATAACGGGTCACAGGAGTGCAAAACGGACTGCACTCCTGTGATCCACAGGAGAAGTACAGCCAAACGAGTTATGGCTGTACTTCTCCTTTAAGTGAGAGAAAAAAACATATTATAGCCTTACATCAGCTGACAGTTACAGCAACTGTTTCTTTTCTTTTGGAAAAATTAAAAAAAAATATCCATTAAAGCTGCCGAGCATCTTGGCCAATGGAAAACTCCAAAATAACTGATCTATTGCCAGGATCAGTCAGTAATACATCTATGTTTAATAGAGGCTTTAAAAAGAAGAAGAAAAAAACTGCTGCATTAATGCTAGTGATAGATTGCATCATAGGTATTTTTTTATTTTGACCATAGTTCCACATTAGGGTATTTGTAATACATGTCTGTAAATTTTGTTTTAATGTGTTTTTTATTTAAAAGCTTTTGCAATAAAATTCTTTTTTCCTAAGAAAAAAGTGTCTTTGTGATAATGAATGTACAATGGTCTATAGATTGCACTAAAATGTCTTAAAGTGATTGTAAAGGTTCTTTTTTAACAAAAAAACAAACCTGTTCATGCTTACCTGTCCTGTCTAATGGTTTTGCACAGAGCAGCCCTGATCCTCCTCTTCTGGGTCCCCTGCCAGCGCTTCCGGTGCTCTTGGCTCCTCCTGCCTTCCGATTGCTCCCTATGCAAACCCCTTGCTATGGGTGGACTTGCCTGGGCTTGATCCCAAGCTGCACTGTGTGCATCTATTGACACACACAGTGCAGCTTAGCCCCACCCCCCTGCTCCCTCATCACTGGATTTAGTTGACAGTAGCAGTGCTCTCACTAAGTCCATGGAGGGGGCAGAGAGAGAGCAGCGCTGCTGCTCTCAGGCACAGGGCTGGATCGAGATGGGGGCTAAGGTAAGTATTTAGCTGGGGCTGCACATAAGTTTTTTTTTTTTTTAACCTTAATACAAAAGGTGCATGAAGGTAAGAAACCTTTAGCCTTTAGTCACTTTAAAGTAAAATGTTCTCTTTGTTCACAGCAACCAAATGCCAGTTAATGTTTTCTTAATGCAGTGTTATGCAAGAAAAATAAGAATCAAATGGGTTCCAATGGAGCGCTGAGCTGTGGAGGGGGTGGAGCGGCCGGCTCAGGCTCTCAGTTGCTCGCTGAGAGTCTGAGACAGGTATCAGTCCAGGCACCAGGTGGATCCAGACTTTCATTGTCGGGATGACGGGGTGCCTGGACTTATTTTTGACGTCAGCAGAGAACGGACTTCAGTCTGCTCTCTGCTGAAAACGGGGCACAGGAGTGTAAATAGAAATGAACTCCTGTGATCCATTGGAGAAGTCCAGCCAAACGAGTTTTGGCTGGACTTCTACTTTAAATGTTATTAAAAAATGCCAGATTTTCCTTTTCAATCTGCAGTGCTACCTGGAGGCATTCTGTACACAGGTGGTGTACAGAACACCCCCAAAAATGTAATTTCCTGCTTGTGTGATTGGCTTACTGAGTTTCCCAGAAGTCTGCACAAAGATACAAGTGAGATTTTGGGCATACCCTGCAACAAAATGTAATTTTTGGTAAGATACTCCCTAAGGGAAATCACATCTAAAGGGATGATGACCCTGCCACTTTCCTCATTAGAGCCCTGCAAGTGCAGCAGCTGATTCTTAATTATAAAGTCATTCCTATTCACATTCATTTTGCACATGGACACATGTGGGTAGGTGCAGCGTGGTGCAGTGGCAGTAAACACTCAAGAATCTGGTTGCAGAAAATAAAACTGTATTGAAATAGAAGTTCAGTAATATACAACAAGCCCCGCGGTAGGACAACCAAACCGGGAACACTCAAAGGATGTACAGTGATGAGTGGTAGCAGTAGTTTTCAGATGTGCCAACAGTGTTTGTCACAAGGGGCAGAATGCAGCCTGGCCGGTCCGTAGCCAAGGCGTGTCCCTGCACTTTCCCTACTCATCTGGAACCTCTCCCTGATGCTAGCACTGTCCCTGACAGAGGAGTGACCTGTCCCATATTCTGTCCACTCGTGAAATGTGTGCCAAACATGGGAGCCAGGGTTTCAAATAGACTCTGCATGACTCAAGATGGCTGCCAAAGTCACATGGGATTGCCAGCATCCAATCTGATGCTGCCTCTCTGTGACCAAGGAGATTATAGAGGAATGAGGCTCTTCTTGACTTCCTTCTCCACCTGCATTGTCACTATGGGTGAGCGCCACCTGCAGTGGAGAAAATAGACTGCACCTGGCTACACAAAGACAAACGGCTATTTCTTTAGAATAACAAAAGGTAGGAATCTGCAACAAAGTTTAATATCGCCGCAATGTACATAAATTACCCAGAGGGGAATATTTATTTCCCAACAAAAGTGGAGTTACTCTTTAAGACTTCATTCACACACCTGTAAAACAAAAAAACACATTTGCAAGCATTTTTATTTATGAATCTGAATGCAGCTGGAGACATTCACACAGGTGCGTATAAATGCACTGCATTCAGATCTGTAACACAAAATCCAAAAATTTGCACCAGAGGACGTACCTATACCTCGTATACCAGATGCAGGTATTGGAGAAAAAAAAGAGGACAATTTTAAACAAGTATTTACTGATCATTATGCAGGAACTTTTGTGTTTAAAGAAACGTGTAACAAGATCAGTACAATTTTGTGAATTTAGCCTTCATAACAAAAACATTTTTGTAGCCCGTAGTAGCCAATCAGATTTCACTGGAATAAATGGACTCCTCTGTGTACGTCATGTGAAGTGGTTAACAACTATGCTGGGATGGAATGGGCTCTGGTCACTGGCCTGCAGTGTCCCTATCAATCTCCGAAGTAATAATGAAAACAATGTTTCCCCCTAAAAAATGTGACTTTAAACAAAAGCTGTATAAAATTTAAAGTTTAACCTTCTCCGCCCACGCTATAGCCGAATTACAGCTACAGTGCAGACCTTAATTGCCAGGAGGCCGTCATATGACGTCCTCCCATGCATGAGCTGCCTGCACGCCCCCTGTGGGCGAGTCTATGAGACTCGGCTGATCACAGATCACGACCCCTTACCATGTGATCAGTTGTCAGCCAATGACAGCTGATCACGTGATGTAAACAGGAGATTGGTAATAGTTTTTTTTCCCCTCACGCTGTCAGCGTGAAGGGAAACTAAAAGCTGATCAATGGCTTCTGTCAAAGGGACGTTGGTCCCTCACACAGAGAGCCACAGCTGCCTCATCTGTGCCCACCAGTGTCACCTGTCAGTGGGACCTATCAGTATCCACCAGTGCCACCTACCAGTGCCCACAGTGCCACCTACCAGTGTCCACAGTGTTACCTACCTTTGCCCAACTGTGCCACCTATCAATGCCCACCAGTGCTGCCAATCAATGTCCATCAGTGCCTCATCAGCAGTGCCACCGATCAGTGCTGCCTATCAGTTTCACCTACCAATTCCACCCATCAGTGCCATCAATCAGTGCCCATCAGTGCAGCCTCATCAGCGCACATCAATGAAGGATAAAAATTACCTGTTTTCAAAATTTTATAACCAACTATGAAACTGTTTCTTTTTTTTTTCAATTTTCGTTTTTTTAGCATAAAATAAAAAAGCCAGCAGTGATTAAATATCACCAAAAGAACGCTCTATTTGTGTGAAAAAAAAAATGATAAAAATGTAATTTGGGTACAGCATTGCATGACCGTGCAATTGTCATTCAAAGAGTGGAGCGTTGAAAGCTTAAAATTGGTCTAGGCAGGAAAGGGGTTTAAGTGTCCAGTAAGCAAGTGGTTAATAGTATCAAAATAAACATAGAACAATAGTATACAAAAATGAGTAGAATAAAAATGCTGAGTTATCAAAAAATGAGTATATTATTGTTCTATTCTATGTAAATTTTGATACTATTAAACTTTACATTTTTATACAGCTTTTGTTACGCTCCTGTGCCTTTAAAGTCCCATTTTTTAGGGGGAAACATTGTTTTCATACACTCTATGGATGTTGGCCTATAGAAGCAGATAAAATTCAACCTCCAATTTTAGTCGTAATATAATAATGGAATGTACAATATTTATGGAATATTTGTAAGACCAGGCTGCAGAATCATCAGCTCTATTAACGGGAAATATGGAGTAACTGTACATGCATAAATGCTGTATTATTATTATTATGCACGATTTATATAGCGCCAACAATTTATGCAGCGCTTTACAATGTAAAGTGGGGACAGCACAATTACAGTACAGTTCAATACAGAAGGGACAGGAGGGCCCTGCTCGTAGAGCTTACATTCTAAAGCAGCCTTTCTCAACCTTTTCAACACAGAGGAACACTGGAAATAATTCTCCGGTCTTGGGGAACCCCTGCTAAAAATGGAAAATCTACAACTCATGATACATTAGTGTGATGGTCAATGAGAAGAATGCTTCTTACACTTGTGGTTATTGGGAAGAATTACCCCCATACAGATAACTAAAAAGATCAATGGTGTCCTTGAGAACTTACCTGAGAGGCAGAAATTGACCATTGCTCAGGGAACCCCTAGCAACCTCTAGAGGAATCCAAAGGTTCCACTGAACCCTAAATTAGAAACCCTGTTCTAAAGGTTGGGGGTGATGGTAGAAACGGTAAGAGATGGAGGGAATGATTTGATGGGGGGTGGCTCGGGGACAGCTGTTAAGTGGGTGTGGGATAGGCTTCCCTGAATAAGTGAGTTTTCAGGGATCTCCTAAAGGTGGACATGTTAGGGACTGATCGGACATACAGGGGCAGGGAGAGGATGGGAGAGGCTCTGGAGAAGTCCTGAAGGCGAGCATAGGAGGAGGTAACAAGGAAATTAGAGAGCAGGAGGTCCTGGGAGGAGCGCAGGGGACAATTAGGGCGATATCTGCAGATGAGGTTGGTGATGTAGCTGGGGGCGATGTTATGGATGGCCTTGTATGTCGTGGTTAGCATTTTGAATTTTATACGGTGGGGTAAGGGAAGCCAGTGAAGGGATTGGAAGAGAGGGGCGGCAGTCACAGATCTATTAGTGAGGTGCATTACTCTAGCAGCAGCATTCATAATAGACTGAAGGGGGGATAGCCTGCGTAACAGTAGGCCATTAAGGAGAGAGTTGCAGTAGTCAAGGCGGGAAATAATCAAGGAGTGAATACGTTGCTTTGTGGTGTTATTAGTCAGGAAGGATCAAATTCTGGAGATGTTGCGGAGGTTAAGGCGACAGGATTTAGCCAGTGATTGGATGTGGGGGCTGAAGGAGAGGCCAGAGTCAAGGATTACACCCAGCACCCTGGCACGTGTGGAGGGACCAATGGATGTGCTGTTGATCTTAATTGTATGGGGGGACTGGGAAGGAGGAAATATAACAAGCTCAGTTTTAGAAAGTGCAGTAACGCACACAGTATTGAGAGATGCAGCAATGCATTTGACATCTGTATCTTTCTTCGGAAAGTTGAGCTCCCATGACTACTTGTTGATCAGTGAGACAGGCATTGGCCAAACTGAAATCCATGTATGGGCAGGATGGCTGAACAGAAGTCAATTTACCAATCAACTTCTGTCCAACTGCTCTGTTGGATTTATGACTCTCAATCAGTGCCGCCAGCAGTGCTGATCAGTGCATTCTGATGGCAGGGAAGTCACCCCACTGTCAGAATGCAAATGCACGTTGGAGAGGATTCCGCCATCCAATGTGTGGATGGGGGAAGTTGGATCATTTTTTTTTTCCGTTCAACCAGTATATGAATGAAATCATCTATGGACTGCCTAACAGACAATGGTCAGTCTTAGATGGCAAGAGGAGCTCACAAAGAAAGATGCAGCAGAAAAATAGAAGCTTAATCTAACCAAAGATGGACACATAGAAAAAAAGGTTATCTTGTGTCTATGTCCCTTTGTTCCGAAACAGCTTACTTAAACTAATAGATTCCTCCATGCATACTAGAGCTGCATGATTTTGGCTAAAATGAGAATTACAATTTTTTTTTTGCTTAGAATAAATATCACGATTCTCGCAGTGTAACATCATCTTTCACATTATACAAAAACAAACAAACAAATGGGCTAACTTTACTGTTTTTTTTTGTTTTTTTTTAACCACTAGCCTACCGCCCACTGTCATAAGACGGCGGGACGGTAAGGCTCTTGTTCTGGGCGAACGTTATATGACGTGAGCCCGTTTAAACAGGGCATGCGCGCGATCGTGTGCGCGCAGCCCTGTACTGTCGGTGGCGGCGTGTCACCGAGACACCGCTCGTCACCTATAATGGTGAACAGCCACTGGGCATGGCTGTTTACCACGTGACTTCATCACGGCCGATCACGAATGGTAACTCCCTGCATTGCATGGCGCATGCGCACGATCGTGAGTGCGCTGCGCGTGTACGTCGGTGGCGGCGTGTTCCCGGGAACACTGCTCATCACCGACGATAGTACACAGCCATTGGCCAGGGCTGTGTACGACGTGATCGGCTGTGATTCATTCACAGCCGATCACTAAATGTAAAGATAGAGCTGTCACTAGCTGTTACCAGCTCTTCTCTCCTGACACCGTTTCCAGTGTGAGGAGAGAAGAGCCAGGAGCAGTGAGTTACAGATCTATGTTTAGTAGTGTCTGGACCAACACCACACCTGTCCCATCGCCCCCCCCCCATTGTCATCTGTCACCCAACAGTCACCCCATAAAAGTGCACCTGTCACATAAGAGACTGCCATCAGTGACCATCAGCAGTGCAACCGTCACCCATCAGTGACCGTGCCCTGTCACCCATCACCCATCAGTGACCGTGGCCTGTCACCCTTCACCCAACAGTTACCGTCACCTGTCAACCATCTGTGACCATCACCCGTCACCGTCCGTGGCCTGTCACCCATCAGTGACCATTACCTGTCACCCATCAGTGACCGTGCCCTGTCACCCGTCACCCATCAGTGACCATCAGCAGTGCACCTGTCACCCATCAGTGACCGTGCCCTGTCACCCATCAGTGACCGTCGCCTGTCAACCATCTGTGACCATCACCCGTCACCGTCCGTGGCCTGTCACCCATCAGTGACCATTGCCTGTCACCCATCAGTGACCGTGCCATGTCACCCGTCACCCATCAGTGACCATCAGCGGTGCACCTGTCACCCATCAGTGACCGTGCCCTGTCACCCATCAGTGACCGTCGCCTGTCAATCATCTGTAACCATCACCCATCACCGTCCGTGGCCTGTCACCCATCAGTGACCATCACCTGTCACCCATCAGTGACCATCGCCCATCACACCATCATCACCTCTCAGTGAACGTCACCTGCCACCCATCACACAGCCCATCAGTGACCGTCACCTGCCACCCATCTGTGACCCGTCGCACAGATACCCGCCACACAGCCATGTCCAAAAGAGTATATACTAGTGAGGAGGCGTTCCAGATCCTCTCCATGACTGATGAGAGCCCCGGGGAGTTCTCATCAGATTCCAATTCCAGTTCTGATTCCGAATCAAATTTGGCATTTGAACCGATCGAGAGTAGTAATGATTCGGATGAAGAATGGGTCCCTCCTAAAAGGGCAGGACACTCTGGAAACCAGGCAGCTGCCAGCAACCAGGATTCTATTCCCAGGCCCAGTGCCAGTGCTGCCGCCAGCAATAGGCCCCAGGAACAAAGGCCCAGTATCAGCGCTGCCGCCAGCAATAGGCCCCAGGAACAAAGGCCCAGTACCAGTGCTGCCGCCAGCGATAGGCCCGGCGCACAAATGCCCAGGCCCAGCACCAGTGCTGCCACATCACACCTGAGTACCAGCACAGGAAATTCAACTCCCCCAACTACTGGAGTGTCACGTCCCCCAAGAGCCAGGGCCGCTACATACATGCCAGATGGTCTTGCCAACCCAACATGGCTGCCTTCCAACTCGGGATCACCAATTATTCCCCCTTTCCCAGCACAGCCAGGAGTGCAGGCCAACACCCAAAATTTCACAGAGATCGATTGCTTTCACCTGTTTTTGCCCGACACTTTGCTGAATTGAATTTGGAGGAGTTCAAATTGTTTTTGGGCCTCACCCTAAACATGGGGCTTACAAAAAAAAAATGAAGGACATGCCTATTGGTCCACCAACCCCATCCACCATATGTCCATGTATTCTGCCGCAATGCCCAGGTCCTGATATGAGATGATTATGAGATTCTTTCATTTTAACGACAACACCCAGTGCCCTCCCCGCAATCATCCAAATTCCAATAAGTTATATAAGATTCACCCACTGATAAATTTATTTTCCCAAAGATTTGCAGAACTCTATGTCCCCGAGAAGCATATATGTGTGGATGAGTCCCTGGTACCATTTTCAGGCCGGCTAGGAATAAAACAATATATTCCTAGCAAAAAGGCCAAATATGGAGTAAAATTTTACAAGCTCTGTGAGAGAGCCACGGGATATCTGTATGCGTTCCGCATATATGAAGGAAGAGATTCCCAGCTCCAGCCCCCTGAGTGCCTGACCTACATGGGCACAACTGGAAAAATCGTATGGGACCTGGCTTACCCACTTCTGAATAAAGGATATCATATATACCTTGACAACTTTTATACCAGCCTGCCCCTTTTCAGACACCTATATATCGAAAAAAACCCTGGCCTGCGGAACCTCAAGAAAGAATAGGAAGGGCTTCCCACAATCCATTGTAAACAAAAAGCTGCAAATGGGGGAAAGAGCAACATTGAGATGCAATGAAGTGCTGGCCTTGAGGTGGAAGGATAACAGGAACGTGCACATAATGTCCACCATTCACGATGACATTACAGTTGTAGTTCAGCGAAGACGAGGTCCCATTGAAAAACCGACATGTGTCCAAGACTATAATCTCTACATGGGGGGGGGTGGATTTCAATGACCAAATGGTACAAGAAGGTAGCAATTTATCTTCAATATTTATCCATTTGGCCGTTTACAATTCCTACATAGTCTATACAAAATCTACAGAAAGCCCCGCCCCCTTCCTAAAATTC